>CM044017.1:49506924-50227776 GCA_024085815.1 Flaveria linearis | reverse complement strand
TCATCATCATACATCATCATCATATATCATCATCATATCATCATCATATCATCTTTATCATCATCATTATCATCATCATTATCATCATCATTATCATCATCATCATCATCATCATATCATCATCATTATCATCATCATCATCATCATTATCATCATCATATCATCATCATCATCATTATCATCATTATCATCATCATTATCATCATCATTATCATCATCATATCATCATCATTATCATCATCTATCATCATCATATCATCATTATCATCATCATCATCAGCATATCATCATCATCATATCATCATCATTATCTCATCATTATCATCATCATTATCATCATCATTATCATCATATCATCATCATCATGCATCATCATCATCATCATCATTATCATCATCATTATCATCATCATTATCATCATCATATATCATCTATCATCATCATTATCATCATCATCATTATCATCATCATCAGCATTATCATCATCATTATCATCATCATCATCATCTTATCATCATCATCATTATCATTCATCATCATCATCATCATCATCATCATCATCATCATCATCATCATCATCATCATCATCATCATTATCATCATCATGTATCATCATCATCATATATCATCATCATTATATCATCATCATGCTCCATTCATCATCATCATCATCTTATCATCATCATATCATCATCATTATCATCATCATTATCATCATCATATCATCATCATCATATCATCATCATTATCATCATCATATCTTATCATCATTATCATCATATATCATCAATCATCATCATCATTATCATCATCATATCATCATCATTATCATCATCATCATCATCATTATCATCATCATCATATCATCATCATTATCATTATCATATCATATCATTATATCATCATAATACATCATCATTATCATCATCATTATCATCATCATTATCATCATCATTATCATCATCAATCATTATCATATTTAATCATTGATTATCATCATTATGATTATCATCATATTATATCATCATTATCATGTATATCATATGATAATCATATTATCATCAGTTATGATATATGTTATGTCATTGTCATTATGATCATTATGTTAGTCATTATGATATATCATTGATTATATCTTATTTGTTATTATATGTTATTTATTGTTATTCTATATGTTATTGTTATGTTTTCATTAGTTTTTTCTTAGTTTATTCTTATGTATTTTATTTTATTCTTATTTTATTCTTATTTTATTCTTATTGTTATTCTTATTGTTATTGTTATTGTATTGTTATGTTATTGTATTGTTATGTTTATTGTTATTGATTGTTATTGTTATTGTTATTGTTATTGTTATTGTTATTGTATTTGTTATTGTTATTGTTATTGTTATTGTTATTGTTATTGTTATTGTTATTGTTATGTTATGTGTTATTGTTATTGTTTATTGTTATTGTTATTGTTATTGTTATTGTTATTGTTATTGTTATTGTTATTGTTATTGTTATTGTTATTGTTATTGTTATTGTTATTGTTATTGTTATTGTATTGTTATTGTTATTGTTATTTTATTGTTATTGTTATTGTTATTGTTATTGTTATTGTTATTGTTATTGTTATTGTATTGTTATGTTATTGTTATTGTATTGTTTGTTATTGTTATTGTTTGTTATTGTTATTGTTATTGTTATTGTTATTGTTATTGTTATTGTATTGTTATTGTTATTGTTATTGTTATGTTATTGTTTATTGTTATTGTATTGTTATTGTTATGTGTATGGTTATTGTTATTTTTGTTATTGTTATTGTTATTGTTATGTATTGTTATTGTTATGTTATGTTGTTATTGTTATTGTTATTGTATTGTTATTGTTATGTTATTGTATTAGTTATGTTATTGTTATTGTTATTTGTTATGTTATTGTTATTGTTATTGTTATTGTTATTGTTATTGGTATTGTTATTGTTATGTTATTGTTATTGTTATTGTTATTGTTATTGTTATTGTTTTGTTATTGTTATTGTTATTGTTATTGTTATTGTTATTGTTATTGTTATTGTTATTGTTATTGTTATTGTTATTGGTATTGTTATTGTTATGTTATTGTTATGTTATTGTTATGTTATGTATTGTTATTGTTATTGTTATTGTTATTGTTTTGTTATGTGTTATTGTTATTGTTATTGTTATTGTTATTGTTATTGTTATTGTTATTTGTTATGTATGTTATTGTTATGTTATTGGTTATTGTTATTGTTAGTGTTATTGGTTATTGTTATGTTTATTGTTATTGTTATTGTATTGTTATTGTTATTGTTATTGTTATGTTGTGTTATTGTTATTGTTATTGTTATGTTATTGTTATTGTTATTGTTATTGTTATTGTTATTGTTATTGGTATTGTTATTGTTATTGTTATTGTTATTGTTATTGTTATTGTTATTGATTTTATTGGTTATTGTTTATTGTTATGTTATTGTTATTGTTATGTTATTGTTATTGTTATTGTTATGTGTTATTGTTATTGTTTTGTTATTTATTGTTATTGTTATGTGTATTGTTATTGTTATTGTTATTGTTATTGTATTGTTATGTTATTGTATTGTTATTGTTATTGTTATTGTTATGTGTATTATATTATTATTATTATTATTATTATTAGTGTTGATAACTTATCAATAATAATAATAATATCTTTATTAGTATTCCTATCATTATTATCATATAGTGTGTTGTTATATCTCTAATTATGCGCGTCGAACCCGAACGACCGAACCAACGACTCCTGTGCGCGTGGCCGCCCGGACACCGCCACTGGGATGAGGATCGTTGGAGGTTCCCGACGGCACGTGGCACTTGCTCAGTAGATACCAGGAGCTCGTGCCATGGGTGCCTGAGCCGTTGGTGGACCCCCCGAGCTGGCGGGGGCTGAGGTCCACCTTCAGGATGCCCATGAGCCCCTTGGCGGTGGGGAGGATCAGCCCATTCCCCCCGCCGCACGACCAGGACCCGCCCCAGCATCCTCAGCGCGTGTACCATGCCGTGCGATTGCCTGCTCAGTCTTGATATGCTTCAGACACACGAGACAGGGTCACGAGGCTGGAGGATATGACCAGGAGGCTGGAGGATACGACCACGAGGCTGCATGATATGATGGACTGGGTCGTCCAGCACATGGTCGCGGACTATGCCGCCTCGGGTACGCCGTTGTTGTCACAAGCCACCGAGGCGGTTAGACCATGACGGTGTGGCCCTTCTGGCGCGGGCGGGTCTGGTCAGGGCAGCGATTGGGGATGATGGATTACTAGGTATTTTGTTTTTATTTTATCTCTTTTTGTATGTAAAAACTCGTTGTATATATATATATATGTGCAGTTTCAGTTATGATGACTTGTATATTTGTTGTGTTTGTTGGTTTTGTGTTTCTTTGTTTGTTTGTTTTCTTATTTGTAATGTTGATAATGTTAATTGTATTTAGTTGTTTGGTTGTGTTTCTTTGTTTGTAATGTAAACTGTAGAAGACTAATCAAGGCTCGGCAAAACATTTGAAGATTGAACGAAGACGAAGTCTGAAAACAGCATGTGCGAAAGCCTGTTCCACGCGAGTTGAAGCTGTCACGCGAGAACAAGCAGTTTCCACGCGAAGAAGCTTCACGCGAAAGTCTGTCCCGCGCGAAAGGAAGCCGCGCGAAAAGTCTTTCGCGCGAGAACTTGATGTTTAGTATAAATAGCTAGTTTTCGTTTTGTAATTAAGCTTTTGTTCATTTATCATCTCTGTACTGTGCGAAATCGCACAAGACCTTTCATAGGTTGTGTTATTCAATATAATATCATTTGTGATCAATTCAATCTTCTTTTCAATCCAATCTTGTTTATATTCCGCGTTCACAAGATTGAGATCTGTGTTTATAGATTTCTGGGAGATTTCACGGTTTTACAATTGGTATCAGAGCAAGGCACTAGCTCTAGAACCACGATTTGGAGAAGATTTGGATTGTGTTCTACTCGTTTTTGAAGAAATTCATCATTGATCACTTTAGATTCAGATATGGCGATGTTATGCTGCTCGATTTTGGAGAATTAGGACTGATTTGGACCGAATTAGTGGACTTTAAGTGAATTTTAATCAAAATTATACTTAAAATTGAACTAAATTCATTAAAATTGGACTAAAATGGGTTTAATCAGACATATTCTTTGATTTGGAGGTGGTTCTCGCTTGAACAAACTGTTGGAGATTCGATTCTGCACGAAATTGAAGATTTTCGCTTGAAACTGAGGGTTTTCGCGTGCGAAAAACTGTTTTTCGCTCAGACAGTTTTTTCACCTTTTTGTGCGATTTCGCGTGAAAAGGTAAATTGGAAATTCGCACGAACTGCTCTCTCGCGCGAAAGGTTGTGACGCGCGAAATCTCTTTTCGCACGATTTCTTCTTTCGCACGAAAAACCTGATTTTGACTTTCTGATCACTATGGCTTCAACAACTCCGAATCTGAAGCATCTTACTGCTTCACTTCATCTAGACACGAAATTGGTACTGGTAACAAGCCACCGAGACTTCTCTGTGAAGACGATTATACTGATTGGGCTTTCCGATTTGAGAGATATGTTATTTACACGGAACCTAAGATGTGGAGATCAATCCAGTATGGTCCTTACATTCCATTGTACAAAAATGATAAAGGAGAAATGGTTCAGAAACCTGAACACTTGTGGGATGAAGATGACATCAAGAGGTTGGAACTGGATGATAAAGCTTATGCTGCCATCACTATGGCACTGACTACTGAGATTTCACAAAAGTTTCAAGAGTTCAGAGGTGCTAAGGTGTTATGGGATGCTCTGGAGTCTCAGATTATGGGCAAAAAAGATATGAGAGAAAGCAAAAAGGATATGTTGAATCAAGAATTCAACATGTTCAATCATATTGTTGGTGAAGAGTTGGAAGCTCAGATTGCCAGGTTTGTTAGACTGGTAACAAAAATGAAGAGTGCGGGTATTACTCTGGAACCCATCACTGTAAACAAGAAGTTGCTAAATTCACTTCCATACAGTTGGAATAACAACTGTACATTGATCAAGAGAACCAAAGACTTGTATACTCTTCAGTTGACTGATCTATTTCAACTATCAAGTCTTATGCAATGGACGATAAGCAGCGAGCTGCTAATCATCTCAGTTCTCTGGGTGCTGAAGGAACTGCTCTCTATGCAAAGATGGCTAGTAATCCGAATTACTATGTCAGTTATACACAAATGTGTCAGCAACAACAATCTGGAAGTGCAGCATCTTCTTATATGCAACCAGCAGTAAACCATCAAGTTCATGTTCCTGCTCAACACTATTCCCCCATCATCCATCAACAAGTCTCTCAATCTCAAGATTCTCATAGTGGTCAACATGCTTATGTTGCTACCACTAATCCATCAAAGCAGACTGTTCAGATTGCTGAGGAGCATCTTGCTCTTTCACCACTTTCATGTCAAGTTATGAAGCTTTCATGGCTGGAAGACTTACTGCTCCAAATGTATTGGTTGATGATCTTCAACAAGTCAATCCTGATGATGTTGAAGAGAATGACATCAAGTATCAAATGGCCATGGTAGTTTACAGGGCGAAGAATTTTGCTAGACGAACTGGGAGAAAAATGTTTGGTGTTAACAACTCTAGCAAAATCGGTTTCGACAAGTCTAACCTGAGGTGTTACAACTGTGACAAACCAGGTCATTTCGCCAGAGAATGTACTGAATCAAAGACTGGTCAAACTGAAGGCCCCAAGAAGATGGTGACTGTGGAAATAGAGCCGAAGAAAGACAAAGCAAGTACTTCTGGTGGTACTAAAGCATTAGTTTCTCAAACTAATGCTGAATATGATTGGTCAGATCAAATGGAAGCCTTGATCTAACTTTGTCTACTGCATTTATTGCAAAGATTGTTCCAGAACCAGAAGAAGAAGAAAATCTGTTTGCTGAATTCGTGTCTGATGATTTGTTGAAGGGTGTTTGCTAAAGTGGAAGAAGAGAAGGAGAAAGTTGAAGTAGAGAAAGTGAAAACTGAACAAGAGGATGAGAAAGTTGAAGACTTAAAGGAGAGAGTTGAAGAAGAAAAGGAGACAGTTGAGAAGAAAGATCAGGTTGAGAAGGTTGCTGAAGAAAAGAGTGTGATTGAAGAGTACACTGTCGAGCCTCCAGTCAAAAGCCCAATGTTGATCCAAAGACTGTTGATGTTGCTCCAGTGGAAGAACCAGATGCTGAAATGAAAGCATTCATGGTCAAGAAGGTTGAGGAAACAGAAGGGGAAACTTCAGAACCCAAGGTATATGATGGTTATGCAAAAATTCATGTGTTGAGAAAGTTCAAAGATACAGAGTTCACAATGAGAGCCTGATAATGGAAGTTGAAAAACTTCAGTATCAAGCTCGCAAACACAAGTCAAATGAAAAGATTTTTAAAGAAAAACTTGAAGGTTTAAACAATAATATATAATTTAAAATTAAATCTTCATGATAAAGAATGTACTAATAATGATTGACAAATAGAAACAATGAACTCGCTTTAGAAATTAATAGACTTAACAGTGAATTAGCCACGGCTAATTGACTGTTGAGAAATTTGAACTTTCATCAACAATGGTTGAAGGAATAATCAAGTCACAAATGACTCAGAAGATTAAAGGAGGAAAATGCGGTGTTGGGTTTTCTAACATTGCTCCTCCAATTAATCATGATTATTCATGTTACCTTCATCTGATAACATTTGTGATTCTGATATGGTCTATGGGATTGGTTTCTCTCCATCTCAAGACTTAAAACCTTCAGTCAAAGTAAATTATCTGTTGATCCTATCATAGTACCCAAACCTAAACAATCAACTGAAAACTTTTGTGCAGATAAATTGAAGGTGGATGGGTTGGTTGAAGATGAGATGAGGAGAGTGATAGTGAAGGAGAAAATGAGAGAGAAAATTTGAAAAATAAGAATGTAAAAGTTTTACAATCTGATTGTAAACAAATTGTATGAAATGAAAAGTTGGTTGATTTGAATGAGATTAAATCTAATAGTAAATATAATTTGAATGCAAATCAAAGGGTAAATCAGAAAGAGAGAATTGAAAAGATTTTAAAAGTAGATTTGTTTCAAAGGTTTAATTGAAAATGAAGAACATATTTTAAAGAAACGAATTCTCGATTCTTTAAAAATAAACTTCATTATAATGCTAACCTTGTGAATCAAGATGTTTGTAGCCCAGATTTGCAAGTGAATGATTCTTCTGCATTCAATCTGAAAATTCAAAAGCCTGGTCCTTCTCCAGCACCAATCCGTATATCTAAGCCTGGTCCTCCTCCAGCAAATTCAAAGTCTGGTCCTACTCCAGCAGAATCAAAGACTGTTCCTATTCCAACACCACCAATTCCAAAAGTCAAAACTGCCAAATCTCCAATCCAAAGTGGTCATAATTCATCGATTTCCTCGAATCTGCAAAAGATGAATTTGCAATTGTCAAACATGGCAAAGATTCGAGAGACTGTGGAGAAAGTTAAACCTAGTCAATCTGACTTTGGTTTTTATGACAATTTCATAATTGTCATCCACAGTTTGTTTTCCACACACAACAAAAGAGATGCTATCAGTGTGGAAACACAAATCATTTGGCAAACAATTGTCCTTTTCGACAAAAATCATTAAGTAAACAAAGATTTCATAATTCTATTTCTCATAATAGAAAACTGTTTTTCACTCGTGGAAAATTTTCAAATAATATGAAATCAAAGGTTGTTAATGATTTTAATGTCAAACGGGATAAGAATTTGACTAATGATGTAAAAGAAAATGTCAAGCTTAAAGCATAAATGAAAAGAATGATGTGCAAACCAAATATAATAATATCAAATCATTTTGTCTTGCTGCAACACATAATGTGCTCAAGTCATGTTTGACTTGGGTACCAAAAGCTAAGTAATTTTGTTACTAATGCAGGGACAACCGCAAAAGGCTACTGAAAGTCTATGGCATGTAGATAGCGGTTGTTCAAGACATATGACTGGGAATTTATCATTACTACAAGATGTTCAGTCATACAACGGAGGAAGAGTGATTTTCGCGGGAGACAAAGGAGGACGTATAACAAAACGTGGTACAGTTACAAACGGCGTCCTTAGCTTTGAGAATGTTAATTTTGTTGAGGAATTAAAACATAACCTGTTAAGTGTGTCTCAAATCTGTGACAAACAATATTCTACACACTTTACTAACAAAGAATGCTTAATCTTAAAAACAGGTTTTGTTGTTCCAAATGAATGGATCTTGATGAGGACTCCGAGAGACAATGACACATATCTTCTTGATATGCATTGTTCTAATTCTTTGGTAACAGCTTCTTGCTTACTATCCAAAGCCTCGGAGAATGATTCCATGTTATGGCATCGTCGATTAGGACATGTCAATCTTAAAAACATGAATAAACTTGTACGTGGAAATCATGTTATTGGTTTACCTGAAAAAGAATTTCAATTAAATGAACATTGTTTGTCATGTTTTAAGGGTAAACAACATAAACTTCCTCACAAACCAATTGCACACAACTCAGTCGAATCAATCTTACAACTCTTACACATGGATCTTTTGGGTGAGTGAGTGTTTTAAGTTGGGTCGAAGATCTTACTGTCTGGTTGTTACTGATGACTTTTCTAGATTTACTTGGGTGTTTTTCTTAGCATCTAAGGATGAAACTCCACACCTTTTGATCAAGTTCATTACTTTAGTGGAGAATCAGACAGAGAGAAAAAGGTAAAATGCATCCGAAGTGACAATGGGACAGAATTTTGCAATCAAACTCTGAATGAGTTTTGTGAATCAAAGGGAATTGCTAGACAATTCAGTGCTGGCACTCCACAACAGAATGGGGTTGCAGAAAGAAGGAATAGAACATTGATTGAAGCTGCTAGAACAATGATATCTGCTGCCAAATTACCTTTGTTCTTTTGGGCTGAAGCAGTAAATACTGCATGTTATGTTCAGAATCGTGTTTAATCAACAAAAGATTAAATAAGACTCCATATGAAATATTTTATAAACACAAACCCAAAGTTAAATATTTTAAAGCCTTTGGTTGTGTTGCACTTTGTTGCATACAACTAAATCATCTTCAAAATTTTCTGAAAAGGCTGATGAATGTTACTTTGTGGGATATGTTGCTAATAAGGTTGCATATCGAGTTTATAACAAAAGGACTAGACAAATAACTGAGTCATTTAACATTGATTGGCACGAGCTTAACATTACTGATGCAGGTTCAGCTCCTTCATGGATTTATGATTATGAATCTTTGTTCATAAATTTTAAAATTTCTACAACTTCATCTGCAGATTCTAATTCTCAAGAAATCTCTTTGGATAACAAAATCATTGAGGAACTTCCATCTTTGACATCTGATGATTCTGCTGTTGCTTCATCATCCAAAGATATTCCTACAGCTTCTGTACCAGTATCTGCCTGTTCTGAGTCATTAGATGTTTCTTCAGAACAAATTCCTACTCAGGAGCAGGAAGAATCATTAAGTTCACCTTTATCTGCATCTTCTTCAGAAACTATACATACACCGATAGAAATCATTCAAGTTCCATTTGACGAATCTCCAAATGTGTCTACTGCTTCTGAAACTCCTATTTCAGATGACACACTTGAAGAAACTATTGTGTATCAATCTCAACATTCTGAAGAAGTTATTGATAATATTGAACATATTACCAATTTGGAAGATGGAATGGTTGCAGATGAGATTCCTCAATTAAGAATACATAAAACTCATCCAACTGAAGCAATCATTGGTCCGTTGCACGAAGGTGTAATTACCAGAAGTCGATCAGGGACAATCAACACATGTCTGTATGCTTGTTTCTATCACAAATAGTGCCCAAGAATGTGGAAATGGCACTCAAAGAAAACAGCTGGATAGAAGCAATGCAAGATAAGTTGATGCAATTCAAGAAGCTCAATGTTTGGCATCTTGTTGAACTTCCAAAGGATAAGCTTCCGATTGGAACAAAGTGGATATTTCGAAACAAGACGGATGAAAAAGGTGTTATAGTTCGGAATAAAGCACGTCTGGTTGTGCAAGGATTCTATCAAGTTGAAGGATTGGATTATGAAGAAGTGTATGCTCCAGTTGCAAGACTAGAAGCAATACGCATATTCTTAGCCTTTGCTTCATACATGAACTTCAAGGTGTATCAGATGGATGTTAAAACTGCATTTTATACGGAGAAATGAAAGAAGAAACCTATGTTTGTCAGCCTCCAGGATTTGAAGACCCAGATCATCCTGATTATGTATACAAGTTGAATAAGGCACTATATGGATTACATCAAGCACCTCGTGCTTGGTACGCAACTCTGACTGAACATTTGCTCGCAAATGGTTATTCACGAGGAGCAATTGATCAAACCTTATTTCTACGAAAATCAGGATGATATCATTTTGGTTCAAATCTACGTCGATGATATTATTTTGGTTCTACTAATGATAGTATGTGCACGGAGTTTGAAGCAGTGATGAAGAAGAAATTTGAAATGAGTTCCCTTGGAGAAATTTCATTTTTCTTGGGTATTCAAGTTACTCAATCTGAGACGGGTATTCTCATCCATCAAGAAAAGTATGTTCAGACTATTCTTGAGAAATACAAGTTTCAAGATTCCAAAGTAGCTCCAACTCCAATGGCTTCTCGTCCTACTCTTACTCCAGATCCATTAGGAGAATCAGTTGATCAACATCTTTACAGATCAATGATTGGTTCCCTCATGTATCTCACTGCAAGCAGGCCGGATGTTATGTTCCCAGTTTGTCAGTGTGCCCGATATCAAAGTGATCCAAAGGAATCCCACATGAAAGCTGTCAAGAGGATTTTCAAGTATCTCAAGGGTCAACCCAAACTTGGTCTTTGGTATCCTTGAAATTCTGATTTCAATTTATTTGCTTATACTGACAGTGATTATGGTGGTTGTAACTTAGACAGGAAATCGACCACAGGAGGATGTCAATTCTTGGTAATCGACTCATTTCTTGGCAGTGTAAGAAGCAGAACACTGTCTCCACATCCACTACCGAAGCTGAATATGTGGCTGCTTCGAGCTGTTGTTCCCAGCTTGTCTGGATTCAGCAACAACTTCTCGATTATGGTCTCAACATTTATGACACACCAATTTGGTGTGATAACACGGAAGTTCTGAACATCGTGAAAAATCCCATTCAACACTAAAAAACTAAACACATTGACATCCGCATCCATTTTATCCGCGACTGTTTTGATCGTAAACTTATTCATCTAAAACAAGTGCCGTCAACTGAAAATATCGCTGATTTATTTACCAAGGCATTTGATCATTCTCGATTTGATTTCCTTGTGCAATCATTGGGAATGATTAACTTTGGATAAATTGGTTTAATGAATCTTCACATAAAGATTTTTCATTTTTTATAAAGAATAAAATTGCAATTGTTTCCTTTTCTTAAAGGACAATCACAATTTTAGGGGGAGAAAATTAGAAAAACAAGTTCTGAAAAATATTTTTGGTCTTAGGGGGAGTTAAGATCAAAGGATTGCCAAAATCAAAAGAAGAAATTTTCATAATTAAGTGAGAAATGATATTACAAAGTTCTACAGAGTCTAAGTACTTTCAAAGGCTTAAATACGAATAGACTTGGATTATGTTTGATGTGTCGATAGGCTTTGCTTTCAGAAATGAAAAGATCATAATTGAGTGATTACACTTGAATTAAAGAAATATGAATTAGTGGGGAACATATCAGGATTCTGTGCCAAAAATGTTCTAACACAGACTGAGAGATATAATCTTGTCATACTCAAGCCTGTATATGATTGATTCAGTGATTATCATAACTATATATATATATATATAAAAGATAAAAGTACAAAAAGAAACAAAAAGAGAAAAAACAAAAAGAAAATAATTGAGCAAAAGATGCCTACAAAGGTCATATAGGATATAAGATGCCAAGAAGCACAACAAATCAAAAGATATGTCTAAAAGACATACATACTATATGGTATATATTTTCTATTTTGAGAATAGTTTTTAACTTTGGAAGGCAAAATCGAAAGATGGGGCATGTAAGTCCGGATGGCTTGTAAGTCCTAAACATCTTGAGAGGGCAGACGTAAGTCCGGATGGCTGTCAGTAAGTCCTTAAACTTGTTAATATTCCGGGTTAAGAAATATTTCTCAGGCTAGTTATGCTCAAATAGTTATATTTAGGAATATAATAAATGATATCACTGATCAACAATGCATGGTTTAAGTCAAATTGGGGTGATTTGAAATCTCAATAGTGTCTTGAAGGATAATAATTATTCTACAGAAGTTCTGATTGTGGAATCCACTGACTTATATTAAATCAACACAAAACATGATATATATCACTCATTATGTTTCTGAGTAAAACCTGAAGTATAAGTTTAAAAGGACAAAATATATTGACAATCAACTTAACCAGTTATTTTAAAAAAACAAAGCCGGACAGAGTCTTAACTTGACAAAGAACTAGATGATCTCATTATGAAAATTCTTACAAAAACAAGTAAATCCGATCTTGATTCTTTAATTGTTTTTATTATTTTATTATTTTGTATGTAAGTGTTTGTTTTTATTTCATTTTTATAGTGTTCTATTTGTAGGACAAATAAATAACAAGAAAATTTATGAAAATTGAAGATTCATTAAATTAATTGGTCACTTGGTAAATAACATTTATGTTGACATAATTCTTTAAGAATAAAAAGATTGAAAAGTATGAAAAATAAGAAATACTTTGAAAAAATTTGAAAACATTTTGAAAAATTTTGAAAAGTTGTGTCTTTCGCGCGACAAGGGAAGTCACGCGAAACATGTTGTTTTGCGAAATGAATTTTCGCATGCTATATCTGGGGTATAAATGTCACAGTGACCAAGACGAAATCACTTCTCGCACAAAATTCAATCCGAAAAACCTTTTCGCATATCATCCGACTACTCATTTCGCATACACCAAATCAGAAATCATCTCACTCCTGCTTGTGATTTTGTTCCTTATTTCGTTCTCATTACTCTCATAGTGTGATTTAAAGGTATAACATGTTTGATTAGGTTACTGTAGCTTTGAAATGCTAAGTGGAACTTAACATCTTGACATTAAAATCTTAAAATGGACTTTAAAGTTGAAATTGAAAGATGAAATACACCTAATAGACTTAGGCGACAGCAATGGATTGGATTTCATGGATTAAAAACAAGTTTTGATCTGTTAATTTGACATGTGGGTTGTGCGAATCGCACAAAGGGAACGAACAGACGCGAATTGGGGTTTTTCGCGTGAACATGGTTTTCGCTTGAACTTAGAATTTGCTTGATATTCAGTGTTTCGCGTGAAACTAGTTTCGCTTGAATTCAAAAGTGATACTAGTTTTCGCATGTCAATTAAAATTTGAAGTTTTCGCATGACTTACACATTTCGCACAGAATAGACTTTTCGCAAGTTATGAGTTTTCGCATGACAACAGCTTTTGAAATTGTTTCTAAGTGATAAAATTTTCTAAGTGTAAAATTTCAAAGGTTCATATGTTCTAAGTGTTGAAACTCTTTATGCATTATTAAGTTATATTCAATAATGTTCTAATCTTGATCTTATTTGACAATGCAGATGGCACAAACGATTTTAATAAAATCATAATTGTGTTGCTTACTTAGACGAGGTTCCGGAAGGGAAGGAACTATTTTCTTCTATGATTGATGGATTGAAGAATTCACGCATTGTTTATGCGATATCTGCTGATCCTGCTATTTATTCGGAGCTAATAGATTCATTCTGGAGCACTGCTGCTCTAGAAAAAGACCAAGCTGGAAACCAGATTATTACTGCTACTGTCAAAGACAAACGAGTGACAGTTTCTCAGTCCATCCTGAACCGAGTTCTTCTATTTGATGATCAAGAAGGAGCACCAACTAGACTTGATGATGATACTGTGATTGATTGTCTGGCTCGTATGGGATACAAGTATAGATATCCAAGTCTAGAGAAGAAATGGTTACCACCATACTGGAAGTACTTATTTCATGTGGTGATTCATTGTCTGAGCAACCTCAAAGCTGGGATGGATAGCTTGAGTGCAGTGTTTGGCTCCTTATTGGTTTCATTGGTTGATGATATTCCTTTTAGTATATCTGGAGTTATATTTCAGGAGATGGTAAAGAATGCCACAGCCAATCCTGGAAAGAAGTTCATCATGTACCCAAGATTTATCCAGTTGGTGATAAATGATGCATATCCTGAGCTTGCTACTCAGAGATCTCCTAAGTATGTTGTACAGACTGTAAAGGAGATTTTCACACATCTAACTGGAGCCAGAGGCAACAAATGCTCTGGTGAAAGTTTTGCCAAGATTGGTAGATTTGCAGAAGTTGATGGGAGTATTGGAGGTTTGGGAGGAGATGTACCTGTTGATGAGGCACAGACTGGTGCTTCTACTTCTGATGTTAGAAATGACATAGATCAAGAGATTGATAGAATGTTTGATGATGAACCATCTAATGAAGAAAGAAGGGAAGGGGTTGTTCACTCAGCTTCAAGTTCTGAAGTGATCAGATAGGGAATGTTCCATATGAGCTCCAAACAGATCAGACTCCCTCTACTCCAACTTCTACCAGGAAAAATACTAAAGAGAGAGACACTGATTATATTCCTTTGGAATCACCAAGTACTTCTTCCAGACGAAAACGAATGGCAAAAAGAAAAGACTTCCCTGCAAGAAGAAGAGGGAGAAGTGTTATTCCAAAACGGCCACGAACTCAAGTGATTGTTACAGAAGCTGAACAGATTACTTCTTCTGACATTCAGAGATCACCTGAAAACGTGATTACAGAGGAAGAAACACATGTTGATACTACAACCACTGCTACCGAGACAGAAACTGTTCCTGTTTCTGGCTCTGGTTTTTCGACACCACCTCGTCAAGAAAACTTAGAGTTTGATGTTGATTCATTTTTGAATACTCCTCCAGAGTTTCAAAGGAGAGAGGAATCATCTAGTACTCCTCATTCTATAACTCTAGAAGAAAGAGTTAAGAATTTGGAGAAAGAAAGTTTTGAAAATGTAAAGATGATTGCTGAATTGAAAAAGGAAAATGAAGACAAGTCAAATCTGATTAACATGATTCATCTGGATTCAGCCATCAAAGATACAAGAATAGCTTCTCTAGAACAACAGATGAAGAGCATGTTTGATTATTCTTCAGGGCTGGAGAGACAACTGAATGAGCTCAGAGAATTTATATCATAGACTTATTTTCATCAGCCGCCAATCATAAGGTCTACTACTGTGATTGGTGAATCTAGTAGACGCTCTCCTAGCCCACCTCCCACTGAGATTGTTCCTGAAAAGGAAGTGGTCAACAAAGCTCAAACTTCTACTGAACAGCCAAGTGTTAGTGCGACTGAAGATTTTCCAATTTCATCTGAAGTACCTATCACCGAAGCTTTCACATCTACAGCTTTCGTTGAGCCTGAGCATATGATAACTTTGCCTATTGTTAATGAAGAGGAGGATGAAGAGTTGATTGATTATGCTGATTCAGATGATGAGGATGATGATGATGAGGACGATGATGACAATGATGATGATGATGGTGAAGACAATGGTGGAGATGATGATGGTCATGATGATGGAGGCATGATGATGATGGAGGTGATGCTACTGGATTATCATCGAGTCCAACTGGTGAAACTACCACTGATAATGTCGATCGACCAAGTGTTAGTAATCCGGAAGGATATGATACACTTGACCCTGCCACTGAGAGTGTGTATGAAAAGGAATTGTATTCTTTTCAGCAATCTTTATCAGGAGCTGTCGAAGAAGAATTGATATGTTTGATGATTTGGAGGATCAGAATGAATATACTGACATATTTGGGAACAACCTTCAAGAGTTATTCAAAGACATTAATCTTGAAGAAGGAGAAATCCCTACTGAGACTGTGAGTGGTGAAACTCCTGCTGTTTCTACAAAGAAAGATTCTACTGGTCAGATTGCGTTATTCACTAGAGGAGGATTAATGTTCAAAGCACCACCACCACCTACTGAAGCTCATTTTCTATTCATTTCTAAGCCTAAGCAGAAGTATGGTGAAACGTCTCATGTCATTAGCTGGGGTTATGATGGCGAGAAAAGGCTATATGTAATAAAAAGAAAGAATGGAGAAATTGATTATCTGAAAAGCACACAAGACTTCCATACTCTACGTGCTGCTGATCTCTACTCCATGGGCAAAGCTCCATTCTTTAATGAAAGTAATTACAGTGAAGCTGAACTGATGAGATCTATGATACGAAGGGAGATGCGCACAAACTTCAAGGATTTTAAGACTGCCAAATCAAGGGTGATTGATGACTCAACAAGAATAGATGAAAAGACTAAAGCTCCAATGAAAATACGAGTCTATCAACATCCTAAATTTATCAGGAAAGTCCCCGTGCATGCTCCAGTTCCTCCCAACACTTTAAGCAATTACTCTCATGGAGATGTGAGAAGGATTCCGGTCACGCTGTGATCAGATGTACTGACAAGTCATTTTGAATCATTGATCCAGCAGACTTGATGAAGTTTGGTAAAGACGACTTACTCAAGCTTTTACACTGCCCTATTACAGCTGATGAGTCCGTTTATTTTCTATCTTGCCAGTATGTATGGATGATTGACCGGATCCTTAGGAACAAATGGTATGCTTATGCAGGCTCGTACAAAAAGGCAAACGTTGATTTTGATTGATCATGTTTCACCGAGCCTAGGGGGAGATTGTAGAAGACTAATCAAGGCTCGGCAAAACATTTGAAGATTGAACGAAGACGAAGTCTGAAAACAGCATGTGCGAAAGCCTGTTCCACGCGAGTTGAAGCTATCATGCGAGAACAAGCAGTTTCCACGCGAAGAAGCTTCCACGCGAAAGTCTGTCCCGCGCGAAAGGAAGCCGCGCGAAAAGTCTTTCGTGCGAGAACTTGATGTTTAGTATAAATAGCTTAGTTTTCATTTTGTAATTAAGCTTTTGTTCATTTATCATCTCTGTACTGTGCGAAATCGCACAAGACCTTTCATAGGTTGCTGTTATTCAATATAATCTCATTCTGTGATCAATTCAATCTTCTTTTCAATCCAATCTTGTTTATATTCCGCGTTCACAAGATTGAGATCGTGTGTTTATAGATTTCTGGGAGATTTCACGGTTTTACATAACTGTAAAATAACAAAACACAAACTCGTATATTACGATTAGGTTAACCGTGTGATAAAATAAAAATAAAAACAAACTAGTATGATTACATAACCGTAGGCACATTTCAATATTAAATAATAATAGTAACTCCATAACCGTAGGCACATTTCCCACTCTCATACATACACATACATACACCTATGACCTATATATACATCATTATCACTGCAGCTTTCACTACTTCAATCAAGATCATGACACACATTTGTAATCAAGGTGCATTTCAGTCGTCGTATGACATGAGATCATTAGCTACTAAAATAAAAATAAAAAAAATTACTTGTAATATGATAAATTAATAATAAACACAAAACACAAGCTCGTATGTTACGATTAGATTAACCGTTTTGATAAAATAAAAATAAAAACAAAATTAAAAAAATTTAAAAAATATGTTCAAAATGTCACGGTTCGGCCAAACCGTGACATATACACCTCCAAAACCCTAACTGTCACCCCATTAATTACACATTAATTACACACCCAATAATTGCAATAATCCCGAGAACCTAACGTCACGGTTTGGCCTCACCGTGACCGCAAGGTCCTACACCCGACCTAAAGGTCACGGTTAGCCCTAACCGTGACCGTTTGAGGTGGTATACCCTAAAAAATGAACGGTGTGTGCAGAATTTCCGAAATATCACATACTGTTGTCATTTAATTCATTGACCACAAACTTACAACTCTATTTATCATTTCAAATTAAATAAACATATATTGTACTTGATTTTAGTCACTATTTTTGCCATCCTTAATGGAATCTTTTAGTAGTAAATTTACCCAATTTTTAAAGCTAAATCCGAACCCTAAGATGATATTCAAGACAGTACCATGAATCAATATCAAATCTCCAGTGATATTAATCAAGGAACGTATATGTCATGTGTACATGTATACATACATTATACATATATAAAGGAATGTTAATATACAAAGTGAGGTTTTCCTTGCGAAACATAAGTACTTCCATAATTATACAATATTTCTTGCGTACATGATAACAACTTTTACGTGATAATTTAATCTCAATTTGTACATTTTCTACAAAAAAATAAAAAGAAACAATTTGTATCTTAAACCTGGTGCGGGCTTATTCGACTTTTGGTTTGCCTTTTATAAGTTTGTAAGAAATGGGAGAAGTTTTAGTTTTGAAGTTTATAAAAAAAAATTTCTCTCTATCATAGTGTGTGTTAGTATGTAATCCTGATTACCGACATTCTTTGTGAATCAATGATAGTCAGAAGAGTTGTTCCTGGTATTCTCGTTGAATCAACAGGTTCAATTATTATCTTTTGTTTCCGCCTACATCAAAACCTTATATAAGTTTACACACGCACGTGATAGTGTTAAATACAAAGCTAGGGTTGTTAATGTGCGAAGCACACAAATGAATATGGGCTATTGATTTAGGAAATCAACGGTTGGGATTATAGAAAATAATTTTCTCGCACGAATATATAATTATCACACATGAAAGGAGCCTAGAGATATAAAGCTGGAATCGCCTACCATTTTTTTTTAAATTCCCCTCAATTTCTTAAAACACAATTGTTTTTAAAAAATACACCATTAAATTAAGCATTTTCATCGTATTTAATTTGAATATAATCTTACTTCACTTTTTTTTATAGAAATTGATTTTTTTAAGTCGATATGGTGTTCGTATAAATTTCATAATTATTAATATATGTGATTATAACATAGGTTGAGCAATAATTAACATAGGTTTTGTAGTAATTAACGTAGATCACGTAACTATAAATGTGTGTGACAATGACGTAGGCTGTGTAATCATAATATAAGTTGTGTATAGTTATTAACATATATAAGTTGTGTATGGTGCAAACGAACTTACAATCACCCTAAAAACATGTGTCACATCCTGATGGCTTCTCGGGCTTTGTAGAATAAGAGACGTTTGTACTATAACTTCCCGTAATACATATGATTAAGATCAAGGGCACACACATGTGTGTCATGTATATACAAAAACTGACTTATTGCTATCCTGTTCTTACTATTTAAATAAAATCAATCCAAACTTTTATTTGGTGTCTTGTTAAAAAATCCAAAGTTGTAGAATTAGGTTTTGTTCACATAGTGTATGCCCATATCCATTATTGATGATACGATGACTTGTTAACTTGTGCATGCCTATTTAAACCATTAACATATGAAGGCCATACAACCAAAGAAAAGAAACCATGACCTTAGTAGACATTCTTCATATGAATATTGGTGATGAAGATTCAAGTTATGCCAACAACTCCCTTCTTCGGGTCTCTTTAATCTCTATGTCATATGTTATATTTTGAATAGACTATAACTTGTTCTAATTTATGCATTCAACAATGCTTTCTTAAGTGATTTATTCTTACTTTCTTGCTAGAAAATTGTGATACAGAAAGCGGCCCCAGTCTTGAAGTGTACGATCAAGGGTATGGCTAATCAGAATGTCTTCTTCGACCAATGTTTTATGATTGCAGATTTAGGATGCTCATCTGGCATAAATACACTGTTGGTTGCATTTAATATTATCAACATAGTCCACGAGGTGTGCCAAGAAAATAATCGTAAAACACCGCAGTTTCAAATGTGCTTAAATGACCTCTTTGGAAATGATTTCAATAATCTTTTCAAGTTATTACCTAGTTTTTATAAAACCCTTAAGAAGGACAAGGGAGAAAATTATGGTCCATGTTTTGTTTCAATTGTTCCAGGCTCTTTTTATGGAAGACTCTTCCCGGACGAAAGTTTACACCTTGTTCACTCATCTTACAGTGTTCATTGGTTTTCTCAGGTTTGCGTAAAATCCAACTATATAACCACTATATGTGAATGATTAGAACTTATATAATTATCGAGAATAAAGCCGGACAAAATAAATTTTAAACTACTACAAGCGAGTCAATATAACCTCGTTAAAAGGTAACATAATCCGCTTAAAATAGAAATATACACCGTTACACATGGGTGTGTGTGTGTATATATATATATATATATTACATTTGTTTTGGAAACCCTAAATGTACTCAGCATGCAAATAAAATATGATAGAGAGAACAAGTTTTTTAAAAATATTTTACATATATGTGTTTATATACAGGAATGCCATTAAACTTAACCAACTAATCAAGATCATGTTTATGTTATTTTGTGGCTGTTATAAATAATAAACTTTAACCCATTTGTGAAGGTACCCGAAGGTCATGAAAATAATAAGCTAAATATATACATAGCTAAAACAAGTCCTCTGAATGTAGTGTTCAAGCATATGAAAAGCAATTTCATACCGACTTTACAAACTTTTTACAACTACGCTCCAAGGAAATATTACGTGGCGGACACATGGTTTTAACATTACGTAACCGAAGTAGCTTTGATCCAACTAAAGATGATTGTAGTAGTTATTGGGAATTACTCACCATATCACTTCTTGAAATGCTCGAAGAGGTAAAAGATTTTGTGTCTCTAAATTTGAACACAAAAATTAACAAAGAATACACCACTTAGAACTTCTTGTTAGCTTTGTTGGGTTGTGAAGGCTTTGGGCCGAACCGGGCTTGGTCCGGGCATGTTTTCGCTGCAATCAGAAACAAAGGCAGCCGGCTCTAAGGCAATTAGGGTTATTTAGTTAATTCTTGGAGCCTAAGTTATTGCCTTAATTACTAACCCTAATCTAGCATTATAAATAGACCCATTGATGTAATTGTATTCTTTGAGCACAATAATAATATAAACCCTAGTTGCAGAGTGGACGTAGGTCACCTAGACCGAACCACTATAATTCTCTCGTGTCTACTCTTTCTTTTGTGTGATTGTGTGTGTTTGTTTGCTTCCGCTGGAACCTACTCTGATTGTGATACCTAACAAGTGGTATCAGAGCTGAGGTTCGGAAACACACCGGGTTTTACATACTGAAATCGCAGGAGGCTGGTCGAGAGGGCCGTGGTGCTACCGCAAACAGGACTGCTGATTATCTGTGGAGTTTGCGAATTAGGGTTTGATTAAACCCTAGGGTCGCCGCCTTCCAGGAGAGATCGCAAGGGCTTTTTGGCTGTTGATAGCTGCTGCGATTAGGGGTTTCTGTTTCGAACCCCTTGAAATCGCTGGCTACACCCGATTTTTTGCAGGTGAAGTTGCCGGTTCAGGTACTTTGGGTTTTGGGGTTTTATTGAAGGTGTGCTTGGCTTCGGTTAGCTTTGGTTCTTTGGTTTTTTTTACTACAAAGGTTAATCTTTCTTCGCGGCGTTCATCAACTACAGTTTCTGTTTCGTGATTGTATTCGTTTCTCGTTTGCAATGGCTGAAGACGGGAGAGTTCGAATTGAAAATTTTAATGGGACAGACTTTGCTTGGTGGAAGATGTAAATAGAAGCATTGCTTGGTGAAAAAGATTTGGAAGTAGTACTGGAAGAAAAGCCGGCTACAATGAGCAAAGCTGAAGAAGCAGTTTGGAACTCAAAGGACAAGAAGGCTAGAGGGGCTATTACATTGGCTTTGACGAGGAGCGTTGCATTTAACGTTATGCATGAAACCACGGCTCGTGGTATAACGACGGCTCTGTCAAATATGTATGAAAAGCCGTCTGCTGCTAATAAGGTGTTCTTGATGAGGGAGTTATTCATGACTCGAATGAATGAGGGAACTTCAGTTTTGGAGCATATTAATAATCTCAAATCGATTACCTCCAGGTTAGCTTCTGTGGGGATAAAGTTTGATGATGAGACTCAAGCTGTAGTATTACTATCTTCTTTGCCAGAAAGTTGGTCTGGAACTGTAACGGCTATTACTAGTTCTGTGGGGACCAATGGGTTAACATTTGACGGGGTCCGAAACATTGTTCTAGGTGAGGAAACTTGCCGAAAAAGCACTAGTGGTGGATCATCTTCTGGTTTGTTATATGTTGGCAGGGGAAGGGAAAATAACAAAAGCAGTGGGAGTCGAGGGAGGAGTTCATCTAGAGCTCGCAAAACTGTGAAGTGCTGGAGTTGCGATGAGATTGGCCATGTTAAGAGTCAATGTCCAAAGCGTAAGCAAGAAAATCTGGTGAAGTAAACACTGTCACACCCTCAAAATCCGCTAACGGGGTTTTACCGTCAGACGTGTGACATACCAGAATCTCAGATAGCATCAGTTACACCAGACACGGTAATTACAAAACATCACATTAAGTAATTAGACTTTTAAATCAATCATGAGTGTTTCAGATTTGCGGAAGCGTTTCAAAAGTAGAAATCAACAGTGAATCGTTTCAACATGCGTTTCAACCATAAGAATCAATATCGTTCAACAAAATAGATCAGTTGAGTTGTGATGTATGCCATGAATGCATCCTAGCTTAACCCTGTGCATTTCTGTGACCTGAGAAAACATGCTAAAATGTGTCAACATAAAGTTGGTGAGTCCACAGGTTTAATCAACAAGAAATGTGTCAGAAAAGTGTTTCACATGGTTTAATCAACCAGAAATGTGTCAGAAAAGCGTTTCACATGGTTTAATCAACCAGAAATATGTCAGAAAAGCGTTTCACATGGTTTAGTATATAAAGCATATCGATAGGTAGCGAGCCTATAAACAAGTTATTTAGTGTTTCAAACCGAAGCTGACTGTGTGTGTTTAGTGCCTTTCCACCACGTCTTAACCGACCGTGGCAATCGTTAGGTCAATTTAGCACCCGTTCGACCTCCAATCAAGCTAGGGCGACTAGCCCGGGCGGGGTTTGTCAAACCCAGTAGTACTACTCAAAATTACCTCGCTAATCCATTACTAACGGTTTGATACTGTAAGGACTTTCAAATGCGTTTCCCACTAACATAACAGGCGATATCAATAATACTGGCAACCATAATAAAAATAGTGTTTGCATGTTTTCTGCCCCAAAAAGGAAAGAATGTAAAATAGGGCCGTGAAAACTCACCTCGAGTGCACACCAAAGAATAAATGCTAGCACAAAGAATAGGGTTCCGATTTACCTGTGTTTCATTCAGTGTATATATAATTAATACCAATTATTATTTACAAAATAAGGGTCGTACGGTTTCGCGATTCGGTTACGGTGTGAGTTATCGATTGACCCCGCCTTCACAAGCAACGTAAGCATACCCAACGTCACACAAGTATAAAAATGCATTTACTCACTTTTGCTCGGTTCATATATGAATGTACTTTATATGTATATATATATATATATATATATATATATATATATTTAACTTGTTTAGTTGAAAAGTAATAATAATAACAACTCATTGTTATTTATACTAAAATTTGGTTTAAAGTAATTTATTAAGAAGTGAGGTTAACTTGAAAAATCAAGTTGTCACATCATCCCCTTGTTTGAGGAATTTTCGTCCCGAAAATTAAGATATTATGCTCGATTAAATGTCTGAGATTTCAGTGGGTTAAATCAAATGTGTGAGATTCGGTTAGGGTTGGTGGTTTGTAACGTGTCGGACAAGCATGGTTTGACAGAGTTGTGACATCATCCCCTTGTTGAATGGAATTTCGTCTCGAAATTAAAGAAAAAGGTATCTAAGAAAAAAAATGATACCTTAAGAAGTAGATGCCTGATTGTTGAACAACTGTGGGTACCTCTTCTTCATTTGATCCTCACGTTCCCAGGTAAACTCTGGTCCACGCTTTGAGTTCCAACGGACCTTGACAATAGGGATACGACTGTGTTTGAGTGTCTTGACCTCTCGGTCCATAACTTCAACTGGTTCCTCGATGAAACGTAGTTGTTCGTCAACATGTCTTTCGTCTAACGGAACGACAAGAGTCTCGTCTGCAAGGCATTCCCTCAGGTTTGAAACATGGAACACATCGTGTACTCCACTGAGTTCTTCAGGTAGGTTCAATTGATAGGCTGCGGGGCCAACCTGTTTGACAATCTCAAACGGTCTCACGTACCTAGGGTTTAGTTTTCCACGTTTCCCGAAACGAATCACACCCTTCCAAGGTGACACTTTCGAAAGCACTTTGTCACCTATTTAGAATTCCAATGGTCGGTGGCGTTTATAAGCGTAACTCTTCTGTCGGTCACGTGCTGCTGCCATGAGGTTACGAATTTGCACGATCTTCCTAGTTGTCTCGTGCACAAGTTCAGGACCGGTAAGTTGACTTTTTCCAACTTCCGCCCAGCAAATAGGTGACCGGCACTTACGCCCATACAGTGCCTCAAATGGAACAGCTTTGATCAACGTGTGATAACTATTATTATATGAAAACTCAACTAACGGTAAGTGAGTTTCCCAAATGATACCGAAATCAATCACGCAAGCGCATAACATGTCTTCTAAGTCTTGATCATACGCTCACTCTGGCCATCAGTTTGAGGATGATATGCAGTGCTCATATCTAACCGTGTTCCCAATGATCATTGTAAGGACTGCCAGAAATGTGAGGTGAATCGAGCGTCACAATCAGAGATAATAGAATTGGCACACCGTGCCGAGTGACTATTTCCCTTAGGTAGATACGAGTCAACTTCTCCATTTGGTCAGCCTCCCTAATTGGTAGGAAGTGTGCGGATTTCGTCAAACGATCTACAATTACCCAAATGGTATCGCATCCGCTGGGAGTCCGAGGCAGTTTAGTGATAAAGTCCATAGATATCTGCTCCCACTTCCATACTGGAATTTCTGGTTGTTGAAGTAAACCATATGGTCGTTGATACTCCACCTTAATCTTAGAACAGGTTAAGCATCTACTTACGTAAGTGGCAATATCCGTTTTCATGTTTGGCCACCAGTAAGGGACTTTTAAATCGTGGTACATCTTGTCTGAACCCGGATGAATAGAGTATCGTGACTTGTGAGCTTCGTCCATTACTAGTTCTCGTAGGTCTCCATACAAAGGAACCCATATTCGGTCCATGAAGTAGCGGATTCCGTTAGATTTGACCTCTAATTGTTTCTCCATGCATCGTAGTGATTCGGCTTTCAGGTTCTCGTCTTTCAAAGCTTCAAGTTGAGCATTACGTATTTGATCAGGTAATGCAGTATGAATGGTGCGTTGTAATGTTCGAACTCGCTTCGGCTTAGGTGTCTCCTTTCGACTTAAGGCGTCGGCTACTACGTTAGCCTTACCCGGATGATATTTGATTGCACAGTCGTAGTGATTCAACAACTCGACCCAACGACGTTGTCTCATGTTCAGCTCCTTCTGTTCAAAGATGTGCTGGAGACTCTTGTGATCGGTGTAAATGGTGCACCTGGTACCGTACAAGTAGTGTCTCCATATCTTGAGTGCAAACACAATGGCTCCCAATTCTAAGTCATGTGTCGTGTAGTTTTTCTCGTGAACTTTCAATTGTCTTGAAGCATAAGCAATCACCTTCTCGCGTTGTATTAGCACACAACCAAGACCTTGAATAGAAGCATCACAATAAACTACAAAATCGTCTGTTCCCTCAGGCTGAGATAGAATTGGTGCCGTACAGAGTTTCTGCTTTAGAACTTGAAATGCGGATTCTTGTTTGTCACCCCAATTGTACGTAGTGCCTTTATGAGTTAACGCGGTGAAAGGTTGAGCAATCTTTGGAAACCGTTCGATGAATCGTCGATAATAGCCAGCCAACCCAAGAAGCTGTCGTACCTCAGTCGGAGTCTTAGGTGTAGCCCAGTTCTTGATGGCTTCTTTTTTTTTCCGGGTCAACATGTATTCCATTCTCATTGACCACATGACCCAAAAATTGGACCTCTCGTATCCAGAAGTCACACTTTGAAAATTTAGCATACAATTGTTCTCGTTTCAGCAGCTCCAGAATCAGTCTAAGGTGTTCCTCATGTTCTTCCTTATTCTTTGAATAAATAAGGATGTCATCAATGAAGAAAATGACGAACTTGTCCAAATAGGGTTTGCACACTCGGTTCATGAGGTCCATGAAAACCACTGGCACGTTGGTCAACCCGAATGGCATAACCAAAAACTCGTAGTGGTCATACTAGTTAAGTCTACTGGAAATACCTCCGGGAAGTCTCTGACAACTGGAATATCTTTAACATGCTTCTCATCCGCCTTCTTCTCTGTAATTAGTAGAGAGAAATCCCTTTTCTTGGGACATCTATGCACCTTCACGTTTGAGATGATACCAACCACCACACCAACCCTGTCGCCTTCTACCGCAGGTATTCCACCACTTAGAAGAGGTAACTTAATTAGTTTGTTTCCACAAATGATCTATGTTTGGTTTTTGGACAACCAATATATTTTGACCACAACATCGTAGCTACCATGGGTAATAGAAATCAGACTTATATCGAACGAATGTCTAGACACACCTAGATCACAACTGCCAAGCACACGGGTGGCGGTTATAATTCTACTTGCTATTTATAATGGAAAAGCAGAGATGAAATAAACGAGGTCGTCATAATATCTTGTTATTTGGTCCTACGCCAAACGTAGTTAGCCGGAAAAATCCGGTTGTGTCCCACCACTAGGGAACAAGCAAATATAATGTACGCTTAAACATGATAGATATCAAATAAAATGAATGTTGGAATTCTCAAATTACCAAGATTCTAAGTCTTATGATCAATTCAATGAACAAGGGCTACACGCGCCAAGAATATTATCACTTTATTACAACTCTTGAAGATCTGGCACAATGTAGATCGATAGTGTTACACGAACATTGAAATGCTAAAAAGAGCACGTCTCATAGAGACTAGGGCTAATGTCATAACACGAGTCTCATTAAGGCTCGGGGTAAATGAGAACTTTCATACTAGTAGGAATGAAGGATTTATTTGCATATCGATAGTGAGGTTTTATGAGAACCGAGACCTCATGTCTCCAAGTATAGAAATAAAAATTTGTACTGATTATGACCGTTATCACCCAATAGAGTTGCCAGAATTCTCATACATGATAAATTACAATTACGTGTGCACCCGTGATTCTAATTTGCTTTTCATGGTCATTCATGGTTCCTCCCATTCGTGATAACATACCTTGTCAAGTACCGAGTGCTATCTGTTAAGACTAGCGAAGATGATAGGGCATGTTGGAAGTAGAAATAAGTACGATAGAGTTAGAAAAGTAATGTGTGTTGTTCTCCTTGCTTGTCATCGTTAGGTTTGTCGTGTGTGTTAGAAAAGAGTTTTGTGTTCCCAAGTGGTAATGTTGTGTTCGAGTTGTCGTTGCTTCAACTCCGAGAGTGAAGAATCATATGTAGATGTTGGAAGTGAGCGAGCGGGACTCCCTGCCCCTTTGTTAGTCGAGGAAGATACAGGTGACATAGATATTTGTGTATATTGACCATAGTTTTTCACTCATCCCAGAAATCCTCAGGTAAGCATAACTGGTCTCACAATGAGATTTATACTATACGCTTGCCTTAGCCCGAAGGCCTTTTGCCAGGAAATCCAGAATACAGGTGTCTATGTGTCACACAAATCATGAAGAACATTTAGGTGATATCAAATGCACACAAACCCTCCCGTGACTCACAGCACAGGGATATGTTAAAGCAAAATTTTTCAGGCAACCAAATTATATAAACATAGCTTAGAAATCTATGTGTGTGTAACTAATGCAAATCCAGCTATAGTCTAAAATGCAATGCAAATGAGATGCAAAGTCCATTTTAGTTCGCTATAACTAATGCTCTGATACCAATCTGTCACACCCTTAAAATCCGCTAACGGGGTTTTACCGTCAGGTGTGTGACATACCAGAATCTCAGATAGCATCAGTTACACCAGACACGGTAATTACAAAACATCACATTAAGTAATTAGACTTTTAAATCAATCATGAGTGTTTTAGATTTGCGGAAGCGTTTCAAAAGTAGAAATCAACAGTGAATCGTTTCAACATACGTTTCAACCATAAGAATCAATATCGTTCAACAAAATAGATCAGTTGAGTTGTGATGTATGCCATGAATGCATCCTAGCCTAACCCTGTGCATTTCTGTGAACTGAGAAAACATGCTAAAATGTGTCAACATAAAGTTGGTGAGTCCACAGGTTTAATCAACAAGAAATGTGTCAGAAAAGCGTTTCACATGGTTTAATCAACCAGAAATGTGTCAGAAAAGCGTTTCACATGGTTTAATCAACCAGAAATGTGTCAGAAAAGCGTTTCACATGGTTTAGTATATAAAGCATATCGATAGATAGCGAGCCTATAAACAAGTTATTTAGTGTTTCAAACCGAAGCTGACTGTGTGTGTTTAGTGCCTTTCCACCACGTCTTAACCGACCGTGGACATCGTTAGGTCAATTTAGCACCCGTTCGACCTCCAATCAAGCTAGCGCGACTAGCCAGGGCGGGGTTTGTCAGACCCAGTAGTACTACTCAAAATTACCTCGCTAATCCATTACTAACGGTTTGATACTCTAAGGACTTTCAAATGCGTTTCCCACTAACATAACAGGTGATATCAATAATACTGGCAACCATAATAAAAGTAATGTTTGCATGTTTTCTCCCCCAAAAAGGAAAGAATGTAAAATGGGGCCGTGAAAACTCACCCCGAGTGCACACCAAAGAATAAATGCTAGCACAAAGAATAGGGTTCCGATTTACCTGTGTTTCATTCAGTGTATATATAATTAATACCAATTATTAATTACAAAATAAGGGTTGTACGGTTTCGCGATTCGGTTACGGTGTGAGTTATCGATTGACCCCGCCTTCACAAGCAACGTAAGCATACCCAACGTCACACAAGTATAAAAATGCATTTACTCACTTTTGCCCGGTTCATATATGAATGTACTTTATATGTAGATAAATATATATATATATATATATATATATATATATATATATATATATATGTATGTATGTATATATATATATATATTTAACTTGTTTAGTTGAAAAGTAATAATAATAACAACTCATTGTTATTTATACTAAAATTTGGTTTAAAGTAATTTATTAAGAAGCGAGGTTAACTTGAAAAATCAAGTTGTCACATCATCCCCTTGTTTGAGGAATTTTCGTCCCGAAAATTAAGATATTATGCTCGATTAAATGTCTGAGATTTCAGTGGGTTAAATCAAATGTGTGAGATTCGGTTAGGGTTGGTGGTTTGTAACGTGTCGGACAAGCATGATTTGACAGAGTTGTGACAAACACTGCTGTTGAGGATGAATGTGATGATGACACGTTACTACTTGAGGCTGAAAATAGTATGGACTCTTGGGTTATGGATTCTGGATCTTCGTTTCACGCGATGCATAGCGGGGAGGCGTTGGTGAATCTAAAAGTTGACAACTTTGGAAAGGTACGAATGGCAAATGGTAATATTCTTAATGTTGCGGGCATAGGTGATGTTAATCTGTTAACTCCATTGGGAACCTACTGGAACTTGAAGAATGTTAGGGTCATTCCAGCTTTGAAGAGAAATCTTATCTCTGTTAGTCAACTGGATGAACAGGGATAAAAAGTAAAGTTTGTTAAAGGTAAATGGAAAGTAACAAAAGGAAATTTGGTTATTGCTCGTGGAAACAAACGAGGATCATTAGACATGGTGGAAGTACCTGCTGAGGAAAATATGAGTGTTCCTCAATACAAAGTTAGGTTCATTGAGTCAAAGGGGCAAAAGAGGGTTCAATTTGCAAGACTGAAACCTGGTGCCAAGGTGATTCAAGCTGAGCGGGATTGGAGGTCTAAACCAGGTCAGGGGTTTGGTGACAGTGGGAGCACGGGGCGTGTTTCGGATACAGTCATAAAACAACGTTGGGTTTTGAAGACCACTACTCCGATTGTTAAATTCTCTCCTGTGGATGTCTTGCTAAATGAGGAGAGTGTTGATGATTCTCGGGTTATCTCTAGAGCTGGTGAATCGTGCATACTAGTTGAGTTAGAGAATAGGTTGGAGCTCGGGGGAGCTTCAACTGTCCCCTCATGTACTTGATGAGAGGGGGTGCAACTAGGGGTTATGATGAAGTCTTAGCTGATGGGTATGAAGCTTGGAAGACTTTGGATATGAAGAATACTGGAGTTACTAGATCTGGGTTACTTGGACGACGATTGTAGACTTTTGCAAAGCCTTCAAGTGGGAGATTGTTGGGTTGTGAAGGCTTTGGGCCGAACCGGGCTTGGTCCGGGCATGTTTTCACTGCAATCAGAAACAAAGGCAGCCGGCCCTAAGGCAATTAGGGTTATTTAGTTAATTCTTGGAGCCTAAGTTATTGCCTTAATTACTAACCCTAATCTAGCATTATAAATAGACCCATTGATGTAATTGTATTCTTTGAGCACAATAATAATATAAACCCTAGTTGCAGAGTGGACGTAGGTCACCTAGACCGAACCACTATAATTCTCTCGTGTCTACTCTTTCTTTTGTGTGATTGTGTGTGTTTGTTTGCTTCCGGTGGAACCTACTCTGATTGTGATACCTAACAAGCTTCACTGGCTAACCACTTATGCTTTAACTCACAGGGGCTTGTTTGAGAATCAGATATAAACTCATTCAATCTCCCATTTTATTTTCCACATGAGGATGAAGTTAGGAACATTATCGAAGCGGATGGATCATTCTCTCTTGACAGCATGAATGTTTTTGAACTCGACTGGGATCAACACGATACTGATTACACAAATACGAATGGGTTCACTTGTGAACCCAACCATGACCATGGGAAAAGGACAACTAACTTGATAAGAGCTATAACGGAACCATTGTTCACTTCACACTTTGGAATTCTATAATTGACGTGCTATTTAAGAAGTTAGTGAAGAATGTGGTGGAACATCTAGCTACGAAAAAAACAAGACACTTAAGTGTTGTTGTTTCATTGACAAAAAAAGAATGACCGAGTGTTTAAAACAACCAGCGTTTTAAAGCTAGTGTATTCTGTCATTCATCATATGGCATGAGCGGTTGTACGGTGTTAAAAAATAAGCTCTATGGTCATCTAATGTTTTAGACCATTGTCAATAATAATGTAGCTAGTTACTAGCATCATGTGAAACAATCTCACCGACCATTTGTTTTGAACTAAGGTCTGATTAACGATCAAAAGGACAAATTTGAAAATTGAACTAAAAGAGAAGAAAACCAACTTCCTTTCTCATTCCTATTGAAGCTTCCTTTCTATTCATGTTGATATTTCTCCCTTAGCACCTAAAAATAATCAACAAGAAAAACCAAAACAATACTCTCCCCCTTAAACTTTTAGATACAAAAACACCCTCTAGTAGGGGTGTTCAAAAATATCCAAATCCTAAACCGAATCCGAAATCCGAAAATCCGAAATTCGGATATCCGAAATTTCGGATTCGGATTCGGATAGTGATTTTCAGAATTTTCGGATATTTCGGATATCCGAAATATCCGAAATATCCAAAATATTTTTATAAAAATTTAAAAATATTAAATATTAATTAAATATTTCGGATATTTTTAGATATTTCAGACATTTTAATAAAAAACTTTGGATATCCGATAAAAACTTCAATAAAAATTATTACATTTTTATAAAATTTATTAAATAATACAATTTTTTTTTAAAATTCGAATCCGAAATTCAGATATCCGAAATTTCGGATTCGGATTCGGATTCGGATAGTGAAATTCACTATCCGAAAATTTCGGATATACAAATTTCTAACGTGACACATGACATCTTTTTAAAGCTATCTTTTGCCATGTGACAGCTTCTAACCTCTCCATCCTCTATATCTCTTTAATTTAGGCGCGGATCCTTATACGGATGCGGTTGGACCCGAATTCAAATATGGATCCTTTAAATTCGTAAAGAAGCTCTTTCCAAACCTAATTTCCCCTTTCTTCACCTTCGTCTCTCCCAATTCTACTTATGCTGAAGCCTTCGAAACCCTAGTTCTATCAACCGAAGTCTAATAAAAGCCATCATCGAAGGCATCCATTACTCAGGCAAACATCATCTTCATACATGCTTCATTATATACCTCTTATACGTATTTCTTCATAAAAATTTCTTCTCACGAGCTTCATTTTTAGGTTTGAATCCCTCATCTAATGTGTGTTTTTTATTCGATTTACTATTGATATTCTTTAAATAACTTTAAATTGTTTGATTTATTTTAGTAGTCAACGGACTTACTTCCGAATAGACAAATTGCATGTTTGTTAATCCATAATTCTACTTTCAAGTCCTGCTGTTTTATGATTATGGGAATGACAATGATTTAGGTGAATTATTATGAATTAATCATTACTTGGTGAATTTTAATCTTGGATGTAAAAACCAAATTTTATTCTCATATGTACCTTCTTAACAAAAGATTATGCTAGGCATACTTACAACTGTTTTGCATACTTACAATTTTTTTTGTATAAAGGTGGTTGGATTGCTTAATTGTTTTCTCATCGTAGTAGTGAAACTTAACATAATTCTTTTGTACTTTTTTAAAGAATGTTTTTTGTTGCTTCTTCCTTTCTCTTCTAACTATTAGTAGTAGTTGAAGCAATTTGAATTTATAAAACCACTTAAATTTATCTTACTAATTAATTTAATTTGCTTAACAATTTAAAAAAATCTCACTATGCAAAATATCATGAATTTTTGAAATTCAAACAAGTAAATTACACTAACAAGATATTATCCTACGGTTGAAATTCAAAACGTGAGCTTTGACTTTATTCAAAACTAATTAATCTCATTTCCTATGTTAACGTTTTTATTATGGAAAACCAAATTTAGAAGGGGCCTACTAAAGAGACGCCCTCCAGGATATCTGGACGCCCTCTTTACGGCCCGTAAGGCCCTTCACGGGCCGTATGGTCTGCCGCAAGTCAAATCGGTCATTCAGAAACGTGATTCAAAAACGTAACGGCCCGTGAACATGATCACGGTCGTGTTTATTTACGGCCCGTGAACTTCTTCACGGCCCGTATGGAATTCGTCTTACGGGCCGTGAACTTACTTACGGGTCCTAGTTTCACTTTTAATAATTTGACGAGATATATTATTCCTCGTTTTTCGTGTAATTTTGTATTTATTACGTTATTGATATGACGTAATATTCCTCGATAGTCGTGTAAATTTGTATTTATTACATTATTTGATATGACGTAATATTCCTCGATATTCGTGTTAATTATGTGACGAGATGCAATATTCCATTTCAACTACTATATAAACGTTAGTTTATAAATTCATTTCATAATTCAACGATATAAATTCATTTCATTTCAACTACTACATAAACGCAATATTCCATTTCAAGTACTATATAAACGTTAATATCTAACGTTACGATGTCTTTCTGGGATAGCAACTATTTATTTGGTTCGGAAATAACTATTACCCTCAGGAGGGTTACGGTTATTACGAAGAGGCTGCTTCAAACTATCCAGGACAGTTCGCGTCCAATTACGGTGGGAATGACGGCGGCGATGACGGGGGTGATAACGGTGGCGATAGCAGCGGGGATAATGACGGTTCTGGTTCCGGTAAAAAGGGTTTATACGACACGAATCAGGTTATAAGATATATCATATTTAATTTTACTTTCATTTTACTATCATTTAGTAATAACTAACTAAAAATATTAAATTGATTAGGTTTTCTCATCTCGTGAAGAATTAGTTGATTGGGCAACTAAAGTGGGGCGAGATAATGGGTTCGTTATTGTCACCAAACGTTCAAAAGAAATTCGAATGGTTTGGTGGTTAAAATTTGGTTGAAATGCGATCGGGGTGGTGTATATAAGGGAGCATCCACTCTAAGAAAAAGTGGCACGAAAAAAAACAAACTGTCAATTTGAATTGCAGGGTAAGTACCAGATGCAGAGAGATGGGTGGATTATAGTTGTTGTGGATGATACTCATAACCATGAACCTGCTGAACACAAAAATGGATGACAGTGCCACCTGCTACAATCCTTATTGCTAACAGGTTTCGAGTGGTTATAATTTTTATATCGATCGGCAACTCCGCTACTTATTTCCCGTTCTGGTTATCTCCTCGTGATATCAGTGAACATCATATAATTTCAATTGCTTATGTTCAAGATTGCCATTTCATTAGAATTCGATTAGTGGGTGACTATCCAATGCCTGTTCCGAGCAAATATTGGCATTTGTACAAAACAGAAAACGCCAATGATTGGGAGGCTATATACGGAAGTCGAATTCAAAAATATCTTGAACTAAGGCCCGTAGACCCGGTTGAACATGTAGATTTAGTATAGTTTACACATTTATCAATTCTTTCAATTCTTTATTTATTCAATTCTTTATGTTGTTGAATTGTAAACATGTAATCTATTCTTTCGTTTTCCAAAGAAAAATGCAATAAGAAGATTATCGAATTTTCTTCAACCTTTGAATTTTGTTTATATGAGCTGGGCATTTGGTTAGCATAAAATGTGTGTAGGAATGTTAATGATATGAGATGCATAATATATGTTGAGATTCAAGTATGTTTTTCAGTGCAACTTTTCCGACTGAGATTCAAGTATGTTTATATAATTGCAGAGCCTGGCGTCGGATTTTCTGAAGGATTATATATTTCTTTATGTGAGACGAGTAGGTTCAAGTACTGATTTTATTCTCCAAAAGGTTGATTTAATATTATTCGTACAAACCACTTCCTCCACAAGCACAAACATATTGTAAACATATAATTAAACATTTAAACGTCATCCAAAATAACTCATAATATATAAACATAATTTTACAAATTTTTACATGAAAGGTAAATAAAACAATGTTTTTCAGTGCAACTTTTCCGACTGAGATTCAAGTATGTTTATATAATTGCAGAGCCTGGCGTCGGATTTTCTGAAGGATTATATATTTCTTTATGTGAGACGAGTAGGTTCAAGTACTGATTTTATTCTCCAAAAGGTTGATTTAATATTATTCGTACAAACCACTTCCTCCACAATCACAACATATTGTAAACATATAATTAAATATTTAAACGTCATCCAAAATAACTCATAATATATAAACATAATTTTACAAATTTTTTACATGAAAGGTAAATAAAACAATAAAATCCTACTATCTATGCGTCATGACCACCACCAGCATCACCACCACCAGCATCCTCCGCATCACCACCACCAGCAGCCTCCTCGTCATCACCCGCAGGTCGTCTGACAAACGGACGCAACTCCGGCCGAGGGGGAGGTCGATACCCTGTCTAGCAGCCAAAATGCTGCACGCATCCACCGTCCATAATAGCAAGGCCTGGGACTGGTGCAACATATGTAGTGCCTCCGCCATAAACTCCCCCGTCGGCGGAATCTGCCGAATGATGGTCCTGGGAACAGGCGGTGGGACGGGTGGTCCGGCGTGTGGCTGGGGCTGCGGCTGCTGCTGCGGCGCCGGCTGCTCCTCCTCCTCACCAACGTCCGGCACCGGCTGCCAGACGGTCCGACCACCATCAGTGGACCATCGGAGGTCGTCGCCAATTTGGCGGCAATCCCCATGGCCATGACGGTCTGTCGACCCAAAATCCGAGGCGGCGTGTCCGTAGTCTGCCTCGCAATTAGGGCGTCCGTAAACAACCCTAAGCGCGAGGCAATGACGGTAATGTACGAGCCGCAAACAATCGGGCTATCCATCTGCAAAACAATCAAACAATAGGCATAATTATGAATCGCATAATAGATAATACTTATTTGTTAACAATTAGTAGAAATATTTTTACCTTGCCCTGAATGACGCTCAAAAAATAGGCGGCCATGCAGTGAGCTAGATTCACCCGTCTGGGTGAAAGCAAGGCCCTCAAAAAAAATAAGTCAAGGAGCGACACCTGCTCCATGCTCTGGTCTCTGCCGGCAATGGTGCCGGCAATGCACCGGTGTAGATACCGGTGCAAAGGATCCCTAATAGAGGTCGCCCTAATGGCGCCCTCCCACGGCTGGTCGGAAATGGTCGGCCACCATCCGACCAAAGGAGCCGGCTCCGACTGGACCTCGTCAGTATAAAAACGAGGATCCTCCGTCTCCTCTTGGGTGTAAAACCCAAGAGTCACCGCCCACTGGGCGAGGGTGAACTCGTACCTACCGGTGGTCCCCAGCCTAAATCGAACCGCTATGTGCTGGCGGGGGTCCTGATCCTCAAAGGCGGGAGTGAACTGAAACGTAGACAAAAACTGCAACGTCAGCTCCCGGTAGCCCCTCCTCGATCCCAAATCAAACATCCGCCTCCACGGCGTCTCTCCGTCCAGCCCGATGATATCCTGGGCACGTGCTATGTCTCCGACCTCCTCCAGCACGTCCCAGTCGATGGTGCGTGTCCCCTTCTGGGGACGTCCGATCAGCTTCCACAGCTTTTGCCGTGGCTGGGTCTCCCTCGGAAAACGAAGATCAGGGTGTGGGTCCAGAAAGTCACCCTGACCCTCGGGCTCAGTCTCCGGACGTGTACGTTTGCGGGGCGGCATAATCTGCAAAAAAAAAAAAAATAATAAATTCACCAGAAAAAAAAAAGGGTTACGGCCCGTAAAGGACCATCACGGCCCGTAACCCATATAAGTTTCAAAAGGATTACGGGCCGTAAAGGACGGTCACGGCCCGTAACCCTCTGAAAATTCAAAAGGATACGGCCCGTGACCACTCTTCACGGCCCGTAATCCCCAAACTTTTCGATTTTCCAGATTTTTTAAATATAATTTTAATATATTTAAACGAAAAATACACAAAAATAAAATACGGATTTGAATACGTACCGTAGTAGGGAGTCGGATGTATGAAATGATGAAAATACGGAGGTCGTGACGGGAGTAAATCGTATGTGTGTTTTGGGGGCGTAAATGAGCAAATGGGCCGTGAGGTCCTATATATTATCGGGACTCACGGCCGTGACGGGCCTCACGGCCCGTTAGATAATACCACACGGCCCGTTACCTATTTCACGGGCCGTGATGCTTTGTACTTTTAAAACCCGACCGTTGACACTACACGGCCGTATGGTGACAACCTCACGGCCCGTAAAGCCTCTCACGGGCCGTACAAAACTTTTTCAAGTCTATAAATTCAGCCGCTTGACACAAACAATTCACACAAATTTACTCAATACCCAAAACATGAGTGCTACAAGTGATCAAAATCCGTGGACGGATGAAGAGGAGGTGACTTTAGTAAGATCTTGTATCGAAAATTCAGGTACTATCCCGCCAAATTCAATATTTTGGAACCGGGTTTCAACTCGTTTTCATCAAATTCTCGAACGTGAAGAATATCGTACCACTCGTGAACTTAGCAACAAGTGGTCTGACTTGAGAAGGAAGGTCACGACATTTCACCAGCTCTACAAAGACGTTTACAACAATCGAAATATGTTATGGAATGATACGGATATTATGACAAGAACTCAAGAAAGATATCGGGAGAAATTTGGAATTTCCTTCAACCATTTTGCGGCTTGGATCTTTTATAAAGATCAAGAAGATTAAAAATTATGTGTTTTATTTTTGTGTGATAATAACGGTTTATCGTTTTTGAATGTACTAATAAACGTTTATGTTTTAATAAAATATTTCATTACTGTTCTACATTACACGTCTAGAATACAGTTCGTCTGCCATAAATCTTCGGAATCTAAAGCAAGCATCCTGTAAGCTAACCTCTTGCCACTCTAAAGATCTATTTGAACCAACCTACGCAATAACATACAAATTACAACTCCCGAATCTCGACCAATATGACCGGCGTTAGGGGGCCAAACGGTTTCACCAGATACCACCAGTTCTTCGATTTCTTCTTGTCCGGAGTGCTGCCAATATTGTATACGTGACAGAAAATGTAAAAAGTACGATTCGAATTGTACGAAAATCGTTCGCGCATTACGATGAATGCACCATGAATCATCACACGTATTTGGTCGGCATTCGTATGGAGAATATATACGAACTTGTAGTGAGTCCATAGAAATCTTAAAAAGATACCAATTTTCTTCGTCATCAGTCATTGGTACGTAAACCTACAAAACAATTTAATTCACGGTTATAAATTTATGATTTTTATTGTAAAACATGAAAACAGTATTACCGTATCAACTTCCCATAACGCGGGATATAGACAGTCACTCCTGTCTCCAAATTCGTTACCATTAACGGACCCCGAGTATATTAAGTTAAACCACTCAAATGGGAGAATCGTCCAACGATCACTACCCGGCAACTCTTCGGTTCTACGTATTCTTCGTATCTCCATATTGTGAGTCTATTTGTCGACGCCCGAACATGCTGTAAAACAACAAGTTTTTAATTGTTAGAATTTTAAAATAAAATAAATATATAAAAAAACTTTAAATCATACCTCTGTACCTAAAGACACGTTTCCGAGTAATTCACGCCAAAATTGTAACGGAATATCGGAATGACCCATGTAATACACTCTACATGTTTGGGAGTCACCGTTACGTATAAAGTGAATAATATTCTGAGACCAGTTCCTCCCGTTCTGCCAATTATGGTTATCTATTGGATCGGGAATACTTTCCACAATATCTCGTGAGTTTGAAGATGACTCATTTTGACGTCTTCTCCTACCTCCACGAGAAGACATTTTTACTGTTTCGTTTATCACTAACCATATAACAAGTCATATATATAACGGTTTATATAGAATATTAAATCGAATCAAGGAATAATACGTCGCGTCACATAATTATAAAATTTAAAACTGCACGCAAAACGAGGAAAGTAAATTCTCAGAAGGACAACTACGGCCCGTGAAGGATCTCACGGGCCGTTATCGAGGTAGTTAACGGGCCGTGTGTGTGGACGTTTACGGGCCGTTTGTTCCTTCACGGGCCGTGATTAAATGCAGTTGTGAGAATTAAATTTCGAACCACTCACGGCCCGTAAGGCCCTTCAAAGGGCGTTTATTTATCACCTGACAGGGCGTTCATTATCATTTGCCATTTAGAATCCCAATATTCAAATTATTTTAAAAATTACTCACACATAATTACTGTATATACAATGAGTAACATATTATTACGGTTTTAGTGGACTTATTAAATATATGTTTTACTTTTTATACTTTTTATCTACTTTTATTATGTTTAGAAAAATGATCCTAAGAAATTTAGAGTAAAATGTCATTTTCGTTTCTGATATTTTGTTAAATTTGTCATTTCAATCTAAAAACTTTTTTTTGTCATTTCAGTCACTATAGTTTACCAAATGTTGTCATTTGCATCCACTCAACTAACTCCGTTAAGTTCTCAGTTAAATATGATGGTTGTTTAGTCTTTTCACGCCGTAATTATCCAATTTTAATAAAATAATCAATTAATATTTAACTAAAATTGAAAAACATATGAAGCGACTGGTGAGACCAGACGTATCGATTTAAAAGTTTCGATTAACTCTAAATTATGTTGTTCAATTGAGCTTTGCTGTGACATTTCAATTGATATTTAATGTTTTGTTCAAAGTGCACCGTTGTTCGATTGATATTTATTATTGTCATATTTTGTTTGATTGATGTCTATTGTTGTCACGTAACATGACAATATCATATCTCAATTAAACAAAGCGTGAGAACAGCAGACCTCAATCCCGTAATAGATCTCAATCGAATAAATGTACATGTTAGAACAAAATATGAAGATTAACTGAATTTCAAAAATATACTCCAATCGAATAACATGAGTTAGAGTTAATCGAATATTTTAAATCGAATCGTCTGGTCTCACTAGTCTCTTCATATGTTTTTTTAACTTTAATTGAATATTAATTGATTAATTTATTTTAGTTAGATAACTAAAGTTTTAAAAATACTAAAATACCATCATATTTAACGAAAATCTTAACGGAGTTAGTGGAGTGGATGAAAATGACAGTATTTGATAAACTACAGTGACTGAAATGACAAAAAAAGTTTGAATTGAAATGTCAAATTCAATAAAACGTGAAGGACGAAAATAGCATTTTACTCTTATGATTATGGTATAACAACTTTTCCACAATTATCTATCTTTCAGTTTTAAATATTAAATACAATTTATTACTTTTTTAGTCTATATACGGAAGTTGTTATTGTTTCTGTTATTTGCACTAAGTTGAATTTTAATAAATTGTTCTACGAAAATTATGGTTATTGTATAACTTTTTCACAATCATCTATCTTTCAATTTGGATATTAAATACAATTTATTAATTTCTTAGTCAACGAAAGTTGTTATTGTTCTGTTCATTGCATTAATTTGAACATAACTATAGCAATCCCATGTTCAAATACTCATAATTTACTCTTAATTTATGTTAAATGTGATTTTTTTTCTTTGACTAAACATATTATTTGCATTTTATTAGCATGATAGAAATTTTAAATTTATAAAAAGATGTTTTCATACTATATTACTTTTGATTTTACAATACATATCTGATTTCTGATATTATTTAAATTACAATTAAAAGAATAAGTTAATTAATTTTAACTAATTTTTAGATATACTAATTAATTTTATATATTTAGAAGATACCAACAATAAGAAATTTTATTAAAATCATATGAAATATCATTTACTAATTACAAATTATGAATTTCCTTAATTATGTGTATTATTTAAATTTTGAAAAGATATAAATCTGCATGTAATAAAATAAACGTAAAATTTCTTTTGGAAATTTTGACTTTCTTTGATTATCTGATTAATTTAATTTTAATTTGGAAAATATATAAACTGATCAACTTGAATTTCGAGAGTATATCATCTATAATTTTTGAATCTTCTTAATTATCTTAACAATATAATTTGAAAAATTTGAAAAGATATAATTTGAAATTTTTGAAAAGATACATATATACAGTGATTTAAAGAAAGTATAAAATATCATCTAGAAATTTTAAATTTATTTATTTATTTGAATTCAAAATTGAGCAAACAAGGGAGTTTACGAAGTGGCTTTTGCAACTGGGAAAGGTAATATTGGTAAATGCAATGACTTTGATTCTGATATCGATAAGCCTAAATATCTTCTGGTAACATATTCGAATGATTCGATATCTACATAATTCAATTTTGTATATACTGATATAATTCAAAACTCAAAGATAAAACCTTCTTTCAAGAACAAGCAATACTGGCAGCTACAAATGAACATGTTAAAAAATAAGCTCTATGGTCGATGAATAATCTATACTATATAATAAAAGAGTAACCAGTATGACACATGACACTCTCATGTTACTGCTCAAAAAAAATTTCTCGTCTAAATTAATATGTTATTTTAGTCAAGTTTTTTATAATAAGAAACTCAATTAATAGTAATAGTTCATTTTGTTTTAAATTTTAATTTTTTATATTATCACTTAATTGTGTAATCATATTGTTTTGAACTATACATATTTTTATAGTTAAATAAGATTCAATTAAAAAAAACTAAAAAGAAAAAAAATATTTATTAATATATTTATTTATTTTAGGTTAATATGATTTTAAGACAACTGATTTTAATTTTACATGGGTCAATTTTATATTATATAATTCAAAAAAGTATTTTGAATATTAATATAATTTTTTATTATATAGTATAGATATGCATGTATATATATGTATATATATATGTATATATGTATATATATATATCTATATATATTTATGTATATATATATGTATACATATGTGTATATATATATATGTATATATATTTATGTATATATATGTATCTATATATATATATATATGTATATATATGCATGCATATATATGTATACATATATATGTATATATATGTATGTATGTATGTATGTATGTATGTATGTATGTATGTATGTATGTATGTATGTATGTATGTATGTATATATGTATATATATATGAGAGGGATCAAATGAAAACCATATTTATAGTTGAAAATCATGAAAACCACCACTGCCCAATCACACTATTTATAATTGATTTAACTTTTTAATTGTTTAAAGTATATTTGAGTAAACTTTAACCTTTTTTTGAGGTCGTTATATATTTTTTAATTTAAACTCAAAGAACGACGATGATGACGAAACGACTTACACATACGTAACTTGTATTAGTTACATGGACGTAACTGTTAATTCTACACTTGGTAACACATATCTATAAATACATAACCCCTACATATACGTAACTTTTAGGTTGTCATATGTCATTTTTTAGACTCACTTAATGCCACATGGTATCTTGATATTTAATAATAAATATTTTTTCCGCTCAAAAGAATTCAATCTACCATTTTTGTATTAATTTTTTTAAATACACATTTTGTTTCTAAATATAATTCCATCCAAAATTAACTTGAAATAAATCAAAATCCTTCCATTTTAAACTAAAAAACATATATCTCTTACTTTTACTTTTAGCAAACTCTATTGGTTAATTTTAAATTATATTCTTATCAAATCTTTATTTTTTAAAAGATAAAATAAGTCATAATTTTAATATAAATGTTTACTTTAAGATTGTACAGTACCACTCACAAGCACGCCAATTATAATATTTTATATATTTTTTTCTACAGAAACTACTGTTAGTAAAAATAAAAATTTGCTTTTAGAAATTAAAATAAAATAGTATTAAAATATATATTTAAATTAGACATCAGTATTTTTAATTGTCTTTTATTTCATTGCCGTCTCTTTTTCTTTTTTATTTGTTACCATCAACAAAATCATTATTTTCCAAAATTAATATGTTTTTTAACTAATTTTGAAACGTGTTCTTATTTCGTTAGAAATATTTTATTTTATTATATAAGTGATTTCTTTAATTATCAGATAATGTTTTTTTAGTTTTTCTTTTTATCCAGTTTATTATATTATTTTTTATTTAGGTAGAACTCTTTAATCAAGTCTATTAGATATAGAGTAACCATTTTTAGTATGGAATTTAAAAAGTTTTTAATTGATTTTTGTATTGTCCATGCTCAGTTGTATTATCATGTGAGTGTAAGTTTGATAGTAAACTCAACTAAATATGTGCATGATTATAGGTTATAATTAGTATCAAAATGCATCACAGACACTTCTTTCTATGAGTCTATTTTTTAGTAAATTTCCATAAAATTTTATATACAGTATCATATTTTACGTTTTTTGTCATTTACAATTGCTCGAGACGAGATTAGTCAATATTTTACTTTTTTTAATTGTCAAGTTAGGTTATTTAATTTAAATTTTAAACTCATGTACATTATCAATGGTTTTCTCATACAATACTTTGTTAAAAATTTGATATAATTGTTTATTACTTATAATATTTACTCATAAGTAATTTTAATCGTATATTTTAAAATATCATTTTATAATTAATAAAATTTTATTTAATAATATTATTTATTAAACCCGTGTAATACACGGGTTCATTAAAGCTAGTGTGCTTATATATAGGTAATCCCTAAGTCTCTAAGTCATTAAAACAATTAGAATATCAATTTCCTCTGGATTTTTATATAGATTGGTAGGATAAGTTAGCATAAGAGTAATCAAGTTTTTTAAGTTTTTCATTGAAGTTATTTAAAATACTAGATTAAGTTCTCAACTATTACACAGGTTAAATTATAAAAATACAATCAATTAATATCGTATATGTTAATAAATTGTTATTTGATTTTAAAGGATCACAGTTAGCAAATGACTTGTCGAGCGGTGTTGGACCCTGAAAGGATCATACATGCCAATTCAAGAGGTGGATGGTTGTTCTGCTGGAAATCTCCCCAAGTCCAAGAAGAAATGCGGATCAAGAAAATACAAGTGTCGGCTATCCGCATTTGTTAATGCGGATGCACAAGAACAAATGCTGACAAGTATTTGTTCATCCGCATTAACTAATGCGGACAACCGACAAATGCAGACAAGACTTTTGTTCATCCGCATTAACAAATGCGGATGTTAAGTAACAAATGCGCTCAGTGTTTGTTCATCCGCATTTGTCAATGCTGATGACCAAACACCAATGCGGAAGAATAGAAGACTAATGCTGATGAAGACTTACTCATCCGCATTAACAAATGCGGATGACTAAGAACAAATGCGTATGAAGACAAACTATTCTGTACAGTTAGGGTAGTTTAGTCATTTTGTACAAGCTGTAAGTCAGCCTATAAATAGATCAGAAACCTCGTATGTGAGGGGACTCTTGAGACTTTAGACTTTGTACCTGAAAACTCCTGACACCTCTTATTCTTTGTTTCATCTGAGGTTGTCTTGCATTGTTACTGTAGCTTGCTAAACCCTAGCATTTACTTTGTAACAGTTCGGATAATCAATACAAGTGCATTTATGAGTATTTCAAGTGTTAAATGTTCATTGATTGTTTGATTCCGCCTCTCAATCATTGACTCAATCAACATATTCGATCCTTGTTGATTCACATCAACAGAGAATATCATTCTCAAAACCCAGTCAATTGGTATCAGAGCTTTGGCTCTCGGTTATTACCCAGATCTGCTCAGATCTGTGTTTAACCCGATTGATCTGTTGCTTGAGTTGCTGCTTAGAGATTTCGAACATCTCTTCTCAGTATTCTAACCAAATACTCTCAGATCTACTCAACTGCTACTGTTCATCCAAAGTTGTTCTTCGAACGAAAACAGTTTCAGGTTGCACTTTCATTAAAACAAGAACATCTAAAGTCAAGACTCAGAATAGTCTCACTGAAATACACACATTCTCAGCAGATCCGTTGTTACAGTACTAAGTTTGGACTACTTGGACGAATCAAACATAAAATCAGTTAAAACCAGATCTAAGCAAGTTAAAACAATAAGTTAACCATGGACTCACATAACTATTCTGAACTTGGGCATGCTTCAAAACCACCCATGCTCAAGCATAAATCTGAATATAAACAATGGAAAATCAGATTCATGAATTATGTTACAGGTGTTGATCCTGATTATTGGATCTCTATTTGCAAAGGCCCACACATCCCTGTTACATTATCTGCAGATCAAGCTGCGTTATACAAGACTGCAAGAATCCCTATTGAAGACCTTACTCTTGATGACGATGATTACAAGAAGATCAAGATTGACCTCAAAGCTTAATCCATACTCACTCAAGCACTCAAAATGGATGTGCTCAAGAGATTGGAAAAGTATGGCACTGCAAAAGCAGTATGGGATGCCCTGAAAATTATGTGTGAAGGAAGCAGTGAAGTGGCTGAAATCAACAAAGACAAGCTTGTGAATCAGTATGAGACATTCCATCACTCAAAAGGGGAGTCTATCTCCAAACAGTTGCATAGATTTGTGCAATTGGTGAATGATCTAGAGATTATGGGAGTCACCTACAAGTCAAAGGAGTTAAACAAGAAGATGTTACATAGCCTTCCAGAAACATGGAAACAAAATGTAACCATGCTAAAGAACACTCTTGATCTAGAGAGCACAACTCTAGATATTATGATTGCCAAGATTGAAGCTTTGGAACTTGATGAGAGAAGCAGAAACCTTGGAGGACCCAAAGTTGTGGAGGCTTACAAGTTTCCAACTGATTCTCACTCTGTTGAGAATGCCTTCATCACTGAAGAAGATGACTTTCTCTCATCAAGGGATCAATCTAAACCCACTGGATTCATAGCAGCTCAACCTCCAAGCAGGCCATCAACCTCATCCCCACCTGCTTCAACACCAACCCTGATGATCCAAAATCTGAAGAACAAAAAGCAACCTACAATGCTTTTGTTGCAAGCTTTGAAGCCTATTTGGGAGGAAGACTCACATCTGCACATCTGATACAAGAAGACTTAGAAGAAATGGATCCAGATGATGTAGAGGAAATGGATTTGCAATGGCAAATGGCAATGATAGCTATGAGAGCTAAGAAATTTTTCAGAAAAGGTAAAAAGCTTCACCTGAATGAAAACACCAAGCTTGGATACGATAAATCAAAAGTGAAGTGTTTTAACTGTGGTATGACTGGCCATTTCTCAAGAGAATGTACTGCTCCTAGAAGAAACCACAATGCTCAAAGGGTTCCACAAAACCAGTTATCATCACAGCCATCTGCAAGCTTTCACTCCAACAGTTATAACCAACAATATCATCATCAGCAACAATCACAACAGACTCAACCTCAACTGACCAATCAAGCTTATGGAAGCAATCAGCATCAGCTAATGCTCTTGTTATCAGGCAGGATGGAGTATGTGACTGGAGCATGTATGCAGAGGAAGTGAAGCCTCAATTTCAAAATCATGCACTCATGGCTCACATCAATGATGGACCTTCTCCCATGCCCACTGAGGTAAAAACTAACCTTTGTAGTGATAAATGCATTCATGAAGTACAAGGTTATAGAGAGCACAATCATAAACTAGCTGATAAAATAAAAGAAGAAAAGGTTAAATCTGAGATGCTTAAGAGAGAAATTAAAGGCTTTGAAATTAAAATTAAGTCTCTCATCTCAGACATTGAGAAATTGCATGGTGAAAAGTACTCTCTTGCAGCTGAGAATGAGCAACTGACTGAAAAGTTAGCTCAATCTAAAACTGAACTCAATCTTACTGAGTTGAAACTAGAAAAGTTTCAACAGTCATCAGTTAAGCTGCAAGAAATGCTTGACTCACAAAAGGATCCCAAAGACATGTCAGGTATTGGATACAACTCGTGTCCACCACCATACAATGATAACTATACTGTCATGCCTGAATCTGTTTCACTCCAACAAGAAAATGAGCCTAACACTGTTGAACCTAAAACAATGGTAAATCAAGTCACCAATCCTCAAAACAGACCCAGTGCTTACATTGAAACAAATGAGGATAAAATCAAGTTAGGACATCCCATTAAAATTAAGGAGTGCTCAGACAAGACAGTAAGTGTGAATAGAACAACTAGCCCCACCAAGGCTGTTGTTCCTTTTGTGAAATTCATCCCTGCAGTTTCAAGGGAAAAGAATATAACAACTAATAAGGTGAATCTAACTGCTGAAAGCAGATCTGACAGTGAGACAAACTCTCCAAAAAATTCAAGCAAGTCAGAAAACGATTCCCCTTCCATTAAAAGAAAAGTTGTTCGAGTCACAAAAACTAGAATTCACTCAGACCCACAAACATCAAAATCAAAGCAAGGAGTTGGCTTTGATATTTTTAACAAAGAGCATGTTAATCAATTGGAAAAGGAATGTAGACAACAATTGAGAAAGCGAGGTCAGCCTAAGAAAAGAAGAGTCAGTAGTGTTGTGAAACAATCTACCAACAAGGCTGATCAGGCATTCTTATCAAAACCTCGGAATGAAACAAATTCAAAATCTGTCAAAGCTACTAAATCCTCAACACCGGGATCAGTGGCTAGAAACAAGCACATGCGTTGTGATGTGTGTGATAGGTCAAATCACAGAACAGACAAATGCTTTTATAATCAATACTGTTCCATCTGTGACATGAACAATCACACCACCAAGAACTGTTATTTCAACAAATACTGTTCTGTCTGCAATATGACAAATCACAACACGTCTGACTGTTTCTTCAATCAAAAGGGAAAGAGGATACCCCAAAACAAGCCTATCTCACCAATCATGTTTGATAAACATAAAATCAATGGTCATTCTCATCACAGAGTTTCCAAATCTGATGATGACATGAAAAATCTGAAAATGTCAAACAGAAGTCAAAGATATAGAAATCAAGTGTCAGACAAACTAATGATTTTCTCAATCCAAGAAACAAGTTTGATAATAAAAAACGAATCCAGTTTCTGAAAAGAAACAGGGATCAAAGGTTTGAATACTCATCTGATTCCTCAGTTGATATAACAAACCAATCAAGTTTCAGAAATACATCAAGCATGATCCCACCACCAAAGCCCCAGTTTAGAGGAAAATACCAACAGGTTACTATCATGGATAGAAACGGTAAGCCCAAGACCATCATGGCTTGGGTTTCACATTCTAACTAGTTCTTTCTGTGCTTGTAGGGTCATTCACACAGGTCCAACAGTATATGGTATGTGGACAGTGGATGTTCCCGACACATGACTGGAGACCGTTCCCTCCTTCATGATTTTAAGCACATTCAAGGAACGACAGTGGCATTTGGAGGTAGAATTACAGGTGAAGGATCTGTGACAAATGGAATGCTGAGCTTTGACAGAGTGAATTACTGCGAACAACTAAACTTCAATCTTCTCAGCGTGTCTCAGATCTGTGACAAGAAATATTCCACTCACTTCACAGACACTCATTGCTACATTCTGAGACCAGGATTTCTTATTCCTGAAGAATGGGTTGTCTTGAAAACACCCAGAAAGAATAACACTTATGTCATAAACCTCAACTCAACTTCACCAAAAGAAGAAACATGTCTTCTGTCAAAAGCATCTTTTGATGAATCACAACTTTGGCACAGACGACTGGGACATACAAATTTCAAAAACATGAACAGACTGGTTAAAGGAAATCATGTTTTTGGTTTACCTCAAAAAGAATTTCATTTCATTGACCACTGTTCTGCATGTCTCAAAGGAAAACAACACAAGTCGTCTCACAAACTAAAGTTGGTGAACACCAACAATACTCCATTGAAACTACTTCATATGGATCTCTTTGGTCCAACTCATGTTATGAGTATGGGAAAGAAACAATATTGTTTGGTGATCATAGATGACTTTTCTAGATTCACATGGGTCTTCTTCTTACTTCATAAAAATGAAACGTTCCAATTAATAAAAGATTTAATCACAAAAATTGAAAATCAACTTGATCTTAAAGTCAAAACAATCAGGAGTGATAATGGGACAGAATTTAAAAATGAAGATATGAGTTCATTTTGTGCAATCAAAGGCATAGCTCATCAATTTAGTGCAGCTAGAACTCCTCAACAAAATGGGGTAGCTGAAAGAAGGAACAGAACACTAATTGAAGCAGCACGCACCATGCTAGCAGATGCTAAACTGCCAATCACCTTCTGGGCGGAAGCAGTTAACACATCTTGCTTTGTACAAAATAGAACCTTACTTGTCAAAGAAAGTAACAAGACTCCATATAACTCATTTTTCAAAGAAAGCCATTTATTGGATTTTTCAAGTCATTTGGTTGTCCAGTCTCAATATTAAACACCCGGGATCATTGGGAAAGTTCTCATCTAAGTCTGATGAAGGATTCTTTGTAGGATACTCATCTGTATCAAAGGCTTACAGAGTGTTTAATCCCAGATTAAACATTATTGATGAATCAATGAATGTTCAATTCAAAGAACATTCATTTCCCAAAGCAGCTAATGGTCCTGATTGGTTATTTGATATTGACTCATTCACTAAGTCTTTTGACCAATTTCACATGTCTGATGCAGGAAATCCACAACCAGCTGTACATTCATCATTATCAGAAAGAAGGAGTGATTTTCCAATGATTCCTCCAACTTCTTCTGAGCAACTAAATGAAGAAGTTCCTTTACAAGCTGATCCTATCAGACACTCTGTTCAACATCAAAGTGCTTCAATTGAGGATGGTCCAAGTACAACACCCTCTCCATCAGAGATGCCATCTATTGAAACAACTACTCAAGAAGAAGTTACCACCCAAACTCGTGTCATCCCTCCTGTTGATACTGAAAGAACTTCAACTGATGGAAGTAATCAACCCACTGATGATACTGAAGCAAGAACTGCAACACAATTTGATTTCTTCCACAACTCCCCAACAGTACAAGAAGAAGTTGCCTCGCACCAAGATGAACTGAATGTCTCCAATCTTGATGTAACCATTGCTGGTGACTCAATTCCAACCACAAGAATACACAAGAATCATCCTGTTGACGACATCATTGGTGAACTAAATGAAAGGGTGACTAGGAGCAAATCAAGCATTGCCAACATTTGCTTGTTCTCATGCTTTCTATGTCAAACAGTACCCAAAAATATCAAAGAGGCTCTTCAAGACAACAGTTGGATTGAAGCAATGCAGGAAGAATTGCTGCAATTCAAGAAACAAGAAGTATGGCAACTGGTAGATCTTCCCGAAGGACAATATCCTATCGGTACCAGATGGTTGTACAGAAACAAAACTGATGACAGGGGAATTGTCATTAGAAATAAAGCTAGACTAGTAGCTCAGGGGTACACACAAGAAGAAGGAATCGATTATGATGAAGTTTTTGCCCCTGTAGCCAGACTAGAAGCCATTAGAATCTTTCTGGCATATTCTGCATCCATGAAATTCACTGTTTATCAAATGGATGTGAAGTGTGCTTTCTTGTATGGAAAGATTTCTGAAGAGGTCTATGTGAGTCAACCTCCTGGCTTTGAAGATCCAGAATATCCACACAGGGTATACAAGCTAGACAAAGCCCTGTACGGTCTTCACCAAGCTCCAAGGAAATGGTATGAGACTCTTTCATCATTCCTTCTTAATAATGGATATGAGAGAGGAAAAATTGATCAGACTCTCTTCAGAAAAAGAAAAGGAAAGGATATGCTGCTGGTTCAGATATATGTGGATGATATCATCTTGGGCTCAACAAACCAGACTCTGTGCAAAGACTTTGAAGATCTCATGCATTCAAAATTCCAAATGAGTGCTATGGGAGAACTCAATTTCTTTCTTGGAGTACAAGTCCAACAGACAGCTGACGGAATCTTCATCAATCAATCAAAATATGTGGAAACAATGCTGAAGAAATTCAAGTTTGCTGACTGTCAGTCCATCAGAACTCCTGTGGATAACAAAGTGAAGATTGGTCCAGATCCTGAAGGCAAATCAGTGGATCAGACTCACTATCGTTCTATGATAGGTTCACTAATGTATCTAACAGCCAGTAGGCCTGACATTATGTTTGGTGTTTGTGTGTGTGCCAGATATCAAGCAGATCCCAAGGAATCTCATGTAAATGCAGTCAAGAGGATATTCAGATATCTCAAGGGCAAGCCTGATCTTGGATTATGGTATCCAAAGGAAGGAGATTTCAATCTCTATGCATATACTGACAGTGATTATGGGGGATGCAACTTCAACAGAAAATCCACTTCTGGCGGGTGTCAATTTCTTGGTCCCAGACTGGTATCCTGGCAGTGCAAAAAGCAAACCAATGTATCTGTCTCAACAGCAGAAGCTGAGTATATAGCAGCATCTGCATGCTGTTCTCAAGTTCTCTGGATTCAAAACCAGATGCTTGACTATGGTTTTAACTTTCTGCACACTCCAATTCATATTGACAACACAGCAGCCATGTTCATAACAAATAATCCAGTACAACACTCAAAAACTAAACACATTGAAATTAGATATCACTTTTTGAGAGACTGTGCTGAAAAAGGTTTAATCAAATTGATGCAAGTTCACACTGATCATCAATTAGCTGATTTATTTACTAAGGCATTTGATCCAACCAGATTTGAATTCCTAGTCCAATCTATTGGCATGATTAATCTTGAGTAAAATGAAAATCAACAAAAACATTCAACATTTCAAAAATCAGATCAGGAAGTATACTATTTAACCTATGGGAAATGATATAATTACAGTCACTATATCATTCACTATGCTCATTTAGAAAACTCAAATGACTGACTGGACTTATTTGATATGTTGGTAGGCTCAACTTGAGAAAGAAACTACATGCAGTGATAAATTAAAGCCTGTCTTCAACTGTGATGCTGTCATCTCATAGTATGTGTAAGGCATGACTTATCTAAATGCGTGTGTGTGTAGCAACCTAAACACCCCAAGTAATGATGACTTATGAATCTCCTTTACTCACATCAGTTCCTCCTTTGTTTTGCTGAGCAAAGACCTGGAGTGACAAGCACATAGTGTTGATGTTACGATCTTAAAAGATTCCAAAGTGGAACACATCCAATGTGGATGAATTTAAAACAAAAAAATTCCAAAGAAAATGAAAGAAAAGAATCCTTAGAGATCACCTTCCAAAGTGAAGTTAAAAGAATCCCAATGTGGATCAAATTCATAAAAGGATCAAATAAAAGAATCCCAATGAGGATCAAGTAAATGAGATGTCATAACTTAAGTAACTTGGTCATGTAAGCTGTTGAAAGTTCTACCATGCATTACATGCAGACAGTTGACCTTGCCATATTATTGAGTGTGAGGTACATGTTGAATACCTAATCAACTCAAAACATGATAAAATCACTGGCATCTAACTATTAATCAAGCATGAGTTTAAGAGGACAAACATACCTGCAATCAATAGGTTCATGATTATGTTTGGTTTATAAAAATTGCTTGCATATGTGAAAGGTATGATTGTTATGATCCCAAAGAAAGGTATAAATCAACTTCTTGTACTGATTACAACACAAAAATCAAAAAAAAAAAAAAATTGATTATCTATTATGGATACAAAATTTTGTGTTCCCTTCAAAATCTTTCAAATCCTTAAAAGTTTCTATCTATTATGGATACAAACTTTAGGGGGAGAAATTTTCAAAATTTTGATCTTTCTGTACAAATGTTTCCTTTCTCATCAGAAAATACAAAATGTGCACAATGTCTGTGTTGGTGTAGAAGTTATATCATAATATCTCAACTGATGCAACAGATACATCCTCATGAACAAGTAAAGGAACAGTCAACAATGGGAAACTTGGTTCACAAATGATGAACAAGTAAATCCAAGCAAAAATTGACATCAGTCAAACTTCATAAGAAACAAGCAATAACAAATATCCACAATGTCAAAGACATCACTTCATAAAGCATCAGAGAAAATTCATCCAAAACCATTCAGAGCAAAAACATTAAGTTCAAAACTTAATGCGGGTAAGTGCATTGGTTAATGCGGGTGAAGGTAACCCATGTATTCAACCAATGCAGGTAAAGGTTTTGTGAACTGAAACACAAGGTTCAAGTGCAAACTAATGCGGACAAATCTTTTGTTCATCCGCATTTGTTTTTCCTCAGCCGCATTTCTTTTGAATGGCTGAGCCATCTTCTGAAGTTCAAACATACACCAGAAAAAGGAAATACTTATCTGAAAAGGCTAAGGGGAAAAGACCAATAGTAGAAGAAGAACCTCAAATGAAAAAGCAAAAAGATGACCCCAGAAGCCTAGCAGCCATTGCTGGATTCTTAGAAGAACATGAACAAGCCGAGTCATTGATGAAGAAAAAGGGTGAGATGATTGATTTAGAAGAAGGTGAAATTCCAGGTGGATTCATGGTTGATAAGCCAGTGATCAGTAAAATCCCTGTGAATGAAGAACCTTATGTTTCTGGAAAGATTGAAAAGGCCAAGTCTGATGATTTGATGAAAAAGGCCGTATTTCTGATTGACCATGGTTATGACCCTGATGAAGTCTTTGGGATGAATTATGAAAGGATGGTAGCTGAAGAAGAAAAGTTGAACAGTCTACTAGATCCAACCATTGAAACTGAGTATGAGAAAACTCAATCTCCCAAAGCTTCTAAGGTGAAGACACAAACAGTCAAATCAGCTTCTCCTCCTCAACCTTTGTTTCCTGATCCCTATAGCATGTCAGACAGAGAAATGAAGGAATATCTGTCTGCTCAAGGATTCACCAGAAGGAAACTTGGGAACATGAAGACCAATTCCCTAAGGGCTGCTATCCTTAGGCTGATCAATGAGAAGAAAGATAAGATGAAGAAACTGGAGGAACAAATCCCCAGACAGCAACCAAGAACAAGAATCTCTGCTCAAGAAATGAGCCTTACTCAAAGAGATCATGACTCATTGGCACCCATTCTTCACAAATACCCAGAGTGGTTTGCTGAACCATCTCAGATTGAACTACATGAAGGGTTAACTACTGCTGAGATGATCAGAGGTGTGTCTACTCCCAAAGGAAAAACTGATCAGAAAATCATTGCTTGGAAGTATGACAGTGACTGGAATATGTTTATGGTGAAGAGAGTATCTGGATTAGTCCAATTCTTCACAGAGTACTCTGCTCTGGTGAACTCTCTGGAGATCCATGATCTGAAGGAACTTGCCAATCTGAGACTGATCAACCATGCAGCAATGTTCAGGGGATATGAATTTGAGGACATTCTAAGGATGTTCAAGAGAACTGACAACTTCAAGTCCTTAAAGGCAATTTGCATGAGAAAAGATAAATCATTTGTCAATCCCCTTGACAAGAAACAAAGAAAACCAACAGAGGAAGTGGTATTTCCTGAGCTTAGAGTGAAACCCACTGAATCATTGAAAAGAAAAGTGGTTGCTGGTACTCACACTTCTATACCAATCTCAAATGTGTTTTATGATGAGAAGACTTATGAGATGGTGATTGAAAGGAAGTGGGGAGGAAAGGAAGGATCAGAAATCAGATTGTTCAGTGGATATGAGGTCAGACTGCTTGATGAGTCATACATCCAGTACATCTTCACAAGGCACTTCAGGGAGATCAGCAACAAGTTGGGTGAAGCTGATATGCTCTTCTTTTTAAAGTGCATTAAACTCCTGAAGTTGGCCTATGATCGAGTACAAAGAAAGAGAGATCAGAGAATGAGGAAGAAGACTCCCTTGCAGTTTGGGAACATTGTTAAACTTGAGGTAGACGTGGATGGGTATCTCCTAATTCACAGAGATGGTCTGTCAACCGTAGCCATCTGGGAGCCCATCTCACTGAAGAAGATGCCTATTGAGGCATTGCACAATATGAGACATATGAAGATCCATGTTCTGAACAAGGAAAAACTACGTGAAGCACAAGATTTCTCCAACATGATCAAGTCTCTTGTGGATCCCTCATACACTAATCCTCCTGCTGCACAAGACCCAGCAGAATCTTCACAACCTCATCCACCCTTAAACCCTTGAAGTACATAGGCTGTATAATCCTTAGGGGGAGTATTGTTGGACCCTGAAAGGATCATACATGCCAATTCAAGAGGTGGATGGTTGTTCTGCTGGAAATCTCCCCAAGTCCAAGAAGAAATGCGGATCAAGAAAATACAAGTGTCGGCTATCCGCATTTGTTAATGCGGATGCACAAGAACAAATGCTGACAAGTATTTGTTCATCCGCATTAACTAATGCGGACAACCGACAAATGCAGACAAGACTTTTGTTCATCCGCATTAAGAAATGCGGATGTTAAGTAACAAATGCGCTCAGTGTTTGTTCATCCGCATTTGTCAATGCTGATGACCAAAACACCAATGCGGAAGAATAGAAGACTAATGCTGATGAAGACTTACTCATCCGCATTAACAAATGCGGATGACTAAGAACAAATGCGTATGAAGACAAACTATTCTGTACAGTTAGGGTAGTTTAGTCATTTTGTACAAGCTGTAAGTCAGCCTATAAATAGATCAGAAACCTCGTATGTGAGGGGACTCTTGAGACTTTAGACTTTGTACCTGAAAACTCCTGACACCTCTTATTCTTTGTTTCATCTGAGGTTGTCTTGCATTGTTACTGTAGCTTGCTAAACCCTAGCATTTACTTTGTAACAGTTCGGATAATCAATACAAGTGCATTTATGAGTATTTCAAGTGTTAAATGTTCATTGATTGTTTGATTCCGCCTCTCAATCATTGACTCAATCAACATATTCGATCCTTGTTGATTCACATCAACAGAGAATATCATTCTCAAAACCCAGTCAAGCGGCATTATCGATTTATCATACGGTGGGAGGGTGCTTGCTAAGGAGATCCAATTAGCACTCGAAGAATTAGTAAAAGAAGTAACGAGGTTAACTTTCAATAGTTAGGAATCCTTGGAGAAATATAAACTTAAATTTAAAAATGTCTGTAAAAATTTTAAGTTGGGATTAATCTCGATCAACTAATAAAGATTGAGATTATTAAAAATTTAATAACTCAAAATAATAAATAGAAGATGTATAATATAGAAACTAGGTTTTGACGCGCGCGTTGTCGCGCGTATGCGAGTTTTAATGTAACCCTAAATCAAAATCAAAATGAGGGTTCAAAAGTAAAACACACCAAAACCTCAAATCCATAACACACCAGAACATGCAGAACCCAAAAACTAAATCAAAGCCCAACACCATACACAAAACAAACGAAAATCAAAGCCGTAAGAAAACAACACAGTCCAAAATAGAAAACGGACGAAAATCAAAGCCCCAAAAAGAGCAAACCCCAAACCTTAATAGCGAGAATCGTCAGAGTATCGATAACGAAAGAAAGAAATCAGGAACCCGGAGAAAGACAATGTCAACGAACACTACAAATCAAAAGTACATGTCCAGATACAAAAAACCCACAAAAAACCTGATCCCAAAATCTCAAACCCACACACAAAACAAACCATATTAAAACACAAAAAAAAAGAAAAAAAATTAAAACACAAACAAAATAAACAAAAAAAAATTTAGACTCAAAAAAACAAAAAAAAAGAAAAAAAGGAAAAATCCACCACCGACCAATCCTTTTAATTAGAATAGTAATAGTAATATTAATAGTAAATACCTTTTTGTAAGTAAAAAGAGCATATATAATTTATTGTTTTCTATCAATTAAAATGTTTTATGGTACAAATTAAAACAAAACATATAATATGAAATAAAAGCAAAAGAAACTAAAATCGCACTAATCAATAAAGTTTGAAACGACAACAACACAAAATCGATTGCTTATTTTATAATAAAAGTGTTTAAGTTATGTTATTTTAATTATACGTGTTTGTATATATATTTTTGACAAAATTACAGAAAACGTCCTTTAAGTTTATATAAAGTTGCAGGTATCGTCCTTTATCTTTAAAATGTACTCTAAACATCCTTTATGTTAACATTTTGTAACAGAATTCGTCCTTTAGACTAACTGTCGTTAAATTTTTCAGTTAAGTCAAGGGTAATTTGGTCTTTTTACCTTTAAAGGACTATTAATGTAGACTTTTCCAAACGTAAAGGACGTTTTCTGCAACTTTTTTATTTTACATAATTTATGTATTTTTACAATAATGCATCTACATATTATTTTTAAATAAAATAATACATATTATTTAATTATTTTGATCCACGTATTATCTGTAAATATCTATTGTATAATTTATATTATTTATTTATTTATATAATAAATACGTGGATGAAAAAAATAATGTGTGTGTGTATATATATATATATACATATAAGACGTGAGTGAATATAATTAATTAGCTATACGTGCATGAAAATATTTAATATATTTAATTATGTATGAATTTATATGTATATATAATACATGGATCAAAACAATAATATATATTTATCGTATATAAATAAAATTATATTTTATCTAACTCTAAACACTATTTTATTATTTTATTATTTATATAATTTATATTTATATATAATATGTGGATAAAAATAATTAAATTATATGTATATATATATTCGTTATATAAAAATCATATGTATATGTATTCTTATAAAAATACATAAATTAAATAAAAGATAAAAAAAAGTGACAGAACACATCCTTTATGTTTGGAAAAAATACATTAATATTCCTTTAGAGTCAAAAAGACCAAATTGCCCTTGACTTAACGAAAAAACTTAACGGCAGTTAGTGTAAAGGACAATATCTGTTATAAAATGTTCACATAAAGGACGTTTAGAGTACTTTTTAAAGATAAAGGACGATAACTGTAATTTTATATAAACTTAAAGGACGTTTTTTATAATTTTGTCTATATTTTTTGTTTGATCCAATTGGTTATTGGATTCGACTCATGGGTGGAGGTTTGTATAATCAGTTGCTAAATGTAGCATTTGTGGAGCAACACGTAAGGGTTTTTAGACGTCAAAAACTAAACTTTCAAAGACACATGTTACTCCACAAACCTTTCTGCTAGAATAAGTAGCAACAAAAACTGTTGCCATATGGCCCAATCATAATCAGGAGCTGTAGAATTTTCTATCAATTAAAATGTTTTATGGTACAAATTAAAACAAAACATATAATATGAAATAAAAGCAAAAGAAACTAAAATCGCACTAATCAATAAAGTCTGAAATGGCAACAACACAAAATCGATTGGTTATTTTATAATAAAAGTGTTTAAGTTATGTTATTTTAATTATACGTGTTTGTATATATTTTTTGTTTGATCCAATTGGTTATTGGATTCGACTCACGGGTGGAGGTTTGTATAATCAGTTGCTAAATGTAGCATTTGTGGAGCAACACGTAAGGGTTTTTAGACGTCAAAAACTAAACTTTCAAAGACACATGTTACTCCACAAACCTTTCTGCCAGAATAAGTAGCAACAAAAACTGCTGCCATATGGCCCAATCATAATCAGGAGCTGTAGAATTTTCTATCAATTAAAATGTTTTATGGTACAAATTAAAACAAAACATATAATATGAAATAAAAGCAAAAGAAACTAAAATCGCACTAATCAATAAAGTCTGAAACGGCAACAACACAAAATCAATTGGTTATTTTATAATAAAAGTGTTTAAGTTATGTTATTTTAATTATACGTGTTTGTATATATTTTTGTTTGATCCAATTGGTTATTGGATTCGACTCATAGGTGGAGGTTTGTATAATTAGTTGCTAAATGTAGCATTTGTGGAGTAACACGTAAGGGTTTTTAGACGTCAAAAACTAAACTTTCAAAGACACATGTTACTCCACAAACCTTTCTGTCAGAATAAGTAGCAACAAAAACTGCTGTCATATGGCCCAATCATAATCAGGAGCTGTAGAATCTAACCATCTAAATTAATATGTATATAGATTAGAATATCAAAACTCTAGTGGCAAATTCAAAAGTGATAGAAACTTTAATGTATTCACCGAGATCTTGTAATAATATAGGTTTTAATATCTTGATTTAATGAAACAGCTATATAAGGCTATACATGCATGTATTGGTTGAAACCGTTCTCTACATTAAATGCATAAAGTCCCATGGTCGTTTTTCTTCATATATTCAAATTATTATGCCAAAATTTTCTTTTTATATTAATCTATGCACTTTTCTATTTTAATAATAGAATAATTAAATGGAACATGTGGTAGTTACATATTTTTTCTCACTAAAATTTTATTGCTTCTTTTTCTCTATTCAAATTACATTAATTGTTAATAATATTATTTATTTATTTTAGATTATAAATATTTTTCTGATAAATTAAAAAAGAGTTTTTTTTATGATTGTTATTTCTAAAGAATTTTTTTTTATAACATAAGAAATTTTTTAAGACATCCACCTTTTATAATACGAAATATTTTAAAAAATTGGTGTGTATTAAAAGTAAAGGTTTTATAAACAAAAAATAATTAAAATTGGGAGTTATAATAAGAAAATTTTTGTAAATTACAATTTTTAAAAAGTTTGCTTTGAAACAAAATGTTTTGTTTTTTGAAGAAAATAAAAAATATTTTAAAAATTGATATCATTGTTTTATTACTTATAATGTTTACTTATACGTAATTTCAATCATATATTTCTTAAAATATCTCATTAATTAATAAATTTCATTTTATTTAATATTTTATTTATTTACCCGTATAATACACGAATTACTAAAGCTAGTTAATTGTATAAACAAGAAATTAATAAGGGGAAGAAGTATTTTCAACCTCGACCTTGACTCAGCGCGACTCGTTTATTATTAAATTATTAAAGATTTAATTTTTATAATATTATAAATTTATTTATAAGCATATTTTATATATAACGTAATATAAATTTTTAATTACTTTTATCATAATTTTAAATAATAAATACATAATTATAATGTAAATAAAATTTTATATAAAAAAAGTTCGTCTAGGGCTTGCGAGCTGGCTTGAGCTAGAATTATATAGCTCGGGCTCCGGGTCGTTTAGTAAACAAGCCAGAATATGGGCACGCGCTTGTTTGAGCTCGTTTCGATCCCGAGTAGCTTGCAAGCCGGTTTGACTCGTTTACACCCTTACGAGTGATACACACATACACGAGCTAATTAAGGCGGCATGTGCCGCTAGAAAATCAATCTAAATATTAAGATTTGCCATTGTTTAACCATGAAATAAACAATTTTAGAATTTTAACTGTTTAAGTCCATCGGTCTATACTCTACAATGGAAGTATATCAACTCTATATTTTTTCTGAAGTCAATTTTTTTTACCTATTCTACTCTACTTAATCAACGTCACAATTTATCTATGCCAACATGTAATAAGGAACCCTAAATCTTAAAGAAAGTTTTACCACAACATCTTCAAATAACTTTCGTTAGACATAACCACCCACTTATTCATTCTAGTTAATTAATCAACTTGTGTACGTGTTTCAATAAATTAAGGTAAAAGCTTTAATTTTTATGAGGTGCTCTAATCCTATATAATTTTTCTTATTTAGTTCAAATATAAGGTAATATTAATAGAAAGGAATAATCTGGCTACATTATTATTCAATTAAGTCCATATGAAAAAAAAATCAATAATTAATAAAGATTAGTTCTAAGATTTTATAATGTTTATAAAAATATATAAAAATTAAATAGATGTAAAAAAAGTTGAATGATATGAAAATAAAAAAATTATAATCTATTAGTTATAATAAACAAAGGTTTTAGTGCCACATATTATTTGTTTTCCCACCTAAACATTTTTATTTTAATTTATATTTATTTAATTTCTAAATTGATTAAATATCATTTAATTCTTTTCGTAATTCTTATGATTTTAAATTTAAACATTAAATGATTGGATAATATTTGATTGACCATAACGTCCTTCTTTAAATATATTCTTTAAAACCTAACTAAATAATATTAATTCATAAATTTAGGCACGTTAATTTTTATTTTTTAAATATTATGAATTGTTACTATACAAGTGTTTTTTATTTTTGTTAAAACGATTTCATATGTCACTTATACATGCTCGTACACATATAATTTATTATATATACTACTTGATAATTAAAAATTCTAAGGGACACATGACATAGTTCTAAAGCCCGTCCATTTGTTTCGCCTAAACATTGTAGCTCGTTATTTTAGGCAACTAAATTATTTTGTAATTCCGTATCATAGTAAATTTATTGTTTATCATTGTTTAATATTTTGATTAATATCAACCTAATAAAACAAAATATTTCTTCTATTTTTTTCTTAAATCAATAATGAACAATGAATTTAAATTGACATTTTTCTTTCATAAAATCTAATAAAATCAAGTCATTTGCTAACTGTGATCTTTTAAATTAAATAACAATTTATTAACATATAAGATATTAATTGATTGTATTTTTTATAATTCAACCCGTGTAATACTTGAGAACTTATCTAGTATTTTAAATAACTTCAATGAAAAACTTAAAAAACTTGATTACTCTTGCGTTAAATTATCCTACCAATCTATATATAAAAATCCAGAGGAAATTGATATTCTCATTGTTCTAATGACTTAGAGACTTGATGTTAACGTGTCTTCTTGTGAGCAGTTCAAATCTTGCGTGATGTAGATATATAAGTAATTAATATTATAAAAATAATAACAATAAAGACCTATAAAAGACAGTAACATACAGAACACACAACAACTGTACGTTACCACTCGAGCACCATGACACCATCGGGCGTTCTTCATATGAATCGTGGCGACGATGATTCAAGTTATGCTAGCAACTCCCTTTTCCAGGTCTCTCTTAATCTCTATGGCATTAGTTAAGTTATACGTATTTAGATCACATGCCCATGAGTATGGGATATATGTTTGGAGTGATACCTTAAATTTTTCAACAATGGCTTCTCAAAGTATTTTATATATTTATTCTTATTTTCCTTGTAGAGAATTGTTATACAGAAAGCAACACCAGTTTTAAAGTGTGCAATCAAGAGTATGGCAAATCGTGATGTCTTCTTTGATCATTGTTTCATGATTGCGGATTTAGGATGCTCCTCTGGCATGAATACATTATTGGTTATATCTAACGTTATTGACGCTGTTCATGAGGTGTGCCAAAAAAATAATCGTAAAACACCGCAGTTTCAAGTGTGTTTAAATGACCTCTTTGAAAATGATTTTAACAATCTTTTCAAATTACTACCCGACTTTTATAAAATCCTTAAGAAGGAGAAGGGAGAAAATTTCAGTCCATGTTTTGTTTCCGCTATTCCAGGTTCATTTTATGATAGACTCTTTCCTGATGATAGTCTACACCTTGTTCACTCCTCCTATAGTATTCATTGGCTTTCTAAGGTATGCTATATGATTATTCCTAAATTTATCATTAATAATCTTGTTAGAGGAATAAACAAGATGTACTTCTGCATTAAATGGTATTTGGAACAAAAATTTACAAAAAAATCAATCACAAGATTTTTTGTAGGAGTTAATCTTCATCGGGTTATAGATATGGGTCAAAGTTGGGTCGGTGGACAGTGGTGCCGATTTGATGTTATTTGGTTAATTAACGGGTCTATAAGTAGTTTCATTTAATTGTTATTAAAATTTTATTTCCAAGTCAAATGAAAGTTATGGAGTCGTGATCGTCATGCGGTTATGTTGCTAGGTTTTAGGAGTGATTCCTTATTCAAATTATCTTTAGGCTATGTGTTGTGAGCCCCAAGTGGGTTATTCTATAATATGGTGACATGTAGCGTTGATTGAGCACTGGTTAGAGCACATAATCAAGTATCCTATTGTGAACTAAATGATCAGGGGCTCTAATAAATTTCTCTATGTATTTAACTTTTTAATGTAAATTATTAATATAAAATTAAACATTATAATCAAACAAATTCATTAAAAACCTAAAAAAGAAAAAAAAATACATAATAAATAAAAAAATCTAACTAATCTTACTCTTCTAGTTCTCTACAGAGACATTCCTTCTCTTTTTTCATTAAAGTTTTGTCTGATTCGGGAAGAGAACTAAAGTCACAGGTAAAGAAAACTAATTTCTTCAACCTAGTTTTAGAGGCTTTTGCCTTTGCTGTTTTCTCTATTCTTGTCGTTATTTTATCGATGTTTGTGACAAATTCAGAAACGACACTTTGACTCGACTTTGTCCCTACCCATTGGCGACTGGGTGCTTGTGTTGGAGCGTCCGAATCGGCTAAGTTTAGTTTGATTCCAATTCGACCATCAGAACCGGTTGAAGTCTTGTAGGCTACGGATGAACTAGTGTTCGTTTGTGGTTGTGCTTCTTCTGCATCTGGCGCAACTAATTGGAGCCATTTGCAGCACCCTTTTAATATTCTCCACAAATAATCTTCGTCAAATGATTTAATGAAACCATACTTTCTAAATACCTCTTGTTTTCACTCTTGACGAGTGAATTCATAAACTTGTTGGTTATCACACCCACTTGGTCACATTCGGCGACTATTCCAATTATGTAAGTTGGTAAATAATCTAACATATTTACGAACTTCGGCCCAACAAACAGAAATCATGTCGGCAGTGCTTTCGCTACAACCAATTTGCTCGTAGAAATAGTGTCTAATCTTTGCCCAAAACACCTTTGACTTTTCATAGTCGGCTACAAAAAAGTATTGACAAAATGTTAAAAATAAATAAAGTAAAACTAAGTATTTAGTAAACAAAAAAAATAATTAACAAAATACCGGATTAGAGATTTTCAGATATATTAAGTCAAGCATGACGTAAAGCTATTTTCTCCTCTTTCAATCAAGGATTATTTTTTTTTCTTTTCCAAGGCCCCGAGTCTTCCGCTTGGCTTGGACCTCCCTTACTCTTGTGATGCGAGCACCTCTTTTGTTGAACAGCCGGAACATCCTCAACCAGATGGTTTTGACTCGGTTGTGACTCCGAAACAACCTCGTTTGGATAATCAAAAGGACTAAACGTAAAGTTCGTAAAAGCCTCGTCGTGCATAAGATCAAATTTTTGTTGAAATGAACCATCCCAATTATCCGACATTTTCTAGTGCGATGATTTTTTATAAAATTTGGAGACGAAGAAGAGAATAGATATGAATCTTGTGATTTTTTTTATAAAAATGGGATAGTATTTATAGGAAAAAGTAATTTTTAGTAATTTTTAGTAATTTTTTTAGTGAGCCAACGGCTATATATATTTTCCCAAAGTCCCAAAGGCTACTTCCAGCCGTGAAGCTCATCACGCCCATCCATAGCGCCCCTGATTGCACCCCTGTGTTGCGATGTTCGTGACCAAAGTGGCCAGCCACGTGGGTGGCGCCCCCATCAGGCCGTCGATAACATTTAGTCTTACATGCATGGAGTCTGTATTACTACATATATTTGTTTTGAGTTGAATGATAGAAGTTTAGAAGGAGTAAACCATTTCTTGCTCATGAGATTTATTTATGTCTGTTTGATTAGGGTTTGAACCATCTGTTGCAAATTTTATCGTAAAAGTATTTCTGACCGCACTTGTTTAAAAGAATACACATGTATTATTTTTAAGATGAAAATAAATTATAATATTAATAATAATTTTCTTTATGGGGAAGAAATTTGCATACATGTGATTAGTCCACGTTTAAACTTAGAAATTCAAATTAACCAAGCAATTCAGTTCATATTTATATTATTTTTGTCCTATTTTGAGTGATTCTCAAATAGTACATACAATATGTGAAGGTACCCGAAGGCCTTGAGAATAACAAGCTAAATATGTATGTAACGAAAACAAGTCCTCTAGATGTAGTACAAGCATATGTAAAGCAATTTGATACCGACTTTACAAAGTTTTTACAACTACGCTCAGAGGAGATAGTACACGGTGGACAAATGGTTTTAACATTACATGGTCGGAGCACCCTTGATCCAACTGATGATTGTGACAGTTTATTGGAATTACTCACCTTATCACTTCTTGACATGCTCAAAAAGGTATTCAATAAGCTCTAATGTACAAAATTTTAACTAAACTTATCAAGAAAGTTTTCTCGTCACAGGTGATTTAAGAAAACCATTTTGGTTTCTACATGGATTTTTAAATTTATTTGTTTTTTTGGTAATTCGTGACGAACTGATCACCGATGTATTCAAACCGGACCGGTCAGACTGGTTGAATGGGGAACTAGTAAAGAACTGTTGTTATGACCGGGTGAACTGGACCGTGTGATTGGATCAAATTTTAAAAGAAAATTCTTTTAATATTTTTCCTTTGAAATCTTTTTTTTATTAGTTTAGATTACATAATCCATATTTTAGTTTATAACTTTCTTTGTTTCTTAAAATTACAAAGTCATACCAAACATATACAGTATTTTTCATGTGTTTTTTTAAAAGATGCATATAAATAAGTTTAATGTTTTTCTATCATATATATTCACATCAATATAAAAAATACTTTTATATTAAAAACAACTTAGTTTTCAATAAAATATATATTAGCTTATCAATAGAAAATTAAACGAAACAACGTACTTAATTGGTTTAAAAAAATTAATATTACAATTTATCAGAGAAACCAAATTACATGTTAAATTAATAATCAAATTTGTTGAGTTGGCTTGTTGTACGAGCGAATGTTGGTTGGTTCGTTACTCACAAGTAGCGTATTGCATAGAAACCAAATAAACTTCAAAATCCACCTACAAATCAAAACGGTTTTTTCTAAACCATCTAATATGAAGAAAAAAATATTTTTTGAAAGAGTGTGCCATTCAATTCAGAGCTTCTAGTTAATTAGCTTTATCGGCTAACCATTTATATTTTAACTCATAGGGATTGGTTCAAGAATCAGATATCGGATCGTTCAATATTCCATTTTATTTTCCACACGAGAATGAACTTAGAAACATTATTCAAGCAACTGGTTCATTTTCTCTTAATAACATGAATACTTTTGAATTCAAGTGGGGTCAACATGATACTTGTTACAAAGCTAAAATGATCAAGGCTATTGTAGAACCATTGTTCACTTGTCATTTCGGGAAATCAATAACTGATGTGTTGTTTAAGAAGTTTGAGAAGAATGTGGCAGAACATCTAGCAACTAAAGACACAAGGCACATAAGCATTGTAATGTCATTGACAAAAATTTAACGTGTTTGCGATCAGTCTATTGTTCGTTTTTAAGTTTTTATATGTATTGATACTTAATGTTTATGTATTACTATGAATGAAATTTACTGAATATGGTTATGATATATGTATTGATACTAATAGTTTTATGTAATGGTGTTTTCTAGATTGCACGTGCCTTAGGCACGCTTAAAACCAAGCTTGATAATTTGCTATACAATGTTATACTATAACATTAATCAACTTGACAAATAACAAGTAATACTGGCCTGTTCAGAGAATCCATCATTTCTCGACATCACAACACCCCAATGACTACCGGCTGTAGTCATTGAAGTGACATGAAATCCCTCTTTCTATTTTTTGATGATCCATTTAAATAGAAATGTTACACTTACGTTATAGGATTGTTGAGTGCAAGGTGTTCTTGAAAACAACGAAAAAAGAAAAAGATTATCACTAATTTTTTCCCCATAAAAAGTGAAAAGCAGCCATTATAGATGGCCATAACGACAGCTGGTTGATGTTACGGGCATAAGTGATGTTAATCTTTTAACTCCATTCGGAACCTACTAGAACTTGAAGAATATTAGGGTGATTCCAACTTTGAACAGAAATTTTATCTTTGTTAGTCAACTAGATGAAGAAATTTTATCTTTGTTAGTCAACTAGATGAACAGACTATTGAATTTTACTTTATTGTCATTTTAGTTAAATTTAGGTAATTGCAATTTGATTGAGTTAACACATATTCCACAAACTTCCTGTATTCGATAACCCACTTACCGCTAGCTAATTAGTAGTATTTGGTTTTAAATTTGATTGAGACTTCGACCTCACGTCAAATTTTGGCGCCGTTGCCGGGGAGTTGTGCGCAACGTGTGTTTGCTTATTAGTTTTGTTTTGTTATTTCGGTGTTACGCTGGTTGTGTGTAGTGTGCAGGTTTTGTTTCAGGTGTATGCATACCAGGAACTCGCGCTCATCATTACCATTAGTGTTTGATCCAGAAATTGAACGAGCTGCTCGTAGAAACAGAGTATTACATCGACAAAACAAAATCAGTGGTTCACCAATAGCACCTACATCACCCGTTATGTCACACCCTCATTTTCCAAGTACGGGGTTTTACCGTCAGGCGTGTGACATAACCAGGATCTCAGATAAGCATTAGTTACACCAAACGACTTGATAATTACAAAACATATAAGTTGATTAATTTTAAGGAAACAGACCAAATGTATTTAAGTAGTGCGGAAGCGAATACAGTGAAACATTCAACAATAGTTTTGAAACACACAAACATGTGTCCAATCCAGTTTATGTAAAGTAAATGCAAATTAAATCTTGAAAACAGTTTGTGGTGAATACAGAATGACATGCTATAGATGTTGTGCTCCTAAACGTGCCACATCAATGTCCTGAGAGAAAACATGCAAAAATCTCAGTACAAGACTGGTGAGTTCACAGGTTTATCAGAAAACAGTAATTATCAGTAATGAAGTTCCCGGATTATGAAATCCGTCAAGTATGTAATTCCCGGATTATGTAATCCGTCAAGTATGTAATTCCCGGATTATGTAATTCGTCCAGTATGTAATTTCCCGGATTTAGTAATCCGATAAGTATAAATGAAATCCCCGGATTTATTAATCCGATTAGTATAATGAAATCCCCGGATTTATTAATCCGATTAGTATAATGAAATCCCCGGATTTATAAATAAAGCATATAATGGGTAGCTAGTCCATAATGATCACTATGTGTATGAAGGCGCGGCCGAACTGACATGTAATCAAATAAATAAACAGGACCGGATGTGGATCACACACCACAACACTTGTAATTAGGCTAACCGTTCACCCGTTTGACGAACGTTGTGCTAGCGCGACTAGCCCGGGTGGGGTATGTCAATCCCAGTAGTACTACTAACAATTACCTCGTTAAGTCCATATTAACGGTCCGTTGGGCAAGTATACACCATAGTATCAAGTATATGCAGTATTACAATAATCCAATGTAATGTAAAGTTTATAAAAACAGCATGTTTCTCTCCCCCAAAAAGAGTATAAAGTAAAAGTGGGGCTGTAAACTCACCTTGAATTGATGTAATAAAATGAGCAAGAACTTCAAAGAATTAGGCAATGCACGATCAAGCACGATCGACACCTATTATTAATTATAACTAAGTCTTTAAAATGTGTCTATTGCGAATAATATATTTGGTAAGATTCGGGTTGGTTTGGTTTGACGTACACGATTTGATATATATACATATATATATTTGAGTTTAATTATAAACTAGGATTCAACATCTGACAATGTTTAAATATATTATGTATATATTCTTTGTAATCTTTCGAAATAAATATTATTACGATAACGTATTATCCGGTAATTATTTATTAATCTAAACGTTCGTTACTGTATTGCTGAAATTATAGGATATATAATTCCTTTCATTTTCATGATTATAATTAAACACAATCTAATGTCTATTTTTATTAAAATAGTTATTTGGTAATATTTATAATATTAATTTATAAATATTATTATGGTTTAAATAAAATAAATTTACAGAAATAACTTTATGAGATTTAAAATAAGAGATGTTTATAAAATTTATTTTTATAATTTTTAGTAATTTTTGTATAATTTTTAGAGGCTTTTAAAAAAAGTTTTAAAAAAAATGGCAGAGGCTCGGGTTCGAACCCGAGACCTCTAACCCAAAATCCCACGCACCAACCACTGAACCAAGGCACAAGGCCGCGACATAGCTGCGCCCCATTTCTTTTTAAGCCATAATCCCTAATTTTCCCCAAATTCGTATAAACCCTAGATCACAATTGATCAAATTGAACCCTGATTCGAAGTTGGTACTCAAATTAATGTTAGGGCTTTTATTCCTTATGTAAAAACGAATAGATTGGAGTGTTTAATTACCTGTTTTAGTTTGGTTTGATGCTAAGAACAATGAAGAACGAGCCGCGATATGACCCGCAATTGAATGATGATCAAACGATGATGAAAACCAAATTGCTTGCACAGGAAGCTTCGAATTAGGCTTATAATCAAAAGCCCTATGTTAATTGTAGAATAAAATGCTCGGATGATGTTGTTCGAGTATGGTGCAGGTTACGGTCGAAGGTGGTGATCAATGGAGGTGTTTAAGTTTGTTTCAGACGCGATTGAAAGTTGCATTCTATTAGGAATAGTTATGGGGTCTTATATACACGATTAATTGAATTATTTTAGTGTTAATGGCGATCGTGGATTGCTTGTTTGGCCGACAATGGAGATAGTCGGTTTTAGTGGTGTTTGCACTTGTATTTTTCAATTGAATGGTGACTCACGTTCGACTCCACCACGGGAATGTGTCGGTAACTTTAATTAGGTCGAAACCACTTTATTTTGGCGGTTAGGGGAGTCGCCGGAGCCGCTCCGGTGGTGGCCGGAGGGTCGGCCGGAATTACGGGGGGGAAGGGGGTTTGGGTTTGGTTAATTACACAAATGGTCCCTGTGGTTTTAACTTGTGTCATTTTATGCAAAATCATTTTTAAACAAGTTTTAAAATTACATTTTAACCCCCTAAACCTTTGTAAAACAATATTATTATTATTATTGTTATTATTATTATTATTATTATTATTATTATTATTATTATTATTATTATTTTCATTATCAGTATTATTATTATTATTGTTACATATATATGTGTATATATATATATATATATATATATATTTTAAGCTTTTAAAAAAAAAATTTCCGGGTTGTCACATCATCCCCCTGTTAGAGGAATTTTCGTCCCGAAAATTGGAACACTGGAGTAAATAAACTATTATACGGAGAATTTGGTTTAACCGATGAATAAACTATGAAAATACATGAGGACAGTTAATACACACAGTGAGTTAACGAGCTTAATGCTAACTGACATACTAGTTAGTGACAGATGTCACACACCATCACATTTACCACATGATCTTCAACAAGAAGAATCTTAGGTTTCCTTTCTGATTTGGGAATATCTTGAATGTTTCTAGTACTTTTGTTTATCAGAAGGTGACCATGAAACCATCTGTATTATCTGAGCTATCACACGCACATGAAACTTTATGAGGTAGAACAAATGTGAAAATAGACCCACAATGTTCTTTACTTGATATCGTGAGATGTCATAGTATCCCTCAGTTGAGAAAATTTCGTCCTGAAATTCAGTTGGAGTTAGGTTCTAAAGGTGTATCCACGAACAAGTGCGGATATTTAGACTTCATCTGATCCTCCCGTTCCCATGTAAATTCTGGTCCCCGTTTAGAGTTCCATCTTACGCGCACAATGGGAATTTTGCTACGCTTTAGTGTCTTGACCTCTCGATCCATGATCTCCACTGGTTCTTCGATGAAATGTAGTTGATCATCTATCTTTAATTCCTCCAAAGGCACGATCAATGATTCATCAGACAGACATTTCCTCAGATTGGATACGTGAAACATATCATGTATCCCCCTGAGTTCTTCAGGTAAACTCAATTGATAGGCTACTGGGCCAATCCGTTTGACAATCTCGAATGGCCCCACGTATCTTGGGCTTAACTTCCCACGCTTTCCAAAGCGTATTACACCTTTCCAGGGTGAGACTTTCAGCAGTACTTTGTCACCAACCTGAAACTCCAATGGTTTACGACGCTTGTCAGCGTAACTCTTTTGTCGATCACGTGCTGCTGCCATACGGTTACGAATTTGCACGATCTTCTCAGTCGTTTCGTGCACAAGTTCGGGTCCTGTAAGTTGGCTTTCTCCTACTTCTGCCCAACAGATAGGTGATCGGCACTTACGTCCATACAATGCCTCAAATGGAGCTGCCTTGATCGAAGTGTGATAACTGTTATTATAGGAGAACTCAACTAATGGTAGATGAGTTTCCCAACTGCTGCCAAAATCGATCACACAGGCACGCAACATGTCTTCCAGTGTTTGGATTGTACGCTCACTTTGACCATCGGTCTGCGGGTGATATGCAGTACTCATATCCAGCCGCGTTCCTAATGATCGTTGTAATGATTGCCAGAAGTGAGAAGTGAACCGAGCGTCACGATCAGAAATGATAGATATTGGTACGCCATGCCGGGAGACTATTTCCCTTAAATAGATACGTGTTAGCTTCTCCATTCGATCAGTCTCTCGGATTGCCAGAAAGTGTGCGGATTTCGTTAAGCGATCTACTATAACCCAAATGGTATCGCATCCGCTGGGAGTCCTAGGTAACTTCGTGATGAAGTCCATTGAGATCTGCTCCCATTTCCACACTGGAATTTCCGGTTATTGGAGTAAACCGGATGGTCTCTGGTATTCCACCTTAACCTTGGAACAAGTTAGGCATCGGCTTACGTACGTGGCTATCTCCGCCTTCATTTTCGGCCGCCAGTAAAATTCTTTTAGGTCCTGATACATCTTGTCTGAACCTGGATGGATCGAGTAACGTGACTTATGGGCTTCATCCATTATCAGCTCTCGCAAGTTCCCGTACTGTGGTACCCAGATCCGTTTCATAAAATAACGGATTCCATCAGCTTTAACCTCCAATTGTTTCTCCATGCCTCGCATGGATTCTGCCTTGAGATTCTCCGTCTTCAAGGCCTCAGATTGAGCAGCTTTGATTTGCATTGGTAGGTCAGAGTGGATAGTCATTTGTAATGCGCGCACCCGACGAGGCTTTTGGGTTTCCTTACGACTAAGGGCATCGGCTACCACATTAGCCTTACCCGGATGGTACTTGATCACACAGTCATAATCATTGAGTAATTCTAACCATCGTCGTTGCCGCATATTCAGTTCCTTCTGGTTAAATATGTGCTGGAGGCTCTTATGATCTGTATAGATCGTGCACCTGGTTCCGTATAGATAGTGCCTCCAGATTTTCAAGGCAAACACTACAGCTCCTAGTTCCAGATCATGTGTCGTATAGTTCTTCTCATGCACCTTGAGCTGTCTAGATGCATAAGCTATGACTTTGTCACGTTGCATCAATACACACCCCAAACCTTGGATGGATGCATCACAGTAAACAACAAAGTCATCAGTTCCTTCTGGTAAGGCTAGGATTGGTGCGCTGCAGAGTTTGTCTTTAAGCGCCTAAAACGCTATTTCCTCTTTGCTACCCCACTTATAAATTGTTCCCTTATGAGTCAGGGCAGTCAAAGGTTGTGCCAATTTAGAGAATCCTTCAATAAATCTCCGGTAATAGCCTGCCAAACCAAGGAATTGTCGCACCTCAGTAGGCGTCTTTGGTGCCGGCCAATCCTTGATTGCTTTAATCTTTAAAGGATCAACATGTATTCCCTTTTCATTCACCACGTGCCCAAGGAATTGCACTTCACGCATCCAGAAGTCATATTTTAAGAACTTTGCGTAAAGCTGTTAATCTCTTAGCAATTCCAGTATGGTTCTCAAATGTCCCTCATGATCTTCCTTATTATGGGAGTAGATTAGTATGTCATCAATGAAGACAATGACAAACTTATCCAGATAAGGTTTGCAGACACGGTTCATGAGGTCCATGAAAACTGCTGGGGCATTAGTCAGCCCAAAAGGCATTACAGTGAATTCGTAGTGCCCATAGCGTGTTCGAAACGCAGTCTTGGAGATGTCTTCTTCTCGAACCCTCAACTGATGATAACCTGATCTCAAGTCAATCTTGGAATATTAGCTAGATTGAAAAATGTATATATTAATTTATTGCAGAAACGATTTTCACAATTTAGTTTTAAAAATTGGAAATTCCAACTAAACTTCACACAAACGGCAAGTGTACCGACCGTGATATAGTAAAGTGTAGGTAAGTCCGGATATCGAATCCGTGGACACTAATGGCGGCTCTCGATATTAACCTTTGTCGACTTCTAACCTAATTAATTTTAATATTTTAAGTTATTAATATTAATAAACAAAACAAACAATTTGACTAAAATTAATTAATGGAAACACGACGAAAGAAATAATCAAATAAGAATTCAAACTTTGAAACTTGAATACGGTTAAATATGTTAAATAACTACCTAGGTAGGAATCCAACTAACATGTAATGACACAAAGGCAATGACTCGTATGACTATCTCCAAAAATACGAATCTAGGGTTAACTAGGTATATTGCTACTCCCTAAGAGAACCAAAGACACGTGTGAAGCACAAGATAGGTTTATTAAAATATCTAATGGAAGATCACCCCTAGGTTTTCTACCACATTATCTTTAAGATTATATTTTCTAACCCTAAGATAAATGACAACTTAATTAAATCCAATTAAATACCCTAAAACACTAACACCACGAATGAAAGGCAAAACACGCTCTCGCGAAATCTAAACCTAACAAGCAACGGGTAGGAGGTTTTAAGCAATATCTATCCCCCCTAGGTTTTAGATAAGGTAGCACATTGCAAATACTATCAAAATTACAGCCAAAACTCCTAAGATTATTTCTAATCAAAGTTTAAAATTAAAAACACTAAGTAATTAATTTTAACGTGTAAGCCTAATCTAGATGTCACGCAATCAATCTAGATAAAACATACACGAGCATGGCAATAACATTTAAGTATAAAACAATACACGGGTTCATATTTAATTGAGACAATAATCAAGTTCTAAGATTAATAAACAAATATACGAAGTCAAAACCAATTATTTAATCAAAACATGAATAGTTTTCAACCCAACCTATGTAGTACTAAAAAGTTAGCTACTCATAATGTTTATACATATTAAAACAATAATAAAATTGCAAACTTTTAGTAACATAAACAAGATAATCAATGAAACAAAGAAAAATAATCGATAACGAGACGAAACCGAATAATCTTTAATGTTTGAATGCTTCAATCCTTTCTCCCCGATCTTACTCCTTGCTCCAGATTGCTTTCTAAATGTACTCTCAAGCTTCAAGTTGAATCAAAATCAATGTTCTTTTCTTCAGTCTTAATCGTGTGCCCCCTGCCGTTGCTCTTGTTTCTTTCTTTATAACTCGAAGATCTTAGGTTTTTTTCTTGGGCCTTCTTTTTTTGTAAATGGATCTTCAAGTATCATTTTAACGCAAGAGCATTCCTTGACAAATTCATTTAGTCCAACTCTCCTTCACATGGGCCTTCAACAAGACCTCCAAATTAAATGTTTGTGGTCTGCCATTAAAATTAAACAAATAATCTATTAGCAAAAGAGATTAAATCATAATTTTTGGTTTGCTCCTCCATGTGACTTTCTCTGAGTTTATGACTTTGTCTTAAAAGTCAAAGTAACTTTTATTTATTTATTTATTTATTTACTATACATCTACGTGAACATCATTGATTCAAATATATATTTTTATTTTTTTTTATTATATAAAGCACTTATGGAAATCATGATTTAATTTAGTATTATTTTAAAACTTTGTATTTAAAGTTAGTAGCAATTAAAAAAAATGTCCTAATCACTCGGTTCTCAAAATTGATTAGTATAATATAACTTTAGCTCGTGATCTCTTAAAATGTTAAAATGAATCTATTAAATGTAAAAAATGAATAAAAACTAAGCTAAAACTATTTAAAAGTGTAGGAAATATTTATATATTTTATATAACATCAAATATCCCCACACTTGAACATTGCTTGTCCCTAAGCAAAACTCATTTCACAACAAATCTGACATCGACATGTTTGAATACTTAAATGCAAAACCAAAGTAGCACAACCCATTTTCCTAAAGACACAATCACTAACTAGTCACAATCAATAGTATTACAACTTAACAAGCAACCATGATACCGATTTAAAAAAATAGACGTTCTAACTAAATTTACTTTATTTAAAGACTCAAAACACACAATAATCCACAACTTCTCACAATGTTCTCTCCTCTCGGTTTGTTTAGTGGACTAGTAAAAGATGTACTAGTTTATATATGTGGTACTCTGGATATCATCATGACATGACATTATCATAAGCTTGTAAAGGTATCACATCTACACCAACTAACAATTGAACTTTGCACAAATCAAGTAGGTCTTACATGGGTTGTAACGTGGCCAAGGTGCAAGGTAGGAATAAACAAAGGGAAAAACAAGGCTAAGGTGTTAAAGAAATCCGACTTCGCTAGCCTAAACACGAACATAATACGCAATTGATAACAAAACAAAGGACCGAATTTGAATCCTTTAACAAGCTAACTACTAATAGGATTTTTTCAGGTCATTTTCTTTTTTTTTTTTTATTTTTTTTTTCAATCTTTTTTTTTCATTTTTTTTTACTTAGATAAACTAATCAAACATAACAATTAAATCACACTATTTAAATACTAACTTAGCCGGATTTCTAAAACACCTGGGTTAACACAAAAAGGGCTTAAATAAACAAAAGCTAGGTTTAACATGGGTGCAAACAAAAGAAAATGGTAAATAAACGGCTCAACATGGCTAACTAGCGGATAATTTCAGGGTAGGGTAGTCACAGGCTAAACACAAGGTTAAATCTTAAATGCCTCTATCACTTTTGTGCAAGTTCAAAATTAATGGTCTCGACGCGTATAACCTAGACAAGTTCTAAAATCCATGTGCGTGTGATATAAACGCTCAAACAAAGAAATGCATGTGAAATGCAAATAATCAAGAATTAAGGGCTCACTCTCACATGAAAACGGAGGTAATAAGGGTATAAGTTGTGGACAATTCCATGTTTATCATCTCTCAATTTACCTAAAAAAACGCTTGTTAAGTTAACTTAATCATGTGACTTCAAAAGTTAATCATGCTCTAGGTAATTAGTTAGCACTAATTGGCATCACATCATGATTCGCACAAGTCGTGTTTTATATGTATGGATGAGTTGCACTTAGTATTTTTTTCTGTTTTTTTTTTTTTTGAATTTCAGGGATTAATTATTATCAAATCAAAATGCAAAATATTTCAGTTTTGCCAACTAACCCATCCCCACACTTAAATCGAACATTGTCCCTAATGTTCGAACAAATAGATATAAGCAATTAAAAATAAGAGTGCAAGAAATGGGAAAACTGAAACTCCCCTGATATGTAAGGTGCACTGACATAAAATCTACTGAAAATGTATGTGTCATCCTCACACTTGAACTTGACTAAGAACCTTAAGCAGATGATCATTCAGCTCCGAGCAATAACCTGAAATCAAAGACAAACACAAAAGCATCCGGTACAAATAAATAAAAATAATAGTAAACTAAAATAAAAATAAAACAAACCCTCGGGTTGCCTCCCGGAAGCGCTTGGTTTATTTACGAGTCATCAGCCAGACTCGAACCTCTCAATCAGGTTCCTACAGGGGCGAGGTCAACCACTTCTTCCTCGTTCTCAATCATCGGCCCGCTAATGTAATGCTTCAAACGATGGCCGTTTACCTTAAACGTTTCCCCATCCTTTTCCTCGATTTCAATTGTTCCGTAAGGAAATACTTCGCGCACAGTGTATGGTCCCGACCATCGGGACTTTAATTTTCCCGGAAACAATTTCAATCGTGAATTGTACAGGAACACCTGATCTCCACACTTGAATTCTTTATTACCTTTCAGATGGCGATCATGTAATTCTTTCGTACGTTCCTTGTATCGTGTAGAATGTGCGTACGCATGATCTCTCAATTCCTCCAACTCGTGCAACTGGTGAAATCGATTCGCTCCAGCCGTGGACATATCTAAATTCACTGTTCGTAATGCCCAGTATGCACGATGCTCCAACTCCACTGGTAGATGACACGCTTTCCCATAAATCATCCGAAATGGTGTAGAACCGGTCGGTGTCTTATATGCCGTGCGGAAAGCCCAAAGTGCGTCATCTAACTTGCCGGCCCAATCCTTGCGATTTGATCCGACTGTTTTCTCCAGAATCCGCTTGATACCCCAGTTACTTACCTCAACTTGCCCACTAGTCTGTGGATGATAAGCCGCTGCAAGCCGATGGGTGACCCCATAGCGTTGCAAGGCTTTCTCCATCTGCGCATTACAGAAGTGGGTCCCTCGATTACTAATCAGGGCTTTGGGGGTACCAAAGCGGGAAAGCAACTGCTTAATGAATCTCACAACAACCCTAGCATCATTTGTAGGCAAGGATTGAGCCTCTACCCACTTGGAAACATAGTCTACGGCTACTAGGATGTACTTGTTCCCGCGAGATGGCGGAAACGGGCCCATGAAATCGATGCCCCAAAAATCAAAAACCTCACATGCCTGAATGGCGGTTTGTGGCATCTCATTCCGGGATGAGATATTTCCTACTCTCTGACACGCGTCACAACTCCTCACAAACTCATACGTGTCCTTAAAGATCGACGGCCAATAAAACCCAGCGTCGAATACCTTCTTCGCTGTCAAACTCGCTCCATAGTGACCACCTGTTGGTCCTGAGTGGCAATGCCTCAAAATCCTCCTTGCTTCATCACCGTGTACGCACCTACGTACAATCTGATCTGCTCCAATGCGGAAGAGGTAGGGGTCATCCCAAATGTAATGCTTAACATCTGCAAAGAATTTCTTCTTTTGCTGATGTGTCATGCCTCTCATCAGAACCCCTGTCGCTAAGTAATTAGCTAGATCTGCAAACCATGGAAAACCCTCTTCCTGTGCTTTCACAGACATTAGTGTCTCATGAGGAAAGTTATCATCAATCATGTCCTCCTTAATATCCTCACGCCCGGAGTCCTCTAAACGTGACAAATGGTCCGCTGCTACGTTCTCCGCTCCTTTCATATCCCTAATCTCAATGTCGAACTCCTGAAGCAGCAAAATCCATCGTATCAATCGTGGCTTAGCGTTCTGCTTACTAAACAAATACTTAAGGGCAGCATGATCTGTGTAAACAATAGTCTTAGAAAGGACGAGGTAAGATCTAAACTTATCGAATGCAAAGACTACTGCTAACAACTCCTTCTCTGTCGTGGTGTAATGCTCTTGCGCATCTTGAGCGTCTTACTCGCGTAATATATCGGGTGAAAATGTTTATCCCTATGCTGACCTAAGACCGCTCCTATTGCATAATCACTCGCGTCGCACATCAACTCGAAAGGTAAACTCCAATCTGGGGCGACCATAATCGGAGCATTCACCAACTTCTCCTTTAGAAGCTCAAAAGCACTCTTACACTCTTCAGAAAACACAAATGGCACATCTTTTTCTAGGAGTTGCGTCATCGGCCTCGCAATCTTAGAGAAATCTCTAATGAAACGTCGATAAAAACCAGCGTGGCCTAAGAAACTCCTAATAGATTTCACCGATGTGGGTAGCGGAAGCTTGCTAATAGTCTCAATTTTCGCCTTATCAACCTCAAGCCCCGCGTGTGAAATCTTGTGCCCTAAAACAATGCCCTCCTTCACCATGAAGTGGCACTTCTCCCAGTTCAGCATGAGGTTGGTCTCTTCACATCGAGCCAACATCCTCTCCAAACGCTCCAAACATGAATCAAAGGAGCTCCCAAACACAGAAAAGTCATCCATGAAAACCTCCATGGAGTCCTCGATCATGTCCTGGAATATAGCTACCATATACCGCTGAAAAGTAGCTGGAGCGTTACATAACCCAAATGGCATGCGGCGATACGCAAAGGTACCATACGGGCATGTAAAGGTCATCTTTTCCTGATCCTCCGGAGCGATGGGGATCTGGAAATAACCTGAAAACCCATCAAGGAAACAGTAAAACTGTTGCCCTGACAAACGCTCCAACATCTGATCGATAAAGGGAAGCGGAAAATGGTCCTTTCTCGTGGCGTCATTCAGTTTGCGATAATCAATGCAAACTCGCCACCCGGTGACTGTCCTCGTCGGAATCAACTCGTTCTTCTCATTAGTCACCACTGTCATCCCCCCTTTCTTTGGAACAACCTGCACTGGACTCACCCACTTCGAGTCAGAGATGGGGTAGATTAATCCTGCATCTAACAATTTAATCACCTCCTTCTTAACTACCTCTTGCATGTTAGGATTTAATCTCCTCTGACTCTGTCTAACAGGCTTATACTCATCTTCCATGAGTATCTTATGCGTGCAGAATAAAGGGTTGATACCCTTGATATCCATCAGCTTCCACGCAATCGCCTGCTTGTGTGCCTTTAGCACATCCACCAATCTCTTCTTCTCATCCTCTGTCAATCCAGCAGAAATGATGATAGGTAACTGAGATCCATCATCTAGAAATGCATACTCCAAGTGAGATGGCAATTCTTTAAGCTCTAAGGATGGGGTAGTCTCAACCGACGGCTTCTCTATTGGTTCCTCTCTCGTAATCACCTCACACACGTTGGCCTCCTTGACAGACGAACTTTCACGATCTACCAAGTCATGCTCAAAGGCAAAAGCAGTCAACTCGATTTCTTGGTTCTCCCTAACCATGATCTGTGAGTCTGTCTGATCTGATCTGATAAACTCTCGAAAACTCATAGTCACCTGTGTCCAAATGGTATCTATGAAGTATAAGGTGTCATCCTGATCATGTGTGTTTTTCATAGATTTGTTCATGTCAAATGTAACCGTCTCATCCGCAACTCGTAAGGTAAGCTTGCCGTCAAGGACATCAATCAATGCCCTCGCAGTAGCTAGGAAAAGTCGTCCTAAGATCAAGGGGACCTTCTCGTCCTCATCCATATCTAAAATCACGAAATCAGCAGGAAAAACGAACTTATCTACCTTAACGAGCATGTTCTCTACGATCCCTCGCGGATACTTCACCGACCTATCTGCCAACTGAATGCTCATGCGTGTCGGTGCTGGCTCGCCTAGGTCTAGCTTAGCGAACACAGAATATGGCATCAAGTTGATGCTAGCCCCTAAATCTGCCAAAGCATTGCTCACAGACATACCACCTATGATACATGGAATAGTAAAACTACCCGGATCAGTCATCTTCTGTGGTAGTTTGTTCTGCACAGCAGCCGAACACTCCTCACTTAACGTCACAGTTGAGATCTGCTCCAATTTCTTCTTATTCGTGAGTAGATCCTTCAGAAACTTAGCATACTTAGGCATGTGCTGTAACGCCTCCACAAAAGGTAAGTTCACCTTGAGCTGCTTAAACATCTCAAGGAACTTTCCATACTGCTCCTCAGACCGATGCTGAGCCAATCGTCCTGGATATGGAAGTCTGTCAAAGTGGACTAATGGCTCCTTTGCCTTCTTCTTCTCAGCAACCTTCTCTACGGACTCCTCGGCTGTGCTGTACTTGCTGGGCGCAGCCTCTGTTGCACCTTGCCAGTAGGAGCCTCCATCTCTATCTCCTCATCAACCTCCTCCTCAATCACTGGAGGAGGCTCAACCATACAAGATGACTTACCACTCCTTGTCGTCACAGCCTTCACATACGCATTTGGATTCTTACTACATTGCTAGGTAGGCCTCCAGGTTGCCTTTCCTGAAACATATCTGATAAGTGGCCAACAGTCCTTTCTATATTCTGCAATAATGCTCCTTGATTCTTGATCATGGCCTCGTTTTCCTGGAACCTAACCTGATATGCCTGATCTCTAGCCTGCGCTTCCTTATACCTAGTGTCATCCCTCGCCATGAACTGAGTCAACATCTGTGACTGTTGCATCATCATCTCCTCAAGGGTGGGCTTCTTCTCTCCCTGACCTATGCCACTAGTCTGAGCGCTACTCGAACTCTGATTCTGAAATAAACTCTGGGTACGCGGTTGAAAACCCGGTGGGTTTCCACTCCTCCAGTTCTGCTGATTTCTCCAACCGGGATTATAAGAATTACCGAAGGCGTTTCCTTGCATCCGGTTGGGATTGCTGACAAAGTCAACCTGCTCTTGAAAATATCAGTAGAAATGGGACAATCAATAGTATCATGACCACCCCGACAGATCTCACAGACCGGCTTCTTCTTCTGCAGGTCTGCTACCATCTTAGCTAATGCCTCAACCTGGGCGGCTAAAGCAGTGCTAGAATCAACTTGGTGCACTCCTCGCTGAGCAGCAACCGGGGCTCTGGAATCAGGATACTCGTAACTACTCATGGCTAGGTCCTCGAACATCGTGTTACACTCCTCAACGGTCTTGGTGGTCATCAGATTACCACCGGCAGTAGTATCCAGCATGTTCCTTGTTGCAGGAGTAACTCTATTGTAAAACTTCTCAATCAACGCCCAATCCTCCAAACCATGATGTGGACACTTGTGAACTAGCTCCTTGAAACGCTCCCAGGTCTTGTAGAAAGTCTCTCCCGACTTCTGCTGAAATGAATGAATCATGCTCCTCAGACGAGCGGTCTTCGAAGGGGGAAAGTACTTACACAAGAACTTGCCTTGCATATCAGCCCAAGTAGTGATGGATCCTATGGGCAGGGACTCAAGCCAGCTGTGGGCGCGGTCAGTAAGAGAAAATGGAAAAAGGCGCAACTTGCATGCGTCCTCAGAAACACCGTTCACCTGAAAGGTGTCACAGATCCTCGCGAAGCGAGCCAGATAAGAGTTAGGGTCTTTAGCGGGCAACCCATGGAACTGAACAGTATTCGTGACCATTGAAATGATCTGGGGAGGGATTTGCCAATTATTGGCAGTGATAGGGGACGTGCAATACTAGACCTAGCTCCGGCAGCAGTGGGCTTGGCGTAGTCGGCAATCACTCTCCTCGCTGGTGGTTGTTCGTCGGCCATTGTAGAATCTGTGGCGTGAGTGGATTCGCTGTCGTAAGAATCTTCCTCGGTCTCAAGCTCCGTATCGGACTCGTTCGAATATCGATCGAACACACGCTCTGGATCTTCAAGTGGTTGAAACTCAGGTGGTCCGGCAGAACGGGTGTGGCGCATAAACTAAAAGAAAATTAAAAGGAAAAAGAAAATTAAATTTACCTAACAAATGAAGGCACAAAAAATAAAAAGATAAAAAGACAAAATACTAACTAAAGGCACAATTAAGCAACTAAGTGAAAATCAAACTAAAAGAAATAAATAAAATAAAATAAAATAAACTCTAAACTTGGAAGCAAATGATTAGATCCCCGACTTGGGTCGTTCTCAAAATCGCCAAAACAGTGTCCCCGGCAACGGCGCCAAAAACTTGATGTGTGAAAAATGTATATATTAATTTATTGCAGAAACGATTTTCACAATTTAGTTTTAAAAATTGGAAATTCCCAACTAAACTTCACACAAACGGCAAGTGTACCGACCGTGATATGTAAAGTGTAGGTAAGTCCGGATATCGAATCCGTGGACACTAATGGCGGCTCTCGATAATAAACCTTTGTCGACTTCTAACCTAATTAATTTTAATATTTTAAGTTATTAATATTAATAAACAAAACAAACAATTTGACTAAAATTAATTAATGGAAACACGACGAAAGAAATAATCAAATAAGAATTCAAACTTTGAAACTTGAATACGGTTAAATATGTTAAATAACTACCTAGGTAGGAATCCAACTAACATGTAATGACACAAAGGCAATGACTCGTATGACTATCTCCAAAAATACGAATCTAGGGTTAACTAGGTATGTTGCTACTCCCTAAGAGAACCAAAGACACGTGTGAAGCACAAGATAGGTTTATTAAAATGTCTAATGGAAGATCACCCCTAGGTTTTCTACCACATTATCTTTAAGATTATATTTTCTAACCCTAAGATAAAGAACAACTTAATTAAATCCAATTAAATACCCTAAAACACTAACACCACGAATGAAAGGCAAAACACGCTCTCGCGAAATCTAAACCTAACAAGCAACGGGTAGGAGGTTTTAAGCAATATCTATCCCCCCTAGGTTTTAGATAAGGTAGCACATTGCAAATACTATCAAAATTACAGCCAAAACTCCTAAGATTATTTCTAATCAAAGTTTAAAATTAAAAACACTAAGTAATTAATTTTAACGTGTAAGCCTAATCTAGATGTCACGTAATCAATCTAGATAAAACATACATGAGCATGGCAATAACATTTAAGTATAAAACAATACACGGGTTCATATTTAATTGAGACAATAATCAAGTTCTAAGATTAATAAACAAATATACGAAGTCAAAACCAATTATTTAATCAAAACATGAATAGTTTTCAACCCAACCTAGGTAGTACTAAAAAGTTAGCTACTCATAATGTTTATACATATTAAAACAATAATAAAATTGCAAACTTTTAGTAACATAAACAAGATAATCAATGAAACAAAGAAAAATAATCGATAACGAGACGAAACCGAATAATCTTTAATGTTTGAATGCTTCAATCCTTTCTCCCCGATCTTACTCCTTGCTCCAGATTGCTTTGTAAATGTACTCTCAAGCTTCAAGTTGAATCAAAATCAATGTTCTTTTCTTCAGTCTTAATCGTGTGCCCCCTGCCGTTGCTCTTGTTTCTTTCTTTATAACTCAAAGATCTTAGGTTTTTTTCTTGGGCCTTCTTTTTTTGTAAATGAATCTTCAAGTATCATTTTAACCCAAGAGCATTCCTTGACAAATTCATTTAGTCCAACTCTCCTTCACATGGGCCTTCAACAAGACCTCCAATTAATGTTTGTGGTCTGCCATTAAAATTAAACAAATAATCTATTAGCAAAAGAGATTAAATCATAATTTTTGGTTTGCTCCTGCATGTGACTTTCTCTGAGAGTTTATGACTTTGTCTTAAAAGTCAAAGTAACTTTTATTTATTTATTTATTTACTATACATCTACGTCAATATCATTGATTCAAATATATATTTTTATTTTTTTATTATATAAAGCACTTATGGAAATCATGATTTAATTTAGTATTATTTTAAAACTTTGTATTTAAAGTTAGTAGCAATTAAAAAAAATGTCCTAATCACTCTGTTCTCAAAATTGATTAGTATAATATAACTTTAGCTCGTGATCTCTTAAAACGTTAAAATGAATCTATTAAATGTAAAAAATGAATAAAAACTAAGCTAAAACTATTTAAAAGTGTAGGAAATATTTATATATTTTATATAACATCATAGATCCTTGCAATTGGTCGAACAAATCATCAATGCGTGGGAGTGGATACCTATTCTTGATTGTCACCTTGTTCAGTTCGCGGTAGTCAATACACATCCTGAAGGTTCCATCTTTCTTTTTAACGAAAAGCACTGGAGCTCCCCAAGGTGAAGAGCTGGGACGTATGAATCCTTTGTCTAACAACTCTTGCAATTGCTTAGACAGCTCTTGTAGTTCGTTCGTGCCAGACGGTACGGCGCCCGAGCGATTGGAGTTGCTCCTGGTGTTAGTTCAATTTGAAATTCTACCTGTCTGTGTGGAGGAAGGCCAGGTAGGTCTTCGGGAAATACCTCAGGAAAGTCTCTAACAACAGGAATATCTTCAACTCGCCTTTCACCCGCCTTCGGTTCACTAACAAGTGCCAACAAGGCAAGGTGTCCTTTTCTGAGACATTTCTGAGCCTTCAAATATGATATGATGCCGACCACCGCACCCACCTTTTCACCTTCCACAATAAGAATTTCATCGTCCGAAATAGGTAACTTGATCAGCTTCTCCTTGCAAACGATCTCAGCACTATTCTGGGATAACCAATCCATCCCGACGACTACATCGAAGCTTCCTAGTGTGAGAGGAATAAGGTCTATGCTGAAAGTGTGTCCGGATAAGCCTAGCTTACAGTTTTTAAACACTTGTGTTGCTGTTATCGTCCTACCATCGGCTATTTCTATGGCATAATTAGAACTCAAATCAGTAGGCACCATCCCTAGTGTTTTACTAAACTTGGTGGACACATAACTTTTATCAGCACCAGAGTCAAATAAAACAGAGACATAACACCCATTAATAGAGAATCTACCAGATACTACAGTAGGGTCGTTTCGAGCCTCACCTGAGCCCATGATGAAGACTCTGCCTCTGCCACCGCCACCACCATTGTTGTTGTCTTTGGGCTTATCAGCAGCACCATTGTCACCATTCTTTTTCCGTCTCGGGCAATCCTTTTTAAAGTGTCCGGGTTGACCACATTCAAACACACAGTCTGATTGTGGTTCTGCTGTTGTTGAGGTGCTTTTTCCCGAGAGATTCACCCGGCAATACTTGGCAACATGCCCGAACTTCCCACACCTCTCACACGTGCTCTTTGTGCACTGCCCAGTATGATGGAGCTGACATTTGTTACACTTTGGGAGATTTCCCTGATAGCCACCCGAATGAGAGGGTTGGGACTGATTAAACTTCTTGTGTTGAGGTTGATAAGTGGAGGATGAAGATTGCTTTCCACTGGTAGATGGTTCCCATTTCCTCTTGTTATTGTGGAAACCAGATGCAGCACCTCGCAGGGGCAGTTTTCCTTGCGCGACAGCCTGGTCAGTCAACTTGTGGGCTAGTTGAACAGCTTCCTGAATGGTAGCTGGTCTAGCAGTGGTGACCATGCTCTGGATTTCAGGTACCAGTCCGTCGATGTATCTTTCAACCCGTTTGTAAGCTTGGTTAATCATAGTAGGGCACAGAGTAGCCAACTCGTGGGAACGAGTTGTGTAAGCTTCAATTTCAGAACCTACCATCTTCAGGTTCCAAAATTCGGTTTCCAGTTTTGTATTTCGTCTCGTGAACAGTACTCCTCTTTTAGCAGATTCTTGAATTCTACCCATGTTATGGCGTTTGCAGCTTCAATGCCCAGCATCTGAACTTGTGTGTTCCACCAGCTCAGAGCAGCACCATCCAGTGTGCCAGCGGCATATTTTACCCTATTCCCGGCAGGGCAGTTGCAGATTTCGAACACCGATTCTAGTTTTTCGAACCAACGGAGCAGTCCCACCGCTCCCTCGGTTCCATTGAACGGATTAGGCTTGCAGTCCATAAAGGACTTGTAGGTGCAAGTCGGTTGACCAATAGGGTTCTGCTGTGGAGGGGGTTGGTTTGCCAACGCTGCGGTGATGCTATGATTGATTATCGCTGCCAACTCTGCAGGCGTCATTGAGATGTTACCTCTCCCGCGTCCTCTTCCAGACATTCTTTACATTACCAAATATCAAAAGCTATCAGTCATATGAAAATAGACCTTTTGTCTTGGAATGGAAAGGAAGAGAAATTCAAGGATAGATAAGCTAGAGAATCAGTCCGAATCCATGGGATTAACGCAAATGTCATAGTTTGAATTACGTCCAAATTCAAGGTAGGTGTGAGCATTCCTACAAATAGAACTGATAAATAGTTTCCACATCAGTGGCTATGTTCTATGAGAACCGAGGCTTTCTTGCTCAACGTGTAGGAATGATGACTTATACTGACTACAGTATTACCACCCGACCAGATTCACCGGGCTTAGCATGCATGACAAATTACAATTACGTGTGCACCCGTAATGGTAATTTGTTTTGCATGATCACCCCGGTTCCTCCTATCAGGTTAACATATCTTGTCAAGTACAGTGGTCATCAATGGTAGAAGTACCAAGTATGTATGTATTATATCGGGGTTGATCAAAGTATACGAAAGGATCAGTAAAGTTTGGGAATCATTGACACGCCAGGGTAATTTGACCCATTTGCCTTAGAGACCTGTGCATTGACCATAGTTTATCACTCATCCCAGAAATCCCCAGGTAAGCATACCAGGTCTCGCAATGAGATATATGTGATATGCTTGCCTTAGCCCGAGGGCCTTTTGCCAGGAAATCCAGAATACAGGTGTCTATGCGTCACACAAATCTCTTTGGTTCATAGGATAACACTTTGGAGAGAAATTAAAGGCTCGAGTTATCAGTTTCTTTTCCTCAGGTATCTATGCGTTACAGAAATATGTTAAAGCAACAGTTCTCAGGCATCTACAGTTAATAAGTACAGCTTGGTAATCTATGTGTGTGTAACTAATGCAAATCCAGCTATAGTCTAAAATGTAATGCAAATGAGATGCAAAGTCCATTTTAGTTCGCTATAACTAATGCTCTGATACCAATCTGTCACACCCTCATTTTCCACGTACGGGGTTTACCGTCAGCGTGTGACATAACCCACTTACCGCTAGCTAATTAGTAGTATTTGGTTTTAAATTTAATTGAGACTTCGACCTCACGTCAAATTTTGGCGCCGTTGCCGGGGAGTTGTGCGCAACGTGTGTTTGCTTATTAGTTTTGTTTTGTTATTTCGGTGTTACGCTGGTTGTGTGTAGTGTGCAGGTTTCGTTTCAGGTGTCTGCATACCAGGAACTCGCGCTCATCATTACCATTAGTGTTTGATCCAGAAATTGAACGAGCTGCTCGTAGAAACAGAGTATTACATCGACAAAACAAAATCAGTGGTTCACCAATAGCACCTACATCACCCGTTATGTCACACCCTCATTTTCCAAGTACGGGGTTTTACCGTCAGGCGTGTGACATAACCAGGATCTCAGATAAGCATTAGTTACACCAAACGACTCGATAATTACAAAACATATAAGTTGATTAATTTTAAGGAAACAGACCAAATGTATTTAAGTAGTGCGGAAGCGAATACAGTGAAACATTCAACAATAGTTTTGAAACACACAAACATGTGTCCAATCCAGTTTATGTAAAGTAAATGCAAATTAAATCTTGAAAACAGTTTGTGGTGAATACAGAATGACATGCTGTAGATGTTGTGCTCCTAAACGTGCCACATCAATGTCCTGAGAGAAAACATGCAAAAATCTCAGTACAAGACTGGTGAGTTCACAGGTTTATCAGAAAACAGTAATTATCAGTAATGAAGTTCCCGGATTATGAAATCCGTCAAGTATGTAATTCCCGGATTATGTAATCCATCAAGTATGTAATTCCCGGATTATGTAATCCGCCAAGTATGTAATTCCCGGATTATGTAATCCGTCCAGTATGTAATTTCCCGGATTTAGTAATCCGATAAGTATAAATGAAATCCCCGGATTTATTAATCCGATTAGTATAATGAAATCCCCGGATTTATTAATCCGATTAGTATAATGAAATCCCCGGATTTATAAATAAAGCATATAATGGGTAGCTAGTCCATAATGATCACTATGTGTATGAAGGCGCGGCCGAACTGACATGTAATCAAATAAATAAACAGGCCCGGATGTGGATCACACACCACAACACTTGTAATTAGGCTAACCGTTCACCCGTTTGACGGACGTTGTGCTAGCGCGACTAGCCCGGGTGGGGTATGTCAATCCCAGTAGTACTACTAACAATTACCTAGTTAAGTCCATATTACGGTCCGTTGGGCAAGTATACACCATAGTATCAAGTATATGCAGTATTACAATAATCCAATGTAATGTAAAGTTTATAAAAACAGCATGTTTCTCTCTCCCAAAAAGAGTATAAAGTAAAAGTGGGGCTGTAAACTCACCTTGAATTGATGTAATGAAATGAGCAAGAACTTCAAAGAATTAGGCAATGCACGATCAAGCACGATCGACACCTATTATTAATTATAACTAAGTCTTTAAAATGTGTCTATTGCGAATAAATATATTTGGTAAGATTCGGGTTGGTTTGGTTTGACGTACACGATTTGATATATATACATATATATATTTGAGTTTAATTATAAACTAGGATTCAACATCTGACAATGTTTAAATATATTTGTATATATTCTTTGTAATCTTTCGAAATAAATATTATTACGATAACGTATTATCCGGTAATTATTTATTAATCTAAACGTTCGTTACCGTATTGCTGAAATTATAGGATATATAATTCTTTTCATTTTCATGATTATAATTAAACACAATCTAATGTCTATTTTTATTAAAATAGTTATTTAGTAATATTTATAAATATTAATTTATAAATATTATTATGGTTTTAAAATAAAATAAATTTACAGAAATAACTTTATGAGATTTAAAATAAGAGATGTTTATAAAATTTATTTTTATAATTTTAGTAATTTTTGTATAATTTTAGAGGCTTTTAAAAAAAGTTTTAAAAAAAATGGCAGAGGCTCGGGTTCGAACCCGAGACCTCTAACCCAAAATCCACGCAGCAACCACTGAACCAAGGCACAAGGCCGCGACATAACTGCGCCCCATTTCTTTTTAAGCCATAATCCCCAATTTTCCCCAATTCGTATAAACCCTAGATCACAATTGATCAAATTGAATCCTGATTCGAAGTTGGTACTCAAATTAATGTTAGGGCTTTTATTCCTTATGTAAAAACGAATAGATTGGAGTGTTTAATTACCTGTTTTAGTTTGGTTTGATGCTAAGAACAATGAAGAACGAGCCGCGATATAACCCGCAATTGAATGATGATCAAACGATGATGAAAACCAAATTGCTTGCACAGGAAGCTTCGAATTAGGCTTATAATCAAAAGCCCTATGTTAATTGTAGAATAAATGCTCGGATGATGTTGTTCGAGTATGGTGCAGGTTACGGTCGAAGGTGGTGATCAATGGAGGTGTTTAAGTTTGTTTCAGACGCGATTGAAAGTTGCATTCTATTAGGAATAGTTATGGGGTCTTATATACACGATTAATTGAATTATTTTAGTGTTAATGGCGATCGTGGATTGCTTGTTTTGGCCGACAATGGAGATAGTCGGTTTTAGTGGTGTTTGCACTTGTATTTTTCAATTGAATGGTGACTCACGTTCGACTCCACCACGGGAATGTGTCGGTAACTTTAATTAGGTCGAAACCACTTTATTTTGGCGGTTAGGGGAGTCGCCGGAGCCGCTCCGGCGGTGGCCGGAGGGTCGGCCGGAATTACGGGGGGGAAGGGGGTTTGGGTTTAGTTAATTACACAAATGGGCCCTGTGGTTTTAACTTGTGTCATTTTATGCAGAATCATTTTAAACAAGTTTTAAAATTACATTTTAACCCCCTAAACCTTTGTAAAACAATATTATTATTATTATTGTTATTATTATTATTATTATTATTATTATTATTATTATATATTATTATTATTATTATATTATTATTATTATTATTATTGTCATTATCAGTATTATTATTATTATTATTGTTACATATATATGTATATATATATATATATATATATATATATATTTTAAGCTTTTAAAAAAAAAATTTCCTGGTTGTCACATGTTACACCACAAAACAATGGATCCTCCCTCATCACCTCCCACTACGGATCAAACAACACCATTCGAGCCTTTACCCAATCCTACAGTACCACCTACGATTAAACCAACCCATACCCCATTACCTACAAGTACCCAAACCGAACATTCTTTTAGTTTTGACCCATCAGCACCCATTCCGCCCTTTTCATATTTCTTCCCAACAACCGGTCAATCATTATCGTCTAAACCAGTACCAAAACCACAACCATATCAATCCAACCCATCCATATTTCATACTCCCTCTACCTCTCAGATGCAACCGGATACACAATACCAACAACATCAAGTTGTACAAACCTCGGGAGTAGAAGGAGTTGGTGTTGATGGTGGTTATGGTGATGAATTTAGGAGATATGAGGAAGAAGGGTACACGTACGAAGGAGATGCTGATCAAGGAAATTATGTTTATAGTCAAGGACAAGATATGCAAGGATATGGGAGACCACAACCACAAGTTGTGCATCAACAAATTATACCACCACAAATACAACCCCAAGTGAGGCCACATGGGCCACAGTTTCAAGAGCAGATTCCTCCACAACATGAGGGAGCAATCTTTCAACCACCGTTTCAGCAATTCATGCCTCAGGAGCACAAGTTCAAAGACCAATGGGTCCTCAGCGACCAAGAGTTAGGTTGGGTGTTCCACGAAGGCATAATTGGGACGCTGCTAGCGGTATTGAGGCACACTTTCGTCCAATCATCACAAATAATCTATCACCAGTGGTCATTCCTCAAAACAATCAAGAGAGAACGTTTGAAGTCCGAACAAATTCACTTCAAAGTTTGCCAAAGTACAAAGGGTTAGCAACAGAAGAACCCTATTTTCATTTGGAAGCTTATGACTCAATTTGTAACACAATTGGTGGTCAAGGATTTTCCGCGGATGATGTTAAATTGGTGTTATTTCAGTTTTTGGAGCATAAGGCGAAAATATGGTTCTACACTTTGCCATCCGCTTCAATTTACACATGGGCTGAGATGCAACAAAGGTTTTTGGAAGAATTTTTCACAGCCCAAAAGACAAACGATGCTAGGAGAAGCTTGAGAAGCTTCCAACAACAACAAGGTAAAATGTTCCATGAAGCATTTGAACGGTTTAATTTGATGCTTAAGAATTGTCCTTATCATGGAATTGATTTATGGGAGTTGTTGAATGCTTTCCATGAGGGGCTTCATTCTGAAGATGCCCGGGATTTGATGTCTATCATAAATGGTACATTTGGTACCAACTATGAGCAAGACGATTGGGTGTTCTTGGAGCAAATGGCGGTCACATCAAAGAGAAAGGCTCAATCATCAAGGAGAGCTCGACCGGTCATTACACGAGCTCCGGTTCATGCGGTGGATGATGGTAATGTGCAACCTTCTAATCCAGTTTATAGTGTTTGCACGAATTGTAATGAGTTGGGGCACACAGTGGAAGCTTGCACAATGCCACTTGATTAAGTGGAGGAGGTGAATGCTATTCAAGGGGGTGGTGGAAGAAATTATAACATGAATTCAAACACCTATCATCCGGGTTTGAGAAACCACCCAAACTTTAGCTATGGGAATTCAGCCAATCAATCCAACCCAAATTTCCAAGGAAAGCCTCAAGGTAATTTTGTTCCTCGTCAACAATATCACAATTCTCAAGGAAATTTTAGAGGGGGAAACAATCAAGGGTATCAAAAGCCTTTTCAACCATTGGGAAATGATCAAGGAAATGGGTCGAATCAATCTTCATCAAGCAGAGGTAATGAAATGATGGAGATGCTAAAATCTATGCAACAAGAGATGCAAAAGAGGAACCAATTGGATGATGCTAGAGCTCAAAAAGATGAAATTCGAGACAAAGCTATTCAATCATTGACCAATCAAATTGGTCAACTTGCAACGGATGTGGCGAATCTCAAGAAGAACAAAGGCCAACTTCCTAGTGACACAAAGGTAAATCCCTCTCACAGTTCTTCTCGTAATGTTCCTATTAACCATGTTAGTGTGTTGAGAAGTGGTAAAGAATATAAAACACCATCTTCTCCGGTTTTAATTGATGAGGTGGTTGAGGATATTACCAGGTTAGAAAGTGATGAGGAAGACCAAATTCCTCAAGAAAATGTTTTGAACAAAAATTCAAATAAGAAAGTTTTTGAAAAACCAGTTTTCAAGGAAAATGTGATTCAAAATGATAAAGAGGTGGACCAAAGCCAAGTACCATTTCCTTCGGATTTGGTTGACCCAGGTAAAAAGTGTGTGATCTCATATTCTTCATTGGAAAAAAATGACATAATGGAAGTTTTCAAACAAGTCAAAGTTAACATTCCATTAATTGAGGCAATTCAGAAAATTCCAGCTTATGCAAAGTTTTTAAAAGAATTGTGTACATTTAAAAGAAGGAAAAGGGTGCCTAAACGGGTTAAACTAACTGCAAGGGTGAGTGCAATTGTGGAGGGAACCCTCCCACTCAAGCTCCGAGATCCGGGAGCACCATTGATAGATATCCAAGTGGGTGATTTCAAAATGTCTAAGGCATTATTGGATCTTGGAGCCGGGGTGAGTATCCTTCCGAGAAGTTTATATGACCAATACGATTTTGGTCCATTGCAACGGGTGGAGACAACGGTGGTGTTAGCCGATTTGTCTCATAAACTTCCTAGGGGGATTGTGCGGGATGTGATTGTGCAGGTGAAGGAGTTTTATTATCCCGTTGACTTTTTGGTTTTGGATTATGCTTTGGTTGATCTAAACCACAGCCCAAATATTATTTTGGGACGACCATTTTTGAACACGGCTCATGTACGGATTGATTGCAGGTATGGTACAGTACAAATGGCATTTGGTAAATGCCAAATGAGTTAAATGTGTTTGCTAACAACTCTTATTTTGATGATGATGATGAGTGTTTTATGGCAGATGAATTTGATGAGTATGACCCTCATGAGTATGAGGAAGATTCGGTGGAGGTTTGTTTGTGTGATTTTTCTGAACAGGTACAGGTATGTGCATTAAGGATGGAGGAGCAAAAACAAGACGTTTTGGCTGTACAGGAAGGGAAGCCACCATGGACTCATCAAATTGAAAGTCTACAGGCTGAAATTAATTCCAATACAAAGCCAACTTTGGAATGCCCACCCAATATTGGGTTGAAGATTCTACCGGATCATTTGAAGTATGTGTTTTTGGGAGAAGAGGAAACATTGCCGGTCATCATAGCATCCAACTTGGAGGAAGCTCAAGAACATAAACTTTTGAAGGTGTTAAAAGCAAACAAGGCCGCAATTGGATGGACAATAGCCGATTTGAAAGGTATTAGTCCTTCTGTAGTGATGCACAAAATCATTACTACTGAGGACGCAAAACCAACTCGTGAGACTCAAAGGAGGTTAAATCCCAACATGAGAGAGGTGGTGAAAAAGGAGATCATCAAGTGGTTGGATGCGGGGATCATCTATCCCATTTCGGATAGTGCGTGGGTAAGTCCTACACAAGTGGTACCGAAAAAATCCGGCATTCAGGTGATTAAAGATGAAAATGGTGAGCAAATCGCCACCCGACCGGTAACCGGGTGGCGAGTATGTGTGATTATAGAAAATTGAATTCGGCCACTTCAAAAGACCATTTCCCATTACCCTTTATTGACCAAATCATGAAAAACTTTCGGGTCAAAAATTTTATTGTTTTTTGGATGGGTATTCGGGATACAATCAAGTGGCCATTCATCCGGATGACCAACACAAGACCACCTTTACATGTCCATATGGCATTTTTGCTTTTAGAAGGATGCCATTTGGATTGTGTAACGCTCCGGCCACGTTTCAACGTTGTATGATGAGCATATTTTCAGATATGGTTGGGGACACACTTGAGGTGTTCATGGATGACTTTTCTGTTTTTGGGCAAACTTTTGACACATGTCTTAATGAATTAGAAAAAGTTTTAAAAAGATGTGTCGAAACGAATTTGGTCTTAAGTTGGGAGAAAAGTCATTTTATGGTACAAGAGGGAATTGTTTTGGGACCTGTTGTGTCCAACCGGGGAATAGAGGTGGACAAAGCAAAAATAAAAGTCATTTCATCTTTGCCACCTCCAACAAATGTTAAAGGGGTTAGATCATTCTTGGGACATGCGGGATTCTACCGGAGATTCATCAAAGGTTTTAGTGTTATCACAAAACCATTTGTGTAATCTCTTGTTGAAAGATGTCCCTTTTGAGTTCACTAATGAGTGTTTGCAAGCTTTTAATGTTTTGAAGAAACAGTTAGTACAAGCTCCTATCTTGCAACCACCGGATTGGACAAACCATTTGAAATTATGTGTGATGCAAGTGATAACACAATCGGGGCTGTTTTGGGCCAAAGGATTGATAAGAAACCTGTTGTGATTTATTATGCAAGCAAGACCTTGTCCGAAGCACAATTGAATTACACCACAACTGAAAAAGAAATGCTTGCGGTGGTGTATGCTTTGGATAAATTTCGATCTTACATTTGGGGGAGCAAAGTGGTTGTGTACTCCGATCATAGTGCTGTCCGTCATTTGATGGCTAAGAAGGATGCAAAGCCAAGATTGATAAGATGGATTTTGTTGTTACAAGAATTTGATCTAGAAATACGGGATAAGAAAGGTTGTGAAAATGTTGTTGCGGATCATTTATCTCGGATTCCATTGGATGGAGTCGAAGATTCAAGTGAAATCAATGAGCAATTTCCGGATGAATATATGTTAGCCATTTCTAATACACCTTGGTATGCCCACTTCGTTAATTATTTGGCCAGGGTGTGATGCCACAACATTGGGTGAAGAGAAGGAGACAACAATTTTTGGCACAAGTGAAGCAATACATATGGGATGAACCCGACTTGTTTAAAATTGGTGCGGATCAAATTTTGAGGAGATGTGTTCTCGAGTCGGAAGTTAAAGAGATTTTGGCACATGCCCATTCATCCGCGGCAAAATTTGACCGGCTTGTCGCGTGCACTAGTCAAAGATAGTATTTGTATAGTTCCTTAGTACCAAAACTATGTAGCAATTGGTAAGAAGGGTGTCGAATCACAAGGAGTATGTGGTTTGTGTTTAGACTTGAATTGGACTAACGAGTCAATTATGAAGCTTGCTATTTTTGTTTATAAAAGCTTTGATATGTTTACTTGAAATGGTGTTGACACTTTGTCCAACACAAAGGAATGAGCAAAACAAAAAGGTTGCTTAAAAATGATTAGTAAAACTTGGCAAACTTAGAACAATGGTTAACAAAACAAAGTTTAATAACAAGGTTCACCCCCGGTTGATATCATAAGGTTATGGTTCTACCAATCCAACTAACTTGCACCAAAGGTGTGATTTATACTAACGAGTTCATCGTTACAAGGTTTAGGTGTCAAGAATCGTCAACGTTAACACGGACAATAATACACTTCATTACACCAGAACATTCAAACTCTGCATATACATCACACACATGACCAACTCCATTTCTCAAAGACAAATTTCATAATCATTCATTCAATTTGGGAATTCAAGTTAAGATCAAAGTACTAACATAAATGTTTCAAGCAATCAAATACACAACACAAGGATGCAATCTAGTTTTCAAATGTTAACAAACCATAGTCTTACAATACATGAACCGGGGGAAAACCCAAAGAAGCTTAGCCTCTCATGTTGATTGAAGCTTGGAATCCGGGTGATGATCTTGGTTGCAACTCCATGGCACTTGGATTTGGAATAACTTTAATGATGATGAAAATGAGTTAGAGAAGTAGAGAAGAGCTCCAAAATCACCCCTTTCGTCTCTTCCCGCGTCTGCTACTGCCTAATGTGTTTTTGCCCTAATTCCCCCCTTAAATGTGGTCAAAACCCGAAAGTTCTGGTCAACCTAGGATAGGGACGTAAGTTACGTCCATAAGGACGTAAGTTACGTCCATAAGGACGTAAGTTACGTCCATAAGGACGTAAGCTACGTCCTCTCCACTTTGGTACGTCCTGAGCTACTGTCTTACGTCCACAAATCAGGGGAGAAAGGTTAAGGACGTAAGCTACGTCCTTTAGGACGTGAGTTACGTCCCTTGCATAATTTTGCCTCTGAGCTTCTTTTGTTGTCTTCTCGTGTTCCAGATCTCATCTATCTTTCTCTTACGCTCAATTTCTTCCTTTTAGCTCCAAATACCTGCGTTTCATAAGCGGGACAAAGTGATTCCGTTCGATAATAAAATCACGTTAAACGCATACATTTAAACAGTTAAAACATATACAAAACATGAACGCATCAATCTGCATGTGGGGGTCATTTTAGTGGTCAAAAGACGGGTCTCAAGGTGCTCACTTGTGGGTTTTATTGGCCTACAATTTTCAAGGATGCAAGAGATTATGCAAAGAATTGTTTGAATTGTCAAAAGATGGGAGGCATATCAAAACGAGATGAGATGCCAATGCAACTGATCCTTGTGGTTGATGTCTTCGATGTTTGGGGCATCGACTTCATGGACCCTTTCCCAAACTCATGTGGTTATTTGTACATTCTTGTTGCAGTGGATTATGTCTCAAAGTGGGTTGAAGCAATTGCAACACGAACCAATGATCACACCGTGGTATGTAAGTTTGTGCAATCTAACATCTTTTCACGATTTAGGGTGCCTCGGGTGATTATAAACGATGGTGGATCATATTTCAAGAATTTCAACTTTGGGAAGTTGTTGAAGAGGTTCAATGTGAACCATAGAATTGCAACTCCATATCACCCACAAACTAGTGGTCAAGTAGAAGTATCAAATCGCCAAATTAAAGAAATCTTGATGAAAACCGTTCGGGTTGATAGGAAAGATTGGTCGGTGAAGTTGGATGATGCACTATGGGCATACCGAACAGCGTATAAAACACTAATTGGAACAACACCGTATCGGTTGGTGTATGGGAAAGGTTGCCATTTACCAATGGAGTTAGCTCATAGAGCTTGGTGGGCAGTCAAGAACGTCAACATGGAATATAATGAAGCTGGCAAGTTAAGAAAGTTGAAGTTGTGTGAGTTGGAAGAAATCCGAGATGAGGCATATGAATGTGCATCCGCTTACAAGGACAAGCTTAAACGGGTTGATGATGCGAAGTTACGGAAGAGAGTTTTTGCAGAAGGGCAAAAGGTGTGGTTATATAACTCCAAGCTCAAGTTTTTTCCCGGGAAGTTAAAAAGCAAATGGATGGGACCGTATGTGGTTATAAGAGTGGGTCAATTTGGTGAAATAGAGATTGAAGACCCAAAGGATCATGTGAAACAAGTGGTAAACGGTCACCGCCTCAAACCATATTTAGATGGGAATGACTTGAAAATGCTTGAAGTGGACAAGGTGAGCTACCTTCTCCATCCACTGGAGGACGGTAATGTTTGAGAGGCCCAAGTTTGCGTTGTAATTGTAATTGTATAATTATGTCGTTTATTTGTCGTTTTAAGTTAGGATATTGCCTAACCCAAGTGTGGGGAAACTTTTAGAAGTTTCCTCTAGTCATAATGTTGGGGACAACATTGATTTTTCACGGGGGGTAGGTTATTAGGGGTTAATTTTAGTTGTTTCTTAACCTATTTAGTTCATTTTCTAAAAACAAAATTTAAATTATAAAAAAAAGAAGAAAAACCCAAAAAAAACACCCACCACACACTAGCCAATTGCTGAATGTCACACCCTCAAAATCCGCTAACGGGGTTTTACCGTCAGGCGTGTGACACACCAGTATCTCAGATAAGCATCAGTTACACCAAACACAGTAATTACAAAACATAACATTAAGTAATTAGTTGTTTAAATCAAACATGAGTGTTTCAGACTTGCGAAAGCGTTTCAAATATAGAAATCAACAGTGAATCGTTTCAACATGCGTTTCAACCATAAGAATCAATAGCGTTTCACAAATTAAACCAGTTGTGTTGTGATGTATGCCATGCATGCATCCTAGCCGAGTTCTTAATCTTGTGCGTTTCTGTGACCTGAGAAAACATGCTAAAATGTGTCAACATAAAGTTGGTGAGTCCACAGGTTTTAATCAACAAGAAATGTACCAGAAAGCGTTTTATATGTTTCATCAACCAGAACTGTGTCCAAAATCGTTTCACATGGTTTAGTATATAAAGCATATCGATAGGTCGCGAGCCTATAAACAAGTTAGTTAGTGTTTCAAACCGAAGCTGACTGTGTGTGTTTAGTGCCTTTCCACCACGTTTTAACCGACCGTGGCAATCGTTACAGGTCAATTTAGCACCCGTTCGACCTCCAATCAAGCTAGCGCGACTAGCCCGGGCGGGGTTTGTCAGACCCAGTAGTACTACTCAAAATTACCTCGCTAATCGCGTTACTAACGGTTTGATACTGTAAGGACTTTCAAATGCGTTTCGCACTAACATAACAAGCGATATCAATAATACTGGCAACCATGACCAAAAATAGTGTTTGCATGTTTCCTCCCCCAAAAAGAAAAGAAAGTAAAAAGGGGCCGTGGAACTCACCTTGATTGCGTTTGCAAAGAAATAATGCTCGAGCAACAGTTAAGGTTTCGGTTAACCTGTGTTTCATTTCGTGTACATATTATTAATATAAATCATTAATTTAAGATTATAACAACTGTTCAGTTTCGCGTTCGTGTCTCGGTTACGGGTTATCGGTATTTCCCCATTCCCAGTTATTATCAACAATGCTAGATCACGCATAAAGATACTCATCATACGTTTTAATTATATGTCCAGACGTTTATTAAGGCGTAACTTAATTATATATATATATATATATATATATATATATATATAAAAATACACGCATCATTCATCCTCGTATATATATTAACAATACAAGTAATAATAATGATTTCATGTTTTCAACTATTTATAGTTTATTTTTATATAAATAAACTAATTATATCATTATATATATATATATATATATTAAGATATTACGAGAAATAATTTGACAGAAAATAGTTAGATAATTTTTAAAATACACGAAGTTTATAAAATTTATTTTATAATTTTTAGAAATTTTTCTGTATTTTTAAAAGGTGTAAAAGGATTTTAAAAAAATAAATGTTGGAGGCCGGGTTCGAACCCGTGATCTCCAACTCACACACCCGCGTACATACCAGTAAACCAAGGGCCGTGGCCGCGATAGAAACCCTTTCTCAAATCTTAAAAACAAGCTTTTAAACAAATCCCCAATTTCCCAAATTCCCGAAACCCTAGTTTTGATTTTGGATCAAATTGAAGATCGATTCGATGTTGTTAACGTCTAGAATCATAGGGCTTTTATTCCCCATGATACAACGATTATGTACATGTGTTTAATTACACGAATATGTTTGAATTGGAGGTATACCCGATGAAGAACAATCCGCGACAGGGGAGAAATGGTTTGAGGTGAAATCGTGGATGATAATCAAATTAATTTCACAGTAAGCTTCCCCACACGATTATGATCAATAGCCCTCTATCAATTTCAACAAATGTTGCTCCGAACAGGTCCTTCGATTGAGTTGCAGGTTCGAAAGAAAGAGGGTGATCGAACAGAGTGTTTTTGTTTGATTCAATAGGAATTGAATGGTGCAATAGATTAGAGGCCGATATGCGTCCATTTATACTCAATTAATTCGATTTTTATTAGTGTTAGTGGACGATCGTGGCCGGTTCTTTTGGCCGAAAGTGAGGTGAGTGGTTTAGTGGGTTAGGTAATTCCATTATTCAAATTAAGAGGGGGACAGGTTCGAATCACGCATGTGAAAATGTCGGGGTGTTTAATTTGGTCAAAAACCGACTAGTTTTGTATGTTGGGGGTCGCCGGAGTTGGCCGGAGATGTGGCCGGCGGGAGCAGAGGGGCGACGGGGGCGGGGGTTTGGGTTTTAAACAATTTACAGAATGGTCCCTGTGGTTTGAAATGTTTATATTTTATGCTTTAAGTTTTTAAAACCAAGTTTTAAAAATTACAGAAATTCCCCTTGGACTTATAAACCCAATTTTTTTTATAAATTCTTATAAATTATTAATAATAATATTTCCATTATTATTATTATTATCATTATTAATATTATTTTTAATAATAATATTATTATTATTATTATCATTGTTTTTATTATTATTAATATTATTCAATAATAATAAAAAAATAAATATAAATACTAATTTGTAAAATCACCTAATTATTATATTAAAAAAAAATTTCCGGGTTGTCACATCATCCCCCTGTTAGAGGAATTTTCATCCCGAAAATTAAGATGTACTGACCGCATCCTTGAACAGGTTAGGATACTTGCGCATTATTTCGTCCTCTCGTTCCCAAGTGTACTCAGGACCACGCCGGGAGTTCCACCGAACTTTGACAATAGGGATACGACTGTGTTTGAGTGTCTTGACCTCTCGGTCAATAATTTCCATAATTTAACTGTTCTTACTTTCTAGCTATAGCCATTTCCTAATTTTGATTGCTTCTAACTTGTCCTTGGGTCCTAATCGACCTAGGGCACACTTATGGTAATGGTCGGAACTCCAACCTTCTTAATGTCCCTGTTTAACGCATGTTAGCTTAATCGTATTAACCAACATATCTAGGTTTACAACATTAGCATTCTTGTCTACCTTACCGCTAGATTGCTTGTTCAACCCTCCAACTTCTTTCTACTACTCACTAGATTTCCCAGTGTCCTTCTTAATTCTATTTGGTCTAATGTCATAAGGTATGACATCAGCTTTGTCAATTTATGGAGTTTGTCAATATAAAGAGCACAACCTAATCCTATTATTGCACAATTTTAGAATTACAATTCTAACTTTTGCATTTCATTCCTTAAGTACTAGTATTCAATCACCAAGGCTTTGAACTCACCTCAATAACCCTATATATAAGCATCACCGGTATACTAAGAATGTGCTTAAACCGGTTACACGTCATCCTAATTTTCCTTAACATCATCCCAAAGAATAACGTAATGTATGTTTAGAGAGTATCATCACTCTTCTATATTTCCTGTAGTCCACTTTCATTCTAAGTATTCAATCAGTTCCTCATTTACCGAAATACTAAGTGGGGGAATGTCTCTTAAAATGATTGGAAATACCATGAAGGCTCTAAGTAGGACAGGACTTAAGTAATAGCAAGTGTCAGTAATGTTTTGTTACCCTTAGCAAGGTCTTACTAGAATTATGATCCTAGCACCCTAGGGTATAGAATAGGAACTTGTAATACTCATGATCGTTATCTCATGGTAAGATTAACCAGTCTTCTTATGACAGAAAATTTCGGCTTGGTTTTTTTAGATAACCAATCCATGCCAACGTCTACATCAAAACTACCAAGTGTGGCAGGCATCAGATCTATTCCTCACTTATGTCCAGATAATCCGAGTTTACATCCCTTAATGATGTGAGTTGCCTCAATTAGTTTCCTATCAGTTAATTTTACAGTGTAACTAGGTTCCATATCAACTAAGGTTACGTCTAGGAGTTTAATAAACTTGTTGGAAACAAAACTCTTATCGGCACCGATATCAAATAGTATAGAAGCAAAACGACCATTCAGAGGGAACGTACCAGTAACCATATCCTGATCATCCCTTGCCTCACCAGAACCAATCACAAAACTCGACCTTTGGCACCATTTCCATTGTTGTTGTTTCCATCATTGCCCCTGTTGCCATTCCTCAGTTGTGGGCAATCCTTCCTGTAGTGGCCCTCCTTACCACACTCATAACAGCCCCTGGTCGCTCCGCCCTGGCGTTGTTATTGAGGTTGTTGCCTAGCCATTAGATCACTCCTGCAATCCCTAGCAATATGACCCGTCTTGCCACATCTTTGACAACGAAAACGATCACACTGACCATAATGATGGAAGTTGCATTTGTTACACTTTGGGTTTTTGCTAACATAGTTGCTCGATCCCTGACCGTTGTTGTTGTTGTTCCGATTGTTGTTTGTGAAGCTTCTAGATGAATCAAACTTTCTGATTGGTTGTTGATCGGAGCTTGAAGACTTACTATTGTTACCATCCCATTTCCTTTTGTGTTCGAATGGTCCAGAGGTGGCGCCACGTTTAGGTAGGATACCATGTGCCACTGCCTGATCAGTGAGCTTGTGAGCCAGTCGAATAGCCTGCTGAATTGTGGCAGGATCAGCAGCTATAACACTAGCTTGGATTTGAGAAGCTAGGCCATCAATGTACTTTTCAATCCGTTTGTAGGCCGGGGTCACCATTTGGGGACATAGAGTAGCCAACTCGTGTGAACGAGTCGTGTACTCCTCAATTTCAGAGCCAGTCATTTTGAGATTCCAAAACTCTGCTTCTAGCTTCTGGACCTCGTTTCTGGGGCAATATTCTTCTTTCATCAGTGTTTTGAAATCATCCCAAGGCATACCGTTAGCAGCATCAAGTCCTAAAGTCTGAACCTGTGAGTTCCACCACGTCAAAGCTGGTCCTTCCAGTGTGCCGGAGGCGTATGTCACACCCCGACCGATGGCGGAATCATCGGAGCGGACGAGGGAATGATTGATTGTTCATAACACATGGTTGTCTAATAGTAGAAATAATATTAAAATCAGATTACAAGATAATTTAAGTTCAACATACACAAATACAACAATTGAAACCACAAATAGTAATTGTCTTTTATTTTAACTAAGTCCGGGTCTTAAATGAGCAGGTAGAAGTCCACTATCTTGCTTAACCTGAAATCATGTGAGAAGATAAAGTCAGCTAACGAATTAGCTGGTGAGTAATCACAGTTTTGAGTATACATATAGATTGATTGATTGATTGAGAATAATTCAATTCACAAGGTAACGTTAAGACTTATATTGCAATAGTAAGCATATAGATAAACCGACACAATAGAAACCCCTTGACTTGACACTTTCATATAATAGACTCCACACATACACCATAGATTGACTCTTGCCTCTGGCACAATCACCACTCGACTATTCATATGGGGTGGGTTGTCCAAACCAGTAGATCTACCATTGATACCAGGATTGATTGATTGAATTAGGGTTTTATTGTCGTCCAGTTTAGCATAGTATGTTCACGTAATTGCAAGTAATAACATAACCTGTCTTGAATTGAATTTAGAATGAAACAATAATAGAATATCATGATTGAATATATTGTAACACATGATTTCCCCAAATAAGAAATGATATAAAAAGGGGATATGAATACTCACTTGATTGATAGAGATTTGAATTTGGGCGTGATGGATTAGACACCTACGATTTCCTTATGATTAACCTAAGGAACGGTGCCTTGAATTAGAATAATAGTGATTTGAGAATTTGAGAATGTATTAGGATTTCCATTTGATTTTGAATGGTAGTTTAAATTAATTAATTTATTTAGTTGAAATGTTTTGAAATAAATAAAATGAATTTATTGAAAATGATTATGTTTAGAATTTTAATAAAAATATATGGATCAATACACGTAACTGTTTTGATTTATTGTTAAAGTGTGGAAAAACAATAATTAATTTTATTAATTAATTATATGATATAATCAATTAAAATATTTAATTATTTAAGTAACACAAAATGACTTTTGTAAATAATCTGTAAAATTATAAAATACTTATATTTGCAATTATCTTGAATAATTAAAAATAATATAGTGTCGAATAATAATTTAATAAATTAAATTATTATTAAGAGTTTACTTTTATTTAAATAATTTTGTATCATTTGTAATTTTATTTATTTAAAACATTTATTAAAATAGTTAAAGTGTTAAAAATAAATTTCAGGAAATAACTAAGTTGTTCTAAAAATTTTTAATGTTTGTAAAACATTTTTATAATTTTTAGATATTTTTCTGGATTTTTATAAGGCTTTAAAAAAAAATAGTTAAAAAATTTGAGGTGGCCCGGGGTCGAACCCGGGACCTCATGGATTGCAAGGGGTGCAGGGACCAGTGAACCAAGGTCACAACCGCTAATGTAATTGGTTTCAACTGAATTTAAACACAAATAAATTGAACCCTCAAATTCATTCGAACCCTAGGTTCGAATCTCTTCAAATTGAACCTCGATTCGACTTCAATAGTGATTGAAACCATGGGGCTTTCATTCCTCATGTAACAACGAGTCTGTGTGTGCGTTCAATTTCATGTATGATATCGGTTTGAGTATAAACCTGATGAAGAACAATCGCGGTTGTTGCTCCCAATCGAATTCTGGGTAAATGTTGATGATAATCAAATTAAATAGGTAGGAAGCTTCAGTTGTTGATCGAGATCAAATGCCCCTTATCAATTTTAATTTAAATTGGTTGGAGATGGGGTTTCACAAGAGTTGCAGGTCGCGGCTTTGGGAGGAATCAAACGATGTGTTTGTGTTCGTTTTAGGTGCAATTGGAAATGGGGATCGATTAGTGGTAGTTATACAATTGTTCCTGCTGATTCAATTAAATTAATTTGAGTGTTTAGTGCGATCTGTGGACTGACAAAAGGTCCGACACGCATGGCTCGGGTTCTACATCGCACTAGCTCGAATTTTGGATTTTCTGTGTGGCACGCGTTCGAATCTCCCACGTGAATGTGTCGGGAGTGTTTGATTGAGTTGAAACGCATTATTCTTGGCGTTTGAAGCTCACCGGAGGGTCGGCCGGAGTTTGGCCGGCGGGAGGGTAGTTCGACGGGGGTGGTGGCTGTGATTTTTTTTTTAAAATTTACACATTGCCCCCCTGAGGTTTGAAGTGTTTATTATTTAGTGTTTAGAGTCTCTAAATTAAGTTTTAAATACTACCATATTAACCCCTGGACTTTATTATTATAATTATTGTTATTATTATTATTATTATTATTATTATTATTATTATTATTATTATTATTATTATTATTATTATTATTATTATTATCGTATTTTTTTTTTCGGAATCAACATCGAATAAAATCAACTTTATTAAAGAAAATATGCAATGTTACAGTCTCCCCTGCTTTAGGAAATTTCGTCCCGAAATTTTAATCACGAGGAGGCTGAAACGAAGAGATGAGGGTACTTGGATTTCATTTGGTCCTCACGTTCCCAGGTGAACTCTGGTCCGCGTTTAGACTCCAACGAACTTTGACAATTGGTATTCGGCAGTGTTTGAGTTGTTTGACTTCCCGATCCATAATTTCCACAGGTTTCTCAATAAAGTGCATAGATTCATCAATCTGGACTTCTTCGAGTGGGATGTGGAGATTTTCATCGGCAAGACATTTCTTGAGATTTGAAACATGAAACGTCGGGTGTATATTGCTGAGTTCTTGGGGTAGTTCAAGCTTGTAGGCCACTTTCCCAATTCACTCGAGCACTTTGAATGGACCCACGTAACGAGGTGCTAGCTTCCCTTTCTTTCCAAAGCGAATCACTCCCTTCCAAGGTGATACCTTAAGAAGTACGAGATCACCGACATTGTATTCCATGGGCTTACGTCTTTTATCAGCACAATGCTTTTGACGATTCCTAGCAGCCACCAAGTTATCACGGATTTTATGAATTTTGTCTGTTGTTTCTTGTATCAATTCCGGACCAGTAATCTGCGATTCATCAACTTCAGACCAGCAGACGGGAGACCGACACTTTCGGCCATACAAGGCCTCAAATGGTGCCATCTGGATGCTGGTATGGTAACTGTTATTGTAAGAGAATTCTATCAACGGGAGATGAGAATCCCACGATCCACTGAAATCAATGACACAAGCCCGGAGCATATCCTCGAGGGTTTGTATCGTTCTTTCAGTCTGACCATCGGTTTGCGGGTGATAGGCTGTGCTAAGATTTAGTTGAGTCCCAAGAGCTGATTGAAGACTTTTCCAGAAACGAGAGATGAAACGACCATCGCGATCAGAGATAATATCTAGAGGTACACCATGCCGACTGACTATCTCATTGATGTAAATACGAGCCAATTTCTCGACTCGATAATCTTCCCGAATTGCAATGAAATGAGCCGACTTAGTCAATCGATCAATGATAACCCAGATACTATCGTGACCACTAGCGGTACGAGGCAGCTTGGTGATGAAATCCATGGATATGCTTTCCCATTTCCATAATGGAACCTCGGGTTGTATGAGTAATCCAGAGGGACGTTGATGCTCGGCTTTGACTTTGGAACATGTGAGGCATTTAGATACATACAAGGCTATATGCTTTTTCATGCCGGGCCACCAATATTGGTTCCGAAGATTCATGAACATCTTATCTGCTCCCGGATGAATAGAATAACGAGCCTTATGAGCCTCATCCATGATGGTTGTTCGAAGATTATCGCGATTCGGAATCCAAAGTCGATTTAGAAAGTACAGTAGTCCGTCCGACTTGGTTTCCAATTGGAGTTCAGCACCGCATGACATTTCCTCATACAGGTTGCCCTCGGTGACTGATTCGTGTTGAGCTTCGAGTATACGGGTCAAGAGGTCGGTTTGAATGGTAACACTTTGAAGCATAACTTGACCCTTACGACTTAATGCATCGGCTACGACATTAGCTTTACCGGGGTGGTAACGAATCTCACAGTCATAGTCATTGAGTAGTTCGACCCATCATCGTTGCCTCATGTTAAGCTCCTTCTGGTTGAAGATGTACAGGAGACTCTTATGATCGGTGAATACAACACATTTAGTGCCATAGAGATAGTGTCTCCAGATTTTGAGTGCGAATACGACAGCACCCAATTCAAGATCGTGCGTCGTATAATTTTTCTCATGAATCTTCAATTGTCTTGAAGCATAAGCTATAAGTTTGCCTCGCTGCATGAGAACGCACCCTAGACCTTGTTTTGAAGCATCACAATAGACAACAAAGTCGTCGTTTCCATCAGGAAGTGTTAGAATCGGCGCCTCACACAACTTTTGCTTGAGGGTTTGAAATGCTTTTTCTTGATCAGGCCCCCAAGAAAAAGGCTTATCCTTGTGGGTCAAAGCAGTGAGTGGCACAGCAATCTTAGAGAAGTTAGGAATAAAACGTCGATAATATCCGGCTAGACCAAGGAATGAACGAATCTCTGTAGGAGTTTTAGGTTCTCCCCGTTTCTTTACCGCCTCGATCTTTGCGGGATCAACGTGAATTCCCTTTTTGTTTACTATGTGACCAAGAAATTGAACCTCATTAAGCCAGAATTCGCACTTCGAGAATTTGGCGTAGAGTTTCTCTTTTCTCAGGAGTTCGAGTATTAGTCGAAGGTGGTTTTCGTGATCGGATTTAGATTTGGAGTATATCAAAATGTCGTCGATGAATACAATCACGAATTTGTCTAGGTATGGTCGGCACACGCGATTCATTAAATCCATGAATACTGCCGGTGCGTTGGTTAACCCGAATGGCATCACTGTAAACTCGTAATGACCATATCTCGTTCGGAAAGCGGTTTTTGGAATATCATCATCGTGCACACGGAGTTGGTGATAACCAGAACGAAGGTCGATCTTTGAGAAATGAGTGGCTCCTTGAAGTTGATCAAACAGATCGTCGATTCTGGGTAATGGGTAACGGTTCTTGATTGTGAGTTTGTTGAGTTCTCGATAGTCGATACACATGCGAAAAGAACCATCCTTTTTCTTCACGAATAAGACTGGAGCTCCCCATGGTGATGAGCTCGGGCGAATGAATCCTTTGTCTGACAGTTCTTGCAATTGGCTAGCAAGTTCTTGCATTTCGGAAGGTGCGAGACAATAAGTTGATTTGGCCACGGGAGTTGCACCAGGCACAAGGTCGATCCTGAATTCAACTTGACGAACGGGGAGAAGACCGGTTAAGTCTTCGGGAAAGACTTCGGGAAATTCTCGAATAACCGGAATGTCTTCAATCTTGCTAGGGTTCTTATCCGTTTTCACGATATGGGCTAAGAAAGCCACGTAATGCCTGCGGAGGTACTTTTGGGCTTTGGTGCAAGACATGAGTTTAAGTCCTTTGGAAGGCTTTTCCCCGTAAATATTTAACACCTTTTCAGGCGTAAGAGGGATTCAGATGACTTTCTCGAAACAAACAACTTCAGCATGGTTCTTAGATAACCAATCCATGCCGATAATGACATCAAAATTTCCAAGTTGCATCGGTGTAAGGTCGATAGAAAAATCATGTTCGCTAAGGCTAAGGGTACAGTTTGGAATAATAGAATCGATTGTGATAGGTTTCCCGTCGGCTATTTCTACCGTAAACGGTTTCTCCAACTTAGTTCTCGCACTAGCAAGCAAAGGCTCAAATTCTAAGGATACAAAACTTTTGTCGGCGCCGGTATCAAACAAGACTGAAGCATAATGATTATTGATTAGAAACATACCGTTCACCATATCGTTATTGGTTTGAGCTTGATGAGCATTGATGTTGAATGCTCGACCTTGAGCGGCAGGGACGGCCTTGAGAAGCTTCGGACATTGGTTACGGAAGTGGTTAGGATCCCCGCATTGGTAGCAAGCTCTTGCTTGCATGGTTGTCGGGATATGCTGAACAGTCTGTGTGGTAACTGGAACCCTTGCTGTATTCTTGCACAAGTTGAATGTATGCCCAAAACGACCACAGTTTGTGCATTGATGACACTGAACGTTTGCGGGATGGTGATACTTGCAGTGGTTACACTGCGGAAAGGGTCCAGCGTATGGCTTTTTCATCGGTGGTAGGTTGTTTACTGCTGGTTGACGAGTTGGAGGGACTTGATTAATTGGCACAGCAGGGGTAATCACAGCAAAGTTTTGAGAATTGGCCTTCCTCTTCTTGTTCCTGGAAGGCTCGGGTTGGTCGGTTTTGACGGTTTCGTTAGGAAGTTTGTCGGTACTCTTCTTCGATCCTTTCCTGGTTAGGGAACCAGCTTTCACATGATTATCGGTTAACTGTGCAGCCAGTCTGATAGCATCTTCTAGTGTGGAAGGATTCCTTCCTAGCACCGTATCCTGAATCTGCATAGGTAGTCCACCAATGTATTTCTCGATGGCTCGAGAGGTAGGGGTAGCAAGATGCGGTACCAAAAGGCTCAGTTCGTGGAATCGGTTAGTGTATGCTAGGTTCTCGCCACTGTCTTGGGTTAACTCCCAAAATTCAGCTTCCAGTTTTCGGACTTCGTTTCTTGGACAGAACTCTTTAGTCATGAGCTCCTTAACTTCAGCCCATGTTAATGCTAGAGCAGCATCAGTTCCACGGGTTCGTTTCTCCCCGTTCCACCAAGTGAGTGCGCTTTTCTGGAGAACACTTGTGGCATACCGGACTTTTAGATTTTCAGGGCATTCGCTGTTTAGGAAGGTGTTCTCGATGCTTTCGAACCACTGTAGTAATCCGGTAGCTCCTTCATTTCCACTGAACTTAGTGGGGTTGCAAGAACTGAAATGTTTGTAGGTACAAGTTTTGGGAGGGTTTGGTGCAGTTGGGTTTTGATCAGTATTGTTGCCTTGGTTCAAATGGGTAAGCAGAGTTGGGATAACAGCAGCAACTTCACGTGCTACAATAGCAGCAATCTTGCGGCCAGGGTTTCTAGATCGTGAACGGATTTGACGAGAAGCCATTCTGAAATATCATTGAGATAGTTTATGAGAATTGGGTAATAAGAGCTATACAACATGAAAACGAGAATCGAGAATTTGGCATAATAACGATGATATGTTCCGAGTGTAATCGTTTGATTCATAAATCAAAGCGAATACGTTGACTAATCAAAGTGTTATGTCCAACACAACCTCATTGGAGACATGCGTACCTATAAGCAGATACTCATCCCGAGGGTTCCTAGGTAAGGTAGACAGGTCCATCGGTTGATTTGGATTTATGCGGATACCTTGCCTAGACAGAACACCTCGAGATACAGGCATCCCACTCTTCCAGCATTGCATGTGTTCAGTTGTGAGACACAGACTTTGACGAGATTTTGAAACCATGAATAACAATCGAGTTTTGGAGTTTGAAATCACTTGAATTAGGCACACAATGCCTTAGAATATGGTTTAAGATTCGTGTGTACATTGATAAGATTTAAAGTATAAGAAGAATCACGTAAGGCATATAATCACATAATCAAGTATAAACATGTAAGGCACATAAAATCCTATCTAAGCATGTAAAATACATGAGAGGACTCATGTGTAAAGGTACTTAGTTATAGTCTAGGTCATTCCATTTCTAATAACCTAATTCCCTATAACCATGGCTCTGATACCAATCTGTCACACCCCGACCGACGGCGGAATCATCGGAGCGGACGAGGGAATGATTGATTGTTCATAACACATGGTTGTCTAATAGTAGAAATAATATTAAAATCATATTACAAGATAATTTAAGTTCAACATACACAAATACAACAATTGAAACCACAAATAGTAATTGTCTTTTATTTTAACTAAGTCCGGGTCTTAAATGAGCAGGTAGAAGTCCACTATCTTGCTTAACCTGAAATCATGTGAGAAGATAAAGTCAGCTAACGAATTAGCTGGTGAGTAATCACAGTTTTGAGTATACATATAGATTGATTGATTGATTAAGAATAATTCAATTCACAAGGTAACGTTAAGACTTATATTGCAATAGTAAGCATATAGATAAACCGACACAATAGAAACCCCTTGACTTGACACTTGCATATAATAGACTCCACACATACACCATAGATTGACTCTTGCCTCTGGCACAATCACCACTCGACTATTCATATGGGGTGGGTTGTCCAAACCAGTAGATCTACCATTGATACCAGGATTGATTGATTGAATTAGGGTTTTATTGTCGTCCAGTTTAGCATAGTATGTTCACGTAATTGCAAGTAATAACATAACCTATCTTGAATTGAATTTAGAATGAAACAACAATAGAATATCATGATTGAATATATTGTAACACATGATTTCCCCCAAATAAGAAATGATATAAAAAGGGGATATGAATACTCACTTGATTGATAGAGATTTGAATTTGGGCGTGATGGATTAGACATCTACGATTTCCTTATGATTAACCTAAGGAACGGTGCCTTGAATTAGAATAATAGTGATTTGAGAATTTGAGAATGTATTAGGATTTCCATTTGATTTTGAATGGTAGTTTAAATTAAATAATTTATTTAGTTGAAATGTTTTGAAATAAATAAAATGAATTTATTGAAAATGGTTATGTTTAGAATTTTAATAAAATATATGGATCAATACACGTAACTGTTTTGATTTATTGTTAAAGTGTGGAAAAACAATAATTAATTTTATTAATTAATTATATGATATAATCAATTAAAATATTTAATTATTTAAGTAACACAAAATGACTTTTGTAAATAATCTGTAAAATTATAAAATACATATATTTGCAATTATCTTGAATAATTAAAAATAATATAGTGTCGAATAATAATTTAATAAATTAAATTATTATTAAGAGTTTACTTTTATTTAAATAATTTTGTATCATTTGTAATTTTATTTATTTAAAACATTTATTAAAATAGTTAAAGTGTTAAAAATAAATTTCAGGAAATAACTAAGTTGTTCTAAAAAATTTTAATGTTTGTAAAACATTTTAATAATTTTTAGATATTTTTCTGGATTTTTATAAGGCTTTAAAAAAATAGTTAAAAAAATTTGAGGTGGCCCGGGGTCGAACCCTGGACCTCATGGATTGCAAGGGGTGCAGGGACCAGTGAACCAAGGTCACAACCGCGAATGTAATTGGTTCCAACTGAATTTAAACACAAATAAATTGAACCCTCAAATTCATTCGAACCCTAGGTTCGAATCTCTTCAAATTGAACCTCGATTCGACTTCAATAGTGATTGAAACCATGGGGCTTTCATTCCTCATGTAACAACGAGTCTGTGTGTGCATTCAATTTCATGTATGATATCGGTTTGAGTATAAACTTGATGAAGAACAATCGCGGTTGTTGCTCCCAATCGAATTCTGGGTAAATGTTGATGATAATCAAATTAAATTGGTAGGAAGCTTCAGTTGTTGATCGAGATCAAATGCCCCTTATCAATTTTAATTTAAATTTGTTGGAGATGGGGTTTCACAAGAGTTGCAGGTCGCGGCTTTGGGAGGAATCAAACGATGTGTTTGTGTTCGTTTTAGGTGCAATTGGAAATGGGGATCGATTAGTGGTAGTTATACAATTGTTCCTGCTGATTCAATTAAATTAATTTGAGTGTTTAGTGCGATCTGTGGACTGACAAAAGGTCCGACACGCGTGGCTCGGGTTCTACATCGCACTAGCTCGAATTTTGGATTTTCTGTGTGGCACGCGTTCGAATCTCCCACGTGAATGTGTCGGGAGTGTTTGATTGAGTTGAAACGCATTATTCTTGGCGTTTGAAGCTCGCCGGAGGGTCGGCCGGAGTTTGGCCGGCGGGAGGGTAGTTCGACGGGGATGGTGGCTGTGATTTTTTTTAAAATTTACACATTGCCCCCCTGAGGTTTGAAGTGTTTATTATTTAGTGTTTAAAGTCTCTAAATTAAGTTTTAAATACTACCATATTAACCCCTGGACTTTATTATTATAATTATTGTTATTATTATTATTATTATTATTATTATTATTATTATTATTATTATTATTATTATTATTATTATTATTATATATTATTATTATCGTATTTTTTTTTCGGAATCAACATCGAATAAAATCAACTTTATTAAAGAAAATACGCAATGTTACAGCGTACTTGACACGACTTCCAGCAGGACAGTTGCACATGGCGAACACTGATTCGAGCTTCTCTAGCCAGCGAAGTAGTGTGACAGCACCTTCAGAACCGCTAAAAGAGTGAGGCTTACAGTCCATAAATATCTTGTAGGTACAGGCTGTTGGGCCTCCTTGATTCAGATTCTGGTTGTTCTGGTTCTGATTGCGGATCTGTTCATAGGCTGTGAGCGCATTAGTAACACACTCATTAATGATGGCATCCAACTCAGCTTGAGTCAGGTTGATGTTTCCGTGTCCCCTCGGGCGTCCAGGTCTCCTTCCAGACATGATTCTTCAATTCACAATGTACGACAGTCACTATCGAATTATAACTATTAGTAACATTAATTTGTTTCATAATGGAGGATTTGTTTGCATATCGATAGTGAGGTTTCATGAGAACCGAGACAAGTACGATAGAGTTAAGGAAGTAATGTGTGTTGTTCTCCTTGTTTGTCATCGTGTGTGGTTGAAAAGAGTTTCGCGTTTCCAAGTGGTAATGGTGGATTCGGGTTGTCGTTGCTTCAACTCCGAGAGTGAAGAATCATGTGTAGCTGTTGGAAGTGAGTGAGCGGAACTCCCCACCCCTCTTATTAGTCGAGGATGATACATGTGACCTAGATATTTGTGTATATTGACCATAGTTTATCACTCATCCCAGAAATCCCAGGTAAGCATACCAGGTCTCGCAATGAGATATATGCGATATGCTTGCCTTAGCCCAAAGGCTTTTTGCCAGGAAATCCAGAATACAGGTGTCTATGTGTCACACAAATTTCTTTGGTTCATAGAATAAAACTTTAGAGAGAAATTAAAGGCACGAGTTATCAGTTTCTTTTCCTCAGGTATCTATGTGTCATAGAAATATGTTAGAGCAACAGTTCTCAGAGTTATCAGTTTCTTTTCCTCAGGTATCTATGTGTCACAGAAATATGTTATAGCAACAGTTCTCAGGCAAAGTTAATAAGTACAGCTTAGTAATCTATGTGTGTGTAACTAATGCAAATCCAGCTATAGTCTAAAATGCAATGCAAATGAGATGCAAAGTCCATTTTAGTTCGCTATAACTAATGCTCTGATACCAATCTGTCACACACTCAAAATCCGCTAACGGGGTTTTACCGGCAGGCGTGTGACACACCAGGATCTCAGATAAGCATCAGTTACACCAAACACAGTAATTACAAACATAACATTAAGTAATTAGTTGTTTAAATCAAACATGAGTGTTTCAGACTTGCGGAAGCGTTTCAAATATAGAAATCAACAGTGAATCGTTTCAACATGCGTTTCAACCATAAGAATCAATAGCGTTTCACAAATTAAACCAGTTGTGTTGTGATGTATGCCATGCATGCATCCTAGCTGAGTTCTTAATCTTGTGCGTTTCTGTGACCTGAGAAAACATGCTAAAATGTGTCAACATAAAGTTGGTGAGTCCACAGGTTTTAATCAACAAGAAATGTACCAGAAAGCGTTTCATATGTTTCATCAACCAGAACTGTGTCCAAAAAGCGTTTCACATGGTTTAGTATATAAAGCATATCGATAGGTCGCGAGCCTATAACAAGTTAGTTAGTGTTTCAAACCGAAGCTGACTGTGTGTGTTTAGTGCCTTTCCACCACGTTTTAACCGACCGTGGCAATCGTTACAGGTCAATTTAGCACCCGTTCGACCTCCAATCAAGCTAGCGCGACTAGCCCGGGCGGGGTTTGTCAGACCCAGTAGTACTACTCAAAATTACCTCGCTAATCGCGTTACTAACGGTTTGATACTGTAAGGACTTTCAAATGCGTTTCGCACTAACATAACAAGCGATATCAATAATACTGGCAACCATGACCAAAAATAGTGTTTGCATGTTTCCTCCCCCAAAAAGAAAAGAAAGTAAAAAGGGGCCGTGGAACTCACCTTGATTGCGTTTGCAAAGAAATAATGCTCGAGCAACAGTTAAGGTTTCGGTTAACCTGTGTTTCATTTCGTGTACATATTATTAATATAAATCATTAATTTAAGATTATAACAACTGTTCAGTTTCGCGTTCGTGTCTCGGTTACGGTTATCGGTATTTCCCCATTCCCAGTTATTATAAACAATGCTAGATCACGCATAAAGATACTCATCGTACGTTTTAATTATATGTCCAGACGTTTATTAAGGCGTAACTTATATATATATTATATATATATATAAATACAACGCATCATTCATCCTCGTATATATATTAACAATACAAGTAATAATAATGATTTCATGTTTTCAACTATTTATAGTTTATTTTTATATAAATAAACAAATTATATCATTATATATATATATATATAAAGATATTACGAGAAATAATTTGACAGAAAATAGTTAGATAATTTTTAAAATACACGAAGTTTATAAAATTTATTTTATAATTTTTAGAAATTTTTTGGATTTTTAAAAGGTGTAAAAGGATTTTAAAAAAATAAATGTTGGAGGCCGGGTTCGAACCCGTGACCTCCAACTCACACACCCGCGTACATACCAGTAAACCAAGGGCCGTGGACGCGATAGAAACCCTTTCTCAAATCTTAAAACAAGCTTTTAAACAATCCCCAATTTCCCAAATTCCCGAAACCCTAGTTTTGATTTTGGATCAAATTGAAGATCGATTCGATGTTGTTAACGTCTAGAATCATAGGGATTTTATTCCCCATGATACAAAGATTATGTACATGTGTTTAATTACACGAATATGTTTGAATTGGAGGTATACCCGATTATGTACATGTGTTTAATTACACGAATATGTTTGAATTGGAGGTATACCCGATGAAGAACAATCCACGACAGGGGAGAAATGGTTCGAGGTGAAATTGTGGATGATAATCAAATTAATTTCACAGTAAGCTTCCCCACACGATTATGATCAATAGCCCTCTATCAATTTCAACAAATGTTGCTCCGAATAGGTCCTTCGATTGAGTTGCAGGTTCGAAAGAAAGAGGGTGATCGAACAGAGTGTTTTTGTTTGATTCAATAGGAATTGAATGGTGCAATAGATTAGAGGCCGATATGCGTCCATTATACTCAATTAATTCGATTTTTATTAGTGTTAGTGGACGATCGTGGCCGGTTCTTTGGCCGAAAGTGAGGTGAGTGGTTTAGTGGGTTAGGTAATTCCATTATTCAAATTAAGAGGGGGACAGGTTCGAATCACGCATGTGAAAATGTCGGGGTGTTTAATTTGGTCAAAACCGACTAGTTTTGTATGTTGGGGGTCGCCGGAGTTGGCGGAGATGTGGCCGGCGAGAGCAGAGGGGCGACGGGGGCGGGGGTTTGGGTTTTAAACAATTTACAGAATGGTCCCTGTGGTTTGAAATGTTTATATTTTATGCTTTAAGTTTTTAAAACCAAGTTTTAAAAATTACAGAAATTCCCCCTTGACTTATAAACCCAATTTTTTTTTATAAATTCTTATAAATTATTAATAATAATATTTCCATTATTATTATTATTATCATTATTAACATTATTTTTAATAATAATAATATTATTATTATTATCATTGTTTTTATTATTATTAATATTATTCAATAATAATAAAAAATAAATAAATATAAATACTAATTTGTAAAATCACCTAATTATTATATTAAAAAAAAATTCCGGGTTGTCACACTGAATTTACAAGCAGAAGAAGGAAGCTCACAACAACAACAAGGAAATGATGATGAGGATGGCGGAGCTTATAATTTTGGAGCAGTTTGGCGCTCCCTTTTCGGACCGTGAACTTATCAGGTGTGTCTGTTTCCACTTGTATAATTTTGTATATTTGTTTTTGTGCTTATGATTGGATCGGGTGGTAGGGTGGTGATATGAAAATTTGGGCATGTGATCATATCGGGTTGAAAAATTTGGTGTAGTTATTTTCGATTTGTGTGTTTTTGTTCCTTTCAAAGCCATACATTGGGGACAATGTATCCTAAGTGTGGGGATGGGGGAAAATTTTAACTTAAAGTTTTCATTTTCTTTCAAATTATTTTAACTAATTCAAAAAAAATAAAAAAAAAATGTGTTTTGTGAGATCATGTTAATCGACACAGGGTTAGTGGAAGTTGGTTTGTCCAAATGCATTGTAGGGTTGGCTCGCATGACTCATCGGCAACCTATATACCCTCCATGGTGAGAGTTGAGGCCACACACCTTGAAATTTATAAATTGTTCTTTGATTGAGAGTAGTAATGTGTGTTGATACACTAGAACTCGCACAACTTATGCATTCCAAGACCATAATGAGCACACATATAGGGGCGAGAGAGGCACTTAGGGTAGCCTCGTCTGGATGTGTGTGAGTGTGGGAATTGGGGGTTGGGGTTCATACATTACAAATATGAGCCTGGATTTGTGAGGGGCGAGGGGTTGGTCCTTTAGTAACCATTTTGAGCTTATTGCCTATCATTTTCATCCCTTAGCCGTCCTTATTAAAATGTAACCCTTGTGATTCAACTCGGTATGATAATAAGCTAGGTTTAGTTTTGTTTTCTTTGTGTAGTTGTTTGATATTAAAAAAAAAGAAAAAAAGAGAAAAAGAAAGAGAAAAGGAAGGAAAAAAATGAAAGGATGAAAATGAAAAAATAATATATATATATATATATATATAAAGAGAAAAAAAAAGCAATCCATGTTCATGTATTTGTTGAGTTATAGTGATTTGAAAAGGAAAAGAAAAGGAAGAAAAGAGTGAAAATTCTAGTATTTAGGTATTCAAGAATAAAGAGAACCGGGTTGAATCATTGTGTCACTGAAAATATTTCCCATCCTCACCTTAAACCAAGCCCCATTACAACCTTTTAAGTCCTCTTGACTTGTATGTGTGATCATGTCTTATTGGTGGAGGTTTGATAGTTGTACGAGCTTATGGTTGCTCAATCGTATATGTGCTTTGAGTGTTCATAAATATAGCCGAGAGGAACGATTTTTGTGAGGGGTGATAGTGTGAGCCATGGTGGGATGCGTTTTGGGTAAACGGTAGATGGATGAATGTGTCATGATTAGCTTGAAATCTTATGTGTTTGTAAATGGGAATTGACGAGTTGCTTGAGGGCAAGCAACGAGTAAGTGTGAGGATGTGACGGGTAGTCTTTTGGACGACCCTTTTATGCTTTAAAAACATGTTTAATCCCGCAGTTAGTCATGTAATTGTCTTGAACAAGATAACTACGGTTGCCATATCTCAGGTACACTCGAAGGGAGAAAATGGAGCACGAACGCGTTAGTGTTCGTAGACGAATGGAGCCAAGAAGAAACGAAAAGAAATGAAATGAAGAAAAAGCATCAGGGTCCACCATAACCTACGGTGGGACCATAGGTTACGGTGGCACGAAGAAGAAAAATCACCGTAAGGCAGAAGATGTTTGGCATAAGACATTGTTGGTCACCGTAGCCTACGGTGGCCACCGTAAGCTACGGTGCTGGGCGAGTAAAAGTTGTAACTACCCATTTTAATGGGCAAATGAAGTGGTTTTTATCATCATTATCATTGGGGACGTTTTTGGCTTGATCAGAGATGATTTTTGGAGCTCTTAGGTGTTGGAGAACAAGATCTTTTGGTACTTTAATCCTTGCTATTTCATTTTGATTGTTATGAATTTTATCTTGAATCTTGTTTTTATGTATAAAACTATGAGTGGCTAGTCTTCTTTTGTGTTTCCTTTTGGTTTGAAGGATTTGCAACTTTGATCATGTTGGTGTTCTATATTTATGGAATGATGAAATTGATCTTGTGATTGTTTTGTCATGATGATTGTGTATTGTGTGTAATGGGTCATTCGTGGATCGCTTAACTTAACCATACGTTCTTGATGCCATAGGCAAATCTTGATTTAGTGGAAGAGTTAGGGTAATTCAATAGTGATACTGATTATCGAGAGATAACCTTGCTAATACAAGTACTTAGTCCTCTTTTATCACACATAAGCACACACTCATGAATCATGTCTATGTGGTTCTTCCTAATTAACACCAATAGCATCATTTGTTAAAATCCGGATACCAAAGGGAAACATATCTCTCATTATTGATTTTTTACAAACCAATTTACTTTGTTTCTTGTTTTAAGCCAATTCAACAAATCAACAGACTATTGAATTTTACTTTATTGTCATTTTAGTTAAATTTAGGTAATTGCAATTTGATTGAGTTAACACATATTCCACAAACTCCCTGTGTTCGATAACCCACTTACCGCTAGCTAATTAGTAGTATTTGGTTTTAAATTTGATTGAGACTTCGACCTACATCAAGAGGGTGCAACTAGGGGTTACAATGAAGTCTTAGTTGAAGGGAATTGAAGCTTGGAAGACTTCAGATCTGAAGAATATTGGAGTTACTAGATCTGGGTTACTTGAATGGCATTTGTGGACTTATACAAAGCCTTCAAGTGGGAGATTGTTGGGTTGTGAAGGCTTTATACCAAGCCGGACCGGGCTCGGGCCTGTTTTGCTAGGTTGTTGGTCAACAAAAGAATTGGTCTGCCAATTCTAAGGCAATTAGGGTTATTTAATTAATTCTTATAGCTTAAGTTATTGCTTTAATTACTAACTCTAATCTAGCATTATAAATAAACCCATGATTTAATTGTATTCTTGAGCACAATAATAATATATATCCTACTTACAAAGTGGACGTAGGTCACCTGAACCTAACCATTATAATTCTCTCGTGACTATTTTTTTTATTGTGTGATTGTTTGTGTTTGATTGCTTCTATTAGACTAGATATATATATTGATATGATGACTTGTATAGTTCAGGGACCATTGTGGAACATTTGTACTTATATATATTCATCACATAATGAGAAGGGGGATCATAGGATTGAATACCATTCTTTATGGTATCAGAGCTACTATTCTGATTACCTAAAAAATCCTAAAAATCCTCCCTTCTCTTCTTCTTTCTTGTTACGCCACCCTCCCCCCTCACTAAACCCTAATCGGCCGCCGGCCGCCTTCTCCCACCATCATCATCATGACCAAAGCTTCTGCAACAACCAACTCATCCTCCTCTTCCACCATCCACCCCGCAACTACTGTCCACAACATCAAGCAATGCATTCCCATAATTCTTGATCTTGATGAAGGTAACTACTTGTCCTGGAAGAATTATTCACCACTCATTGTAGTGCCTATGATGTACTCGATCACCTCACCCCACCACCCGCTACCTCTTCTTCAACCTCGCCTGCCAAAGACCCACTTCGGTCCCGTCTTGATTCCATTGTCAAACAATGGATCTATGGTACTATATCCAAAGATCTATTGGAAATCATCCTGAAGAAAGGCACTACGGCCGCCGACACGTGGAAGAATCTTGCCACTATTTTCGAAGACAACAAAGCCACGAGGGCCGTTAATTTGAAGAACAAGTTCTCCAATACCAAACTCGACAACTTTTCAAATATTTCAGCCTACTGTCAAGCTCTAAAGGTGCTCTCTGACCAACTAAACAACGTCGGACACCCGGTCTCGGATGAGGATCTAGTATTGCAAATCATTGCCGGCCTCAGCGACAACTTCGACAATGTTGCCATGCTACTACAACAAACCAAACCCCTTCCCACGTTCTCTGAAACTCATGGCAAATTAATCATGGAGGAAACCCGAAAAGCAAACCAACACCCCAGCCCACCCAACACCGCCCTCCTGACCGCCACATCTCAAAACACCACTAACCATCCCTCGGCTGCCAACTCTCACCCACAACAACATCCACTACCCACCACCCTTAATCCCGACATCAACTCTTATCCACACCGCCCACTTGACTCCTCTTACCGTGGCCGTGGACGATCCACTCGTGGTCGAGGCCGTGGTTTTTCCCGTGGCCGAGGACGTCGCGGGGGGTACTCTTCTTCTCCACACTACCCACCCCATTCCCCATGGCCTCAAACCTCCTGGCCGCAGCCCAATAACCCTTGGCAACCCCAACTGTGGCCTGCTCCACCATGTCCTTACCCTACCACACTGGCTCGGTTCAATGCTAGATCCACTCCCACACCTGGTTCCGGCATTTTGGGTCCTCATCCCTCCCACGCTTATGCCATCTCGGATCACAACACCATGACGAACATTGATCAAGCCATGCACACGATGACTTTGAATCAAGATCCACAATGGTACTTAGACACGGGGGCTACCAATCACATGACCAACACTACAGGTACTCTTTCATCTTATGTCAATAATAACTTTGCAAACCACATCGTTATTGGCAATGGTTTCCAAATACCCATTCACGGGACCGGCCAAACAACCCTCCCTCACCCGTACCCACCTTTAAAACTAAACAACATTCAATACTCCCCACACCTTATTAAAAACCTCTTATCTGTTCGTCGATTTACAACTGATAATGATGTAGCTATTGAGATTGACAAATTTGGTTTTCTTGTGAAGGATTACCAGACGCGGATTCCTATTATCCGATGTGACAGTACCGGTGATCTATACCCACTCACATCTCCCTCTTTTTCAAAGTCTTCAAGTCCCGACAATTTTGCAGCTTTATCTCAAGTCGTTTGGCACAGGCGTCTGGGTCACCCGGGCTCTAGTTCTTTACATGCTTTAAATAAACAAAATTTTGTTTTGTTTGATTCTGGTTTTGTTAAACATTCTTGTCAATCTTGCGTGTTTGGGAAACATATTAAACTACCCTTTTATGATTCTTTCTCTGTTACTCATATGCCGTTTGATATTATTCACAGTGACTTATGGACCTCCCCAGTCACCAGCTCGGGAGGTCACCATTATTATATGCTTCTTTTGGATGATTATACTAATTTTCTTTGGACATTTCCCTTACTAAATAAATCTCAAGTTTTTAATATATTTACAAATTTCCATCGTCTAATTAAAACTCAATTCGAACGCTCAGTCAAAGCCTTTCAATGTGACAATGGTACTGAATACAATAATAAGGCTTTCCATGATTTTTGCACTCAAACGGGTATGCAATTTCGTTTCTCCTGCCCTCACACCTCTTCTCAAAATGGCAAAGCAGAAAGAAAAATACGCACTATTAATAATGTCATCCGCACCTTACTCTCACAAGCTTCTCTTCCTCTCACCTTTTGGCACCATGCCTTACAAACTGCCACGTATCTTCTTAACATTCTCCCCCACAAAATCAAAAACAATCACACTCCTACCTTTCTTCTCTATAACAAACACCCCTCTTACTCTCACCTTCGCGTCTTTGGTTGCCTATGCTACCCTTTGTTCCCTTCTACTTCTATCAACAAACTCCAAAATCGTTCCACTCCGTGTGTCTTTCTCGGGTACCCCACCAATCATAGGGGTACAAATGCTATGATTTATCAACTAGAAAAATCATTCTTTCTAGGCATGTTGTTTTCAATGAACAGATATTCCCTTTCTCCACTAACCTACCCAAACAGCCTTCACTTGACATCCATGAACCCATTGGCCCTCACCCTTCTGTTTGGCCCCACATTCAACTCAACCCAACCACCACAGCCCACATCCCCACTTCGGTTACCACCCCACCGGCCCATACTGCCCAGCCCACCTCCTCCAGCCCACCTCCGGCCCACCCCACACCATCTCACCCATCCACACCTTCGGCTCCACCTCAAGACCACCCTACCTCTCCCTCGGCCCAACCCTTACCCACGGCCCACACTCCCCATCCCCCACCAACCACTTCGCCATCCCCAGCACCTACATCATCTCCTCCCCCACCTCCCTTCCAACGCACCGTCACCACCCGTAGCATATCCGGCATCTCAAAACCAAAACAAATTTTCAACCTCAGCGCTACGGTCGTTGAGCCTCTTCCCCGTAACCCCGCCGCAGCCCTCACCAATCCTATTTGGAAACGTGCCATGACGATGAGTTCAAAGCTCTTATTGACAATAAGACTTGGGAGTTAGTACCTCGTCCAGTGGGGGTCAATATTACTCGTTGTATGTGGATCTACAAGCATAAATTTAAATCTAATGGTTCTTTGGAGCGCTATAAAGCGCGTTGTTGTGTGATGGCTGGTCTCAACAGGTGGGGGTTGACTGTCATGAGACTTTTAGTCCGGTTGTGAAACCGGCTACTATCAAGACTGTGCTCAGTATCGCTATCTCTCAGAATTGGGACTTGGATGTCAAAAATGCCTTTCTGCATGGCCACTTATCAGAAACAGTGTTTATGCACCAACCTGCAGGTTTTCGTCATCCATCGTTTCCCGACTACGTTTGTAGACTTAAAAAGTCATTGTATGGCTTAAAACAGGCACCCCGGGCGTGGTATCAACGGTTCACTGACTTTGTCATCACTTTGGGTTTCAAACACAGCTCCAGTGATCACTCTTTATTTATTTATCGACATGGCGCCCACATCGCATACTTACTCCTGTATGTGGATGACATCATACTGACTACATCTCATCCTTCCCTCAAGCAACACATACTCTCTCGTCTCTCTCGAGAGTTTGCTATGAAGGATTTGGGACCATTGAGCTACTTTTTAGGGATCCAAGTCACACGTATGGGTAATGGTCTGTTTCTCTCCCAGCATAAATATGCATCTGAGATTCTATCTCGGGCAAAGATGACGAACTGTAACCCGGTTCAGACACCAGTGGATACAAATAGTAAACTGAGCGCATCATCCGGTCAACTCTTTGAGGGTCCAACTTTGTTTCGCAGCTTAGCAGGGGCCCTTCAATATTTAACGTTTACCCGACCTGATATTTCATACGCGGTTCAACAGGTTTGCATGCACATGCACTCTCCTCGAGTTGCTCATTTTCATGCGCTAAAGCGCATCCTCAGGTACATTCAGGGCACGATCTCCATGGGTCTTCACATGTCTGCCACCTGTCTGTCTTCTTTGGTATCTTATACGGATGCGGATTGGGCAGGGTGTCCCAACACTCGTCGCTCTACATCGGGATATTGTGTCTTTCTTGGAGACAATCTGATCTCCTGGTCCTCCAAAAGACAGACCACTGTCTCTCGGTCCAGTACCGAGGCCGAGTATCGTGGTGTTGCTAATGTGGTCGCGGAAATATGTTGGCTTCGTAACCTGCTTCTTGAACTTGGCCAACCGCTCACTCGCACTTCTATAGTTTATTGTGACAATGTCAGTGCTATTTATCTGTCTGGCAATCCCGTTAAGCACCAACGGACGAAACATATAGAGATAGACATTCACGTTGTCCGAGACCATGTGCGCCACGGCGCGGTGCGTATTCTCCATGTTCCCTCCCGCTATCAGATCGCAGACATCTTCACAAAAGGCCTGCCGAGAATTCTGTTCACCGATTTCAGGTCCAGTCTAAGCATCCGGAGTCCTCCTCCTTAGACTGAGGGGGTATATTAGACTAGATATATATATTGATATGATGACTTGTATAGTTCAGGGACCATTGTGGAACATTTGTACTTATATATATTCATCACATAATGAGAAGGGGGATCATGTGTAACACCCCAACCCGGAGAGGCTGACGTGTCACTATTCAGATATCAAATCAAAAACCAAATCCATGATATTAAGGAGATAATTTCAAACAAACCAGATAATCCGAAAGAACCTAATTAAGTTATTCATTACATCAAATAAAGAAAAATACAATCTTGATCTTCAACCACTCTTCACTGATTTCCCGGAATACCCTGATTACCTACAATCAAATAAGAAAAACACCAAGAAAGAAAATACGGCTGAGCCAAAAGTTGCTCAGTGACGGAAATAACAATAGTAATGATAAGAAGCATAACATACTGATATCTGATACTGAACTGATCATATGATATGGAAAACGGAAATCTGAATCTGAACATATAATACTGATACTGAACTGAACATGTAATACTGAACTGAACTGATTTACACGACGCGTATATACAAACAAAATAAGTCGTGTAATATAAGAAGTACCCAGAGCCAAACTGAACTGATAAGTACATAGCTAGCTAGACTATGCACCAATGAGATGGTGTGTGGGGCGTACACACATGATTCCATCCCCCGGAACTGAACTGATCTGAACTGAACTAGGATCGATCCATCCGCCTCCCAGATATTATGGCCAAAGTACTACTTGAGTACTAACGTGTTAACGGAGACGCCGTGAACTATTTATTACACACCGTCACGAAAAGTGTCACATCATTGACGCCACAATGACATGTCGGAGAGCTCGGGTAACAGAGTATCAAATCAAATGGTAGTACAACTACCAACATATAACGTATCAATAGAACATTTATAGGAACATGCAATAATGAGCACAAACTTATAAAATATATATTGCATGCTGTAGGCCTTCAACAAGTAAAATTAACAAGTCGAACGAGTCATAGCATAACAAATAATGTTAGACGACTAGTAAAATACCAAAGGCCAAACGAGTCATATTAACGGAAACATGGTATCAAAATCTGTACTACAAAGTAACAGAACAGAATTTATACTATGATAAAGGTAACCAAGAATCCGTACTACAAAGTAACGGAAACAAGTGAATACTATGATAATCAAATGAACAGAATCCGTACCTTAAACACGAATGACAATGATCAGAATCTGTACTACAAAGTAACAGAATAGAATTTATACTATGATAAAGGTAACCAAGAATCTGTACTACAAAGTAACGGAAACAAGTGAATACTATGATAACCAAAGGAACAGAATCCGTACCTTAAACACGAATGACAATGATCAGAAATAAGGTCTAGGCTCGGTTAACGCCGTGAGAACCTACGATAACGTAACGCAAATTATAGTTTGGATTTTCCCATTTTAGATTGAAAAAATTCCAGTTCTGCCCCTGTCTTTCCGCACTCGTTAAAAATACTAAACGACGTTTAAAAATTCTGAAAATCTTCAGTTTACTAGATTAGTGATTTATAAACAACTTTCATTTAGAAAAGTTTCTGATTTGGATTACCGAAATATGAGAAAAACGTGGATCTTTATAGCTGCGCAGAACTGCTAGCTGTTACGAAAACGACTATTTGGAGGTCTAAACGAATGAGTTTTTCTATGTTTTATATATCAACAGATTCGTTTTTCGACGAACTTCGTCATGGACATAAGGTTTAACTGATTTGAATCTGTTATGAAGAAGTTATGGCCTCCGTAAGTGGCTGTAAAATACGGAACTAAATCAACTATTTAAAGCTTATTTTTAAACGAAATAAACTATTTATAATGATATAAACATAAATTGTTAAGGTTTTTAACAAACTAATTTACAGGAAATTAATTAGGTACTTTTATAAAAGAAGTCTTATATTTAATCTGATTTTTTTTACTATTTATTTAAAAGATTCCATAAAATAATTAAACTAAATGTCTTTGTTATATTGTTTTATAAATGTTTAAGCTTAACGAAAATTACAGAAAAACAAGTTGATGATTTAAAAATAAACAGGGATTATAAAAAGAATTTTTATAATTTTTAGGAATTTTTACAAAATTTTAAAAGGTTAAATAGGGCTTAAAAAAAATATGGAGAGGCTCGGGTTCGAACCCGTGACCTCAAACCCAAAGTCCCACACACAAACCAGTAGATCAAAGGCCTCAGCCGCGTTATAACACAGCTTTTAAAACTTAAAACCCCTCTTAAACAAATCCCCCAATTTAGCATAAACCCTAGTTTCGAAATCAATTCAATTGACCACGAATTCGATGATGTTAATTCTCAAATTCATAGGGCTTTTAATCCCCATCCAAAATCGAGTTAATAGGTGTGTTCAATTACCTGTTAACCAATCCCGAATCCAAAACCCCCAAATTCCAAACCGTATAAACCCTAGTTTCATCTAATCCAAAATTGAGTCCCAAATCGATGTTGTAATCGATTGATAGCATAGGCCTTTTGTTCATCAACTAAAATCGAGTAAGTAGGTAGCTTTAATTACCTGTTTTGAAGTCCATTCGATGATGATCCCGATGAAGAACAGGTCGCGGCCACGGTTGTAATCGATGGGTGAGCAAACCTTGATGGAATTCAAATTAAATTGATAGAAAGCTTCGTATGTTGATCTAGATTAAAAACCCTTTATCAATTTTAGTTAAAATCGATCGGAGATGGGTTCACAATCAAGTTGCAGGTCGCGGTCGAGAGGGTGGATCGAACAGGAAGAAATCGTGGATTGCAGGTGAAATTGAAAGCGTAGGTAGATTAGGAAATTCGTATATGATTGATTAGGTAGCTTTAATTCAATTATTATAGGTGTTTAGTGCAATTTGCACATGGTGGTCGGCCGAAAGTTGATTTGTGGGTTTAGATCAATCGCACTAACGTTTTCTTTCGAATTATTGTGGGGTATTATGTCGAGTCATTCACGCGAGTGTGTCGAGGATCAATGATTGAACTGAAACCGATTAAAAATTGTCGTTTGTGGTCGCCGGAGCCGACCGGCTCTTTGGCCGGAATAGTATCGACGGGGAACGGGGAAGAGACAGAGAGTTTTCCAATTTTGCAAAATTAGTCCCTGTGGTTTAAGCTTCTTTTTATTTCAGGCACAAAACTTATAAGTTTAAGTTTTCAAAATGTCACTAATGCCCCCTGAACCTTTTATTAATATTATTATTTATTTTTTTTTCTATATATGGGTATTATATCATGGGATTGAATACCATTCTTTAGCTTCCACTGGAACCGACTTTATAACTTTTAACATTTATGTATATTTTTTCATTTTGGGTATATTTAGTTATGCAGATGTGTTGTAGTCATTAACAATCTTCAACATATTAAAACGTTAGTACAATACAAAGATTTTGAAAATAAAAGAATATATAGGTTCAAACGGCAAAACCGAACCTTTAAACCGCCAAACCAGCCAACACACCCGACTGGCTCATTTTGGTCGAGATGACTTTTAACATTTTCTTCACATAAATATGACAATTTATACACTGATAAAACAAAGAAAAGAACCGTTCGAACTTTCTTAATGCATGAAAACCGAATCATGATAAGGTTCGACATTAACTGAAACCCATCGATCAACGATTCTAAGAACTGTTCACTTTCCCATGTTGCTTGATTTGGTTTAGGTTCCTCCACAGATACTTCCCACTAGTCATGTCAACAAATCCCCCGAATCCCCTTTGAGCCTTCTGAAATCCCATAAACAGTCAAACAATTAAATATTTGAACATGGGGACCAAATAGTACACTCTTAGGAACACCCATTACCTTGATGATGTTGGATTGTTTTTTGTGTACCGATGAATCATCATCGAAAACATCATTTTTGGTCTCCGACGAGGTTTGAACCGACTTCCAAGCCATATAACCGGCCAAAACCGCTGAGAAAAACACCAGCAGAAATCTCATGGGGCACATATTGTTGTTGTTGATTGAGGTGAGTTGTTTTTCTTTGAGGTTGTTTGGAAAGTAGGATATGATTTGGGTGATGGAATGATAGCAGGTGGTGGTGGTTACATGTAAGAGCATTCTCATCACTTTTCTCATATTTATCATATAATTATATTAAAACACTATTTTTTTCTCCTCATTCTCAATTAAATAATAGTTTTTGTATACTTTTATCATTATCTTTTCTCTCCCTCTACTCACAACCTTTTTTTAAAAATATTAAAAAAAATTATAAGGGTTGAACAATGATCACCCACATATACAGATTGAACAGTAACTTTTCTCTTTTCTCCACTCATAACCATTTTTTAAAATATGAGGAACGTACTGTGAATGCTCTAAGATGGCAAGAGTAACACATAAAACTATTAATACCAATACATATATCATAACCATATTCGGTAAATTTCATTCATAGTAATACATAAACATTAAGTATCAATACATATAGAAACTTAAAAATGAAAAATAAACTGATCTCAAACACGTTATCTTTTTGTCAATGACATGACAATGCTCATGTGCCTTGTGTCTTTAGTTGCTAGATGTTTTGCCACATTCTTTTCAAACTTCTTAAACAACACACCAATTATAGATTTCCCAAAATGATAAGTGAACAATGGTTCTGCAACAGCCCTAAGCATTTTAGCTTTTTAACCGTATCATGTTGATCCCAGTCGAATTCAAAAGTATTTATGTGAAATGAACCATTTGCTTGAATAATGTTCCGAAGTTCATCCTCATGTGAACAATAAATTGGGAGATTGAATGAGTTGATATCTGATTTTTGAACAAACCCCTACGAACAAACCCCCGGTCCCAACTATGCTTCGCCACTGCCTATGAGTTACAACATGAATGATTAGCCGATAAAGCTAATTAATTAAAAGCTTTGAATAGTGCTCTTTTTTGAAAAATAATTTTCGCCCTGATCTTAGATGGTTTAGAAAAGCCGTTTTGGTTTTAGATGCCTTTTAAAGTTTATTTGTTTTATAAGCAATTTGTTACCTATGGTAGCGAATTAAGTCACCCACATTCGTTGGTAGAACAAGGCAACTCAACAATTAATTTTGATAAATAATTTAGAGTAAATCTCGCTTTTGGTCCCTGTGTTTTGCAAATTGACTCCACTTGAGTACCAACGTTTATTTTGTCTCCATTTGAGTACCAAACTTTAAAAAAGTTGTCTGTTTCAGTCCTTTTGACTAACGGTGTTAACATTTTCTGTTAGATTTTTTAAAAAGACCAAAATACCCCTAAGTCTCCCTCACACCACCACACACCACACACCACCGCACCTGCATTTACTCCCTCAACCCCACCATGAAAACCCCCTTCTTCTTCATCATCATCTATCATTTCTTCCTCTTAACAACTATTCTCACAGTCTCCGGCGCCACCAACTCCGGAGCTCACAACCGCCGTACGCTGCACCAACCGTTTTTCCCTTAGATTCACCATCTGCACCTCCGTCGTCGTCGCCGCCTATAAATCCACCGTTAATCCACCAACTCCGGAGACTATTCTCACAGTCTCCGGCGCCACCAACTCCAAATCTCATCACCCACCACCACTCTATAAATCCACCAAATGAATCGCAAAAAACCACCAATTTCACCTTCACCTCAACGTCTTCTCATCTCAATGGCCATCATCTCCATCCTCTTCATCTCCCTCATCATCTTCACCCACCCAACCACCACCGCCACCGCCACCGTCCGCCACCACCACCACCACCCACCCTCAACAAAACCTTCATCATCTTCTTCAGATCTGATCCTACAAGCTTGCAAAGCCACAAGGTACCGACGGCAATCCCGATCGGACCACCGCCACCAAGAACTGCATCGAGCATCTTCGCAACTCCGACCACCGGATCAAATCCACGGTGGACGCCGTGCCACGTGGCGAGATGAAGAACGCTCGTGCTTGGAGCTCCGCAGGGTTAGCCTACCAATACGACTGCTGGTCGGCGTTGAAGTACGTGAACGACACGAAGATGATCGACAAAACGATGTCGTTTCTCGACACGTTGATCGCTTACACCAGCAATGCCTTGAGCTTGATGATGGCGTACGATGTGTACGGAGACCAAACGGCGTCGTGGAGACCGCCGGAGACGGAGAGGGAAGGGTTTTGGGAGGGCGGCGGCGGCGGCAGCGGTGGTGGTGTGGTTCGGCTGAGTTGGGGGTTCCGGCGGGGTTGAAGGCGGATGTGACGGTGTGTAAGGGCGGTGGTTGTGATCACACGACGGTGCAGGCGGCGGTGGATGTGGCGCCGGAGTGGGGCTCCGGCCGGCGGTTTGTGATTTGGGTGAAGGCAGGGGTTTATGAGGAAACGGTGGTGTGTGGTGGTGGTGGTATGTGGTGTGTGGTGGAGATGGTGATATTTTTATAACCCTTAGGGGTATTTTGGTCTTTTTTAAAAATTTAACAGAAAATGTTAACACCGTTAGTCAAAAGGACTGAAACAGACAACTTTTTTAAAATTTGGTACTGAAACAGACAACTTTTTAAAGTTTGGTACTAAAATGGAGACAAAATAAACGTTGGTACTCAAGTGGAGTCAATTTGCAAAACACAGGGACCAAAACCGAGATTTACTCAATAATTTAACATATAATTTTGGTTTCGCTAATAACTTGCAATATTTACCTTTTTAACCAATTGAATACATTGTTGTGTAACTTTTTTGTCGAAATTCTGATTTACATATTATTAAAAGCCGAGTTGTATTTAAAATAAGTCATTTTTTCATATTTTCGAGAATAAAAATTAAATATTTTGAAAAAAAGGCTCACACGGGTTATCAGTTAAGTTTATGTAAATTAAAATGACGACAAAAAGGTTGAACAAAGTGATATATTTAGACTTTAAGAAAAGTTAAATATTATAAGTTTTTAGAGAAAAATCGAATTATATGTTAAATGAATTAAACTAGTTGTGATCAAGTTCGCCGCGTTGCGCGAAATGTCTTAACCTGTGTACATGGCCGTCGTATTTGTAGAAGGTTTTTCGTTTTGCATTGTGTCTGATTACTACAGTCAATCATAACACTCAGGTTCATCTCCTTCCCAATGAATTATGATCCTTTCATAACATCGCAAATATTAGCCTGCATGTCAAGTAGTGAAATATTTTATTCTTTAATATGAAATGTAAGATTTACTCTGAAGACAAAGAACGTTTGAAACAAATTAGAATTTGGGTACTCACGTCTTTTTACTTGTCTAAAGTTTTGAACAATGGCTACCATAAATCATTTGATTTACCATACTGTAAATAAAAACTGGAAGAAATTAATTACAGGAAAACCTTTAAAATTAATGTTCTCTTCACATAAGGAGTAAAGTTACAGGTTTTAATCCAAACAGGCAAACGGTTATCGCAGATGTTGGTAATTTCACCCATGAACCACTGAATTGAACGCAATATGCATCAACAGGTTAATGATCAATAAATTTGTAAGATAGAATTTGAATCTTGATTATTGAATTTTGATCACCTCTATGTCAATATTCCCTCTGTGAGAGTAAACATGTTGACCCCATTTCTTCTTTCAGTATATCAAAAAATATCTTATAGTTTGAAACATGTACCAACCATGAGCTTTCGCGACACTGTTAATAAGTTCCATAATAAGCACAGTTTTTCCTACACCAGCGCCACCAAACAAACCAATCTTCCCTCCCCTTTGATATGGAGCTAGAAGATCAACAATCTATAAGTTATAAAACCAAACCTACTCATCAGATACTTATTACGCAGTGAAGAAGATATAATAAAGAAAAAACATTCTGAACGATAACTTTATGATTCCAGTGACAAGAATCTGTTGTTCTGTTGCTTGTTCAACAAAAGCCTGTGCCTCTCTATGAATTGGCAAATAGTGATTGGTTTCTGTATATAAACAAACACATATAGTAAGATTAAAATCCTAAGATAACCAAAAATGCATGTTACGCAATCAAAAATAAAGAACTCACTAATTTCGCCTCTATGGTCAATAGGCTCTCCAATAACGTTAATGATACGGCCCAGGGTTGCCCTGCCAACGGGTACCTAACAGAAAAAAAAATCAAAATTAGGTCCTTGGACCTTAGCACCTACTTTTGGACCTTAGCACCTACTTTAACATATGTTAAAAAAACTGCATTTAAAAAGCAAATGACCACGATCTCGAGTCAAATGAATGCCAATTCAAGCAATAATCGTTATAAAGACACTGCATTTAGAAACTTTAAATGTGATTTCCTTACACAAACTCAAATCGAAATCAGAATAATTCAATGTTACACTCGGGGCAAGTAGGAGAAGATGTGGAGAATATCTGAAAGATGAGACAAAAATAAGAGAAAAACCAACATAGAACCAACTTAGTGAACTTCAGCAAATTTTTAAGAATTAATAAATTGGTGATCCTATTTATACTGTTACAAAACTTATGTAGTCTTTATAGGCCCATAGTTTACATAATGACAAAGAAAATAGCTCAAAGACGTATGATGGTTAGAGAAACCTATATAAGCCGAAAGCATTGACACATGGATAGAAAGGGCACAACCATAATACAAAACCTGGTACAACTCCACTTATGGGGCACATATAATGTAGAAGAAGATAAACTAAAGAAAGAATGGCACTTGGGTGTCAGAACCTTTTTGCACTCAAAAGAAATGTGTAGAATTCAAGTGGGCCTTATAACTATCTTCATTAACAGAAGCATGTATCATCACAATAGTGTTTCTGAACAAATGAAACTTACTATGAAGCGATTTGGTTTCAGTTAGTAATGCAGCCCTGAAAGCATCCTTGAAGAAAACAGTATGAACTAACCTAGTGGTTTTGTGGTACTTATTTACAGTGTGTTTCGTTTGTAAATGTGATTGGAAATGGATATACGTTCGGAAAAGGAAAACTATAAAGTGCTTTTGTGTTGTGTGAGAGAGATGTTTTTTTTCCCTTACATGGTCTAAAGCGATATAGCGCATGTTTTGTCAGGAGGTGTCCAAATAGCGTTTCGAAACTGATTATTTGATTATTTAGTTTGCATAATCAGTTCAAAATATAATGTAAAGGTAACAAAAAGAAAGTTGCCTAATTTCCCTCGTTTAACCTAACTTGAAAGTCTTTGCTCCAACGCACTTCCTCTTTCGCAAGAGCGTCATTTTTGGTCTAATATCTTAAATATTTAAAATTGCACACTCTCAAACAGCCTATTATTATAACTCCAAACAATAAAAGCACATTCAATCACTACGACAGTTAAGTTTATCCCAAAGCCACAAAAGTCGTTCATCATCGTACTCTTTAAAGATGATTTTAGAAAAAAGTTTCAATGTCCTAACAGAATTCAAGAGATAGTAATCTATCACGCTTTCAACCTACACAAATACACACACATGACTACAGATCACTTCATGTTCATGTGAAAAAATCTCAATCTCACACACATGGATATCTACAATCCTACTTCAGTCATAAACCTATAACCATATCACTAATGTATTCTCCTTACAAATCACAATCATCATAGCCTCAAAAACAACCTAAAACAGCAAACTACAATCATTCATAAACAATGAACAACTATCATTAACAGCCTTTCATTTCTACAACATCTAAAACATTTACATCATAGAAGCTAAACTACATCCCAAAACATTGCAATCAAAGCCAAAAAAACTAACCATCCTGGGGCATGAGAGGATAATCTGACGCACTAAGGTTAATAAACCAGCTCCAATCCTTCCCCTTGTTCAACAACAGAGCAACAGCGTGCAACATACACGCAATCATCGTCGGTCCTTTAGAAGTCACCAAATTCGTCTTCTCAACCACCATCACATTCTCCATCGCCGATTTGGGTGGTGTGGGGGGAATTGGAGGTGTAGGTGGTCGGAAAAACTATAAAGTGCTTTTGTGTTTGTGTGAGAGAGATTTTTTTTCCCTTACATGGTCTAAAGCGATATAGCGCATGTTTTGTCAGGAGGTGTCCAAATAGCGTTTCAAAACTGATTATCTGATTATTTAGTTTGCATAATCAGTTCAAAATATAATGTAAAAGGTAACAAAAAGAAAGTTGCCTAATTTCCCTCGTTTAACCTAACTTGAAAGTCTTTGCTCCAACGCACTTCCTCTTTTCGCAAGAGCGTCATTTTTGGTCTAACATCTTAAATATTTAAAATTGCACACTCTCAAATAGCCTATTATTATAACTCCAAACAATAAAAGCACATTCAATCACTACGACAGTTAAGTTTATCCCAAAGCCACAAAAGTCGTTCATCATCGTACTCTTTGAAGATGATTTTAGAAAAAAGTTTCAATGTCCTAACAGAATTCAAGATATAGTAATCTATCAAGCTTTCAACCTACACAAATACACACACACATGACTACATATCACTTCATGTTCATGTGAAAAAATCTCAATCTCACACACATGGATATCTACAATCCTACTTCAGTCATAAACCTATAACCAGATCACTAATGTATTCTCCTTACAAATCACAATCATCATAGCCTCAAAACAACCTAAAACAGCAAACTACAATCATTCACAAACAATGAACAACTATCATTAACAGCCTTTCATTTCTACAACATCTAAAACATTTACATCATAGAAGCTAAACTACATCCCAAAACATTGCAATCAAAACCAAAAAACTAACCATCCTGAGGCATGAGAGGATAATCCGACGCACTAAGGTTAATAAACCAGCTCCAATCCTTCCCCTTCTTCAACAACAGAGCAACAGCGTGCAATATACACGCAATCATCGTCGGTCCTTTAGAAGTCACCAAATTCGCCTTCTCAACCACCATCACACTCTCCATCGCCGATTTGGGTGGTGTGGGGGAATTGGAGGTGTGGTGGTGGTGGTTTAGGGTTTGGGGGATTTGGTGGTGGTGGTCGGAAGATAGTGGCGGTGGCGGTGGTGTAGGCGGAGGTCATTTGTGGTGGTGGTGGTGGTGGTGATGGTGGTCGTACGATGGAGGAGTCGGAGGTCAAACCAATAAGAAGGCGTGGCAGTAGAGGTTGCGACGGTCGTCGTCGTGGTGGTGGCTGCAGTCGCCGTCGGTGGTCATGGTGGTGGTAGTCCGGCGGAGGTGAGGGTTCCGGTGAGAGGTGGTGGTTTGAAGGTTGAAGAAGAGAGGGGTGTTGGTGAGAGGTGGTGGTTTGAAGGTTGAAGAAATGAATAGTACTATTCATCAGAAGTTGCAAATTTCATATTAGATAATAATTCAAGTGTAAAAGTTTAGTTCGATCGTTTAACAGCAAACGAAGTGTGGGTAAATTTTAACTTTTTTAAAGCTAGTATATTCATTCTTTGTGTTGGGAAATTTCATATAGCTAGTATAGATTGTTTGTGTTGAGTCGTGTTTATAATTTCATATAGCTAGTATAGATTGCTTGTGTTGAGTCGTGTTGATTAGTCGTTATCCTAGCTACTCTTCGGTCCTCCATACCAAAGGCATTCATTACCATACCCGGTAATCCAATATTAATATCGGTTCAAGTCACACCTTCGACAATAGAAATTAGATTTCATGTTAGATCAAAAGGTTTTCTCATCTAATGTGAGCTTCTTCTTAAGGGTGGTCTCAGGTTTAGAATTAATGGGGACGGATTGATGTACGAACTTTCATTTGAGGACATGCCAGCCTAGCGACCCAAGATTTCATACTAAGTAATGAAGATGATCGGGTGGCTAGTATCCCAACATTGATCCAATTAAATATTAAAAGAATGAAATATTAATTGCAAAGAAGACGAAGATGTAATGTTAAATAATATATATTACTGTTTGGTTGCTCTTACACACACACATATATATATGTTTATAATTTAACACTAATATTCACACAAGTTGCTGATAAATCCGAAGAAAACCATCTTATTTGTGGCTAGTCATACCAACTATATATAGGTGGGTCAAAAGACCGGTTTGGCTTTGAAAACCGGTCATACTCATTGGTCAAAACCGGTTTGAACCTGGGCCGAACCCTCAGTTCCGCTACCGATTCAATGTCCACAACAATCAAAACGGTTTTCAAAAAAAGACAAGGAATGATTTGCGCTCGTCCGATTGACGATGAATGGGCCATTCTCACCTATTTATAAAGTAGCTCTATTCCTATTTGTGGATTCATTCAGGTTTTCGACTAGCTGCCATCTATAGTATATAAAGCAGCTTGAGTAGTAAAGTCTCTCCCCTGGCCTCCTCAAAGCACTCTTGATACGAAGCCGAAACTTCCTTATTGAAGCCTAGCTAACGAGAAATTACCTTCTTCATGTCATCCCTACCTATTCTTCTCCTCTGGGTAGTCATGAGGGATCCAGCTACAGAAAGCTTCACTCCTTTCATTGAATGAAGACCAAGGAAAGATCACATTCAGAAAAATCTAGAAAAGAAGAAGAGTAACTAAGACAAGAGCTAGGTATCTTTACGGGATGAATCGCATATGTTGGTAGGATTTGTCCTGTGGACACATGAGCAGTCCAACCCATAGGAGTAGCTGCTGGTAACGGCTTTGTAGTCGTATTTAGCCTTTTTTCATCTATTTGACCCCTATTAGCTAGTATAAATATGTGGTGGGTGCTTTGTTGCAACAATAAAAAAACTCTCTATAATCTAAAATATTAAAAGTGCTCACTACTTTCTTCAAGTTCAAAAACTCTTCAAGATGGCTCACCTAGTGCTTAATCTTCAATCGGTTGTGATGCCTCTTCTTAAAATATTGTTCTTCAGGTTATTCGTACGAAGAGGAACCAAGAGATTTGGTGTGACTATGATTTGTGTGAAATGTCGACAAGCCCGAACAAGACTAGTTGCAAGTTGTATATCAAACTTTTTTCAAAGGATGCAAATTCTATTTTGAAAAATCTTATCGAAATGAAATATTGTAAAGCATTGAAAGAGAACCGTCTTAGGGTCAAACTTTGATAACAAATGAAGGTAATTTATGGGCTTACAATGTTGATGCGGTTCGAGAAAAAAAGACCTATTTGTAAGCCACTAAAAGCTTGCCGTTCAAGAACTTTGACAACGAATGTTTGATTCGGCTAATTCAACAAACTCGACAACCATGTACACATATGTAAGTCATGCTACACTTAGGAGGGATTGTTTAATAATGTAAAAAAAGCCAAAAATAAATTAATTATGTTTTTCAAAAATTATGAATTTATAGTTAGTTTTTATTGTAATTAATTAAAAGAATAAAATAAAAAACCAAATTGGTTTGAGCCTAAAACCGGTTTAAGAACCAATCCAAATTAATTTGGACCGGTTCAAACATTTACTTCTTAAAACCAGTTTATAAACCAAACCGGTTACGCAAAAACACTACAAGAAAACTCTATTTTTTGCAACTATATTTTGTGACAAAATTTTTTTGTCGCAAATAGAGACAAAATTATGACAAGTTTGTGACAAACTGTGAAACTCTGAAGAAAGCGACAACACTGTGACAAAACTGTGACAATTACCTCTTTTGTCGCAAAATTGTCGCAATCACAAACAACTTTTGCGACAAATTTGTGACAACAAATTGGAAACCCGCAAAAATTTAGAGGGAAACTAAATTTTGTTGTAAAATTGTCGCAACTTACGACAAAATTGCGACAACCTGGAGTACTTTGTGGCAAATTTGTCGCAATTTGTGACAAATTTGTGACAAACTTGAATTTTTTAAAATTAAATATCAATTTGCTTTAATAATATATTAATAATAAGACATATTTTTAAAAACTTTTCTTATAATATTCGGAATATTAAAGTTAAATTATTTTGTTTTTATGATATTAATAATTAGTAGTAATTAAATTATTAAAAAATATTTATTTTTCTATCAGTATTATTTTGTATTTTATTGGAATTATATATATGTGTATTCATATGTATGTGATTCATGTGCGCACATGTATGCATGTATATTAGGGATCATTATGTTTTTGTTTAAAGAATAAGATCAAAAAAGATCAAATGTAGAACAACGAGCGTTAGTAATGACCAGTATATGAAATTAAAGCCAAGATTGTTTAGTTAACAACATTTAGGAACACTTAAGCGGGTTAGTTTTAGTACTAGTCAGTGATTGTTAACATTAATTAGCCGATTAGGGATGGCTAGGTGATTCTACGTTTTTATGTGCATGTGTGGATTTATAATGTATACATCACATGTGAATTTATGTATGTGTATATATGTATATTATTGTGTGTGTTTATGGATTTGTATCATTATGCATGTGTGTATACATGTATGCTCATATATATACACACGACAAGATAACATGTGTCTTTATTGAGTATCTCCATATCATTGTGTATCGGCGTTTATGTATGCGTTCAAATATAAAATTTGGAGGAATAAGAGTTTGACATGTATATTAAAGACGACAAAAAAGTTAGAGCGGAAAACACTACGTTTAGTACTCAAAAAACAAAAAAAAATTAATATACTTGTTGGAAAATTGTCGCGAAAATGCAACAACTTTGTGACAAAATTTCTTCTTATGTCACAAATTTGTCGCAACTTTTGACAAACTCCAACAACTTTGCAACAACATTTATTTAAAATTAATTACAATATAATTAAGAAAACCTTAAAGTGAATAAAAGCCCTAGCTAAACTAAAAAAAGCCCTAAATTGAAAACCCACCCTCATTCATCACCATCATCATCAGACACATCGGACACCACCGTCGTCTTCGTCCAGTCGTCGCACATCATCCACCGGACACCACAGTCGTCTTCGTCCAGTCGTCGCACACCCCGTCATCACCCCGTCGGACCGCCGTCTTCAGCCCGTCAGACCGTCGTCTTCACTGCACCGTCGCGCACCTTCGTCGCACTCCAGCCGTCGCGCCCCGTCTTCACAGGCGGTGGTGGCTTCTCCTTCTTGGTAAGTTTCGTTATAAAGTTGCTTCTTGGTAAGTTTCTTCTTGGTACATACCTCTTTAGAAAGCTTTATATACTCACCTTAGCAATATAAGCTCTAAAGTCCGAATTTCACTTGAAAAAAGTAAAAATTCTTAGCAATTACAACATAAATATTAACAATTTAATCAAATGAAAAAAATCAGTAATTAACCAAGATTAGTTTTATGATTTTACAATGGTTATAAATATTATATAAAGTTAAAGCACGTAATAACAGTTGAATGGTATTAAAAGACAATTATTTAAAGATTAGAAACTTAGGCCGTGTTTGACAAACTAACTTTTTTATTAACTTTTGATATATTAACTTTTGACATATTAACTTTTGAAATGTTAATAAGTTAATAAATATGTTTGGGAAAAAAATTAAAATTTTAATTTTAAAAAGTTAATAAATTATTTTTAAAAAATTAATAGTAGTAATTTGGTTAAAAGTAACTTTTCAAAAATTATTTTTTAATAAAATAAAGAATCCCAAACATTGGCTTAAAAAACTTGATATCTCTTAGTTAAATCACCCTACTAATCTATGTAAAAGTCAAACTGACATTCTCATGGTTCAAATTTTGAATGATGTAGGTAGGGGTGTTCAAAAATATCCGAATACGAAACCGAATCCGAAATATCCGAAAATCCGAAATTCGGATATTCGAAATTTCGGATATCCGAAAATTCGGATATCCGAACTTCGGATATCCGAAATTTCGGATTCGGATTCGGATAGTGATTTTGAGAATTTTCGGATATTTCGGATATCCGAAATATCCGAAATATCCGAAATATCCGAAATATACATATAAAAATTTAAAAATATTAAATATTAATTAAATATTTTAGATATTTTCGGATAATTTGAATATTTTAACAAAAACTTTGGATATATAAATAAATTTCAATAAAAATTTATTATATTTTTATAAAATTTATTAAAAAATATAATTTTTTTTGAATTTCGGATATCCGAACGGATATCCGAATCCGAATCCGAAATTTCGGATATCCGAATTTCGGATATCCGAATTTCGGATATCTGAAATTTCGGATTCGGATTCGGATAGTGAAATCCACTATCAGAAATTTTCGGATATCCGAAATTCGAATATCCGAATTCGGATATCCGAAAATGAACACCCCTAGATGTAGGTATATGAGTGATTAATATCAAAAACAAAAATAAGAAGTCCTATAAAAGACATAACATACAAGACATACAACAATAGCTAGCACTCGAGCAAATACTATTATGACAACAACGACAACAACGGACGTTCTTCATATGAATAATGGCGATGATGATTCAAGTTATGCTAGCAACTCCCTTTTTCAGGTCTCACTTAATCTCTATAATATTAGCTGTACGTATTTTGATCACATCCCCATGTATTATGTATATATGGATATATATTTGAAGCAATAGCTTAAATTGTTCAACAATGGCTTCTAAAGTATTTTATTCTTACTTTCCTTGCAGAGAATTGTGATACAGAAAGTATTTTATTCTTACTTTCCTTGCCAGAAAATAATCCATGTAAAACACCACAGTTTCAAGTGTGTTTAAATGACCTCTTTGAAAATGATTTTAACAATATTTTCAAATTACTACCCGACTTTCATAAACTACTTAAGAAAGAAAATGGAGAAAATTTCGGTCCATGTTTTTTTTCCGATGTTCCAGGTTCATTCTATGATAGACTTTTTCCTGATAAAAGTCTACACCTTGTTCACTCCTCTTATAGCTTCATTGGCTTTCTGAGGTATGCTATTCATAAAATTACCATCAATTGTTATAAATTGGAAACAAATCAATGAAATCAATAATCTCTCAAGAACATAATCGCATGTCTATTATTCGAATTGAACTGTGTGAATGAATATGATCACATGAGGATGATGATCTATTTATCCTAAAACCGAACTAACATCCATTAACGGTCACTAACTAATTGTAACAAACAATTACAATAATTTACACAAAACTCCCTAAACTTCTAGTTAACTACACATTAACCCCTGAACATTACACATAACGAATCTTGAGTTAATCTTGAACATTCACAATCTCCACCTTCAAGATGAACTCATAAGGCTAACCAATACCTAATGAATCCACACACCACTTGAACTTGACTCCCGGTAGAGACTTAGTGAACATATCAGCAGAATTCTCCCGAGTGTCCACCTCTTCAATATACACTTCCTTGGACTTAACTACATCTCTGATGAAATGAAATCTAACATCAATATGCTTTGTCCGTTCATGAAATCTGCTATCCTTTGACAACAACACAGCCCCTTGATTGTCACATAGCACACAGGTTTTATCAATCTTCACCCCAAGCTCTAAAACAAATCGACTAAGCCACAAGGCTTCCTTTACAACCTCAGCTAACGCCATATACTTAGCCTCAATGGTAGACAAAGCCACCACTGGCTGCAGTTGAGCCTTCCAGCTAACCAAATTTCCAAGAACTTTAAAAGCATACCCGGTGGTAGTCCTTTCTCTATCTAAGTCTTTAGCATAATCAGAATCAACATAACCAGTAATCAATCAGTTTTCATTATCATGACAACCAAAGATCAAACCATACTCCCTAGAGCCACTCAAATATCAAAGTAACCACTTAGCAGCCTCCCAATGACCTTTACCTGGGTTAGAAATAAATCTACTAATTACACTTACTGCATAACTGATATCTGGCCTTGAACAAACCATCAAATACATCATACTTCCAACCACATTTGCATATGGAACCTGCCTCATATAATCAGCTTCTTTATCACAGGAGGGAGCATCATGATTTGACAGCCTAAAGTGAGCAGCAATCGGTGTCTTAACAGATTTGCACTGGCCCATACCATAGCTTTCTAGCACCTTAGACAGATAAGTAGCTTGAGACAACTTGATTTGTCTACAACTTCTATTCCTAAGTATCTCCATGCCCAGAATCTTTTGGCCTCACCCAAAAACTTCATGTCAAACTCCTGCATCAGTAACTGCTTAGTCTCCTCTATGACACTCCTCTCTTGACATGCTATAAGCATGTCGTCAACATACAACAATAGGTACACAAAATTTCCCTGTGAATACTCCCTAAAGTAAACACAACTATCATAGTTACTCCTTACAAATCCATGAGAGATCATATGCTCATCAAACCTCATGTACCACTGTCTTGGTGATTATTTGAGGCCATAAAGTGATTTCTTCAAATGACACACTTTACTCTCATGCCCCATCACCACAAAACCCTTAGGCTGATCCATGTATATATCCTCCTCTAAGTATCCATAAAGGAAAGCAGTTTTAACATCTAACTGTTCTAACTCCATGTCATAGGCAGCAGTCAATGATAATATAAGCCTTATAGATGTATGCTTGACTACAGGTGAGAAAATCTCACTATAGTCTATGCCTGACTTCTGTCTAAACCTCTTTGCCACTAGCTTAGCCTTAAACCTAGGAGGATCAGCACTTGACAACCCATCTTTCAGCTTATATAACCACTTACAAGGCACAGTTTTCTTCCCCTTTGGTAAGTCACTCAATTCCAAGGTGTCATTCTTATATAGTGATTCTATCTCCTCCTTCATAGCACTTAGCCACTTGTCCTTGTCATAAGAAGCCATTGCCTCTTCATAGGATAAAGGCTCTAATACACTTTCTTGTTTAGCAGCTAAGAAGGCTATTGCAGTTAAATCACACTTACCATCAGAAGTATATCTTTGAGGTGGTTTAATATTCCTTCTAGGCATGTCCCTAGCTAAGCTATGAGGCACAGTTTTAGATTCCCCTAAAGTTGTCCCTCCTTCGGCATGGCCATCAGAGGGACCACCTGAGGTTGCACTCTCAGGTGTGTCAGGTGCTAAGTCCCTAAAGGACTCATCAAGCTCCACCTCAAACTGATCACTCTGAACATCTTTAATACTGCTACCAATAGAGCTTATCTCATCCTTATACATTATCAATTCCCTGCATTCAACATTTCTACTAACTATTACTCTTGGTCCTTCTCCTTCTAACTTCCAGAGTTTATACCCCTTTACACCCTCAGGGTACCCAATAAAGACACACTTCACTGATCTTGCTTCAAGCTTACTCTGTGACACATGGGCATACACTATGGACCCAAACACTCTTAGATTCAACAGATCAGGTTTCTCCCCTGACCATACTTCCATAGGAGTTTTCATATCAATTGCAGTTGAGGGAGATCTGTTGATTAAGTAAGCTGCAGTATTGACTGCCTTACCCCAGAAACTCTGAGGCAGTCCTGTACTTAACAACATGCATCTCACCCTTTCAAGAAGAGTCCTGTTCATTCTCTCTACCAGGCCGTTTTGTTGAGGTGTGCTAGGAATGGTAAGATGTCTAGCTATTCCATGAGTTTTACAATATTCATTAAACTCACCATTACAAAATTCTAACCCATTATCAGTTCTTGACTTTCTGACTGATCTACCTGTTTGGTTTTCCACCAGGGTCTTCCATTCCTTAAATTTCTTAAATGTGTCTCCCTTTTGTCTAATGTCATAGACCCATACCCTTCTTGAACAATCATCAATCAAAGACAAAAATATCTAGCCTTACCTAGGGATTCTACCTTTGCAGGTCCCCATAGATCAGCATGGATGTAATCAAGAATGCCCTTTGATTGATGAGTTCTTCTGTTGAACTTGACCCTTCTCTGCGTGCTTTTGATACATTCCTCACAGAAACCAAAGTCATAATTATTTAAGTTCCCCAGCAAGGATTGGTTTGATAGCTCCACCATTCCCTGGTGACTCACATGACCGAGTCTTTTATGCCATAACATGATGTACCTCACATTGTGTAACATGACCTCAGAGCCTCCATCAAGCTTTAGTGTCACAGTACCACGCCCTTTGATTTGGCATGGGCTGTCATCCCCTACCTTGACACACCCACCATCTTCACTTGTTAGGCTGGTAAAGCAGTCTCTTAATGGAGTCATGTGAAAAGAACAGCCTGAGTCCAGAATCCATCTGTCTTTTCCTCCTCCTTCAGCTGCAACCAATACATCTGCACTTTCATATCCCTCTGAGTAATCATCTTGGGCTGAATTGCTATTGTAAGACTTTCCTGAGAACTGATCCCCCTTCTTCTTCTTCTTAAAGTCTGGGCAGTCTCTTTTTAGGTGTTTGTCAGATCCACACACATAGCACTTTCTCTTGATCCTTGACTTTAATCTTGAGGTGTGGTTTGGCTTTTGCCCCCTGAATTCGGCCCTTCCTCGAACATGCAGTCCTTCTCCACCTTCCTCCTTTGAGTCTGATCTTCTTTTGAGCTCCTTTGAGTTTAGTGCTGCTAACACCTCTTCCATAGTCAATGTATCTCGCCCATACATCAATGTGTCTACGAAGTGTTCATAGGAGGGAGGCAGGGATGCCAAGAACAGGATTGCTTGATCCTCATTACTGATCTTCACTTCTATGTTCTCAAGATCCAACACAAGCTTGTTAAACTCATCAGTGTGATCCTCTAGTGATTTACCAGAGTTCATATGATAAGTGTACAGCCTTTTCTTGAGGTATAGCCTATTTGCCAGCGATTTCATCATGTACAGACCTTCTAACTTGGTCCAGATCCCAGCTGCCGTCTTCTCCTTCGATACTTCGTGCAATACCCGATCACCCAGACTTAGAATAATGGCGTTGTGTGCCTTCTGCAACTTTTCTTTCCATTTTTCTTCTAAGTCTTTCTTGTCTTTATCGGTGGCATCCGCTGGGATCTTCGCTTCCCCTCCGGTAAGAGCGTCTACCAATCCCTGATGAACGAGTAGTGCTTGCATCTTCATCCTCCACAGACTGAAGTTATTCTTTCCATCGAATTTCTCTAATTCGAACTTCGTCGACCCCATGGCTACCCTCAGTTGGGGCTATTGATCTGTATCTCACCAATTTGATCTTTCTCACTATCGGCCTTACAAGGCTCTGATACCAATTGTTATAAATTGGAAACAAATCAATGAAATCAATAATCTCTCAAGAACATAATCGCATGTCTATTATTCGAATTGAACTGTGTGAATGAATATGATCACATGAGGATGATGATCTATTTATCCTAAAACCGAACTAACATCCATTAACGGTCACTAACTAGCTAATTGTAACAAACAATTACAATCATTTACACAAAACTCCCTAAACTTCTAGTTAACTACATATTAACCCCTGAACATTACACATAACGAATCTTGAGTTAATCTTGAACATTCACATGAATAATCTTGTTAAAGGAAGAAAAAAAAGATGTACTACTACAGAAAATTGTATTTGTAAAGAAAGTTTACAAAAAATGTATACCAAAGCATTTGTTGTAGGAGTTAATCTTGATCGGGTTATGAATAGGAATTAAAGTTGGGTCGGTGAAGACGATTCGATGTTATTTGGTTAACGAGTTAACAAGTAGTTTTATTTAATTGTTATTAGTTTATTGCTAAGTCTGGTCAGGGTTATGTTGCTAGGTTTTAGTAGTCACTTATTCAAATTATGTTTTGAGTTGAATGAACGAAGAAGTTTAAAAGCAGTAAACCATTTTTTGCTTGTGAGAATTTCATAAGAAAGTACCGTGGTACACTTGTTTAAAAAACTACATGATATGTATTATTTTCAAGATGGAAATAAAATATAGTATAAATAATAAGTTTTTTCGTAAATAAATTTGCATGCATGTATTTAGTCCATGTTTAAACTTAGGAATCCAAACTAACCAAGAGTTCATATTAATATATTATATTACTTTTATTGTTTATTGTTTTAGATGATAAATCTGAGTAATCATACAATACGTGAAGGTACCTAAAGGCCTTGAAAACAAGCTAAATATGTATGTAGCGAAAACAAGTCCTCTAGATTAGTACAAGCATATGTAAAGCAATTTGATACCGACTTTAGAAAGTTTTTACAACTACGCTCTAAAGAGATAGTACGCGGTGGAAACATGGTTTTAACATTACGTGGTCGGAGCACCCTTGATCCAACTGATGATTGTGAGAGTTTATGGGATTTACTCACTTTCTCACTTCTTGACATGCTTAGAGAGGTATAATAAGCTTACATATACAGAAATTTTAACTCAAAACTTATCAAGAATGTTTTAGTACAGTGGGTTTAATATATTTTGGTTTTTGTTTGGTTTTTAAATTTATTCAATTTCTAATCAATTCGTTGCTGACTCACCGGTTCTTTAGAACCAAACCGGATCGGTTGGATAGAAAACCAATCCTAGAACTGATCCTTTTATGACCGGGTGAATCGAATCAGATGGTCGGACCGGTTTTTTTTAGATTTTTTTTAAATGATGTTCTTTTAGTCAATATAGTATTACCCGATCCATATTTTAGTAATACGACTCTTCTCGTTTGGTTAGAATTAAAATTCAACACCAAACTTATAGCATTTTTCACGTTTTATTTCAAATCTATTGTATCTAATAAAAGAAAGTTTCTTTTGTCACTTGTCATTCTCTAAACCCACGTTTTTATCACATGTCATTTTTCTAAACATCTTCACATCATTTTTCTCTCCAAAAGGGTATTATAGTAATTTAAACACTCAAATTAATTTCTTTCTCTTATTAAAAATTAATTTTATTAATTCTTACATTTCTCTCTCTTATTTAGGTATTTTAAAATCAAACTACCATTTTAAAAATAGATTTTATTAAGAAAATTAAAAATCACATCTTTTTATTATAATATAAAAATATAAAAAATTATATAATATAAAATTTTCTAAAACACCAACCCTTTTTAAACAAGATACATTTTAAATCGGTTCTTTTTAAAAAAAATTATAAAAAGGTGATTTTCTAATAACGGTCTTCTTAAAACATCTAGAATAATTACAAACCATAATTTTTAATAAACAAGATTTTTATATAAAATAACTTTTTATTAAAAATTTAAAATGAATGTTTAAAAATAAAACTATTTAGATAAGTGAGTTAAAAATAGTATAATTATTTATTTCTTGAATTATTAGTTATATATAATTTTAATCATATCTTATATTAAAATATTATACTGTAACTTTTTATTTTTATTACTAACTGTAATCCGTTTAATAAATGAGTTTCTAGACTATCTATCTCTCTGTCTGTCCATCCATCTATCTATAATTAAGAAAAATTAGGACAATACGTGACATAATTGTAAGTCATATCATATTAATTCTCTTATTTTTCTCTATTATTATTAATAATATTAAATACTAATAATATTATCGTACTATTTTCATACCAATTTAAAATTAAAAATGTATAATTTAATAAACAAAAACCTATTTTTAATAAAAAAATAATCTTTAAAAACAAAAGTTTTATAAAATACAGCATAAAATGAGCTTTTTTAAAGAAAATTTATTTTTCTTAAAACATAATATTTAAAAAACATAATTATTTTATAAAACAAAAGTTTAAAAAATACATTTTTGTTTATTTACTTAAAACAATTATTTATGCATGATTATAATCATATTTATCCTTAACATGGTTTTATAATTCATAATTTCTTATTGCTAAATATTTAATATTTATTTATTCAATCCGTGTAATACATGGGGTACTAACCTAGTTAGATATATATAAATAATTTTAATTTTTCTATCATTTACGTTGTCATCCTATTTTTAAATCTAGTTCAACCGGTCCAACTAACTAACCGGTAAGGCAACCGATTTGTTATCCGGACTGATTTTAAAAAAAAAAACTTAAATTCACTCACAATTCATTTGCGTTTAATAAGCGGTCGAACTAAACATTTACATTTGAAATATTTATTTCATTTAACATATAATATGATTTTTTTCTAATAACTTAGAAAAGTTAAATATTACAAATTATTAGAGAAACCAAATTATATGTTAAATTAATTATCAAAAATGTTGAGTTGGCTTGTTGTACGAGTGAATGTGGGTGGGTTCGCTACGACAGGTAACGAATTGCTTAGAAACTAAATAAACAATAAAATCCGTCTAAAATCAAAACGGCTTTTCTAAACCATCTAAGATCGAGGGAATTTTTATTTTCAAGAGAGAGCGTCATTCAAAACTTTTAACTAATAAGCTTTATCGGCTAATCATTCATGTTGTAACAAGAATCAGATATCAAGTCATTCAATCTCCCATTTTATTGTCCACACGAGGATGAACTTCGGAACATTATTCAAGCAAATGGTTCATTTTCCCTTAATCACATAAATACTTTTGAATTCGACTGGGATCAACATGATACTTGTTACAAAGCTAAAATGCTTAGGGCTGTTGCAGAACCATTGTTCACTTGTCATTTTGGGAAATCAATAATTGATGTGTTGTTTAAGAAGTTTGAGAAGGATGTGGCGGAACATCTAGCAACTAACGACACAAGCACATAAGCATTGTCATGTCATTGACAAAAATTTAACGTGTTGTGATCAGTCTATTGTTCGTTTTTAAGTTTCTATATGTATTGATACTTAATGTTTATGTATTACTATGAATGAAATTTACCGAATATGGTTATGATATATGTATTAATACTAATGGTTTTATGTAGAACTCTTGCCATCATAAATGTAATCTCTTAGCAATTTTCCTTAATTTCTAAACCATTTTCAGTTCAAGAACAAAATCGAACACGAAACTTTTGGAGACTCAATTAAGCAATCATTGAGATTAATTAAAAAAAATTCAGAGTCTCTCTTTATTTGACGCTAAATAAATAAAACAATAAGGTAAAAACAAATTAAATATGAAATACATTTTAGCAAAGAAAGATTTTTTTTTTTGAACGGCCAATGAAAAATTTTATTAGATAGTGGACTAGCAGGAGGCTAGAACCCAAAAGTACAGCATGTCAATTACATAAACAAAAAAACAACACCCATCAACACCAAAATGACAATTAACATAACAAGAAGATTTAAAATTGACTCCATTTATCCCAATCTAAATTCACCATTTAGCTCTTGCCTTGATCCACAAAAAACTCAAGGACTGCACTTCGTTGACCGTAAGGGAAAGATTTACCGTCTTGTGTTCAAACACCAGTTATTTCTTGCAACCCATATCGACCACAAGGTAATAAGAGAAATACCATACAACACCTTTCTCCATTTCGCCGAGCCCTTCACATGTTTATGAGCTTCTAATAGATCCCGTACCGTGAAAGGAAAAAAGGGGGAGAACTTACACCATTTAGTAATGCCGAACCAAACCGCTTGTGCAAATGGACATGTCAAGAATAGATGCTCAACGATTTCATCATAGTCTCCACAAATTGGACATATTACCGAGTCAACCATGATATTTTTTTTCATTAGCTCCACAAGAACCGGTATGCGATAAAGTTCAATTCTCCAAGCCAGGATGGAAACCTTTAATGGGACCCAATTATTCTATGAGAAAATAAAGTTCATTGATCCATTTGATTGCGCTTGCAACAACTTTTTGACCGATGACACCGAAAAAGTCACAAGAGTGCCAGGACCCCAACACCACGAATCCTTAGCCATAGTCAGATTAACTGAGCTAAGAACTAGTAATAAGGCATTGTATTCTCTCAACTCTTCACTTGAGGAAAGAAGCCTCTTCACTGAAAAGAATAAGAATGATTACCCAACATCTGATCAGCCACACAACATTGTTTTTAGCCTCTAAATCGAACAGATTGGGGAAACATAATGCTAGAGGAAAGTCACCGTACCAAAGATCTAGCCAAAAACAAATACATCTGCCATTACCAAGGATACCTCTAATGAGAAGTTCAAGATTTAAACCTTTTTGCATCAGGATTGGATTAATCCTGCATATATTACCCCAAGTGCTTGATAAAGATAATTTTCGAGGAATATAAGACCATCCCCGAGAAGACTGATGACTAGACCACACCACTTTTCGCCAAAGACTATCACCCTCCATTTTGAAACGCCACCACCATTTTCATAACATTTCCAGGTTGGTTTCACGTAATGATCCTAGACCAAGGCCCCCAAGATCCTTAGTAGAGGAAATCAACTCCCAAGAGACCCAATTTATGGTTTTACTTTCTGATCCACCTCCCCAAAAAAATGATCTTCTCAACTGTTCTAGTTTTTGAATTACTTGCACCGGAGCTTTATAAAGAGAGAAGTAGTATGTGGGTAAAGAATTCAAGACCAATTTTAGAAGGGTAATTCTCCGCCAAAAGATAAAGTCTTTGCCTTCCATAATGACAGCCTAGATTTAAACGTCTCGATTACCAGGTTCCAGTGTCTGGCCAAGTTCATATTAGCACCCACCAACAAACCCAAGTATTTAAACGGAAAGTGACCAGACCTACATTTAACCTCAGACGCAATCTCATTGAACTCGGAATCTGTCGTCCCAATTCCAAAAAGAGAGCTTTTGCACCAGTTTACTTTTAGACCAGAAACTATATAGAAACATCTTAGTAACCTGCATAAGCTTTTTAACATTTAAAGAACTCCATTCCCCTATAAAAATCACGTCATCGGCAAAAAGAAAATGCTTTAGTAAGAGACCATCAACCGTGCACCGAAGGCCCCTGAAAGAACCCAAAACAGAGGCGCTATTGATAACCGAAGAGAGGGCCTCCATAGCGAGGATAAACAAGAATGGAGAAAGAGGGTCTCCTTGCCTCAACCCTCTTGAAAATGAAAATTCCTGAGTTGGAGATCCATTTATAAGAACCGAAGCTCGGGATGATGACAAAATACCCCGTATCCAAGACCGCCAAAGAGAAGGGAAGCCCATTTGTGACAACACCGAGTCTAGAAAGTTCTAATTCAGCGTATCGAAGGCCTTCTCAATGTTGATTTTCAACAACATAGCTTTCCTTTTTGCCTTCTTTAGATAGGAGATAACCTCAATTAACACCAAAGAACCGTCCAATATGCTACGTTTTGACAAAAAAAGCGGATTGTTCAGTCGAAACAACCGACTCAATAACCCTTTTAGTCTACCCACCAACACTTTAGACAGAATCTTATTGATGCAACCAATTAGACTAATCAACCGATAGTGCGACAGGTTAACTGGATCCTTACTTTAGGAATAAGAGCAATAAAAGAGGAGGAAGATCCCCTAGATAAAGAACCAGTATTGTAGAATTCCTGAAAGAGTTTAAAAAAATCATCTTCAAACCACTCCCACACCGTTTAATAAAGCGAAAATTAAACCCGTCGGGTCCCGGGGCCTTGTCACCATCATAATCAAAGACAGACTCTTTAACCTCTTGTTTTGTAAATAGCCTAATCAAGAAAAGAGCATCGCTATCAGAAAGGCGCTTAAGGTGTTGACACAGTAGAACTGGACGGTTGCTTATGGGTTCTTTGAAGCGATCCGCAAAGAATTGGAAGACTTGCAACTTAACAACGTCCGCATTAGTGTTCCATCTCCCATTAATAAAAGTCCATTTATTCGGTTAGAGGTGGTGTTAGCATTAATCACCCCATGTGTAACACCCGTATTTTTAACAAAGAATAAAAGAAAAAGGAAGAAAGAATAGAAAAGAAAGACAACTAAAAGGAGGGACTAAAAGTGTCAATTTGACAAACTTTATATTAATTCTTTGTACAAAAGGTGGTATGGCCACCCACGTTGCCTGCATTTCATTTCAATCGATATTTTTAGAGAGAGAAAGTAGCGGGAGCAGAAAACCATCGGAATTTTGAAGAAAGATCTGAGAAATTCGAGGTTTTTGGTAAGAATCCTCTAGTTTTTGAAGTTTTAGATAATTCTAGAACCGTATGTGTGCTTATAAGTGTGTCTTGTGTGTTCGGGTGATGTGGTGTGTGTGTTCTAGGTGTTAGAACAAGTTGAGAAGGTTCGGGTTGAAGAGTGTAAATTCGAAGAAGACGACTAAGGTGAGTTCTAGACCCCTCTTTACTGGTTTTTAAATGTTTGGGGCTGGAAAATGCATGCAAAAATATATTTTTATAAAATTTGGGTTTGATACCCGTATGATATGAATGTGTGTATGTTTATGTTTATGTTAGATCTATGCTTAGAATCATATGTATGTGTTTTGAACTAGGCATTGTGATGTTGGGACTTGAATTATGGATTAGACACATGAGCAGGTTGCAAATAAGTCTGAAATTTGACTTAGAACAAATAAGCAAAAGTTGGTAAGTCCACTAGTGGTCATACGACCAACAGGTGGTCGTATGACCAGAATATTTCTAAGTGTTGGGTCCAATAGGACTCATACGACCAGCTGGGTGGTCGTATGACCATGTTATGTTTCTGAGTGTTGAGACCACTAGTGCTCATACGACCAACAGTGGTCGTATGATCAGGATTTTCCTAAGTGTTAAAGCCAATAGAACTCATACGACCAACAGTGGTCGTATGATCATGAGAATTTTTCTAAGTATGGGCTCATACGACCAACAGTGGTCGTATGATTCAAATATGTTTCTAAGTCCAGAGTTGGTACGACCGGCAGTGGTCATACGACCAACAGTGTGGTCGTAAGACCGGTTGATAATTCTAAGTGTTAAGTGAAAAGTCCAGCAGGGTTCATACGGTTAATAGTGCTCATACGACCAGAGGGTTATACGCCCAACAGGGCTAAAACGACTAAACACTTAGAAATTTTCAGGAAATTTCCAGTAAGCCCGAAGTTCGAGGTTTGACCAGGGTTGACTAGGGTTAATAAATGATGATGTCTCATGCATATAATGATGAGTATGATTAACCCTAAACGTTACTAATATTATTATTAGTATATTATTGTTAACAATATTATTAAAATATTGTTAAGTATGGTATGATGCTAGGAATGGTGATAAATGCATGAAGAGGAATGTAAGATGATGTTTGAATGTAATAATATCCCTTCTTATATTATTAATATTATGATTAGGAATATTATAAAGAGTGTGAACAATATTATTTATAATATATTTGTATTATTATTATTATCATGCTTAGTAATAATAATACTGTATGTTCTATGTGGAATGATCATGATCAATAATTATTATCATTAATAAAGTGAAAGATTAATGATAAAGAGGAATGGAACGTGAACGAATGAACGAAAGTCTTGCAAGCAAATGAATGGAGGTGCACACCCCTGGCAGGTGTTAGCTCAACTGTGATGCGGGTTCGCTACCCCGAAGGATGCACACAGGATCAATCCTTGAGATTGATATAGAGGTGAGTGACTTGGTGTCACAAAAGACTCACAGGAATGTAGGTCAATCTTCGTGATTGGCTTAGAGGTGAGTGACTTGGTGTCACAAAAGACTCACAGTATATGGGTCAATCTTCGTGATTGGCTTAGAGGTGAGTGACTTGGTGTCACAAAAGACTCACAGTATATGGGTCAATCTTTGTGTTTGGCTCAGAGGTGAGCGACTTGGTGTTGCAAAAGACTCACAGTTTAATTAAAGAGGAATGATAAAAGTACGAATTGAACGATGATGCAGATAATAAAAGTATTACCTATGTGTACGTACGATGTATGATCACTTGTGCCAAATGAGGAACGGTTTTTGAACGAAAAGTAAAGTATTTTAACTATAAAACTAGAACTCACTCAGCAACGCTGACTTTTATGTATTTTCCAGTTGGCAGGTGACAGGTTGCTGAGGATGGCACACAGGGGTGGCTACTTAGTGGGAAGACTGACATCCATTTTGTTTTGACGATACTGTTGTTCTGTAATTCATTCAAACAAACATTTTGTGACTTAAAAACTAGAATGTATTATTTAGCAACAGTTTTTATATTGAATGGATGTTTTTTTAAACATAATTCCGCTGCTTAACTTATGATATGTATATTTTACGCTGTGAATGACCAACTGTGAGGTGCCCGGGAACGGGGCCTTACAAGTTGGTATCAGAGCTAAAGTTTAAGTGAAACGGGTAAATTTTCAAAATAAACCTTAACTTAAACTGAGAATGGGACGGAAATAAGGATGTCAGCCCGAGTAGCCATGTGCCATCAGGTATTGTTTTCTTAAAAGCTAACCAGACTTATGTGCGTGTGCTATATGTGATTTATGTGTTCTTAGCAGATTTAGATACTGATGTAGTCAGGATAGGAAATGCTTGGGGTGTGAAGAGTAAAGTAAGTGGCTAATCACAACTGGCCACTGTAATTAGGGACTTACTATACTTGACATAAACTAAGCTGTTCCTTGAATGACTGTTTTAGTGTTTGAATCTTATAGTGCATAAGAGAATGGCTGGGAAGAAACCTTCTAAGGCTGCTAGAGGTAGAGGTCGTCCGCGTACGACTAGGAACAGCACTAAAGCTCCGGAGACGACTCCTGTGAACCCTGAGGTTCCTAACCGGAATGAAGAAACCGAGAATGCGAGCCTGAATGCCTCAGCTAGAGAGGCGATTGCTGATGAGGTACACCAAGTCCTGCAGGCAGTTATGCCATCTGTGGTGACTGACGTTATTCGTGCCGTGAGGAATGAGGAGAGGAAAGAGAAGGAAGACAGGAAAGGGTCAACTGAGAAGGAGAGCAAGGGAGGAGTGGGACGACCGATCCTGAGATAGTAGTGTCTGATGAAGAGGAAGATGATGTAGCTGGGGTGACGACCAAGGGATGCAATTACGGGGCATTCCAGAGGTGCAGGCCCCCGACTTTTGATGGAAATGGCAATGCTGCTGCTGCCCATCGTTGGGTAAGGGAAATGGAAGCGGTACTCGAGATCAGTGAGTGCCGGGAAGATCAGAAGGTAAAATTTGCCACCCACTCTTTTACCGACTCAGCACTATGTTGGTGGGACAATATTGTCCAAGCTGAGGGAAGCAGGGCCATAAGTAAGATGAAGTGGCCCGAGTTGAAGAAGTTGGTGATTGAGGAATTCTGTCCTCACAGGGAACTGGATAAGATTGAGAGGGAGTTTCTGCAACTCGAGGCGGGAACCATGAACCACCAGCAATACACTGCCAAGTTCAATGAAATGGCAAGGCTGGTGCCAGACCAAGTGACACCGGTATCTCGCAAGATTAACCGGTATATTCAGGGACTGCCAGCCGATATTCGTAGGCATTTGATTGCTGCACGACCAAGCACTTTAGGTCGGCAGTAGATTTGGCTGGGAGGCTCTACGATGAGAGAGAGGTAGCGGATGCGGAGGTGAAGAAGACTGGTGGTGGTGACCGAAACTGGAATGGGAAACGGTTCGGGCGTGGCGGTTTTACTCCGAACAATAAAAGGATGAAAGTGGATGACCGAAGGGTGGGGTCATCAAGCTCGAGGCCCAAAAGGTGTGGCAAGTGCGGGAAGGAGCATACGGGTGAGTGCAAATCGGGGCTCAACGTGTGTTTCAAGTGCGGGAAGCCGGGTCATATGCTGAAGGATTGTAAGGATCTGAGGTGTTACACCTGCGGTGAGGCGGGCCATATGAGCAGGGATTGCAAGAAGCCAAGGGCTGAGAGTTCCGGGGGAAAGAAGACGGCCGGAACTGAAGGGCAAAGGGCGAGCGCCAGAGCTTTCACCATGACCAGAGAGGAGGCTAGGACGGACCCCGATGTTGTATCAGGTACGTTCCTAGTAAATCAAACTCTTGCTTCTGTGTTATTTGATTCTGGTGCTAGTAGGAGTTTCATTTCTGCTACTTTTGTGCTAAATTATCTGCTAGTAGTAAATGCATTGATGAGCCCTTTGATGTAGAAACTGCTATTGGTAAGTCCACTAGAGTTACCGATGTGATAGAGGACTGTGCCATAGAGTTAGAAGGCCATAGGTTTGCTGCTAGATTACATGTGATGCCCCTAGGAGGATTTGATGTAGTGTTAGGTATGGACTGGTTAGCAACCTATGAAGCGAATATCGTGTGCCGAAAGAAGATGATTAGACTGACGGCGACCGACGGAAGTCCGGTGACAATTTATGGCGATCGAGCTACGACGATTCCGAAGGTGATCTCGATGGCGGTGGCGGGAAAGTGTATGAGGCGCGGATGTAGCGCCTACTTATGTTATGTAAAGAATGTAGAGACGCCAACACCACAACTATCTGATGTACCAGTTGTGCGGGACTTTCCGGACGTGTTTCCCGAAGACTTACCGGGATTGCCACCTGACCGAGAGATCGAATTCCAGATCGACCTGATACCGGGTGCCCAACCTGTCGCGAAAGCACCGTATCGCTTGGCTCCGACGGAGATGAAAGAATTGATGGATCAGTTGCAGGAGCTGCTGGATAAGGGGTTTATTCGACCGAGTATCTCACCTTGGGGTGCTCCGGTTCTGTTTGTAAAGAAGAAGGATGGTAGTATGCGGATGTGCATCGACTACCGCGAGCTGAATAAGCTGACGGTGAAGAACAGATACCCCTTACCAAGGATCGATGACTTGTTTGACCAGCTCCAGGGTGCCAGTTGGTTCTCGAGGATAGATCTTCGATCTGGCTACCATCAATTGAAGGTGAAGGAGCAGGACATTCCTAAAACAGCTTTCCGTACGCGTTATGGACATTATGAGTTTCTCGTCATGTCATTTGGTCTAACTAACGCGCCAGCTGCTTTTATGGACTTGATGAACCGAGTGTGTCGGCCAATGCTAGATAAATCAGTGATTGTGTTCATCGATGATATCCTGATTTATTCGAGGAGTGAAGAAGAGCATGCCGGTCACATTCGGGAAGTGTTGGAGACTTTAAGAAGGAGAAACTGTATGCTAAGTTCTCCAAGTGTGCCTTCTGGTTACGCGAGGTACAATTTCTGGGTCACGTAGTAAATGCAGAAGGAATAATGGTGGACCCAGCAAAGGTTGAGGCTGTGATGCAATGGAAATCACCAAAGACGCCATCCGAGATTCGTAGCTTCTTGGGATTGGCGGGCTATTACAGGAGATTTATTCAAGACTTCTCCAAGATAGCCTTACCTTTGACAAAATTGACCCAAAGGACGTGAAATTTGTGTGGGGTCGAGAACAAGAGACCGCCTTTGAGGAGTTGAAGACAAGACTAACACAAGCTCCTGTCTTGACTTTGCCTGAGGGAAATGAAGACTTGGTGGTCTATTCGGATGCATCCTATTTTGGGCTAGGTTGCGTGTTGATGCAACGTGGAAGAGTAATAGCCTATGCATCCCGACAGCTGAAGACCCACGAAATCAACTATCCCACACACGATCTCGAATTAGCCGCAGTGGTTTTTGCGTTGAAGATTTGGCGGCACTATCTGTACGGGACAAAGTACACAATCTTCACTGACCACAAAAGCTTGAAGTATTTCTTCGAGCAGAAGGATCTAAACATGAGGCAGAGGCGGTGGTTGGAACTGATAAAAGACTATGATTGTGAGATCCATTACCACCCGGGCAAGGCCAATGTGGTGGCCGATGCCCTTAGCCGAAAAGAAAGGCCTGAGCCGATCCGGGTGAAGGCTTATCAATTGATCATGACCTCCGACGTGATGACACAGGTTAAGGAGTTTCAAGACGAGGCTTTGAAAGAAGATCGTCTCAACTCTGAAAGGATGAGAGGTCTAGTTACAGAACTGGGTGAGAACACTCTAGGTGTTAAGACCCGATTTGGGCGAATGTGGATTCCTCGATACGGGGATCTACGTAGTAGAATTATGGACGAGGCCCATAAGACACGATACTCCATTCACCCCGGTGCTACCAAAATGTACCACGATATGAAGAAAGACTACTGGTGGCCGGGCATGAAACGCGACGTAGTGGAGTACGTAAGTAAGTGCTTAACTTGCTTACAAGTGAAGGCGGAACACCAGAAGCCTACGGGAAGATCCAACCGTTGGATATACCCGAGTGGAAGTGGGAACACGTCACCATGGATTTCATCACGAAGTTACCACGTACCCCTAAAGGGTATGATGCCATATGGGTGATTGTGGACCGCTTGACAAAGAGTGCCCACTTCCTACCGATCCGTGAGACGTACTCATCTGAAAGATTGGCGGATCTGTTCATCAAAGAAATTGTAGCTCGTCATGGTGTGCCGGTGTCTATTGTGTCTGATCGTGACACCCGGTTTACCTCCAAGTTTTGGAAGAGATTTCATGATGCGATAGGGACGAGACTACACATTAGTACAGCATATCACCCTCAGACAGATGGTCAGTCTGAGAGGACGATCCAAACACTCGAAGACATGTTGCGGGCGTGCGTGATCGATTTCGGAGGAAGTTAGGATGATCACTTGCCGTTAGCAGAATTCTCATACAACAATAGCTATCATGCCAGTATTGGCATGCCACCCTACGAAATGCTATACGGTAGGAGATGTAGGACGCCCGTGTGCTGGGGAGACATTGGGCAGAAAGAGTTGGGAGGTGTTGAGGTAATTGAAGCAACGACTGAGAAGTTAGAAAAGATCAAAGCCTTCATGAAGGCGGCGAAAGATAGGCAAAAGTCGTATGCTGACAAGAGGCGTAGACCGATAGAGTTCAAGGTTGGTGACCGAGTTATGTTGAAGGTCTCACCTTGGAAAGGAATCATTAGATTCAGAAAAGAGGTAAGCTAAGCCGAGGTACATAGGACCTTTCCGAATTATCGCACGAGTAGGAGAGGTGGCCTATCGACTTGAATTGCCAGATGAGTTAAGTGGAATTCATCCTACATTCCATGTATCTCATCTAAGGAAGTGCTTAGCTGATGAAGATATGATTGTTCCACTGGAGGATATTGAAGTAGACGAAGGCTCAACTACGTGGAGCAACCAGTGGCAATCATTGATCGTAAAGAAAAGAGGTTGAGGAATAAAGTGGTTCCTCTTGTGCGTGTACAGTGGAAGCACAGGAAGGGATCCGAGTCTACGTGGGAGACTGAAGAAGAAATGAGACAACACTACCCACATCTATTTGAGGAGTAACAGGTTTCGGGGACGAAACCTATATAAGGGGGTGGACTTGTAACACCCGTATTTTTAACAAAGAACAAAGAAAAAGGAAGAAAAGAATAGAAAAGAAAGACAACTAAAAGGAGGGACTAAAAGTGTCAATTTGACAAACTTTATATTAATTCTTTGTACAAAAGGTGGTATGGCCACCCACGTTGCCTGCATTTCATTTCAATCGATATTTTTAGAGAGAGAAAGTAGCAGGAGCAGAAAACCATCGGAATTTTGAAGAAAGATCTGAGAAATTCGGGTTTTTGGTAAGAATCCTCTAGTTTTTGAAGTTTTGCTTTAAGTATGTGTGTGTGTGTTCTAAGAACAAGTTGTTCGGGTTGAAGAGTGTAAATTCGAAGAAGAAGACGACTGGTGAGTTCTAGACCCTCTTTACTGCTGGAAAATGCATGCAAAAATATATTTTTATAAAATTTGGGTTTGATACCCGTATGATAGAATGTGTGTATGTTTATGTTTATGTTAGATCTATGAGAATCATATGTAGTGTTTTGAACTAGGCATTGTGATGTTGGGACTTGAATTATGGATTAGACACATGAGCAGGTTGCAAATAAGTCTGAAATTTGACTTAGAACAAATAAGCAAAAGTTGGTAAGTCCACTAGTGGTCATACACGACCACGGGTGGTCGTATGACCAGAATATTCTAAGTGTTGGGTCCAATAGGACTCATACGACCAGCTGGGTGGTCATGACCATGTTATGTTTCTGAGTGTTGAGACCACTAGTGCTCATACGACCAACAGTGGTCGTATGATCAGGATTTTCCTAAGTGTTAAAGCCCAATAGAACTCATACGACCAACAGTGGTCGTATGATCATGAGAATTTTTCTAAGTATGGGCTCATACGACCAACAGTGGTCGTATGATTCAAATATGTTTCTAAGTCCAGAGGTGGTACGACCGGGCAGTGGTCATACGACCAACAGTGTGGTCGTAAGACCGGTTGTTGATATTTAAGTAAGTGAAAAGTCCAGCAGGGTTCATACGGTTAATAGTGCTCATACGACCAGAGGGTTATACGCCCAACAGGGCTAAAAACGACTAAACACTTAGAAATTTTCAGGAAATTTCCAGTAAGCCCGAAGTTCGAGGTTTGACCAGGGTTGACTAGGGGTAATAAATGATGATGTCTCATGCATATAATGATGAGTGATTAACCCTAAACGTTACTATATTATTATTAGTATATTATTGTTAACAATATTTTAAAATATTGTTAAGTATGGTATGATGCTAGGAATGGTGATAAATGCATGAAGAGGAATGTAAGATGATGTTTGAATGTAATAATATCCCTTCTTAATATTATTAATATTATGATTAGGAATATATAAAGAGTGTGAATAATATTATTTAAATATTATTTGTATTATTATTATTATCATGCTTAGTAATAATAATACTGTATGTTCTATGTGGAATGATCATGATCCCAATAATTATTATCATAATATAAGTGAAAGATTAATGATAAAGGAGGAATGGAACGTGAACGAATGAACGAAAGTCTTGCAAGCAAATGAATGGAGGTGCACACCCCTGGCAGGTGTTAGCTCAACTGTGATGCGGGTTCGCTACCCCGAAGGATGCACACAGGATCAATCCTTGAGATTGATATAGAGGTGAGTGACTTGGTGTCACAAAAGACTCACAGGAATGTAGGTCAATCTTCGTGTTGGCTTAGAGGTGAGTGACTTGGCGTCACAAAAGACTCACAGTATATGGGTCAATCTTCGTGATTGGCTTAGAGGTGAGTGGTTGGTGTCACAAAAGACTCACAGTATATGGGTCAATCTTTGTGTTTGGCTCAGAGGTGAGCGACTTGGTGTTGCAAAAGACTCACAGTTTAATTAAAGAGGAATGATAAAGTACGAATTGAACGATGATGCAGATAATAAAAGTATTACCTATGTGTACGTACGATGTATGATCACTTGTGCCAAATGAGGAATGGTTTTTGAACGAAAAGTAAAGTATTTTAACTATAAAACTAGAACTCACTCAGCAACGCTGACTTATTATGATTCCAGTGGCAGGTGACAGGTTGCTGAGGATGGCACACAGGGGTGGCTACTTAGTGGGAAGACTGACATCCATTTTGTTTGACGATACTGTTGTTCTGTAATTCATTCAATCAAATCTTTTGTGACTTAAAAACTAGAATGTATTATTTAGCAACAGTTTTTATATTGAATGGATGTTTTTGTTAAACATAATTCCGCTGCTTAACTTATGATATGTATATTTTACGCTGTGAATGACCAACTGTGAGGTGCCCGGGAACGGGGCTTACACCATGAAAATAAGAAGTATTCTCATCCCCCTCCACAGCCCATCTAATTCTAGACTTTTGTTTCAAATCCAGAGCGACCAATTCTCATGTTTAAGTATTCGCCTAGACCATTCTGATCGCCATTTTGCTCTGCCAAAGTCAGGCCCCTTGTTTCCCTAGGTGCTTCCAGATCAGAAAGCTTTGACTTTAATTGTAACACCCAACCTTTCCTCGATTCATTATCTATTTTTAACCACTTTTGATACCAATTTTTAGGTACCTCGATTTATTTGAAATGGCAGTATCAGCAGCACCTATAAATCTGAATTTACCACACAAGAGCGATAAGTGATCCATGAAACCTTCTCTCCAAGCCATGAATTGAAAAACCGAAAAGGGATAGGACCATAATTGGTGTTAATAGTTGACAACAAAACCAGTTGTGATCCGAAAATCCTTTATTTAGCACCAAAACCATCACTCCCGGCACCTATCAATGTACTCCTTATCAATCAAGAACCGATCCAGTTTGCTCAATTTGATCCATTATCCCGAACATAAGTAAAGCTAGAGCCACTGGTAGGTATATCCTGTAAATCCGCCTGAATGATAAAATTATAAAAGCAGCAGCCTGAGCATAAAAGAACTCCGAATTAATCCTTTCCTCTGGAACCCGGACATCATTAAATCCCCCATAAAAATCCATATCCCTGGCGTTGCAAACTTTAACCGCAATAATTCAGTCCAAAGAAGTCTTCTATAAGCAGGATCATTCGGAGCATATATGTTGGCCAAAATTAACTGAATGTTAGATCTAATAGTATAACCCGAGAGACCACCAGAAAATATCTATTTTAAGAACATTTTGACAACAGAAAATACAGGGTCCCATAAAGAAATCAAACCACCAGATAAGCCAGTGGCTAGGACAAAATCTATTTCAAATCTCGAACGACCCCGAAATTTACTCATAAAAGATGGTAATACAAATCCGGATTTGGATTCCTTGATAGAAATAAAAGAAATCCCATGAGAAGACTTGATGCCTCTTACCCAACTGGCCTTATGGTCCTCGCCAACCCCCTGATATTAATCGTTAAGCAATTCATGAGGATGGAAAAGTTACCCCTCACCAACAACCATAGCCCTCGCTTGTTCAAAACCTTGTAATTGAAAAACCCACGGCCATGCCAATCTGTATTGTGTCCGCCACCTCTTTGTTGACCGCCACCAAAGGATCAACCGTTGTAACACCCGGATATTTTCTTTGAAGCCCGACGAAAGAGGAAAAGAAATAAAGTCCAAAGTCGGGGGGACCAAACTGGCCAAAACGGGGGGAAATTGGTAAAAGTAGGGGATTAAGAGGGGGAGGGCAGAGCCACACATCCTCCCCACTCTTATAAAAACCCAGCAAAAAAAGGGAGAAGAGAGAAAGAAGAGAGAAAAGAGAGAAAAAGCTTGGTTCGAGTGGGTTCGGGCTTGGAAATCGTCGTGTAGCGGGTCTAGATGAAGCAGCCTTCATCTTTTGTAGCTTGTGTGAGTTTAGGACCCCTATTTTACTCATTTTCATTTCAACGATGATGTTGGCTGGAACACATAGTAAACCGTTTTTGTATGTGTGTGTTTTGACCCATTTGGGTGTGATTACGTGTGATGCGTTTGGAGTTTTGATTTCGGGCTTGTTACTGTGGCAGGAGGTGCGATGCACCGTTATAGAAGGTCTATGATAGGCCTAGGTCCAGTACCACGACACAGAAGGATATTGCATGTGGTAATGGTACACCTAAACTTTACCTTAGGTGTTGTGGCAGGAGGTGTGATGCACCGTTATAGAAGGTCTATGATAGGCCTAGGTCCAACACCACGAAACAGAAAGGTATTGTATATAGTAATGGTACACCTAAACTTTACCTTAGGTGTTGTGGCCAGGAGGGTGCGATGCACCGTTAAAGAAGGTCTATGATATGCCTAGGTCAGCACACGAAACAGAAAGGTATTGTATATAGTAATGGTACACCTAAACTTTACCTTAGGTAATATGTGGCCAGGAGGTGCGATGCACCGTTATAGAAGGTCTATGATAGACCTAGGTCCAGTACTACGAACAGAAGGGTAATGTTTATGGTTTAATGAAAGGAAATGATGAAAAGATGAAAGAATGTGAAAGTTAAAGAAGTACGATGAATGAATGAAAGTTAAAGAATGAACGAATGAAAGTAATGAACGGAAGAAACAATAATCACAGTATGAACGGGATCATTGTCACTCCAGTAATCATGGCTGCGTGCCATGAAGAGGGTAGAGTGACAGGATCTATATAGAAGTAGATAATGAATGATGAAAATAATAATGATATTATCTATGTGTACGTATGATGTATGATAGCATGAAAGTAAAGATACGGTTTTAATGAAAGTAAAGTATTTTATTTATAAACTAGAACTCACTCAGCAACGCTGACTTTTATGTGTTTCCAGTTGGCAGGTAAGGTTGCTGAGGATGGCACGGGACGGCTACTCAGCTCTTTTGAACGGCATCCATTTATATAGCTTTGTGATGTAATGCAACAATATATATTTTGTATTGATCAACGATGTATTAACTTGCAAAAGCATTTATACTGAAATGAAAGTTATTTTACTGATTCCGCTGCGATGTTTAAGAAATATGAATGTAAAGTTAGTGAAATTATATGTTTTAAGAGTGATGAATGGCCAGCTGTAAGCGTCCCGGGACGGGGCCTTACAACCGCCTCAACAGAAACCCCATCTCCCAAACTCGTAGAATCCTGCCTTCCCCTACTGCCCACCGATGGAGACGGATTTTGAATATCACCTTCAACAAAATTATCCGACTGATTCCGAAATCATCCAACAAAGCGTTACTTACATCACTCGCAGTACAAATCAATGGAGCATATACAACTATAGGATCATTAGCACCAGGCAATGAGGTTCAATATTTAGGTCAGGAAAAGATGAGGTGGGAGTGGGGACACCAAATAAAGGATCCTTCGAGTTAATAGTTGGGCTAGTAGGTGGTGGGCTCCTAAAAGCCCTGGGTCTCTTCTTGGATCGTATTGAGGGGGAAGCCCACCATGAAAGATGGAAGGTGATGGGGTCCACCGGTTAAACCATAGTTTTCATTTCCAAAGAGGAAAGGAGAAGAGTCACGTTGAATATTTCAATCAATTTCTTCTATACGATCTTTCGGTTTCTTAGGATACAATAGCAGAAGCAGTATGTTGTATTACCGAAGATGATTAACGAGCCTGAAATTAATTACTATTTAATGGAATTAATGTGTGTAATTGTTGTATTTTCAGACCATATAAAGCCTCTCTCAATATGTCCAAGCTCTCAAGTTTGTTATATCATTCCTTCAAATATGGCACACCGTTGGTGTATAGCCAAACATAATTGAAAAGAAATCCCATCTTATATTGTCATATTAAACATAGTTGTTACTCCAACGCTTCGTTGGTTTAGAGGGGTAAATATAACTTTCTTACAAGGGAGTGAAAACTTTCTTACATTGACGCGTAGATAAAAAACATATTGTAACGGTACATTGAGAATTTTATAAATTATATATTTTATTATTTTTAAGAAAAAATAAAACATGAGTAAAATAAGTTATAATAATATAATTTAATTTTTAAAATTAAACAAACTTGTGAGGTTAAGTTTTGTGGTGGGTCCGTACTGTTTGATCAAAACTGGGTTCCGATTCTGTTTGATAGACATTTTTATGGAATAATAGTTTTAAGGGGACGAAATGAGAGTAACGACCGGTAAAAAAGATATTTGAAGTGTGTTTTTTTTTAAAAAATACGAAGAAAAAAACAAGAAGCAATCATTAAATAGATTAAAGAGCTATTGTGTCAAAAGAAGTCAAGAAAAAGCTTTGCACAAGGCAAGTGCTACGTATGTGCATGAAAACTAGAAAAAAATATGCAAACGTGCCCTCGTGAAACCATAACATTTTAATCGGGTTATCATAAGTTCTATTTGAACTGACAGCAACTAAAATCAAACTCATGGCTTTAAAGATCAAACTCATGGCTTTTAAAGATCAAAACTCATGGCTTTTTTTAATAACAAAAGTCATAGATTTATAACACAAAGTCATAGATAAGTCATAGATCTTGATTGTGGCCCAATGCTAAACTAAATTGAATGAATAGGTTTGGCAATGTCCATTCAAACACTCAAACCTATGTAAGGTAGCTATTTTTTCACTACTCCACTCTCCACATTATATGAAACCAAGATGGGATAAAAAATATCTTTTTAGGGAGTCATCATTCTCCTACCTCCCCTCTCTAACACCTCTTTTGTAATGTACAATTTTATGACACAATGTACAAGTTTCAACATACTCTCCCTTATTCTTCCTAACTCTCCATATCTCTACCTAAACTAATACTCATCCCCTTCACTCCCTACGCTCTCGCTAGAACATAATGTATAAATTTACTGGATAGTTTGAAGGTAACACGACACTACCACCTTGATAAACTGCCTACGTCGTGTCCACTACTGCCTAGTACCGATATCGAATAAGGTGAAACCAAATGAGACAAAATCAGTACCAGTATCATTTTTGTTCGTACCAAAGCTCATCCTTATTAGCATAAAGGTTCAAAACATGTTGTGGGTGTAGAATGGGTGTTGGTTTTATTAGTTTGTGGGGTGTGAGTTCGCGGATAAAAAACTAGTTTTCTAGCGATTCTCACGAAAATACATAGAGATTTCATTTTCCCAATTAATATCTTTAAAGGGTACACAGTCAATAGTTATGAACACAGACCAGATGTTCTCATTTCATCTGCATCCTAACTTAAAATCATATACCACACCACATTTTTCTTTCTTCTATCTTTCTCTTTTCTTTCTTCTTTTTTCAAAACATGTTGTGGGTGTAGAATGGGTGTTGGTTTTATTAGTTTGTGGGTGTGTGAGTTCGCGGATAAAAAACTAGTTTTCTAGCGATTCTCAACGAAAATACATAGAGATTTCATTTTCCCAATTAATATCTTTAAAGGGTACACAGTCAATAGTTATGAAACAAGACCAGATGTTCTCATTCATCTGCATCCTAACTTAAAATCATATACCACACACATTTTTCTTTCTTCTATCTTTCTCTTTTCTTTCTTCTTTTTTCTTTTTTCTTTTTTTTTCTTTTTTTCTTTTTCTCTTTTCTTTTTTGTCTCGTTATCATTCTTATTTTGATTTTACAGCAAAATAAGATGGTCATCTTCGTCATATAACGCTGAACCCCACTTTGTAAACTGTTCGACCGTAGCACATAGATGCAATATAGAGATTCTTTGACCATTTTTCCTGCAAGACCAACACTCAGCTCCTTCAGAAAAAGGGTGGGCTTACAAAAATTGCAATAAATTAAATCTTATTTTGCCATTACTTTGATGTGTTAAATGACAGTAATTATATCTTATCTGCTTTAATTATAACTTTCTTTCCTTTAGTGTATTATATAGATTTAGAATATCAAAAAAATAAAGAAATTCCCAGCAGCAATTATGAAATAGGTTAAGTTCTAAAAAGTAATATCTGCATTTTATTTTTTGTTTCATGCATCTATTTGCAGGGCTGCTCGTGTGCTAAATGAGGATTCTAAAAGCCTACTACACTATAGTTGTATGAAACAAAAAATTCACAATATTTACGAAAGATACGGTTTTTACCTTTACATGAGTACTTGGGAGGTAGATGTTCTTAATGTTTCTTGGGTTTCATCCATTATTTACGTCTCGGGATACTCAGTATAAAAGCAGCTTGATCAGCTGTAGCAGCCATAGATTTATCCTGTACCCACTTTCCCATCTACGGTGTATTCCTTCACTTGGGTAAAGAAAATCAAGTTCTACAACCTAAACAGTACAAATTTTAAGGGTTAATGATTATTATTGGTAAAAGAAAAAGGCTAATTAACTAGAAAGATACAAATGTGTTTTATTTTGGTTTTAAAAAAATGCCGAATGGAGCGTTTAGGTCCCAAAAGCCAAGGTGTGAGGCAAGGGCTTCAAGTACGCAAAGCGAGAATTTCACATACACGAGGCATGCTCAACGTACAACCAAAAGCTGGCATTTTTCTCCTCTTTTACACATCAGCCCTTTTATCAAGGAAACTATATATAAATTCTTCACCCCTTTGTTGTTTTTACATATCATCCTCTTACGGACCCTAATTTTGTCCAATTTTGACCCAATTGCATGAATCACTGCTTCAAGTGGTGCTTCAGGGCCTCGAGGTGTCTTCTAGATCGCCCATGCCTTAGGCACGCTTTTTAAAACCAAGCTTAACAATTTGCTAATATAATGTTCAACTATGACGTTAATCAACTCGGCAAAATAACAAGTAATACCTGTTCCGACATGAAAACCCTCTTTCCATTTTTTGCTGATCCATTTAAATGGAAATGATTCACTCACTTTATAGGATTGTTGAGTGTAAGGTGTTCCTGAATACAACGAAAAAAAAGAAAAAGATTAATACTAAAATTTTCCCCCTAAAATGTGAAAAGCAGCCTTTATAGATGGCAAAACGACAGCTGGTTAATGTCTTGAAATCAGAAAAATATTTGGGATTCCATTTTGGAACTTATTATCCGAACTAAGTAATAGGGTTTCATTTTGGAACTATTATCTAAATATTCTACTTAAGCAAGTAGCTTTGATAATAGTTTCATGCCAACTGCTGCAACAAAACTGATTACCTTTTATTAACATTTCACACAGACCGTCTAAAACTCCCTATTTTCGTCACAAATGTCCTTCTGAGTCAATTATTTTTTAGAATCTCAAAAAATGAATTTTCCAACACTAAAACATTTTAATATCTCATTATTGCAAGATTCACACATCTAAATACAATATTCTGCTGTCTATTTTATTACAGTTGATTATCTTATTCTGATTATTCAATATCAAAAATAATGCTTCAGAACACACATCAAAGATTCCCAAAATAAGGTTTCAAAACTACTTTTAGAAGAACAATCCATTTTGGGTTTAAACCACACTTTGGGCATTCATGAACTGTTGTAACAGGTACATAAAATAATATAGCCTAACTTGACCCATATTATGGTTGAAAGTGCCCCCTCTAAAATAAGACACATACTGCAATAGAAGCAAATCTAACTTTAGACATAACAACCAACGAGCTTCCATTGGCTGTACGGCAATCGAACTGATGTAAAAGTTCTTCTCCCATTGTTCCATGATCCAGTCCTGAAGAACATTTTATATATGCTTGGTAATAAATAATCAGGAAAAAATAAATTCAAATAGCTAGTAGAATCATCATAGTTATAAAACTTGTGAAGAAAAAATAGGTGAAACTTCAAAACTTGGGAACAAAATCCAGTTCCTGCATCCATAATTAAGGCCAAAGATTCGAGGCTGATGCCACACAGCTTATGTATAGACCATCTTCATTACCCTTTTCATGCTGGCGAAGCCTTGCATCTGCGACATTATAGTGATATCTGCAAAAAAAAATAGAGATTATATTCTTCAAACCAACTTGGACAATAACTCCATTGTTTGCGACATAGTAATGAATGCACATACAAGATGAGTAACCGAGCACTAAAATATATGGTCTTCTAACTGATGAATAGGGAAAGAGAGATAAAAAAGGAGTGAATATTTTCCTTGAAATTTGAAACAATTAAAAGAACCTAATTTCATAACCATGATTGTACCGCAATCAACTTGACTTTTCAAGTACCCTTCTGAAGAAGCAACAAAAATCTACATGTAATTTGTTTAATTCAGAATACTCACTTATCATCTTTATTCAGTTGCTATTAAGTAAAAACTATAGAAAAGCGTAGTGAATCTTAAACGATTAATACTAGAAGCTATTTAAGAAACTGAGTTAGTAAATCAATGGGTGATCATTGTTAGTTATAAGGATTTAGGATTTAGTATGAAAGTTCTTTTTATTACTATGACAGTATTACAAAAGCCTTTTTGGGCTTTATTAAATATCATAATGGAGAGATTAGGAAGTAGTATAACATATTGATCAGAATAATACCACAAAACCTATCAAGAATATGTAACACAGTAAGATATTAAGAACATGTAGAAATATGATATGCAAATTGTGAAGTATTCGTAATTAAGTCAATAAATGTGACTCTTGTGCATGAACAAGCTTATCCCTTTACGGAATTCAACTTATAGGAACTTTTTTCAATTTATTTGTAGCTGCTAATATATATATATATAGAGAGAGGGAGAGGGAGAGAGAGACATGCATATATAGATATGATATCATATCTCTTTATACATTATTAAAGTATATCACATAACCCTTGTTCATCGGGCGACGTGCATTATAACAGAAATCCATTGTGTAGCAGGACTACCTAATCGCACTTTCTTTTTTGGTTGTTCATCTTCTTCCAAATTAATAAGTAATCTACCCGTTTCTGTCCAACCTAAGGAGACAAAAACACATCAAGAAGAGGTTTATATCAATACTCCCTACATAAATAGAACAAACTGATAAAAAGGTACTGAAATTTACGCAGTTTTCCATTTGAGTTGTCAATTAAAGATAGCAAACTTTTTTATGCATAGAAAAAGGCTTTGCATGTTTCAAGTCTCAAAAACCGTAGTCAGCATGTCATGAATATGTGGCATGTCACGTGTAATGTCATGTAGGCAACCGAGGTGATGTGACATACCACATGTACTGCTACTTAGGCAACAGACGTGATGTGTTATGTCATGTTTGCTGCCACATAGGTAATGGAGGAGACATGGCATGCCAAGTGTACCACCATGTCAGGAACTTGAGCAACATCTGCAGAATGGTGACCAGTAAGCTGCTCGAGAGGTCAAAAGGTCCTCCTTTATGCATAAGAAAGTTGGATAACTTTAATTGACAGAGAAAAAATGTTCTGCCTCAAATGGAAAGTGACATAAAACTTAGTTTCTTTTTGTGCAGTTTACCCAAATAATAAAATGAACATTATCAAAATGCAAAAACCTTTAGGGCCCCGTCAATTCTGATAGGTCTTAATGATGTAACAGGTTCTATAAGACTCTCAAATAAAGAGATAAGCTTTGAATAATTAGGCTCTTCGTCAAATTTCAGATTTGTAACCACTTCAAGAAAATGTTTAAATGGTGCAGGACAAAAGCAACACATCAACTCAGGAGATGTTGCCATTTTCTTTTTACAAACAAGAAAACTCTTGTTGTCTCCCTGCAATATTGAATTAAAAAATTAAGAAGGAAAAAAAAAAGAAATGTAACAAAGTGAAAAGAAACTGACCTGGTAGCCTTGCCATGGTAGCCTTCCTTTCATGAGAAATATTAAGGTGTATGCAAGTGACTCAAGATCATCCCTTCTACTTCCTGTTCGACCTAAATGTGCATGCACACTTGCGTATCTAATTGTACCTCTGAAAAAATGTTTACGAGTATTTATATCGGAGCACAACAAACTGAATGTAAATACATCCAAAATACACATACCTAAATATATCCGGCCGTTGATCATATTCAACATGCTGACTAGATGGAGACTCTTTCCATTTCGATGCTGAAACAACAATAAATAACTATTAATGACACAATGAAAACTTTTTTGACAAGGTAATGATACAGATGACAGAGAAATTTATATTAAGAAAAACCCATAAAAAGTTTACCTAAACCAAGATCAATAAGATACAGTTTCTTTTCATCGACAGATCCTGGTTGACCAAGTAAGAAATTTTCTGGCTTCACGTCTCCATGTACAAATCTTAATCAAAATATAAAAAGGTCAAGATATGGTCAACAAGCAGTGTCTTCAAATATGCAGCTATATTGTTTAGGAATGCCTTACCCCTTCGAGTGAAGCTTTTCAAGAATTGATATTGACTCAACAGCAATGCAAGCTACCATACTTGGCGACATCCTGGAAAAGAATAACAAAACAATTGAGAAATTATGCATGTAGGAGAAATAAAAGAAAATACAAAGTACTTAAATTAAATAAACTATCATCTTACGATTGGCCTAAAGAATTCCAAACATCCCAAAGACTAGGACCAAGCATGTCCATAACCTGCCCAAAAAAAATAAAAAATACACTGTAAATAGAAATTATTCTACCACAAATGAGCATTTCATGATTTTAAGGTCAAAACTCACCAGAATGTAAAAATCACCTTGCCGACCCTTGTAGTGAACCCATGGAATCCCATAACATCCATTTAATGTGCTTTAGTAATAGAAATTAGATCATAATGTCAAAACTTGAGGTTCACATATGAGATAATTATTGACTCCGAATACGTCTTACAATAACAAATAATTAAATACCTGTAAACTTGCCACTCATAAGGTGGACCGTAGTTGCAACCTTTACTATTACGGTGCTCAAACTTTAATGCAACCTATAAAAAGAGAACCACAGAAAGATCAAATTTTGGTGGCATGAAAAAATAGTTATCATGAAAAATAAATTATTGGTTTTTCTAACATACCTCCACTGCATCTGGCCCTGTTCTTTCTGCTCCGCCACTTACCCTCCTACCAACATAAACTTGCCCGAAACCACCCTTCCCAACTTTCTTTCTGTCTTATATATAGGAGAATTACCAACTTGTACCTGCATTAAATCAGCAACACAAATTAACTTGCAAATTTGGTCAAAGCGCACATATTGATTATCTAGTTCTTGTGACGTAATATTGCAATACTCAATTTTAAGTGTTTAGATAAACAGATTATGCTTCTGATGATCTGATTAATAAGGAGTCAAATAATCTGTTCTTCATACTAGTTGCAACGAAATGATTATCTAACAGTGAAACAAAACTACGTATTACCCTTTCAGGCACAGCAGGTGTGCTTCCTTCTTCTTCCATTCCTATTATTTTATCAGCACTACCACCCTCCATGGCAATATCTTTATCCGCAACCACGTCTATTCTATTGAAAACGGGCCCGCCAACTCCAAGAGCCACAGGGCCAGGAACAATTTCACGCGGTGGTTCCTGGTCCAAATCAATCAATCTAGCACCTCTGCCTCTACCACCAGCAGCCGGCCTACCTGGTGTTGTTGTCACAATCCCTTTCGCTACACCTGCAGCATCACCTCTACCCTTCCACCACCAGTTTTCCTTCTGGTTCTGGTTGGTGCAGTGATGTTTTCGGGTTGGTCAGTTGGTTGAGTGGCAGGCTGGAGATCACCAAGCCGTTTTGATCTCCTTGCTCCACTTCGCAGTTGTGGCATCGTCACCCATGCAATTTATATCAAATTCATATCCCCAGTGGCCCGTTTAAAAGCCTCAAATTTATCTATACCACTTAAACAAACAGGTGTAAGACAATAAATAAATTGAAACCAGCTAATAATAAACACTTCCGAGCCTAATACTTTTCAAACAACAAAATATGAAAACTAAACACAATGTTGCTAGTATAAGTAGCATCATCGAAATCCACACACACCACCGAACAAAGACAACGAAATATGAAATACAAGAATGAGATCGAAAAGTTGCTTAATCAGGAAGCATTTCTAGATATTTACAAAGATTCTACAATCTGCTTCAACTTTGATTCTTTTGGGACCAAAAATCCAGCAATCCAACAGCATACAACATATAAATCCGAAAGTAAACCACTGCTTTCAGAATCACATCAACTAAATCTATCAACGCATCAAAATAAACGATAAATCATTAAATCCTCAGCACTGCCATTGAATTCGTATAAATAAACAATCAGACAACAAAATCGAACATCTCGATGATCCCTAACTCATGAAAACTACTTAATCCGATCATCAGAATTCCTACAAATTCAAAAATCCGCAACTGAAATCCAAAAAAAAACTCAAACAGTAGATTGATTATACCACAGGAGCTGCAAAATCTAGACGATCGGAGGCAAATGCTTGATCAATCGGCTGTTAGATCTTTTCAGTAAACTCCATAAATTGCACCTCTTCCTTTGCCTTATCTGCTAAATTGAAGAGAAATTCAAAAGCTTCTGCAACGAAGATCAAATTGTTTTGTTAATTTAGGGATTTTGAGGAAAAATGGGATTTGAAATGATGAAACGTACGTATCGCTATATCTGTTGTGTGATCGTTTGCGGCTATCGGTGTGTTTCTCTCTGATTGTGGTCTAGCCCTTGTGTTCGAGAGGAATTAACATTAAAATAATATTTAATATAAGTTTTGAAAATAATTATTATTTATCATAGAATAGTTTACACTCTTACGTGATATTGGTAAAAATAATTAGTTTAGAGCATTTAGCCATTCACATCTCATTCCTTATTTTTATCTATATAATTACACTAAAAATCACTACTTTTTCTCTCTCCTTTCAATTAAAAAATATATTTTATACCTTTTTCATTACATTTTCTCTCTCCTTCACTCACAACTGACGTGATCTCGAAGTTTCAATCAAATTTAAAACCAAATACTACTAATTAGCTAGCGGTAAGTGGGTTATCGAACACAGGAAGTTTGTGGAATATGTGTTGACTCAATCAAATTGCAATCACCAAACTTTAACTAAAATGACAAGAAAGTAAAATTCAATAGTCTGTTGATTTGTTGAATTGGCTTAAAACAAGGAGACAAAGTAAATTGGTTTGTAAAAATCAGTAATGAGAGATATGTTTCCCTTTTGATATCCGGATTTTAACAAATGATGATATTGGTGTTAATTGGGAAGAATCACATAGACATGATTCATGAGTGTGCTTATGTGCGATAAAAGAGGACTAAGTACTTGTATTAGCAAGGTTATCTCTATATAATCAGTATCACTGTTGAATTACCCCAACCCTTCCACTAAATCAAGATTTGCCTATGGCATCAAGAACGTATGGTTAAAGTTAAGCAATCCATGAATGACCCTTTACACACAATACACAATCATCATGACAAAACAATCACAAGATCAATTTCATCATCCCATAAATATAAAACACCAACATGATCAAAGTTGTAAATCCTTCAAATCAAAAGGAAACACAAAAGAAGACTAGCCACTCATAGTTTTATGCATGAAAACAAGATTCAAGATACAATTCATAACAATGAAAATGAAATAACAAGGATTAAAGTACCAAAGATCTTGTTCTTCAACACATCGAAGATGATCACCAAAAGCTTAGCCAAACAAGACTTAAATCATCATCATCACCCGAGTGTTTTTGTTCCAAGGAAATTCACCCTTCAATCAATTGTTTTCCAATGTTTTTAAAAAAAACATGCCAGCCAAAAGTTGCCTACTTTCTGCCAAAGAATCGTCACATTTCCATATTTCCCTCAAAAGCACCTCCACTTGTGATTTTAATATGTGAATCCACTTGCCAGAAAGTTACCTCTACCGTAACTTACGGTAGCCACCGTAAGTTACGGTAGCCACAAAGTTGATACGGTGGAAATCTTCTATGTTACGGTGGAAAGATTCAGGATTTGGGGTCCACCGTAACTTACGGTGGCCACCGTAAATTACGGTGGAGCCCTGAATATTCTGTTTCTTCTTTTCTTCTTTCCACACACGTCCACTCCGTTCCACGCTAGCAACTTTTTCTCCATTTTTTAGCTCCCAACGTACCTGAAACATAAGCAACTGTAGTTATCTAATTCAAGATAATTTCACGATTAAATAAGAGATAAATTCATCTTTTAACATTATGAAGGGTTGTCCTATGGACCACCCGTCACATCCCCACACTTAACCGTTGCTTGTCCCAAGCAACATATCGAATCATTTTCAAACAAGCGATCAATGTAAATCAAGCATAAACATGTAATACTTTTACTAACTCTTTCTTAACACCCAGAATGACACACCCCTCGCTATGTCCCTCCTCTCGGCGACAAGTAAGCACTAGCGTCCATGAGCTAGACACACAAAAGGCAAACGGCGGTTGCATAACTATAAGCTTGTACCTAAATCGCCCCTTCTCTTAACAATTGCCAAACATGAATGCATATCAAAGGGACTTCAAGGTTGTAACGTGGCTAGGTGTATGGGTAGGAAATGGAATATATATGAAGAAGCGAAAAACTTAACCTGGTCTTTATTACACAATAACATAAACAACTAACTACCAAACCTACTACTATGAACAAGGTACTCAACTTCAATCCCCTTTTTTTTCTTTTCTTTTTTTTCTTAGTTTTTCTCTCTTTTTTTCATCGCTTTTTCCAAAAAAAATTTATATATATTTTTCTTTAATAACAATAAAACAAACATGAAATCTTCACGTAAACATTCAACATAGCATTGAAGATGATTACAACTACTAAACAACTACTAACACTCTAAGACCAGGTTATGTTGGGTGAATTTAAAGTAACTAGCTAAGGGGTAACAAACGATAGGCTTTTAGGCACAAAATTGGGCAACTAAATGTCCAAACCCCGCCCCTCTCGCAACCAAGCTCATATATATAATTTATGAGGTCCAACCCCCCAAATCTCACACTTGCACACATCAAAGACGAGGCTACCTAAATGCCCTTATTCTTTTCACATTCACATTCAACTAAGGTCTCGAATCGTATTCAAGCACAAGTTCTAATGCACCCCCACCTGTTGCCACTCTCACAAAGAAATGCGTAGTTATCTACAAGTGTGGCTTCAACTCTCACCAAGAATAAGACTGATTAAAGGTTGCCAATGCGTCATTCGGAGTTAATCCAAGGTGTTCAAATTCTCACAATGTTTTGTTTGAAATTTTTTTAAAAACTTCAAAATTTCTCCCCATCCCCACACTTGAGGTACATTGACCCCAATGTACGGTTTTAGGAAGATTTGATCGCTTAAACAAACCGAAAGCTCATAAGCTTAAGCATAGATTCCTTTTTGGCATTTTTCATTTTATATTTTTTTTCCTTTTTAAAAAGAACCACACCACCAACTCTCACATAGCCCAAAACAAAGCAAAATTACTTAACTCCACCCATCCACCCATCCATAAACATGACAAACCAACAAATATTCACAAAATGTACAAGAAAGAACACAACCTGACTAATAGTAGCGGGGCTGAGGAGGCCCGAAGATAGAAGACATCATGTCATTCCATTCTCCGAAAGCAAATGCGCCGCTACCACTTCCCTCTTGATGCGATGCTCCTTGTTGTTGACGAGGATCTATCCATTGCGAATGATGGAGCGGCGGGGTCGGATACGATACACTACCATCGTAAGGTGGTAGAGACGTATAATCCACCGGAGGTGGATCCACAACCACAGGCCGCCCTGCATGCCAATCCGCATGCATCCTTCTTGCTTGATCATCTTCATACCGATTATTCACCTCCACCTCATAGGAATAAGCATGTGCACGATTCCATGCTTCTTGACGGTCAAAATTATGCTTCAAAGCTCGTTCCATACTAGCACTCATCATCGTGTGTTGATCAAATAGCGTTCGCTCAGAACCCGACCACGAATCAAAAATGGGTGCCAGAGGAAGTTGGTTCTCAATAACTTCTTGCATGGTACCATCGTAAGCCCAGTTTGGCGCGTACGATCGCTCCGTGTAATCATAAAAAGCACCACCATGTCCCCTACCTGGACCCCCTTGACCCTCATGCACATCCTCATCATGAGGCTCATCCGCATAATCCTCATCCCCACTCGGGGCTTCATCTCCACTCTCTGGATCATCCTCTTCTCCTAGTAAAAGTGCCCTTGCATCAACTTTCAATACTCTCCATCTTTGACCCTCCGATTTTAGCTTGTGATATCTCTCCGACTGAGTGTAGGTCCATCCAGTACCCATCTTCTGAATCTCCAAAGGCTTATGTCTCTTAAATGCTCCTTTATCCTCCGCTGTGATTGCTCTGAACTGCTTCAACAATCCCGTGATAATTCGGCAGTACGGGATGATGTTCCTCCCTACTTTGTTACGGCATATCCAAAGATGGTTCATAATTAAATACCGTATCGGAAATCGGGGCGACCCGTTAAGCAACGAGTAGAGAACTGGTACCTCTGAATACCTCACCTGTTCCTTATCTCCTCTTCGGGGAATGACATTCAAGACGCAAATAGTCAGCAGCAATTTGCTTCAATCTTCAAGTTCCTCCGGTACAAAACACCACTATAAGTACCGGGCAAGAATATAGCTGCCAACATGTCATTCCACCTTGGATGTTTCTCGGTTTAATCAGCAGATCATCAAGGCTTGGGATCATGTAATCACGAGCAGGTAAACTGTCATATTTTGCTAATCTTCGCAGTGACTCAAATGACATTTCCACCTTTATCCCATTAACCTCGCCCGTTAACTTCATCTGTGATGGCCTATCATACCTGTTGCATTTCAATGTTGCCATCCATTCTTGAATTTCAGTCATAAACAGATTTTTGTTGTCCCTGTCATAACAACCGAGTGCTGGCTCCCATCCTAAAGCGCGAAACCGGGCAAATACATTAAATGGCCCGAACTCAACTTCTCTGACTTCCCTTTCACAGATAAACGCAGCAGCCTTATTCTTTAACCGGTTCATTCGGTCATGAAACAATACCGGTTGCCACTTCTCCGTTGATCCTCTAGGGGACCTGATTCCCCGGTTCCTTACCTTTTGAAGAGGAAGAACTTGCCCCGGCTCTATCCTTAGTTCTTACCATTTTTCTACACACAAGACAAACAACACAATTAACACAATAAGTATGATCCTTCTTCCACAATATCCCCACACTTGCTTGTTACTACGATTGTAGATGTTAGTTAACCAAGAGTTTAAAAAAATTGGGCATGATGTCTCTACAATGTAAAGGTTCCCAAAGTTCACAACTTTATCATCAAACTTACATCTACCATAACAAGCACATGGTCATTCCATTATAAATAAAACCAAATAGTTCATAACAATGATCAAACAACCATGTCATCCAAACATAATCAAAAACAAGCAAATGTGTATGAACCAATGAGAACAACAAAACATAAACCTTAATCCTCACAATGCACCATCAAAAACAACAAAACAATATGACATACCTTCAATTGATGATGTTAAATGCCAAGAAAGGCAAAAGCTTGAAATCCCCAAAAATTTTCAGACCTAGGGCTTGCTATTCGGACCAGAAAACTTCGTTTTTTCATAATTATCTTCTCAAAATCAGAAGCTACGTGAAATTCTAGTCAAGATAGACCCAAGAATCACGTGATTTGGTTAAGAATTGAAGGTTTTATGAAGAAATCAAGGTTGTGGGTTATGGGTGTTATGGAGAAGAAGAAGAAGATGGGAATGGTGAATTGAAGGAACCGTGGGTTTTTGTAAAATAACAATTTCCTTTTTTTTTATTAACACACTTGAAACCGGCGCCCATCCCAGGTCCACCATAATTTACGGTGGCCACCGTAAGTTACGGTGGCACCTGGGTTCAAATTCTATCGTAAGGCAGTGTAAATCTGTCGTAAGCATATGACATGGTCACCGTAAATTACGGTGTGTACCGTAACTTACGGTGGACTTGATTTTGATTTTGATTTTTTTAATAGCAACGTTTTCTGTAAACATGGTAAAACGTTGAATGTCGATGAGATAGAAATTACCTACCCCCTAAAAAATCTCATGTTGTCCTCAACATGATCCTAAAACTATTTGTTACCCGAACGAAAACAAAAAATTGCAATCAATTAAAACAAAATAAAGCAAAACAAAAACAAACTTAATTATTTACACTACCGCAAACCTGGGCCTCCTAAACATTACCGTCCTCCAGTGGATGAAGGATGTAGCTCACCTTGTCCACTTCAAGCATTTTCAAGTCATTCCCATCTAAGTATGGTTTGAGGCGGTGACCATTTACCACTTGTTTCACATGATCCTTTGGGTCTTCAATCTCTATTTCACCAAATTTACCCACTCTTGTGATCACATACGGTCCCATCCATTTGCTTTTAACTTCCCGGGAAAAAACTTGAGCTTGGAGTTATATAACCACACCCTTTGCCCTTCTGCAAAAACTCTCTTCCGTAACTTCGCATCATGAACCCGTTTAAGCTTGTCCTTGTAAGCGGATGCACATTCATATGCCTCATCTCGGATTTCTTCCAACTCACACAACTTCAACTTTCTTAACTCGCCAGCTTCATTATACTCCATGTTGACATTCTTAACTGCCCACCAAGCTCTATGAGCTAACTCCATTGGTAAATGGCAACCTTTCCCATACACCAACCGATACGGTGTTGTTTCAATTGGTGTTTTATACGCTGTTCGGTATGCCCATAGTGCATCATCCAACTTCACCGACCAATCTTTCCTATCAACTCGAACGGTTTTCATCAAGATTTCTTTAATTTGACGATTTGATACTTCCACTTGACCGCTAGTTTGTGGGTGATATGGAGTTTCAATTCTATGGTTCACATTGAACCTTTTCAACAACTTCCCAAAGTTGAAATTCTTGAAATGTGATCCACCATCGCTTATAATCACCCGAGGCACCCCAAACCGTGAAAAAATGTTAGATTGCACAAACCTACATACCACCGTGTGATCATTGGTTCGTGTTGCAATTGCTTCAACCCACTTCGAGACATAATCCACTGTAACAAGAATGTACAAATAACCACATGAGTTTGGGAACGGGCCCATGAAGTCGATGCCCCAAACATCGAAGATATCAACCACAAGGATCGGTTGCATTGGCATCTCATCTCGTTTTGATATGCTGCCCATCTTTTGACAATTCAAACAATTCTTTGCATAATCTCTTGCATCCTTGAAAATTATAGGCCAATAAAACCCACAAGTGAGCACTTTGTAACCGGTCTTTTGACCACTAAAATGACCCCCACATGCGGATGAATGTGCATGTGCCAAAATCTCTTTAACTTCTGACTCGGGAACACATCTCCTCAAAATTTGATCCGTACCAATTTTAAACAAGTCGGGTTCATCCCATATGTATTGCTTCACTTGTGTCAAAAATTGTTGTCTCCTTCTCTTCACCCAATGTTGTGGCATCACACCCTTGGCCAAATAATTAACGAAGTGGGCATACCAAGGTGTATTAAGAATGGCTAACACATATTCATCCGGAAATTGCTCATTGATCTCACTTGAATCTTCGACTCCATCCAATGGAATCCGAGATAAATGATCTGCAACAACATTTTCACAACCTTTCTTATCCCGGATTTCTAGATCAAACTCTTGCAATAACAAAATCCATCTTATCAATCTTGGCTTTGCATCCTTCTTAGCCATCAAATGACGAACTGCGCTATGATCGGAGTACACAACCACTTTGCTCCCCCAAATGTAAGATCGAAATTTATCCAAAGCATACACTACCGCAAGCATTTCTTTTTCAGTTGTGGTGTAATTCAATTGTGCTTCGGACAAGGTTTTGCTTGCATAGTAAATCACAACAGGTTTCTTATCAATCCTTTGGCCCAAAACAGCTCCGATTATGTTGTCACTTGCATCACACATAATTTCAAATGACTTTGTCCAATCCGGTGGTTGCAAGATAGGAGCTTGCACTAATTGTTCCTTCAAAACATTAAAAGCTTGCAAACATTCATTAGTAAACTCAAAAGGGACATCTTTCAACAAGAGATTACACAAAGGTTTTGTGATAACACTAAAACCTTTTATGAATCTCCAGTAGAATCCCGCATGTCCCAAGAATGATCTAACCCCTTTAACATTTGTTGGAGGTGGCAAAGATGAAATGACTTTTATTTTTGCTTTGTCCACCTCCATTTCCTGGTTGGACACAACATGTCCCAAAACAATTCCCTCTTGTACCATGAAATGACTTTTCTCCCAACTTAAGACCAAATTCGTTTCGACACATCTTTTTAAAACTTTTTCTAATTCATTAAGACATGTGTCAAAAGTTTGCCCAAAAACAGAAAAGTCATCCATGAATACCTGAAGTGTGTCCCCAACCATATCCGAAATATACTCATCATACAACGTTGAAACGTGGCCGGAGCGTTACACAATCCAAATGGCATCCTTCTAAAAGCAAAAGTGCCATATGGACATGTAAAGGTGGTCTTGTGTTGGTCATCCGGATGAATGGCCACTTGGTTGTATCCCGAATACCCATTCAAAAAACAATAAAATTTTTGACCCGAAAGTTTTTCAATGATTTGGTCAATAAAGGGTAACGGGAAATGGTCTTTTGAAGTGGCCGAATTCAATTTTCTATAATCAATACATACTCGCCACCCGGTTACCGGTCGGGTGGCGATTTGCTCACCATTTTCATCTTTAATCACCTGAATGCCGGCTTTTTCGGTACCACTTGTGTAGGACTTACCCACACACTATCCGAAATGGGATAGATGATCCCCGCATCCAACCACTTGATGACCTCCTTTTTCACCACCTCTCTCATGTTGGGATTTAACCTCCTTTGAGTCTCACGAGTTGGTTTTGCGTCCTCAGTAGTAATGATTTTGTGCATCACTACAGAAGGGCTAATACCTTTCAAATCGGCTATTGTCCACCCAATTGCGGCCTTGTTTGTTTTTAACACCTTCAGAAGTTTGTGTTCTTGAGCTTCTTCCAAGTTGGATGCTATGATGACCGGCAATGTTTCCTTTTCTCCCAAAACACATACTTCAAGTGATCCGGTAGAGTCTTCAACTCAATCTTGGGTGGACATTCGAAAGATGGCTTTGTATTGGAATTAATTTCAACCGGTAGACTTTCAATTTGGTGCGTCCATGGTGGCCTTCCTTCCTGTACAGCCAACACATGTTGTTTTTGCTCCTCCATCCTCAATGCACAAACCTGTACCTGTTCAGAAAAATCACACAAACAAACCTCCACCGAATCTTCCTCATACTCATGAGGGTCATACTCATCAAATTCATCTGCCATAAAACACTCATCATCATCATCAAAATAAGATTTGTTAGCAAACACATTTAAACTCATTTGGCGTTTACCGAATGCCATTTGTATTGTACCATTCCTGCAATCAATCCGTGCATGAGCCGTGTTCAAAAATGGTCGTCCCAAAATAACATTTGGGCTGTGGTTTGGATCAACGGAAGCATAATCCAAACCAAAAAGTCAACGGGATAATAAAACTCCTTCGCCTGCACAATCACATCCCACACAATCCCCCTAGGAAGTTTATGAGACAAATCGGCTAACACCACCGTTGTCTCCACCCGTTCAATGGACCAAAATCGTATTGGTCATATAAACTTCCCGGGAGGATACTCACCCCGGCTCCAAGATCCAATAACGCCTTAGACATTTTGAAATCACCCACTTGGATATCTATCAATGGTGCTCCCGGATCTCGGAGCTTGAGTGGGAGGGTTCCCTCCACAATTGCACTCACCCTTGCAGTTAGTTTAACCCGTTTAGGCACCCTTTTCATTCTTTTAAATGTACACAACTCTTTAAAAACTTTGTATAAGCTGGAATTTTCTGAATTGCCTCAATTAATGGAATGTTAACTTTGACTTGTTTGAAAACTTCCATTATGTCATCTTTTTCCAATGACGAATGTGAGATCACACTCTTTTTACCCGGGTCAACCAAAGCCGACGGAAATGGTACTTGGCTTTGGTCCACCTCTTTATCATGTTGAATCACATTTTCCTTGAAAACTGGTTTTTCAACAACTTTCTTATTTGCATTTTCGTTCAAAACATTTTCTTGAAGACTTTGGTCTTCCTCATCACTTTCTAACCCGGTAATATCCTCAACCACCCCATCAATTAAAACCGGAGAAGGTGGTGTTTTATATTCTTTACCACTTCTCAACACACTAACATGATTAATAGGAACATTACGAGAAGAACTGTGAGAGGGATTTTACCTTTGTGTCACTAGGAAGTTAGCCTTTGTTCTTCTTGAGATTCGCCACATCTGTTGCAAGTTGTCCCATTTGATTGGTTAACGATTGAATGGCCTTGTCTCGAATTTCATCTTTCTGAACTCTAGCATCATCCAATTGATTCCTCTTTTGCATCTCCTGTTGCATGGACTTTAGCATCTCCATCACTTCATTACCACCACTTGATGAAGATTGATTTGTCTCATTTCCTTGGTTATTTCCCGATGGTTGAAAAGGCTTTTGATATCCTTGATTGTGTGCCCCTCTAAAATTTCCTTGATAATTTTGGTATTGTTGACGAGGAACAAAATTACCTTGAGGTTTTCCTTGGAAATTTGGGTTAGATTGATTAGCAGGATTCCCATAAGTAAAGTTCGGATGATTCCTCAAACCCGGATGATAGGTATTTGAATTCATGTTGTAATTTCTTCCACCAAACCCTTGACCTTGAATAGCATTCACTTCCTCCACTTGTTCAAGAGTTACCGTGCAAGAATCCACAGTATGCCCCAACTCATTGCAATTTGTACAAACATTGTAAACTTGATTTGTAGCTTGTACATTACCATCATCCACCGCATGAACTGGAGCTCGTGTAATGACTGGTCGTGCTCGTCTTGATGATTGAGCCTTCCTCTTTGACGTAACCGCCATTTGTTCCAAAAATGCCCAATCGTCTTGCTCATAATTTGTACCAAATGTACCATTTGTGATAGACATTAAATCTCAGGCATCTTCAGAATGAAGCCCCTTGTGAAAAGCGTTCAACAACTCCCATAACTCAATTCCATGATGAGGACAATTCTTGATCATCATGTTAAAACGCTCAAACGCCTCATAGAACATTTCACCTTGTTGTTGTTGGAAGCTTCTCAAGCTTCTCCTAGCATCATTAGTCTTTGGGCTGTGAAAAACTCTTCCAAAAATCTTTGTTGCATCTCAGCCCATGTGTAAATTGAAGCAGATGGCAAAGTGTAGAACCACCTCTTTGCCTTATCCTCCAATGAAAACTGAAACAACACCAACTTGACATCATCCGCAGAAAATCCTTGACCACCAATTGTGTTACAAATTGAGTCATAAGCTTCCAAATGAAAATAGGGTTCTTCCGTTGCTAACCCTTTGTACTTTGGCAAACTTTGAAGTGAATTTGTTCGGACTTCAAACGTTCTCCCTTGATTGTTTTGAGGAATGACCACTGGTGATGGATTATTTGTGATGATTGGACGAAAGTGTGCCTCAATACCCCTAGCAGCATCCAAATTATGCCTTCGTGGAACACCCAACCTAACTCTTAGTCGCTGATGACCCATTGGTCTTTGAACTTGTGGTCCTGGAGGCATAAATTGCTGAAATGGTGGTTGAAAGATTGCTCCCCCAGGTTGTGGAGGGATCTGCTCTTGAAACTGTGGCCCATGTGGCCTCACTTGGGGTTGTATTTGTGGTGGTATAATTTGTTGTTGCACAACTTGTGGTTGTGGTCTCCCATATCCTTACATAGCTTGTCCTTGACTATAAACATAATTTCCTTGATCAGCATCTCCTTCGTACGTGTACCCTTCTTCCTCATATCTCCTAAACTCATCACCATAACCACCATCAACACCAACTCCTCCTGCTCTCGATGTTTGTACAACTTGAGGTTGTTGGTCTTGTGTATCCGGTTGCATTTGAAAGGTAGAGGGAGTATGAAATATGGATGGGTTGGATTGATACGGTTGTGGTGTTGGTACTGGTTCAGACGATGATGCTTGACCGGTTGTTGGGAAGAAATATGAAAAGGGCGGAATGGGTGCTGATGGGTCAAAGCTAAAAGAATGTTCGGTTTGGGTACTTGTAGGTAATGGGGTATGGGTTGGTTTAGTTTCAGGTGGTAATGTAGGATTCGGTAAAGGCTCGGATGGTGTTGTTTGACCCGTAATAGGAGGCGGTGAAAGCGGATCCATTGTGTTTCATGGTGTAACGGGTGATGTAGGTGCTATTGGTGGACCACTGAATTTATTTTGTCTGTGTAAGACTCTTTTCCTGCGAGCAGCTCGTTCAATTTCTGGATCAAACACTTATGGTGATGATGAGCTCGAGTTTCTGGTATGCATACACCTGAAACAAAAACCTGCACACTACACACAACCAGCGTAACACCGAAATAACAACACAAAACTAATAATCAAACACACGTTGCGCACAACTCCCCGGCAACGGTGCCAAAATTTGACGTGATCTCGAAGTCTCAATCAAATTTAAAACCAAATACTACTAATTAGCTAGCGGTAAGTGGGTTATCGAACACATGAAGTCTGTGGAATATGTGTCGACTCAATCAAATTGCAATCACCAAACTTTAACTAAAATGACAAGAAAGTAAAATTCAATAGTCTGTTGATTTGTTGAATTAGCTTAAAACAAGGAGACAAAGTAAATTGGTTTGTAAAAATCAGTAATGAGAGATATGTTTCCCTTTTGATATCCGGATTTTAACAAATGATGATATTGGTGTTAATTGGGAAGAACCACATAGACACGATTCATGAGTGTGCTTATGTGTGATAAAAGAGGACTAAGTACTTGTATTAGCAAGGTTATCTCTTGATAATCAGTATCACTGTTGAATTACCCCAACCCTTCCACTAAATCAAGATTTGCCTATGGCATCAAGAACGTATGGTTAAAGTTAAGCAATCCATGAATGACCCTTTACACACAATACACAATCATCATGACAAAACAATCACAAGATCAATTTCATCATCCCATAAATATAGAACACCAACATGATCAAAGTTGCAAATCCTTCAAACCAAAAGGAAACACAAAAGAAGACTAGCCACTCATAGTTTTATGCATGAAAACAAGATTCAAGATACAATTCATAACAATGAAAATGAAATAACAAGGATTAAAGTACCAAAGATCTTGTTCTTCAACACATCTAAGATGATCACCAAAAGCTTAGCCAAACAAGACTTAAATCATCATCATCACCCGAATGTTTTTGTTCCAAGGAAATTCACCCTTCAATCAATTGTTTTCCAATGTTTTTAAACAAAACATGCCAGCCAAAAGTTGCCTACTTTCTGCCAAAGAATCGTCACATTTCCATATTTCCCTCAAAAGCACCTCCACTTGTGATTTTAATATGTGAATCCACTTGCCAGAAAGTTACCTCTACCGTAACTTACGGTAGCCACCGTAAGTTACGGTAGCCACAAAGTTGATACGGTGGAAATCTTCTGTGTTACGGTGGAAAGATTCAGGATTTGGGGTCCACCGTAACTTACGGTGGCCACCGTAAATTACGGTGGAGCCCTGAATATTCTGTTTCTTCTTTTCTTCTTTCCACACACGTCCACTCCGTTCCACGCTAGCAACGTTTTCTCCATTTTTTAGCTCCCAACATACCTGAAACATAAGCAACTGTAGTTATCTAATTCAAGATAATTTCACGATTAAATGAGAGATAAATTCATCTTTTAACATTATGAAGGGTTGTCCTATGGACCACCCGTCAACAACCACTTTCAAAAATATTAAAAAATTTATAAGGGTTGAACAGTAAATCCTTAAATTTACAGATGAACAGTAGCATTTTCTCTCTTCTCCACTCACAACCACTCAAAACTATCCCATATAATTTAAGGACTCACACTCACATACTTATAAGGCATGGGTTGTGAATGCTCTTATATGTTATATAGTATTTATACTTGCTTTTAGTGTTAATTTGTGTCCATCGATTGATATTAGATTGTTGAACGTTTGTGACAATATGACGGCAAATTTGGGTATCTTATTGTTCTAGTTTATCTGATGTTTTATGAGTATAAATAATTGTAACGTACATATACTGTACATAGCAAAAAATAACGTCAACCTCTTCATGATGTTTGATACGCGTGAGCTGGTTGTAGATTTAGAGAGTAAATCAAATGTGTTGATAGAGTGAAGGTAAGTAAGAATTGTAAATGAGAGCGTTTGATGTTTATTTTCATGTTAAGCGAGCAATTTTTATAAGAAATACATTGAGTAGTGATGGTAGTATTGTTAAACAGTTAATATGTCTATGGAGTATTTGCTTGTTTTGTGTGAGATGTATTATAGACATGTAGTTTGTTAAAAGTGGTCGAGATATGTAAAAGAGTGTATTTAATATTTATTTGTCATGTTAAGTGAGTTGTATTAATAGGTAGATTGTGTGTGGTGGATTGTAGTCTTTTTAGACGGTGTAGATAGCTTTTTGGTATTTGTTTGTTTTGTGTAATACGTGTCATAGCCAATGTAGCATGCTGCGTATTGAAATGTTCGTTCGCTCTCAACCCTTGATGTTTCTGATTGCATGAGGACTAGTTGATATTTATTTATGAAAAAAGTTCAAATATAAAGTGTATTTTTGTTATAAAGTGTGAGAATACACAACGAGTCAAAAAAGACACAAAAAAATTATATCTCACAATCTAAGTCGAATTTCAAAAAAATAATTCGGAGCTTTTGTTCCCCTAGTCGTTCTCACTAAGAAAAAATAAACAAAAAATAAAAAAATAAAAAATTAACCTTTTTTTATTGTGACATTTATGAAAGACACAATTACTTCATTGTGTCATTATGAAAGACACAATGATGTCATTGTGTCAATATAAAAAACACAATGACGTCATTGTGTCATATAAAAACACAATAAAAAAATTATTTTTTAATTTTTTTTCTGAAAGAGAACAACGAGAGGAACAGAGGCTCCGAAGTACTTTTTAAAATTCGATTTAGATTGTGAGATATTAATTTTTGTGATTTTTTTAGTCTCATTGTGTTTTTTCACACTTTGTAGCAAAAATACACTTTGTAGAATAAACTCACCCCTTTATTTATAGCTGGCACATATCTCATTTACGATTTTTGAAATTCAAAATAGTATATGTTCGGATGTTGAAAGTATTGAGCCCTAGTTTAAGATGCGGTACATCATCAATTCAAAAACTCATCAAACACTACTGTAAAGTTTTAAACATCACTCCCGAAACAAACAAAACCTATATCAACAATCATAAGGATTCATATGACAACGGCCATGACATCTCGGTAATTTCCCATGGATAAATCGCTTTACTCTGGTTAGACGTGTTCTCAAGATAGCGCCACACCTTCAAGTCTCTTCTCGAGGCCTATTTCCTAGATCTAGATTCTTGGAGCTAAATCAAGAGATTTGATAGTTATAATTCATCAGTAATGTACCTCATCATCATGTATGAACTTATGTTATACATTTATGCTTTGCTTTTTATTAAATAAATTGTTCTTTTTCTTATTAGTCTTGATCTAAGCAATCACGGAAAAAAGAATCGTTAGCTTGTTTTGACTGTATTTTCTTCCCAAATTCATAAGACGTCGGTTTTATATTATTTTTAATTTTAATAACTCATTTTGTTAATAAAAGCTTGCCAAATTTGTCACGTGTATGGTGCACCAAATTTTGTGTTCTTTCTCATGCTCAGAAAATATATGGTAATTTTACATGATATATAATGTGTTCTTGTCAACAAATATTGTAATAGTTTAAAACTCACTTCGTCGTCATTAATAAAAAATTGAGTTTCTTATTAGAAACTATAAGTTGCCTTTATCGGATTGAGCTAGGTCGTTCATAAATCAACTGCATCATCTTAACTATATCAAGTCAACTATCTATGCCGGTTTGAGATTCATGATTCAGTTCACTCTTAAAATTTAACATTTAACTGTTTAGCGCAGTTTAGAACTTGAAACAATCGTGTAAAACAAACTGGTAATTTTAATATGTTTAACCCGTCGTTATCCACACGTGTTATAGTCAGGTTTCATTTTAATCACTTTTTAAAGATATTATATATTACTCATTATCAACTTATTTATGCATTATAGGTTGTACTTCAGCTTTAAAGGTTGTATCCGTTTTTTTTTTTTTTCTTTCTTTTTAGTTTTTCTTTTTTCTAAGTTTAACTCTAATACTTTTATATCTTTTACAACTTAATCTTATATTTTTTCACATTCAACTTTGATTCCCTATATATTTCATCTTTCACAGACTTTTCGTTTTATGTTTCGGTTAAAATTTTACGAGTTAACACGCCACAACGTGTGCGTGCAGTTCAACATTTTTACGCTTGTTTTTTTCCCGTTTAACGGCGCGTCATAACGCGCGGGTCTTACATTGACTTAGTTATTGTTTTTAATATTTTACATTTCACGTGCGGGGTTCAATGTTTTTATGTCTACTTTCCGTTCGGTTTTATTTTTCCATTTATTATTTCTTTTTTAGTACAAGTTTTCTTGTGTTGGTGATCGCCGATAGTGGTGTAAAACTGATGCTATCTGATATGGTTTTACGTCTCCTGTCGCAACACGAGGGGTTTAATACTAATTAAATTTAATAATTAAAGTTAAAAAAACAATTAAAACCGTCAAAACTGGACCGTTAAACCAACCGAACCAAACCTTAAAACACCATAGGTTAGCCACACCGCCCACACACATGTCATATTCAACTCAACCAATTGACTTCAAACTTTTATAAACCAAAACTAAAATATCATGACAATTTGGCATTACATCCATAGTTAAGGGTCCTAACATGTCCAAACCTAATACTTCACAAAACAAAACAAAAACTCCCACAATAACAAACCAACAAATACAAATCAAAACAACTTCACTTTATTATCATCATCTTCAATCCCATGGCTGCAACTTCTCTCCTATCTCTCTCCCTCCCCAAACCAACCATACTCACCCCGAAATCATCGGCTTCCGTTGCAACGCCATCGGTCACAACCACCGAGACCCTCGATCAAAAATTCGGCCGAAAAGGCATCAGGTTCACGGAGAATGATGATGGTGCTGCGGTTGCTGAACTTACGGTCCGAAATGGTAGTTCTTTGAAGCTTCAGTTGAACAATGCTCATGTGAGTTCTTATAAGCCTAAGGTGTATTGGAGAGATGATGGGTTTGAAGAGGTTTTGTATACTACTACTTCTGGTGCGAAAGGTGGGATTGGGTTGGTGATTGATAGTGTGACCGATGATTCGAAGGCGAAAGGCGTTGATTTGTCGCAATGGGTCGTGAAGGATGCTGATTCTGACTCCATTGATGCTGTTCAGGTGATGTTCATCTTCTGGTTCATCTTGAAAGTTCAATATGTTGTATGAGATTTTAGATGGTTGTTTTTAGATCATATTATTATTTAAATGATATCATTTGTATGTTTAACTTTAACATCCCGGACGGGTAACGAGATGGGTATAAGATCAGGTATGGTATCGTCTAATATCATACGCGTCTCATACCTGCAGTATTACGATCCCTATGATTAAGGTTTGATGAGGTAGCTTTAATTACGAGTCATGTTCGGTTGACAATATAAATATGGATAATATTATCAAAATGTATGGTTCAAGTTATGTTTGGTTGACAAACTGAAAAGGAAAGTTAAAGATATGTTGTCTTATTTCTTATGTCACATCTCGTTATAAGGTTGTGCATAGGACATATAAAATTACATATTTACAATTATATATACATATATGTGTGTGCACGTATATAAATACTCACGGAGAATTTTGATGATACAGGTGGAGTTGAGTTGCACCACTAGTGGAACCTTAGACATAACCTATGTGATCTCCCTTTACGCGTTGAGCATGGCAACCGCGGTTATAGTTAAAAACAATGGGCGCAAACTGTTAACCTAAAAACCGCTATACTTAGTCATCTCAAGTTCAAGAATCGAGGAGGAACCGGCATTGATGGCCTCAATGGTGCCTCATACTGCACCCATCCTCCTTTATCTTCTCCGTTTGAGATTCTCTCACCATCCGAAGCAGTAAAACCAGAAGATCCAGGCTGGGTTTCCTTCGGGTGGGAACCAGAGAAGAAAGGAGGAGTTTGGAGTGTCCAAGATGTACCCATTACGATTTTAAAACATAAACTTAGTCGAGTTTATGGTACTCCACTCGATGAGAGATTAAAAGAGTTCTACAATACTATCCCATCGAAGTATGAGACTCTTGATCAGGTACATTTGTTAGATCATTTGTTTTCTTGATATTTAATCAAAGTTATAGATTTTATAAACAATATTGAGGCTTTGATAAATCTTTGTATTTATATACAGGGACGTGAACTGTTTTTTAGGGTAATAAGAATAGGGTTTGAAGAGATTTACTTATCGAGCCCTGGATCATTGTCCGAAAAGTACGGAAAGGGCTACTTTATCTGTACCGGTCCGGCTTCAATATTGGCCCCGATCACGATTGAACCCGGTGAAGAATGGAGAGGGGCACAAGTTATCGAGCATGATAATTTGTAAATAATAAAATGTGATTGTATCTACTCTATAAATGTCAAAAACTTGTCATAATTTATGACTTTTGTTTATGTACATCTGTCGAGGATATAATTACAAACAAAATTTTGAAACAAAGGTATCTATTTTGGATACATAATTGTTTGATAAAGTACCAAATGAACATGAATGACCTATGTTCGTATCTCTCATGACTCCAAACATGGGCTCTATAGGGTCCGCCCGTCATAGGCTCGATAGGTTTGGCCGCCTCATGGGCTCAAGGTAATCGGCCAAAGTTGATTACGACCCAACATTTCATCGAGACATAAATAACGTAGAAAAAAAGAACTAGAAAATAGATTAACGGATCATCCAACACCAAGCTTTGGGCTAGACAGGTTCTAAGTGTATATCTATGTAAAATAATCGAATATAATTTTGGTTAGAATTTTATCTGATTTAGTTTAATTTATTTTTCACTAATTTCTAGTTTATTCATCTGATTAATTATCAACTATTACTAAAGAGCTAAATTTTTCATCACTTGGTAGCAAGCACCATGGAAGTTGTAAGTAATCAAGCTTGATCGTTTCAGTTACTTCATAAAGCCGTCAACTTTACATATCAAATATGATTTATCATATGCGGGATGTATCTTTACATAAAATACGTTACGTATAACACAACCCACATCCAGATGACATTAAGCCCCAAATTGAGCTCACAAATATAAGTGGGCATTGAACAATGTACTTGTCCATGTTGGTCATGACAATATGACCTTTGTGGAATCCAAGATAATTTGGTAGTTATTTGATGATATTAGTTTCTTTAAAATGACATAGCGGTGGAAAACGATGTACTCCCTAACTAAATGGTTGCGGCTCAAATCGTGCAGAGTGCATTGATGATATTAGTTTTGTTTCTAAGCAACCAATATACTCGTAAACATATGGAAACAATTGAAATCGTACTAATAGATTCATACATATATAATATACTAGTGGGTTGACCCGCGCGATGCGGCGGGTGTCACAGAGCTGGCTTCCATTAGTGTGGATATGAGTGTAGATTCGTCTTTCTCCATTGTCAACTGTAACACCAGAGAATTATAGTCATTCAATTGGGCTGTAATCTCCTCCATTTCAGTAACATTCATCAGCTCACTCTTTGTTTTCATCAGTTCAACTTCATAACTCTCTATCTGCTTATGCAACAAAAGCTTCTTCTCATCAAACTTTGATCCGGCCTCCAAAAGTTAGCATTTTCTTTTGAAGTTAGCATTTTCTTACCTAGCAATTATTCGCGTGGTGATCTTTACATCAGTTGCAACTTGCATTAGCAACTTTGAATAAATCATGAAGCCATTCATGTTGTAAAGAGTGATTAAAAGAGACATTAAAGGTTACAATAACAAAAAATTTATGATACCCTGGTCATCAGCAAAAGGTGTTCCTTTGTTTTGTAATCTGATGTAAAATGTAGAGATGGATGGAGAAACAAGAAGTTAGAGAAACCAACCAACATAACACAACTTATTACTAAATTAACAAAAAGAATCAATGATCATCAAAGAGTTAGATTCATATTTATCTAACAAAATCAACTGGCAAACAAATAAATCAATAGTTTTCAAATAATTTTCAAATAGACAAACAGAATAAAAAAATGTTGAATTGGTACACAAAATGTAAACAAACAGTACATAAATGGTATTCAAACAATAAGAATTAAGCATACATATTATAAAATTAAAAGTAGAGACACTGCATCAGAAGTTGGATGAAAAAAAGAACAAAAAAGGCTAGCTGCTCAACATTTTTGTTAAATAAAATAAGAACATGATTTGTTTATGAGATTAGCATATTACATAATTGAAAAAAAATCATTATCAGTGAATTAATCAGAGCACCATATCTCAATTTTGAATTGTGATTAACAGAAGTAATTACCAAATAACGCACTGCAGTTGGAATTCTTCAATTCTATTCATTTAACATCTTTCACTAAAACACCATTTATAAGCAGACCTCAAACCAGCTAAGCAATGAAATACATTCTACATCAATGTCCAAAAATAGGTCATTGAGATGGGTCAAACAGTAAAATGTTGTCTAATGTCAACATGCCACTTGTGTGCTTTGGGTTTGTACCTGTTTATTGTTTGATAAATCATGCAGATCATATCTTTTGTTTTATTCTAATAAAGATTGGCGTGCCTAAACTTTAATCATACGTGAACATATATAAAAGCGAGGAAAACAATTAATAAAGCCAAGAAAGATCTAAAGCAAAAGTGTAAGGAAAAAACAAAAATCAAATAGCTGATAGTCAAAGAAGACAAATTTTTATATAATCACATCCTTCCAAAGCCATCCTTTTGTTAAGGTACACACAACAAAAGAAGTTATTCAGAGAACTTAGTTAAATCCACACTAAAAGTTTGAAGAAACGTATAACTTACAAGTTTATGCAAGAAAGCTACATAAGTAGTTATATTACTATTAAAAACTGCTTTTGATCATGCTTCCTACACTAAAGTTTGAAGGAATATTTGAAAACATAATTGAAGAACCACCTGAAATTATCAACCACAAGGATAAAAAGAATCATAGTACAGCTCTATAAACAATAACTTTTTACCAAAATCACATTAAACATATAACACTTGATTTTAAAACATCCAAATTTTTAGGGGTACCCTTCTAGTTACTTATCATCTTCAATCATGCACCTCTAATGTTTTCTACAAAGCAACATTTTACCATTACAGAAACCATCGTGATCAAGGTTGCTTATAGTTCATTCAACTTTAATTAGACCTTATCCTTATCCTTTCGGAAGCAATTAATCGGCTTCATCTAAATCAAACAAAATCCCAATTTTATGCATCATATACATCAAATTAATTAAATAACTGGGCTATATATGAGGATTAGATCAACCAACCAAAAGATTTAAAAATAAAAACAAACCTGGTTAACAAGTACAACACGTTGATCATGAAGCTGATCAATGATCATATCACCAACTGTTTTCTTCCCAGATGACGCGCCTCCCGTAACACCTGCATGATGATAAAACTATATAAATTTAAAGCACCAAAAGAATGTAATACAGAAGCAAAAACTTCTATTCTTTTCAACAACAAGAATATGATATCTATGTGTTCTTCTGCAACACATACCAATTATAAACGGTTGCTTATGCGGTTTTCCAGTCATCGAATTCGATTCCTGCTCGACCTGTGTATTATTTGTCTCCATATTTCCGTGCAACCCAGAGAAGTGAACCCTTGAGGATGCTTCGGTCAAATCGTTCATTGAATTAGACCCCATTCACAAGTTCAAGTTCAAGAATCTCCTATAGATGCTTTCAATCCTAATAGTTCCGTATTTGAAAAAGATCTACATGTTTTTAGTTTCTTCTGTTGTAAACTTAAAATGTTAATCTAGTGTTACTTTCTTGAAAGGTACATAAACAAAACAATCTATCAATAAACTCTTGTAATTAGCAGTTTTCAACAAACTACAAGTTCAAGAATCTTATTAGGGTATCAAAGTTCAGCTAAACTTCAAATTTGAACTAAATAACACAAGTTTAAAACAAAGTGGTGATTTGAATAACAAATAAAATATTAGAACTATCATTGGAGGGGTGTGCCAGACCAAGGCAGTAGTGCAACACCAAGGCGATGCTCTAAGACCCCAATAGCAAGCTATTGTGGTGGGTCTTTCCCCTTAAAAAATAAGATTAATATCGAGTGGGCCGATGGCCCACATATCAAGTACTAAACTAATAAGAACAGATACTACACTTGATCTTAGCCAAAAGGCCGAGAAAGGTATGCTTTTTCTCTTCATAGGCTGCTGTTTATATTGGCAGTTCTTTTATCTTTGTGCTCTCCAGTCTGCTGATGTGGGATTGTGACAGACCTCTTCGAGTCTTTTCCAATTTATGCTTTCACCTCTCAAGATTTAATACTACTTAGAGGAGCAAGTAACAGTATTTACTGTTAAACCGCAATAATATAACTTGAAGAAACATATTATAAAATGAAGAAACACAACAGTGGAAAAAGAAAGGTAACTAACCCGTTCATATACATAATTGTGATGCATGAAGCAGCATGGTTTACATATATTATATAAGCAACAAAATGCACCTGCATATCCATCAAGAAACCCAACATTTTATCCAAAAAGAAGATAGTATTTTGCACGGTCGGTATATTATGAACATCTAAAGAGATCAAAGATAAAGAAGCACTTTTGCCCTCACGTATAACAGCAAAACTGTTCATACTTCTCTACTATTCTTGATGAAAAAATCCATACTTCAGAGTTTCATCTTTGAGCGAATTGCATAATTGTTAAAAAAAGTTGATAGAGTGTTGATTTCAGCACTTATGAATCCCTGAAATAATGACTTAGTATACCAAGTTATGATTTAGAAAATCAACTAAAATATCACTGGTTTAAACAAATGTGTCAAACCAACAATAAAACAATGAGGGAGCGACAACTTGGGATAATAACATTTGACGATTTGTAAGAAAAGTATATTTTGATGTTGAACCTGTCATCCAGCCGTCTCCTGAAGACATAATAATATGTGTAATTAGTAAGAGAAAACAGCGAAGTGAATTAGTAACGGTTGAGCTGATATCTTTATTCAAATTCTAACTATTACAATTTATAAACATATAACATAAATTATGTCAAAAACTGTGATCTTTTAGCAATTCATCATGACAAATTTTATTGCAAAAAATCATAGAAAAGTTTATTAACTCGTTAAAAAGACAAGCTTTCCTATTTGCGTGCATGTAGGATTTAAACTATTTTTTCCTTTAATAATACCACCAACTCATGAAGTTGCAGCACTTTCCATTCTACGATGTCTCCACGTCAATTGAAACAATTCCTTGCTGGTCGACATTTTAATTTTAATGTTACCTTTCTACACATTTTCAATGCTATTGTTTTGGCCCATGAGATCCCACATAGCAACTTTTATTATATCGGAGGGTAGAAGCCTTTGACAAACTATAGAATACTTAACCTGAACCATGTGTGTGAGAGTACACCATTTCTAGTCGTGCATCATACGCACTTTACTTCTACAACTACACCAAGCAAAGCAAAAGTTAGGTGCCCAAACAAAACCAAATCTGCAAGTAGTATCCAGACTTAACTCAAGTACATTTACACTTGACATTACCTTCAAATATAAAGCGATGTATGTTTGTTTTCATAGAGTTTTCATTAAGTTCCAAAAATTTACCTTCAAATATAAAGCGATGTAATGATATATAATTTATCACCCATGAAAGTTTAGAGAATAAAAAAAAGAAAGAGTGAAGAAACCAATCAAATCACAAAAACTCGTATACACATCGACAAAGAATAACCACAAAATCTTCTATACGCATTTAAACACAAATTTTCCCTCTCAGACATTTCATCGAACAGGTGATGTGCATACTACAGCCACAAAACATATACACATCGACAAAGCACAAAAACTCAATGGAAATAGAAGTAACCAGTGAGCAAAATAAATAATTTGGCAAGAACACCATAAACAAACGTGATCACAATAAACCAACAACACTATCTTCATATGGTAGTATTAGCCCTAAACTCACTAAAGCATTTCAACAAACACGTGGCGTGCATACAAATCGCAAGCATCAAAACCTAAAATATTCACACAAAACAGAATACAGTGTTAGAATGGAGCTAAAACGTTGAATTCGAATCCCTATAGATACAAAAGTTGACTACCTTCTTCAAAGGATAAAGCTACTGAACTTCCTTAATTAAGGCCACAGGTTCAAATTAACAGATACTAATTTTCTAACAACTCCTTAGCGTCATAACTACAGGTCAGAATAGTTCGTGAAATTCAAATCCGATCACACAAAATTTGACTATTATTCCAATACAGAACGATATCATCCTCCCATTCATCCATACACCAGTTCCGACGCCAAATCTCCAAACACAGAACCTAATCAGACCAAATTCGAAATCACAAACAGACTCACATACCTTGTTCAGAGCGAGCATCGAGGAACGTACAAGACTGCCGAAGTTCAGCAGCAGCAGCAACAACCGGTCTTACAACTGACGACGATGCCGGAAGTGGAGCAGACATGAAGGAGTCGGAGGGTGAGGAGTAGGGCAAACGAGGCGTCTTACGAAGCGGAGCAGACGCAGAGGTGAAACCGGTGAGGGAAACCGGTGGTGAGGAGGAGAAGAAAAGGCGCGTCTTACACTTTTGGGTGAAATTACCTCTGTGCCCATCCTATCTGCATTATAATAGTAGTATAGATTACATGTTACAAGGTAAACGAAACTCGATCAGTTGTAGCAGATAAAGGCTTTAAAAGTGTACATTTTGATCTCGTCTCGAGCCATAACCATATAGCAAGCATTCATAGGCCTCTACACTCAAACCACAACATGCACATTCACACAACCTAAATCTTTAACCTATATTACATGTTAAATATAAAAAATGCTATGGCCATAATTTCATCAATAATAAGTGGTTTAGGCCATTATCACACATAATTTCAACTTTCAATCTTCATTTGTGTTAAAGTTTAAATGGATAAAAGTTCATCATGAGAGTTACTATTACAGAAACCAACAATGACCAATTGTTTCTCCTATTCTTTCGCTCACAAAACCAAACAACAAAGTCAGAATGTAAAAAAAAGGATAGATTTGAAAGTGTGAGATCTACTAATCGAAAAGAGACTCTTCTCGCACAAAAAAGACCAATTGTTTCTCTTTCCTATCGGCTTTGAAATTACACAACACAAAATAAAGTTTAAAAATAATCATAATAGGTGGTAAGGGAATGGCAAGTTCCCAACCATCTAAGAAACCGTTGAAGGCCACCGGCACCAGTATTGGAGGATCTTCTGGCGCCGGTGGATCCTCCGGCCAATCTCTAAAGTTCGCACGACGAACTTCAAGTGGGCGTTATGTCAACTTATCAAAAGATGACGTTGATATGTCCGGCGAGTCATCGGGAGATTACACAAACTACACGGTTCATATTCCGATGACCCCCGACAACGAGACATCAGTGGCTACAAAAGCCGAAGAACAATACGTTTCTAACTCGTTGTTTACCGGAGGTTTCAACAGCGTGACACGAGCCCATCTAATGGATAAGGTGATCGATGCCGAGGTGACCCATCCGCAAATGGCGGGGTCAAAGGGCTCGTCGTGCGCGATGCCCGCGTGTGATGGCAAGGTTGTGAAGGATGAGAGAGGTGTTGATGTTATTCCTTGTGAATGTAGTTTCAAGATTTGTAGAGATTGTTTTTGGATGCACAAAAAGAGACGGGGTTGTGTCCGGGGTGCAAAGAACCGTATAAGAACGATGACGATGACTCGCCAACCGGAGCATTATCGCTTCATGGATCAGAGGGTAAACGTACCACGTCATTAGCGAAAGAAGCAAATGGGAGTCTGACCATAATAAATGGTTGTTTAACGAGACATCGGGTACTTATGGCGTTGGGAACGCGTATTGGCCATCAGATGGTGGTGGTGGTGGTGTTGGTGGTGGTGGTGTGGTTTTGGAGATCCGGCTGATAAACCATGGCGGCCGCTAACCCGAAGACTACCAATGCCGACGAGTATCATTAGTCCTTATAGGTTATTGATAGTGGTTCGTTTTATAGTTTTGTGTTTCTATTTAACATGGAGAGTTACACACCCTAATGATGATGCAATATGGTTATGGTTTATGTCTATTGTGTGCGAGCTATGGTTCGCGTTTTCTTGGATCCTTGATCAGATCCCGAAGCTTTGTCCGGTGAATCGATCTGTAGATCTCCAACTTTTACATGATAAGTTCGAAACACCGGACAAGAGCAAAAACCGGATGGTCGCTCTGACCTCCCAGGTGTTGATTTCTTTGTATCGACCGCTGATCCAGATAAAGAGCCACCGCTAGTCACTGCTAACACCATCTTATCGATCCTTGCGGTTGAGTATCCGGTTGAGAAGCTAGCTTGTTACATATCGGATGACGGTGGTGCACTTTTAACCTTCGAGGCAATGGCGGAGGCTTGCAGCTTTGCTAATATATGGGTCCCGTTTTGTCGTAAACACGACATTGAACCACGAAATCCTGATACTTACTTCTCTTTGAAAGGTGATCCAACCAAGAACAAAAAACGAGCGGATTTCGTCAAAGATCGAAGGCGAGTGAAACGAGAGTATGATGAGTTCAAAGTAAGGATTAATAATTTGTCGGATTCAATAAGAAGAAGATCTGATGCGTTTAATGCAAGGGAGGAGATGAAGATATTTAAGACCATCCGCGAGCGTGGTGTTGACCCGACTGAGCCAATAAAGATCAGAAGGGCCACATGGATGGCTGATGGCACTCACTGGCCCGGTACGTGGACTAGTCCGAGTCGTGATCATGCCAAAGGCGATCATGCTGGTATCTTACAAGCAATGTTGAAGCCTCCATCCCCGACGCGTTATATGGGTCGGGGGAAGAAGGTCTTGTTGACTACTCAGATGTCGATATAAGACTACCAATGTTTGTATATATGTCACGAGAAAAGCGCTCTGGCTATGACCATAACAAAAAAGCCGGGGCGATGAACGCACTTGTGCGTTCATCTGCAGTTTTATCTAATGGACCGTTTATCTTGAACCTAGACTGTGATCACTATATATATAATTGCATGGCGGTTCGAGAAGGGATTTGCTTCATGATGGACCGCGGAGGTGAAGACATTTGCTACATTCAATTCCCACAACGGTTCGAAGGAATCGATCCTTCAGATCGTTACGCTAATCATAATACAGTTTTCTTTGATGGAAACATGCGTGCACTAGACGGGGTACAAGGTCCCTTTTACGTGGGGACAGGGTGTATGTTTAGACGTTTTGCACTGTATGGTTTTTGATCCACCGAAGCTTGGCTTATTAACACCTGAAAAGAAAGGTGGTCGTGATACTGAATCAGGTGTCGAGGCACAAGCCTTGAAGGCGGTTGATTTTGATCCGGACCTTGATGTTAATGACCTACCAAGACGGTTTGGAAACTCGACTCTTTTGTCGAATTCAATACCTGTAGCCGAGTTTCAAGGCCGCCCTATAGCCGACCACCCAGCAGTGAAGTATGGTCGACCTCCTGGTGTCCTACGAAACGCTCGTGAACCGCTTGATGCCACTACCGTTGCTGAAGCTGTCTCTGTAATCTCTTGCTGTAAAGAAAACATTCTGATAGATGAATGACATATTGATCATTTGGTCAACCATGGTTGACCCATGTCAAATGTGATTTCTAACTTAAACAAAAGTAAGTCCTTATTGTTAATGCAAAATTAGTTGAATGTTTGACTAATCTAACAAAAACAAGATGGTTTAAAATAACATAACTTACTATATATTTGTAACTTTTACTTTTTCATCTTTTTAAAGTAACAAAACATATAAAAAAGCAGGAACTTGACGAGTATAATATCAAGTATCGAATAAAATTTTATAATCAGATATGAAACTGAAATTTATTTTCTTTCTTGTTGATTTTAACATAGGTACGAGGATAAAACGGAATGGGGTGATCGAGTGGGCTGGATTTACGGATCAGTGACAGAGGACGTAGTCACCGGCTATCGTATGCACAACCGCGGGTGGCGGTCGATCTACTGCCTCACCAAACGCGACGCCTTCCGCGGCTCCGCTCCAATCAACCTCACCGACCGACTCCACCAAGTCCTCCGATGGGCCACTGGCTCCGTCGAGATTTTCTTCTCGAGAAACAACGCTTTTCTCGCATCAAAACGCCTCAAATGGCTTCAACGATTAGCTTACCTCAACGTCGGCATCTACCCCTTCACGTCGCTCTTCCTCATCGTATACTGCTTCCTACCGGCGCTCTCGCTGTTATCCGGCCACTTTATGTTAAAAATCTCAATGCTGCTTTTTTGATCTACTTGTTACTGATGACCATATGCTTGATCGGGCTTGCGGTGTTGGAAGTCCGATGGTCGGAAGTTTCACTCGAAGATTGGTGGCGGAATGAGCAGTTTTGGTTGATCTCCGGAACGAGTGCACATTTAGCTGCTGTGATTCAAGGCCTTTTGAAGGTGATGTTATTGCTAGTTGTTATTTAATTTTGGATCTATAAATGATGATGATGATTGATTATTATGTATTGATTTGAAAGTGATATTATTGTTAACTGCTAATTGATCTATATATCTAGAGATGATAATGATGATTGATTGATTATTATGCATTGCTTTTCAAGGTGATATTATTGCGAACTGCTATTGATCTATAGATCTATAGATAATGATGATGATGATGATGATTGATTATTATGTACATATTGAGTTTGAAGGTGATATTATTGCTAAACGCTATTGATCTAATCAACAAGAGGGATCTACAGATGATGACGATGTTGTGATGATGATGATTGATTATTATTGTATTGATTTTGATCTTTGTAACAGGTGATGGCGGGAATTGAGATCTCATTTACTTTGACGTCGAAAGCGGTTGAAGATAGTGACGATGTGTACGCAGAGTTGTATCTAGTGAAATGGACGTCGCTCATGATCCCTCCGATTGTTATTGCGATGATCAACGTGCTCGCTATGGTAGTCGCGTTCTCGAGGACGATATACAGCATTGCGCCGCAGTGGGGGAAGTTTGTTGGTGGTGCGTTTTTTAGTTTTTGGGTGTTGGCTCATTTGTACCCGTTTTTTAAAGGGTTAATGGGGAGAAGGAAGAAGACGCCGACGATTGTGTTTGTGTGGTCAGGGCTTATTGCGATCACGCTCTCCTTGTTGTGGGTTGCGGTAAACCCTAACTCTGGTCCTGCCAATGCTAGTGCGGCAGAATCAAATTTTAAGTTTCCATGAAAGAAGAAAGACTTTTTTGAAATATTATGATAGGTACAAGTGTAGAAGTTGTGTAATATTGTTTTTGGTTTATGAGGTTGTTTTAAGTTTTATAGCATGTGTAAGTATTAGAAGTTTCTTAATTCTTTTTTATAATCCGTAGGAAAAAAGTAATTAGATATGTTTCATGGATTTCGTTGGTTATGCGTTTGATATTGGGATTCACCTATGTTAGGATGGCGCATCAAACACGAATGGTAGACATTTGAGTTAGCGTGACACAACTTCGTTCCTCCAAACATTAGATAGTTTTTTCGTACTTCACCCATCTTAAAGTACAAATCAGTTAAAGGGCTTTACATATCATATACATATAAAATACATTAAAAGTACCATTTTCCAGACAACAGATACAATTTTTCATTCTAAGGCTTAAGTCTTATAATGACCGGGAGGGGTTAGTGTCTTTATGGGTGTTGCATCATTTTTTCAAGATTACTGAAGTGTATTGCTAATTTACGTATACATTAAGAAAGTGACAACAAGTACACGAGCCCCAACGTGTTATTGGGCACGACATGAGTACACGTGTCCGCTTACAATTAACCTATTGTTATCCTATTACAGAGTGCAAATGAGAAATAAGTATCAATCGCTAGCCAAACACCACCTAGTGAGAGGTATCGTTTAGAGACGGTGTTGACACAACACCAATTGGTCCATCATAATCAACTTAATAATATTCTATATCGGAGATCTTCCACAAACTAAAATAAACCAAAAGCTAGATTATATAGGATGTGAGGTGAAAGAATCATAAACAAAAGTTATCCAGACCACTTGTTGGAGTAGGATGGGCATCTGACAATCAAATGGTGTTAGGATAGTTCTTGGTGTATTTTATACTCTCGAGTATAGCCAACGCAAATCAATTGTGAATCGTGAGCGAGTCGGTAAAAGCTTAAACAGAGTTGGCTTAAACGAACTATATAACCAATGTTTTCAGAACCGTATACGGTCGACTGGTTGAACCAATCGGATCGGATTTAAGAACCATGTGTCATTATGTATTTGTATATATATGCATGTTAGATATATAGGTTATTAATAAAACTGAAAAGAATTTTATGGCTAACACTCTAATTCATAGTCCGAACCACCCGTTAAACTCATTAAAATTCAAAGGTTTAAATTTTTTTTAAAAAAATCCGGTCCTACCCGGTTCCCGGCCCGACCACCGAATCAGTTCGAACCGCCGATTCTTTGAATACGAAACGATTTAGGGTGAATCGGACCGATCAAACCTCCAAATCCCAGTCCGACCGGTTCAACTAGCCGCTCCGATTCAAGTCTGAAACAATGTATAAGAGTACAAAACTATAATGACCATGTGTGTCACGCTGGGGACGTTCATTCAGAGCCCAAAACTAAATCACACACTGTAAACAACACCACCACCACCACCAATGGCCGACGACACCACCACCGTCCCACCACCACAAACCACCGCATCTCCGCCGCTCCCTCCACAACCGCCTCGCCATCGTCACCGGCGGCTCCCGCGGCATCGGCCGAGCCATCGCCTCCACCTCGCATCCCTAGGCGCAAACCTCATCATCAACTACAACTCCAACTCCACCCAATCAGATCTCACCGTCTCCGAAATCAACACCAGATTCCGATCTCAAATTCAACCTCCACAAGCAATCTCCATCAAAGCCGATGTTTCAGATCCAATTCAAGTGAAACACCTCTTCGATTCAGCAGAATCCGCCTTCAATTCACCGATCCACATCTTCATCAACTCCGCCGGAGTGTTAGACTCATCGTATTCCACAATCTGTAACTCATCGGTTGAAGAATTCGATCGGACGTTTGCGGTGAACGCTAGGGGCGCTACTTGTGCTGCAAGGAAGCGGCGGCGCGGCTGAGGCGCGGCGGAGGGGGGAGGATAGTGTGCGTGACGTCATCGATGGCGGTGGCGTTGAGGCCGGGGTTCGGGGCGTATGCGGCGTCGAAGGCGGCGGTGGAGGCGATGGTGAGGGTTTTGGCGAAGGAGATGAAGGGGACGGGGGTGACGGCGAACTGTGTGGCGCCGGGGCGGTGGCGACGGAGATGTTTACGCGGGAAGACGGAGGAGATGGTGAGTAGGGCGGTGGAGGAGGAGTTGGGGCGGTTGGGGCTGCCGGAGGATGTGGCCGGTGGTCGGGTTTTTGGTTAGTGATGCGGGAGAGTGGGTAATGGTCAGGTTGTTCGGGTCAATGGTGGGTATGTGTGAAGACTGAAGATTGAAGAAGTTGGAAATCGGCTCGGCTCAGGTTGTATTGGGTCGGGTCGGGTGTTTCTTTTTCTTGGGTGGTGTCGGGTCGGATCCGTGGTTTTTTTTTTTTTTTTCTTTTGTGATGTTGTTTGTGAACCACATTTTGTGATGGATAAGATGATGATAACGGTCTCACCGGAGAAGCTTGACTGAAGGGTCTAAGAGCAAGGTGCTTATTGTGAATGAATATTATTACCCAACTAAATGAACTTTTAATTGGAGGTGCTCTTGAATATAAAGAAAAGTGAAATAATCGAGGATATGTACTCCACCACTCAAAGTTCATTTTTATATATTTGTGATTGTATTGTTATATGATAGAAAATGATTATAAGTGGTTGTAAGTGGATGATATAAAGCATGTTACTGTTTATGTTTATATTTTATAAAACATGTTTATTTTTATTATTTTTAATATTGTTGAAAGTAGTTATAAGTAAGAGAAAATATATTGATAAAGATATAAAAATTATTATTTAGTTGAAATAAGAAAAAAAAATACAGTGATTATTAGTGTAATTATAAATATGGAGATAAAGAGTGAGCTGTGAATGCTCTTAAGATTGTTAGTGTAATTATAAATATGAATATAAAGAATGGGTTATGAATGCTATTAGAAAAGGGATGGAATTTAGAAATACTAGAAGGAAGATGAAAATAAGAAGAAAAAAAACACCCGATCGTATTCATCATGCCTCTTATGTTTTATCTATCACGCTTATATCTAGTTAGTGTAATTATAAATATAATATAAAGAATGGATGTTAGTGTAATTATAAATATGAATATAAAGAACGGGTTGTGAATGCTATTAGAAAAGGGGTGGAATTTAGAAATTACTAGAAGGAAGATGAAAATAAGAAGAAAAAAAAACACTGATCGTATTCGTCATGACTCTTATGTTTTATCTATCACGCTTATATCTAGTTAGGGTGTTTGATTCGCTGACTCAGTAAGATCTGACTGAGTCAGAAGCTGAACTAGTTAGAAGTTCTGACTAAGTCTGCATCTAACTGAAACTTGACTGTTTGATTCAGTATCTGACTGACGCTGCTGAATGAAAAATAAATATTTTTAATGTCAAATTACTAAATTAAATAAAATCCAAACATTAGAAGCTGATTATTGATAGTCTCTTAAATCCAAACAACCCCCATTAGATGCACCATAATACCATATCATCATAACAACATCATGTGTCATTCAACTCAAGCTGCAACCAACATTAGTCATTTCTATTTCTTCGATTCAATTTCAAATTCAACCAATTACTCATGATAAATCCATTTCAACACCAAACACAAATCGATTTCCGCTTAGCTAAATGGTAAATCACCTACCTAAATCAACGCGGTGAAGAGCAGGGGAGATGGTAAATGGTAACATCAAGATCTGAAGCTAGATGGTAACATCAAGATCTGAAACATAGCTGCTAAACCCAATTTACATCAAAATTATCGAAGACCTAGATGATACTTACCTTAACGGAGATGGTGAGCAGCACGCTGAAGAGCGGGGGAGATGGAGACGACAGGGGAGGCGGAAGAGTGAACAGCAGGTGCAGGCAGCGAAGATGGAGACGACGGGGTCATGTGAACAGCGGTGAAGGGCCGTGAACAGCAGCCACAACGGCGAGAAGGGGACAAAAAACCGTCGACGGGGGTGCTCGTCGATTGGAGTGCTCGTCGATGGGGGTGTGAGAGGAAAACAGTCGTCGATGGGAAGGCCGAAGGTGGGGGTGCCGAGGACAAACAACCCCCGTCCGATGGGGGTGCTCGATGGAGAGGCGGAAGGTGGGAGAGGAAGGTGGGAGAGGCGAATGGGGGTTGTTGATGCTTTTTGGTTGTGGTCAGCTATCAAATTTTTAGGTCTGGGCAGCCCATCAGACCGGCCAGAAGTGGGTTTCACCAATAGTAAATGGGCTGACCTGCTGAACGAATTAGCGGATCAGTCGGGTCAGACCAAAACAAACAGCCCCTTAGGGGCTTCTCTACTACCGCGGATCCATTTCAGTTATTGGCTTATGTGACTGGTCTTGCTAGCATGGTCCTACTAGTATTGCTAGAATGTTTTTCTGTTTTAATGTTTTAAATCATTAATTAAGTTTTATTTAGAAAAATATAAATATTAAAAGGTTCAAATAAATGAGATTGCAGTAATGGTACCTTAATCTTAAGGCAAAAGACGCCCCCTCCACCTTAGCTTCTCTCACTTTTGACAAGGCTGAAACTAGTAATTTCAGGACATGATACAACTTTGGAAGCACAAAGTACAAATCATTTTCATTATTTATTTGGATTCAACAAAATGATTTTCAATCTCACCATTTCACACAACAAAATGAAAACTATGCAATTATTATAATATGTTGCATTATACCTTAAAAAAAATTGTAATACCTTAAAAATTGCATTAGCTTAAAGCAATTTTTTGTGTTGATAAAACAAACTTATATGTTAGCTTATATAATTTTTTAAGCTAATGTAACTTTTAAAATGTGTTTAAAAAATATTAAAAATTTTTTTTAGTAGTGTGCATGATCGTAACAGTCGAAATAGAACCAAGACATATTGCTTATATAATTTTTAAGCTAATGCAGCCTTTTTAAAATAATGTTTAAAAAATATTAAAATATTTTTTTAGTAGTGTGCATGATCGTAACAGTCGAAATAGAACAAGACTATTATACCTGACATCTTCGTATTTGTTCGTTGTGTAATTGATGTTTCGAATTTCCTTACTTTACTTTGTAATAGTGTTTTTTATGTCAGCATCGATTAGAACATCCACACTAGAACATCTTTTTTTGCGTTTCTTAAGGAGAGAGATTTTTTTCGTTTTCAACAAAAGAAAATTTCATTATAAACAATATTGATTAGAAAAAGTTACCAATATCCAAAAAACATTATTGATGCAAATGAATGTTTGAATAAGTTGGTATGCATTTCAAATTAAGTGCTCATCTAGCTAAGACTTTTACTTTGAATTCACATCCATCTTCTACCATATTTGATTGCATAGAGGCGTTATATCAATAAGTTGGTATGTATTTTCAAATTAATAAACTACTTTGATCAATTCATTCGTCCCCTGTATTATACTGACTCTTAAAAACAAGATTGATAGGTTTTCTCCAGCACATGTCACTCTTCCATGGCTCCTTCAAATATTTTTTTTCTTTTTCTATAATCACATTATATGTAATTATTCATATCTTAACATATAAGTTAGTTTGGCTAGTTGGTAAGATGCTTGTTTTTTATTAGAAAGCCATCGGTTTGAACCGTGGCGTATGTTTTTTATTTATTTTTTTTTTAAGCATTTATTTTCTTTATTTTTCATTTGAATTATTTTATTCGAATTGTTAAGACGTAACGTGCCGCATAATAATATTTTTCTATCTACATTTTAATCTCTGATATGTTTCATTTATGCACGAAGCAGTTACATGTAACAAAGGATAATGTGAAGAATGGAACTTATACCACTTGAAGAAGATCAGTACATTATATATTGTTTTTATCCACGTATGATATCGATAGCACGTTAGTTTTATAAAGTTAAGCGTGTTAATGTTACATCACAACACAAATAGTGAAATTCACAAACTCGCTCATCACGTGGGCTTAATTTCTGTTACAATGTCGACTCATATACCAATTTGATCTTTATGGTCCTAAACTAAACATTAAACAAGATGAAAAATATAAGAACAAATCGACGGAGGGTTTATCAAAGTTTAAGCAACAATGTAAACTCATCTATGTTTGAATCACAACTTCAAATGGTGCTGAATTTGGATCATAACATCACAGTTCATCAATGTAGTTGTTTTGTTTTGAAGTCCAAGCCGGTATAGATCTTCTAATTTAACTAATCTGATCGAGCCCAAAAACGCCCACTACCCACTTTTCTTCCCGTGTACAATGCAGGGGTGTTGTTTTTCGTATAAATATCAGTCTCGAATAAGGTTACTTGATTCAATCAGTCTACCCTAATTACTCACCCGTAGTACATTTACTATTAACATATATGTTAATAAAGATTGGAATGAACAGTATGAACAGTAGTGTTGTACAAGTTGTTATTGCCTATGTACAACTCAATCCCACCACCGCCTCAAATGTTTAAAGGTGGGTTTCTTTCTTAAAGCTTCTTATACATTTAGAGAGAGAAAGAGTTTGAGAGGGAGGCGGGGGGGCAGGGGCGGTAGGCGCTACTGGGTCACCGGCGGCTGTCGCCGACGGTGTACGTCGTCTCCGTTTAGTCGCGACGGTGTGCGACTGTCGTAGGCGGTGTCCGTTTGAGGATCCCGGTTGCATGGTGTCTCTCTTCTTCTGTTTGGTAGGGGTGCTCAATAGATCCTGTTGTTGGGGTCTTTGTTTCGATCACCCCTACACGTCCTGTTTCGGGTAGATCGGATATGGCTGATGTGATGGCCGGATGGTCGTCGGCCACCGTGATGGTGGCGGTAGCATTGGAAATAGCCGCGCTGGCCTCCCGTTTGCGGTTGAGGTAGAGCTTGCGTTGTTCCTCGCAGTTTAGGGTGTCGACGTAATGGTTTGATTGCCGTTGTCTTCCCTTCTCCTCTGCATCTCTCTGATTTTCTCTTTTTCCCATTGAAGTATTATGGTTTTTTGATCCACCTTAGTCTAATGGTGCAGGATCGATTCGGGTGGTTTTCTCTCAACTCACTGTGAATCAACACTCGGCAAGCAGTCTTAGGAAGAGTTGATCACAATATAACAAGTAACAAGCAGTACGAAAATTAACACAGCAAGTAATTTTCAAGGTACTTTTATATATTGCTTCTCAACTCAAAGGATTACAAGACACTTGGACTCAAACGCTTTACTAAAGAGTTACAGGGAGAAGATATATAATACTACCTACAGCGGGAATACTTTGATTCAGCTGGACACCTCAACCTTACATCTATACTACAAGACTCTAGGTGAGGTCTTTCAGACATTTTGCATGCTGAGAGTTGGTAGTCAGGACATGTCCCTGACTTACCTGTCACCAACTAAAGTTGGTAACATGTACTATCATAAAAAGGTGAGCAGTAGAATAAAGTATGGTCAACAGCATGGTCTTTTAGGAGGAACCCATGCTGTGTCACCCATGCGGTGTCAGAGGTATGCATGCGGTCTGACAGGGACCATCCTTTATCTGCTGGACATAGCATTGTCTTCCGAAGGATAAAGTGCTCGGAAGAATAATTCTTCCGAACGGCACTATACTTCGGAAGACTGCTTCTTCCGAAGCTTGGAGTCTTCTTTGTCTTCGGAAGCAGACTTTGTCTTCAGCTCTTTTATCAGACTTGTCTTCGGAAGCTTTCAGACTTTGTCTTAGCTCTTTCATCAGACTTGTCTTCGGAAGCTTTCAGACTTTGTCTTCAGCTTTTCATCAGACTTTGTCTTCGGAAGCTTTCAGACTTTGTCTTCAGCTTTTTCATCGACTTTGTCTTCGGAAGATATCTTCAGCTGTTGGCTTCAGTGTTGTCTTCAGTAATTACTTCAGCTTGCTTTGCCTTTGGAAGATGTCTTCAGCTGTTGTCCTTAGACTCTCGGAAGATCTCTTGCTTGACTCGGAAAGCCCTTTGATGTAGTACCAAAAGTGACTATGAAGTGAATTTGGTTGCACCAGCCTCATCATGATCCAACAAACTCCCCCTAGGCTGATGCTACCAAAACTTCACTTCCTCTCTTCTCAAAGTCTCAGCACCAAGGAAAGCAGGTGTTTATCAGTATCTTCATTCTTTCCTGCTGTGGTGCGAGAATCTTGTACAAATCTTTGGGGACAGCACCTCTACTCTGTCACCTTGGATTATATGTACCCTCTGTTGTGGCCTCTGAAAAGAGTTAGTTGATGGGAAGTATAGTCATATTCCCATCGAACTATTGGTTCCAATTCAGGACCTTCAACCATCTGTAGAAAGGTTGTGCCTTTGGTGGTTGATCTTCCTTGTCTTCCACTCTTTTCAACTTCAACTCTCTTCAATCTTGGCTCTTCTACTTCGTTCAGCCAAGTGGAGACCGGATGTGATTTCTGGTGTGTGCAGCAGTCTCAGAGTTGGAGGGATTGGAGAATTGCTTCTCTGCAAGTTCAGCAAGATCAAATCTGCTGAGATGCAGTAGAGAAGTGGCATTAAGCTGTTGGTTTCACCATTCTCCCTTTCACCAACAAAGTTGTGAGAAGGTTCATCGAACCTCCACTGGATTATTGCATTTCTAGGTCCAGGAGATTGACCAGAAATCCTGTCCTCTTTCCTGGTATCCAGCAGAGTCACCAGTCTTCTTTTAGTCTTTTCCTCAGCATTGAGGGTATCGGAGTGAGACCAAGAAGTCTTGCAGCCTGGCCCAAGGTTTCTCTAGGCAATTCAAGAAATGGCTAGGGTGAGGGAGCTTGAAGAGTTATCAACATAGGTGATGTGATAACCTCTCCCTCACAGGAGATACTGCTCAAAGTAGTGCAATTGATGAGCTTGTCTTGAACTCCTTAATCTCTCAAAGGAGAGATGTTTAGGAGGCTGTGAGAGGATGGTCTTGGTTGTGTTGGGTAGGCTTAGGTTAGTGGTTTTGGGTTGAGTCTTGGGTTTTAGGATGGGTAGTTTGGGTGGTGCGGGATGGGGTAGGTTGGGTAGAGTTGTGGGTTGAGGGGTGAAGGTTTCATCAGTGGGTTCAGGTTTGATGGGAAAAGGGGGTGGTTCTGGAGTGGGTTGTGGCTGTGATGAGTGGCTGGGGTGAAAAACCATTCCCTTCATCCTCCTGTACATCTCCTTCCTTTCCCCAAACGGATGTCAGCTTTTATTTCACTGACTATCCGCTGGAGTGTCCTTTCGGACATAGGTCCCACTGCCTACCAGAGAAGCCATGAGCCCGAAGGTAGTCCTTCATCCAGGCTTTGTCAGTGACTTCTTGGCAGCAGTGACCTCCTTCTCTCCTCCCTCTTCTCTTCACCTTCAGCTTCTCTCTAGCAGCCTTCTTCTTTCCTTCTCCATTTGACCCTGCTCTTTTGTGGAGCAGCAGGATCATGTCATCATCATGTGGAGACAGTCAGGAAGACTGAAGCTCTTGAGAGGAGGAACTTGATCTAGCCTCTCTCAGCTTCAGGGCTGCCTCCCTTGCTCTTGTTCTCCTTCTCCAAGGCCAACCTGGCTTCCCTTCGTGTTGTAGCCTGGTGACCTCTCCAAAGTCACAATCCTCTAATGGTAGCAGGAGTATTTCCTCATTGACAGCCAAGACTGATGAGCTGGTCAATGAGTGTTGTCTTCTTCAGGTTGATTTCTTCCTGATTGGCTGCAGCTGCCTTAGAGCTGGCAGCTAGCACCTTTTCAGTTGGAAACCTCCCTTCTTTTAGCCTTCTCAATCCTTTCCTCCTCCTGAAGCTCTTCCGCAGTCAGTTTTCTTTTGCCTTTGTCTTTGATGGTGCTTGACTGTGGTGGTTCTTGAATGGAGGGTTGTGATTGAGATAGAAGTTCAGCTGGTACTTGGATTGGAGGAGTTTCAGAAGTGTCCTCCCTGCCCACCTCGGATGCTATGTCAGCAATGACATCTGTGATGGTCAGCTCTCGGACATCTGAAACAAGCCTTCCGCAGCTTCTATTTCGGCTTCGGAAGAATTTCTTGTTCTTCCGAGGCTTTCATATAGGCTTCGGAAGCTTCAGTTTGAGCTTCGGAAGATGAGACTGCTGCAAATTCTGTCCCATCTGTTTCAGTTGCTGGGCCATCAGTCCCCATTTCCCCTTCGAAGCTAATCTCAGGTCCATGAAGACCTTAGGTGACCAACTTCTTCCACAGTGTAGAAGGGTGCAGTCAGTCTTTGAAGCTCCTCAGCCCAAAGTAAGCAAGTGTGGTGTCGGGGCGGCTGTTCTAGGGATGATCTCAATACAAACTTTGTGAAAAGTCTGTAGAGATCTTGAAGCATACTGAGTCAATCTCCAAAAAGGATTGAGATGACTCAGGTAGTGTGATTGGTTGGGTGGAAATGATTGGGTCTGTGGTTCCATAGGTGTTTGTCTCTGAAACTTTCTCCCCCTTTTTGGTAGCATCATCTGAGAGCTAGATGAGCTAGAGGAAGAAGTCATTGAGACCTGGATTGGTACATGCCTAACAGACCTCTCCGTTGGTTCTCAGCTAGTTGAGCCTTGAGAGAGTTAATCTCAAGTTGCTGAGTGGCAGTCCTTGATTCTAAGATCCTCACCTGTGATTCCAGGTTGGAGACCTTAGAAAGCAAGTACTGAAGTGTAGTGCATACTACCCTCATCTTCATAAGAAGAATCACGGGGAGATGAGATACATACCTAGTATGCTCACTCTCACCACCAGATATGGTTTCTTGGCACCCTGGTTTCCTTTGCTCAGAGTCATCTCTTTCAGAGATGTCAATGGGCAAAGTTGCCGTAGACTCAGTCCTAATGATGTACCACTGTCCTGAGAGAGCTCAGTGAGAAACTCTGAGTAGTGGCAGCTGAGTCTACATGAGTCCCCTCCACATCAGTGGGACTCACCTCAGTAGCAGGCTTGCTGATGGGGGCTAGAGACAAAGGATCCCTCCTGGCTATGTTGATCTTTCAGAGGGTGTGTAGATCAACTTCATGGCCATGGAGAGATGTAATCTCTTCATCAGTACGGAGTAAAAAGGTCAGTGAAAGAGAGGGTGGTTAGTCCTACTGACCCGGGACTTAGATCAATGTTACAGGCATTGAGCCTTTGGTGGGGCTGTCCCTAGAAAGCTGCACAGGGGAGGTAGAGTCACCCTGCGGGCTAAAGGCTTGGGGTTCGGGTCAGGGGTTGAGACTGAGGAGACTCAAAACCCACATTGAGGTCAAATGTGAAGGATGGTGTGACCTCCGACTGAGTGGGAGCCCAAGATTCCACTGTAGTCGTTTCGGTGTGAACAGGAGGAGCTTGCTCAATCAGAGTAGATTGAACAAGGGTTCGTTTGGGGCGTCTTTGATAGGTGGCTTGATGGGTAAAGAAGGGTTGGTATTGTGGTGGATGTTGCTGGTGTGGGTTCATCACCTGGGGGAAACAGGGATGTCACCAGGAGCTATGCGCTCAGTCATCGCTGGAGGTAATGGAGTGTACCGTCCAGTGAAGTTGGTGGACATCTTCTTCAGGATTTTGAAGATGGTAGGCCTCATATGTGGAACAGGAAGAGCAGCTGCGCAGACAAGCTTGCTTGGTTCATCTCACAGTTGATTATATGTTGAAGAAATCGGGATACATGAAGAATGTATCTATGCTCAGATTGGCGATTAGGTTATTCAACACAAATCGTGAGTAGTTGAATCTGAGCCTCTCACCAACCCATGAACTAGGCATCCTAGTTCATATGAGATTTGATCCCAACCCCCTGATTGTTGGAGAGGCAGTGTGAGAACGATGTGCAGCAGAACTTCCATGGTAAGAGAAGTTGAACTTGTATAACGGTAGATCTGCTGACATCACCTCCATATCCCATAGGATATAGGTGCCTTCCAAGTCTCCTTGGGGAACTCAGTAGGAGCCCCATCATCGTGAAGCTCGAGATGCTCCCTGATGATCTGTTCATTGATGACCAACTCTTGGCCACAAACTCGGGTTCAGGACTCGAACCCCATTCAGTACTGCAGTTTCACCATTGCTCAAAATTCTGACATATGGTTGGAGTATAGGTGGGGTTAACTGTTAGTGCAGTGTGAGATAGGTGGATTCGTGAGAAAGGTGATGATTTGGGTAAAGTCGGCATCCCTTGAAGAGTCAAGAACGCGACTGGTTGTGATGAGGGTTTAGCGCCATTGTAGAGAAGTAAGCTTGAAATTTGAGTGAATTTAGGGTTTACAGTGAAGGGAATAGTTAGGGCTGTAAAGTGGTAAAAGAAGATGAATTTGATCAGTCAAGATTATTTAAAAGGGGGATAGTGGTATGGGGTGGGTAGTAGGGTAACTGTTTTGGGGTTAGTGGGTGGTATGGTGGTTTTACGGGAGAATGATGGGCGGCAAGGATAATTTTAAATAATCGACATCAAGTACAAAATTTTTACTTTTTACAGAGTGGGGCCCAAAAGATACCGTTACAAGTAAAATCTTAACTTCGAAGGTTAAAAATTTCCGAAGGGATTTTCTTCTGAAGGCAATTCTTCTCAGAAGCATGATATTGCTTCCGAAGGTAAATGTCCTTTGAAGGCACTTTATCTTCCGAAGCAAGGCATGCTTCCTAAGGTAAGTTGTCTTTCGAATGGAGAGTTGTATAAGTTCGGAAGTAGATCTGATATAAAATCAATCGCTTCTTCCGAGACCACAAACTCTTCCGAGAAGAAAATTTCCATTGAGGAACTGGCTTCGGAAGATATTCAAGGATATCTTCCGAGAGTTAATTCCTCTTCGGAAGGAATTACACTTGGAATAATTAAAAGATCTTTTGTAACGGGCTTAAATGCATGACACAAGACATACTTATTTAAAAAGGTTTTTCAAAAGAGGTAGTTATTCAATGTTTATCATCCCAATTGCTGATATGAGATACTTAAATCTTTGTTCATCAAATGCCTTTGTGAACAAATCAGCATATGTTCATTGAGTCAACTTTGATTAACTTTATCAGCTGTTTTCATGAATATCTCTAATGAAATGATACCGGATATCAATGTGTTTTGTCTTGGAGTGCTTCACGGATTCTCAGTAATGGAGATAGCACTGTTGTTGTCAATATGGATAGGAGTAGTCATGAAGTTGAATCCATAGTCTACATATGATTTTGAATCCATAGCAGTTGAGCACAGCAGCTAGCAGCAGCAATGTATTCAGCTTCAGCAGTTGATGTAGAGACACAGGATTGTTTCTTGCATTGCCATGAGATAATCCTTCCACCAAGAAATGACATCCTCCTGATGTTGATTCTTGTCAATGTTGCAGCACATAGTCACTGTCAGAGTATCCATAGAGATTGAAATCACTATTTCTTGGATACCAGAGACCTAGTTTAGGTGTTCCTTTGAGGTATCTGAGGATTCTCTTGCAAGCAGCTAGGTGAGACACCTTTGGAGCAGCCTGATATCTTGCACAAATGCATGTGGCAAACATGATATCTGGTCTACTCGCAGTGAGATACATCAGAGAACCAATAATTGCTCTATATGATGTTGATCAGTATCCTCCCCCTCAAGGTCAGGGCAAAGATTATGGTTCTGGGTATAGGGTCTTGGCTGGTTTACAGCCTTCATTTCAAATCTTTCTAAGATGTCAGAGACATACTTAGATGACTTATGAAGAACCCTTCCTTCATCTGTTTCACTGGATCCAAGGAAAAAGTCCATTTTTCCATGGAACATCTCAAACTTCTGCTTCATAATGCTTTCAAAGTCCTTGCACATTGGTCGTTTGAAGAACCAAATATGATGTCATAACATAGACTGTACAAGCAAAATGTCTTCTCCACTCTTTCTGATGAAAAGAGTCTTGTCAATGGTACCCTAGTGTATCCATTCTTCAGGAGAAACTGAGACAAGGTCTCATACCACAGCATAGGTGCTTGGTGCAGCCATACAGAGCTTTATCCAGTGCACACATAGTTGGGGTGCTGTGGGTCTTCAAATCCTGGAGGTTGACACACATAGATTTCCCTATATATCCCCATATAGAAAAGCACACTTGACATCAAGTTGGTAGACTGTGAAGTTCTTGGATGCAGCATAAGCAAGGAAGATCCTAACTGCCTCAAGTCTTGCAATAGGTGCAAAGACATCAGTATAATCGATTCTTCCTCCTGGGTGTATCCTGAACTACTAGTCTTGCCTTGTTCTTGATAATCACAGCCTCTATCATCTTTTCTGTTCCTGAATACCATTTAGTGCATATGGGTACTTGACCAGATGGTAGGGGCATAGATTCCAGACCTTGTCTTATGAATTGAAGCAGCTCCTCCTGCATCGATTCAACCCAACTACTATATTTTAAGGCATCTTCTACCTTCTTTGGTTCCATCTGAGACAAGAAGAATGAGTACAAGCAGACATTCCCATGTGAGTCTGTCTTCTTGTTCTCAACCCTCAGAGACATCCCTATGATGTTCTCAGTGGTGAGTGTTGTGAATCCTAAGACGAGGAATCACTTCCAGTTGCAGAGGGATAAGTCCAAGTTAGACATATTCTGATCAGGAAATGGATCACTCTGTCCAATGCTGTTTCAGAGTCATTCAATGAGGACTGATTGAATGATTGAGAAACATCATCAAGGTTGGTTGTGAAGTAGTATTAACAGTTGCTGTTCTTCAGATACCACCTCCCTCAACCTGGTGTTGTAATGGATCACCTGAGGAACTTTGAGGTTGATCAAGTGATTCATTTGTTGAAGCTCACTATTCTGGAGATAGTTACACTGTCAGATCTGTGAATAGTTGAAGCTTGTTGCCTTCAGCTCTTGGAGAATTTGGAATAGGTCTGGGAAGTCATATAGTTGACCTGCATCAGAATCAGCATCACTTTGAGCACCGTTCCAGCTGAAACATTCTCACAAGATGGTTTAGAATAGTTTGGAAACAATCTAAATCAAAAATATACTCAGGTCCATTCCCCTAACACAAGGAGTGTGCTCATTAACAACTATGTTGGATGACTCCTCAAATGTTGATTCTTAATATGTATACTTTATAAGCTTTGGAGCTAGAAGAGTATCAATAAAGCTAGCATCCCGACTTCTCAGCAAACTTGCCAAGTTGTCCTTGTGTTTAGTATGGACACCTGCAGCCAAAGGACCTTAGAAAGCCAATGAACGGTGGCCTCTTGTTCCATAACTCATAAGGGGTTTTTCCATGGGGCTTAACTACAAGAACCCTGTTCTGCACATAGCATGCAGTGCTGACTGCCTCTGCCCAGAATGTTAGAGGCAGCTTTGAATCAGCTAACATGGTCCGAGCAGCCTCAATAAGTGTCCTGTTCCTCCTCTCAGCAACACCGTTTTGTTGAGGAGTTCTGGGAGCACTATATGTCTGGCAATCCCTTTTGAGTCACAGAATGAGTCAAGAACGAAGTTCTTAAACTCAGTCCCTTGATCACTTCTAATAATCTTAACCTTGTGATCATTTGATTTTCTATTTTAAGAATAAAAGTTTTTAATGTTTCAGCAGTTTCATCTTTACTTCTTAAAAGAATACCCATGTAAATCTTGTAAAATCATCAACGATCACAAGGCAGTATGATTTCCTTCCAATGCTCATTATACTTGTGGGACCAAAAAGATCCATGTGCAATAAGTGTAATGGAGTAGTGATAGAGTTAACACATTTGGATTTATGAGATGATCTGTGTTGTTTCCCTTTCAGGCATGCAACACAATTATCTTTGTAGAAAAATTCCTTTTTAGGCAAACCATGTACCAAGTTATTTTAGACAATTTATTCATTGTTTTAAAATTCACATGACACATGCGTTTATGCCATAGTGTTGACTCATCACTATCAGCTTTGGAAAGAAAGCATGATACTTCACCCATAGGAGAAGCCTTGTTCATATCTAGCTTGTACATATCCCCTTTCCTGGGAGATCTGAGAAGCACCAATTCCGGAGGAATTGTCATCCCTGGTCTGAGGATAATGCACTCATGTTTGTGAAAAGCATTTGATGCTTCTGGTCACAGAATTGAGAAACACTTACACAGTGTTGTGTTGAACACAATGAACTTTGTCAATGTTTATTCTGCCATTGATATACTTCTTCCCGAAATATCCTCCGGCCTCACCTCCAAATGGACAGGCCCTCCATCAAAGTTCTGGAATTGTTGAAGGAGAGATCTGTTCCCTGTCATGTGCCGGAGCATCCACTATCTACAATCCAGATGTTGTTGTTCTTGTCAAATGGATGTCCCTGCACATAAGATGAGATGGTTAGTTTTGTTTGGAAGCCCAAGCCTTGCAGGTCTCGGGCCCTTCCAAAGATAGTGACATAATTGAACCGAAAGATATGCAATGGGGGTTCAATAGAGGTCATTGTTGAAGAAGAGGTTTGGGCTGCAGCATCTTCCTTGATCTTCCAATCCATCCTTTGGTTGATCTTTGAGGATGAGCTTGTTGAAGCTTTTGCAGCATGGTCTTCTTCCGAAGCTTCTCTCTTTTCGGAAGGAGCCTCACCACCTTTTCTTCTGAAGTAGTCTTCTTCTGAGATGGTTTCAAGGGAGCCTTCTTGTTCTTCCGAACCTTAGAAGGTTTGGCTTCCGAAGCCACTTTCCCTTCAGAAGAAGCAGTTTCTTCCGAGAGCAACTTGGCTTCCGAGACCAACTTTCCCTTTTTCATCATTGGACCTTTGAAGTGGTCCAACTGAGAGACCTTCTCTGACTACTCTTTTCTAACATTATTTGCATAATGTGTGCTTGCTGGATTGTAGTAACAATCTTTAGCCATGTGGTTGTGCAAACCACACATTATGCATGCGATGTTAGTCTTCTGGGAATTTGCTAGTTGCTGTTTCTTGGGTTTCTTCTCTTCATCAGCAACTTTCCCTCTTAACTTCTGATTCTTCAGTAGGACAGGGGTGCTGGTACTACACTCCTTTCCTGAATCAGGAGTACCTACCACTTGAAATCCGGCAGAAATGAAGACACCCTTTTGCTTAGGGTCAAACTTAAGCTTGGACTCTGCAACCTTCTTAGCAGTCCTTCTAGCAGCTTTAGCTCTGCTTCTTCTTGCCTTGGTGGTCAGGATTTGGTCATCACAGGTGGAGATGGGTGTATCCTCCTGTTTCTCCCTGTGGAGGCCACTATTTTTGCTTCATCCTCTAGTTCCAATGGAGAAGGGTCAGCAGTTGGAACCTCTTGCTCTTCAGTACCACATCTAGGTAGTCTTATAGACTCATAAGAGTGTGGTGGAGCTATTTCACTGGTTCCCAACCCTTCTTTGTTTTGATAAAACATTTTGGAATGAGAGGTTGATGCAAGAATAGTTTGGAAGCTTTGCTCAGCAATAGCTTGCTTCCTGGCCTGAGCCTCAGCTGTGACTAACTGGGCTTGAACTTCAGAAAGTTTGGAGATCAGATCTTTGATTTGAGTCTTGTAGTTAGTCTTTTCATGTTTCAAAAGAGACACAGTTTTCTCTAACTCATCAATTTTCTTTTGATAGTCAGATTCAGCTCTTTTAAAGTCAGATTTTAGCACATTTAAAGACTCAACCTCAGATCTGATTTCCGAAATGTAATCCTTATATAGTTTAACTTTAGCAATACAGGCAGCAGTACAAAGATGTTCATATACCTGATCATCATCTGTTCCGGCCATGAGTGCTTGAGCGGGAGTCACATCCTGTACCATGAAGCTCCAGTCAACTTCCTGAGCAACAGCAGCTGTTTCAGTTGACTTTTCTTCATGCTTGGGGGCAGTGGGATGTGTGGAGGCCTGTGGGGTTCCCGGGTTGTTCTTGGGAGCCTTGCATTCCCTAGCAAAGTGACCAAGTTGGTTGCAGTTGTAGCACCTTGCTTTGCTCTTATCAAACCCAAACTTGCTGTTGACTGGGTTTTGAGGGAATTGCCTTCCAGTTCTCTTGAAGAACTTCTTCGCTCTGTAAGTTAAAAGAGCCATCTGCTGGACAATGTCCATGTACTCCACATCATCTGGATTGAAGCACTCAAGATCATCAAAGCAGTATTGAAAATCACCAGAGTGTCCACTTCCAGAGACAAAGGCACAACTATCCTGAAAGGAGTTGTGTTGAACCTTTGAGACTTTGGAGTCTCAGGTAGAGTAATGAAGGGTCCAGTATGTGAGTTGTCAGGGTAGCATAGCAAGGGATGCTGTGTTCTATGCTTTCCCTTTCAACCACATGAAGGGCTGAACTCAGTGGTTATTGGAGTGATCAGAGGAGTTCTGCATGTTCATCTCCATCTGAAATGCACTTAGGATACCATACAACTCTGTAAGAGAAAGAGTCTTAAGGTCCGAAGTTCTCTTGATGACAACACAGTAGTGAGTCCATAGTTAGGAAGAGAAGACATGAACTTCCTAACTATGTCTCTGTTCTCAAGAGCTACTCCAATATCCGCCAGAGTATCTACTAGCTCAACATACCTGAAGTATTGTTGAGTCAAGGTCTCACCAGCCTTGAAAGTAAAGTTCTCAAACTGCTGCTTCAAGAGATCCTTCTTATTCTCTTGAGTTTCCTTGGATCCCTCATACATTAGCTTCAAAGCTTCCCATAAATCTTTAGCAGTCTTGCACTTCTTGAAGCGTCTGTAGACGGAGTTGGGAAGAGCAGTTTGGAGACAAGTCATAGCCCTTTGATCTAGCTCTATTCTCTTCCTATCTTCCTCTGAGTAATCATCAACATCTTTTGGAATGATGCGATTACCAGTGGCAGATGTAGTGCTTGGTATGAAAGGACCATTGACAATGGAGTCCCACATCCTTGAATCTTGACACTTGATGAAGCCTTCCATCCTGATACACCATGTGTCAAAGTCTTCAGGGGTGATCATGGGGGACTTGGTCAAGGTACCAGTTTCCATATCAGCCTTGGAGAGAGCGGCCATTTGAGTGAGTGGATTGTGGTGAGGAGTGAAAAACAGGTTGATTAGGATGGTAAGATCTCACAATCAAGAGCCTGGTGCTCTGATACCAATTGCAGGATCGATTTCGGGTGGTTTCTCTCTCAACTCACTGTGAATCAACACTCGGCAAGCAGTCTTTAGGAAGAGTTGATCACAATATAACAAGTAACAAGCAGTAGAAAATTAACACAGCAAGTAATTTTCAAGGTACTTTTATATATTGCTTCTCAACTCAAAGGATTACAAGACACTTGGACTCAAATCGCTTTACTAAAGAGTTACAGGGAGAAGAATTATAATACTACCTACAGCCGGGAATACTTTGATTCCAGCTGGACACCTCTAACCTTACATCTATACTACAAGACTCTAGGTGAGGTCTTTCAGACATTTTGCATGCCTGAGAGTTGTAGTCAGGACATGTCCCTGACTTACCTTGTCACCAACTAAAGTTGGTAACATGTACTATCATAAAAAGGTGAGCAGTAGAATAAAGTATGGTCAACAGCATGGTCCTTTTAGGAGGAACCCATGCTGTGTCACCCATGCGGTGTCAGAGGTATGCATGCGGTCTGACAGGGACCATACCTTTATCTGCTGGACATAGCATTGTCTTCCGAAGGATAAAGTGCTTCGGAAGGATAACTTCTTCCGAAGGCACTTATACTTCGGAAGACTGCTTCTTCCGAAGCTTGGAGTCTTCTTTGTCTTCGGAAGCAGACTTTGTCTTCAGCTCTTTCATCAGACTTTGTCTTCGGAAGCTTTCAGACTTTGTCTTCAGCTCTTTCATCAGACTTTGTCTTCGGAAGCTTTCAGACTTGTCTTCAGCTTTTTCATCAGACTTTGTCTTCGGAAGCTTTCAGACTTTGTCTTCAGCTTTTTCATCAGACTTTGTCTTCGGAAGATATCTTCAGCTGTTGGCTTCAGTTGTTGTCTTCAGTAATTGACTTCAGCTTTTGCCTTAGGAAGATGTCTTCAGCTGTTGTTCCTTAGACTCTCGGAAGATCTCTTGCTTGACTTCGGAAGCCCTTTGATGTAGTACCAAAAGTGATTATGAAGTGAATTTGGTTGCACCAGCCTCATCATGATCCAACAAATGGTTATCTCTTGTTGGTTTTCAAGTGGATGTTCTTTTATGATGTATGTGAGGCCTTAGTTATGTAGATGAACAGTAATATAGTGATGTACAAGTTACTATTGCCTATGTACAACTTGAATCCCACCACGCCTCAAATGTGTTTAAAAGGTTGGGTTAGTCTCTTTAAAGCTTCTGATGATGAGGATTTCCTCATTTGAGACTTTTCTATTTGGTGATTTGTAACGTCTATGATGGTGGACATTTCCTCATCTGAGACGGTTGCCTTGGTGTTCATCTTGGTATTTATTCATGGTTCTATTGGGGGATTATATTTGTTGGGTGTATCTGTTTTTGGTTTTTCTTTGATCAGTGAGCTTGACTCATTTGAGACTGAGTCAGAGCTCATATGACTAGATACATGGCCATCATGCTTAAGTTGAGCTGCCTATTGTCTTGCTGTTGGGAAAATTGTTTTATCGATTGTCGTTAAGAAACACAAATACGATGAAAACCTTGTATTTCAGGTTGATGATGATGATGATGTTTTGTACATCTGAGACATGAACCCTTTCCTTTGGTTGGTATGTTACTGTATAGTATAATATCATGTAGTGATGATAAACTACAATGCCATCGGTTGCTTTGGCATGGCAGCCGTTTACGGTTAGCAGCCGCACCGAAAGCCTCGTCCGTAACATGAGCACTGTGCGTTTTTAGAACCTGTGTTCCTTTCTTTGCTTTGTTAATATTGGGCTGTGATGATAAACAACAATGACATCAGTTGCTTTGGCGTGGCAGTCCTTTATGGTTAGCAGTCGCAACTGATAGCCTATTCTGAGCCGGCCCATAACACGCGCATCGCGCGTGGTGGATACCACCTAGTTACTGTTAATTCTGTATGGATGATGAATAGTAACATTTTTCTTTTTATATATGTTTTTTAATATACATGTAATATATATCAAATGAAAATAGAGGATTAAAATTGGCTCAAGGTTTCTGTAGATAGTTTTAAAAATATTTTTTTTCTTTATAACTTTTATATTACAATATCTTTTAAAATTCTAAACATGACAGTGTGATGTTCATGTTTTTATCCACGCTTCGATATATATTTGCTCGAAACCTAGCCGGTCAAACACTTGTTTTTTCTATAACCTTTGATATATAAAATTTTATATATAACGTCCCTACATGCTTTTTTGTGTGTTTCAACATCAATTTGATACCAAACAGTTTAAACAATCACAAGGTTCATAGTCTCACAACATCTTATGCCCCAAGGGGGGTTCCAAACGTGACACCACACGTGGACTCATTTTTTTCTAGGGTCCCAGAATACAGAAAATAAGACATGTTTTTATATATAAATATTTCAAAAGGAAAATGTATATAAAAATAAAATGCAAGTTAAATCCATATAACCCAAATAATATTTTAAACCTAAATAATATACAAAAAGATGGCCAAGATCCAAACTCAATTTGCAACAATCGATAAAAAGGTTTGAGTCATTACGAGAGAGTCGAGAACAATGAGTGCAAACTGAAATTGATATTTTTTATGGATTGATACTAAAATTTTGTTTAATTCATTGCTATAATAATTATTATTATATTAATTAATTTATTTTTACTTTATATAAGTTAATTTTAGAAGGCTTATTTCTACTATTCATGAACGACCCTTTGTCACAAATACATATACAACACTTGTAAATTAGTTTTCATAAAATGTTATCTTAAATTCTAAACATTATCTTTACAGCTATATATATATTTTTTTTAAATCGATCCATCATGGAGCGTAAGTATTTACCCCTAATTTAATATTCTTTTGTAATAACTAAATAGATCATTTGAACACTAATGGGTTAAAATGTTAAATTAGCTATTTGTCTATTATCTCTTTAATGGTTGAAATACATTTGAAAGATGTGACACAAATTTGAACTTTTACACCACTAAAAGTGGGAAAACAATGTAATCTAATCTAATAATATTATTGTGCCTAATCGCACACCTCAAACCCGATATCTTCTCTTCAATGTCCCAAACTTCATATCTCCTTTTGCCCCATTTTTAGGGTTTCTGATTTCCCCTAAATTTCTGCTTTGCTTCATACCGCCATTGATGCAATTTCTCTCATCTGCAACTCAGGTATGTTCATATGTAACAATTTACGTTTGCAAATCTTTGTATTTGTAGTATGTGGAACAAATCGTTATGCATTTGCGAAGCTGTTTGTTCATATCGTTTCCTTGTCGATCGGCTTGAATCGTGGACGTTTTTTGTTGTTTTTTTTAATATCTGTTGATGTTTGTTTGTGGATTAACCGATGCATGTGGTTTGAGATGAGGTTACGGTTTACATTGATTGCGTTTGATGTTGCGGGAGCCTGTTTTGTATGATGATGCGTTGATTTTGTTTGGAATTTTGGTAGTTTGAATGTTTGATGCGTTTCTGCCTGTTCGAAGTAGCTGAGTAGGAATTGTATTTGTGTTATTGGGGGGGGGGGGGGGGGGGGCTCTTGCATGTTAGATTTTGATTTTGTTTCTATGTGCCCAGGGGTTGATCTGTGTTTTAAAGGTTAGGTTTATTGATTTAGTTGGTGCTGAGAGCTGTGTAGAAAGGTGGAGACGATATTGTTTCGTGGAATTTGTTGGTTTGGTGAAGAGGCTTGTATTGGTTGTAAGGTAGCGGACGGATACTCACAGTCATGAGGACTTCTTGGGCAGACACTGTTGAAAATTCAGCTTCGGGCTCGGAAAACAATGGGTTGGTGGGGCTACGGTAGCTTCGAGCAAGCCGGCTTATGTTCCGCCTCATCTTCGTAATAGACAACCTGCATCTGGTCAGGTGGCGGGTTCTGCTGTGTCACATGGTGGTGCACCACCTGCAAATGATAGGTCTGGACATGGTGGACAAACAAGTGGGTCAAGATGGGCTGCTCCGCGGTATGAAAATGGTAGGTCTGGGTATGTTGCTGGAGGTCGTGGTGGTGGAGGGGGTTGGGGAAATAGAGGTGGTGGTTGGGGTGGTAGAGAAGTGGAGGTTAATCCTTTTGGTAATGATGATATAGACGGTCTTGAGGAGATTAAAGTCGAGCAGGAAATAGTGGTATTAATTTTGATGCTTATGAGGATATTCCAGTGGAAACTAGCGGGGAGAATGTACCACCTCCGGTTAATACATTTGCAGAGATAGACTTGGGGGAAGCTTTGAATAATAATATTAGAAGGTGCAAATATGTCAAACCGACCCCTGTTCAACGTTATACGATTCCCATTTCTCTTGCGGGCCGAGATTTAATGGCATGTGCTCAAACTGGGTCTGGGAAGACAGCAGCATTTTGCTTCCCTATAATCAGTGGAATTATGAGGGGCCAATCTGCACCGAGACCACGTGGGACCAGGGTCGTGTTTCCTCTTGCTCTGATTATATCCCCTACAAGGGAGCTCTCCTGTCAGGTTATTATCTATAATAAATTCTTTAAGCACTTTGTATGTACTTTAGATAATCTGCTAAGTCGACGGATCTATTAATTGCATTACATGCAGATACACGAGGAGGCACGGAAGTTTTCATATCAGACAGGTGTCAAGGTGGTGGTTGTTTATGGAGGAACACCGATTAATCAACAGGTAACTCAAACTGAAGTTCTAGATTTAAGTAATAAAGCAATGCATATTCATTGATTTAAGTGTTATTTTTCTTGAAATATTAATATTAATATTATATCATAGTTATACTCTATATAGCAGATGATTAACTGCAACTTTTAACATTAGTGGCATATATATAATCATCAATTTTTTTGGGTTAAAATGACATTTTACCAGATTTATGGATATATGTATAAACATTTTCTGTATGATGTGAACACCCCTATGTTTCTTTCCAGTTAATGGGCTTGTATAAAACGTGCATCACCAGTTAACCCTGCTTATTATGGTGTTCATGAACCATCCCCATTACTTCTAATATTTGCATGTTTATTTTGCAAATCATTTGATATTATTATAATTTGCTTTACTGGTTTCTAATGGCATTTTATGCATGGGTAGTTAAGAGAACTCGAGAGGGGAGTTGATATTCTTGTTGCCACACCAGGAAGGTTAGTTGATCTACTGGAGAGGGCAAAAGTGTCATTGCAAATGATAAGGTATCTAGCTCTTGATGAGGCGGATCGGATGCTGGATATGGGATTTGAGCCTCAAATTAGAAAAATTGTCGAGCAAACGGACATGCCTCCACCAGGTGAAAGACAAACAATGCTGTTCAGTGCCACATTTCCCAGAGAAATCCAGGTTTGCTGGTGGTTTTTTTAATATAAGTTGTCTTATTATGTATATTGAACTACTTTATCATCAGGGGAAACTGCATGAAATAGAAAAGAACTTGATATGTTTTTCTGATTTTAGCAAACAACTTTAAGTGAGGCTATATCAAAATCATACTTTACAACAGATTTTTAGCAACAAATTCACATTTTGTTAACAATGGTTGCAATGGATGGCATTTTTTGCTGATTATGAAATTTTTTTTACTGATTTTTTCAACGAATGACCTCTTCAATCCATGGCATTCAATTTTTTGTTGATTTTTGCAAATGCTGATGTGGCATTTTATTTAAGCATGTATAAACCACATGGGGGAGAACATCTGTGTAGTTAACAACATGGATCTTGGATGCAGGTGCTAAGAGCATAATTATGAAAACTTTGTTAGGATCAAAGAACACACGAACGCAAACAATGTAACAGTAAAGAACACGAGAGATCCATGTAATTTGAAGTCAAGTGTATGTGAATCGCTAAATATTAAGGAACCATTTCATTTACTTGGGTGTACACTATTTTTACATCGTAGAATTCGTGTATATAAGTATATTCACCAGCTAGTAAAACGGTTCCTAAATCTTTAGTGGTTCTCATTTGAACCCGCCTCTCTCTATATATATAAATATAGTAATATTAATAATAAAGGACTTTTTGTAAAAAAAAAGTTAGGACCCCAAGTGTAATGTATTCAAAGATTAAATGGATCATTTTGAAGGATTTTGCAGATGTTTTAAACGCTCATTCGTTTTAGGGACTAAAGAGGTGATGTGTTTTAAAGAGAGGGATCACTGTTGTAATTTTGATGCTTAGTGATGTCCTGGAATTTATATATACCACAAGGGCAAAGGTCAATTGTGATAGTTTGCTCTTTATAGTGTGTGCTTTGAACATTTTAGCCGATTTTCTAATAGGCATATATGGCAGTTTACTCATTTGCCTCGTTTCTTCAGAGAGATTGGTTTTTTTTTTTTTTTTTTTTTTTGCTTATTCTCTGGATGATTTTGAACTATAATTTTCGTAGGAAATGCCCATAATATTCATTCATATTTTTAGGCATGTTTCATAGAGAATATTAAATCTTTATTTTCAAAGCAAATAGTTCTTGAAAACTATGTTATAATTGATATAAAACTTATGTTTAATATAGTATTCAATAATTTAAATACATAACTTTGTTAGTCAGAATGGTTGATTTGACCACAAACTTATTTGTGGTCTTTCATTTAGTTATTGACCCTAACTCCTTCAAGAAGTTAAATTTTATTCTCTTCACCTCAAATTTAAAACTGCTTATGTTTTTAGGTACTCTCTTTATGCTATTTGACCCTTGTTTAGTGTTTGGTCCAAGGGTGAAATTCTTTAATGGTTTATTACTGCATTCAACCATTTTGGCAATAATTATTTGTTATTTTGTATGGAAAAATTATTGTACCAAAACTTATATGGTTTGCCTCATCTATTTCATATTATGTGATAAATCTTTGATCTCTTTTCGTACAGAGACTGGCATCTGATTTTCTTTCAAATTACATATTTCTAACGGTGGGTCGTGTCGGTTCAAGTACCGATTTAATTGTTCAAAGAGTGGAATTTGTTCAAGAAGTTGACAAAAGAAGCCATCTTATGGACCTCCTCCATGCTCAGAAGGAAAATGACTCTCATGGGAAGGTATTGTCTTTTCTTTTACTTTTTTTCACTTTATCTTCATGCATGTGCATAATAACTAGATGTGGCTGTATGGACCCATTTGAATTGATTTGGTTATGTTGTATATTTAACGGGTCAAACTCATTTTTTTAAGTTTTAAGGGTTGGGACTTGGGGACTGAAAACGGATTGGTCAGGTCAACCCAAACCGTCTATTAAACAGGTTAGTCATGATGGCCCTTTACAATCTGAACATGTATACTCCCAACCCTAACCCTTTTATCTTGTTTCTATATGGGATCAGGAATTGCCGCCCCTACTCAAATTATTCAAAAGAAATAATATGATTATTATAATAATATCCTAGTATCCAGCACCGTAATTGTTCTTAAAAATCAGAATTTTGGGCAAAAAAGAATTTTCTGATGCACGTCACTCATTCTGACCCCTCAATATGACCCGGTTTAATCTGTTACTGAATGCACGCATTCTGCCACCTCTAATTTGACACAATTTTGGGGCCTAATATAAAATCTTGCAAATGAGTAATTCTTTATATCAATATTAATTGGGGTAACTTTGTAAAATAGTAACCAACTTTCAAAAGTGTTTCAATTAGGTAACTCAATTTTAAAAATGTTCCAATTAGGTCATTCAGTTTTTATATTTTATATAAATTAAAAGTCTTAACATGTTTTTTAGCATGTTATACTTTTTGTTTCAGTTAGAAAATATTTTTTCTATCCTTTTATGCTGATATGGAACGTTGACGTAAATTTTAGGTACTTTTTTATTTTTTTCATAATTAACATGTTTTTTTTTTATTTTTAATATAATTTTATATATTGAAAATTCTGATCCCCATGTCTTCTCCACCATTACTTTCTTGACATACGAATATTTAATGATGACTCGATTTGATCGTTTATTGGTCCAATTTGAGAAAAATATGCATGAGTGCCTAAATTAGAACACTTTTAAAACTTGGTTATCATTCAGTGACATTTTCCCATATTAATTTGCAGCAAGCTCTTACATTAGTTTTTGTGGAGACAAAGAAGGGAGCTGATTCACTTGAACATTGGCTGTATGCTAATGGATTCCCCGCTACTACAATTCACGGTGATAGAACACAACCGGTAAGTTGAAATGATTTTCAAAAACACCATGCTGGTGTTTGAATTCACTATTTAGGACTGAAGAATGAAGATCTCTCACACACACACACACACATGCACTAACACACAATAGGCTGCGAAATCTCAAAGGTGAAGGGGTATTTAGACATTTAGTCAAGCATCATTTTTAAACTGCTAATTTGAATGGCAGGAAAGGGAGCAAGCACTGAGATCATTCAAGAGCGGAAAAAACACCGATTCTAGTAGCGACCGATGTGGCAGCACGTGGGCTGGATATCCCTCACGTTTCTCACGTGGTCAACTTTGACCTTCCTAACGACATTGATGACTACGTTCACCGAATAGGACGAACAGGACGAGCTGGCAAGACAGGATTGGCTACAGCTTTCTTCAATGAAAATAACATGTCATTAGCAAAATCATTAGCCGACTTGATGCAAGAAGCTAATCAAGAAGTACCTGCATGGCTTACTCGTTATGCCACTCGAGTATCTTATGGTGGTGGTAAGAACAGGCGGTCTGGAGGGCGGTTTGGCGGCCGTGACTTTAGAAAGGATAACTCTTTTGGCGGCGGCGGCGGCGGTGGATACGGCGGCTATGGCGGCGGTAACAGTGGTGGTGGATACAACGGCTACGGTGGCGGTAACAGTGGAGGTGGATACGGCGGCTACGGTGGAAGTAGCAGTGGAGGTGGATATGGCAGCTATGGTGGTGGTGGTGGTGGTGTACCCAGTGCTTGGGATTAGTCATTTGGTATATGAATGTATTGATTCATTTGTTTAGAGTCAATACATACATCATTTTTCACAGAAATTAAGAATTATTATGTACTTAAAATTATACTCGTGTCAAATTTTGCTTTAAAAAATTATTTTGGTTCCATTCGGTGATCGAATTGGAATCGAAAAACATTTCATTAGAAAACGAGTGGTTGAACAAAGGATCAAATGAAACAATGAATCATATGATTTAGGCAATTGACGGTAAAATCAAGAACATAAGGATTATTGAAACTTGTGTAGAATTGGATTTGAAAAACATTTCATTAGAATATGTGGTTGAACGTCATTTCTAAAGTTATCTTTTTTTCTTACTCCAATAATCTTGATATTCTTGGATAACTTAACTATCATTGTCTTCATCTCAGTCTCTAAGTTCTACACCAATTATCTTACTAATCTTGATCAGAAACATAATCAAACTCTATACGTACATTTATCATGTTCAACCCATTTGCACTTCATCATCTTCTAAAGAATCTTCTTCATCAATTGCAATTGCATCATCCTCAACCATTTTGTCTTCCTGTAAACCAATGTAGTCCTCATGACATGATGAAACTTCCTCTATACTTTGCGATGTTACAAGGATTCGTACCTTCGGTTTCATTCAGGGTTTCTCTAAGGTTTGGGGTTTACGGTGGTGTTTTACGCTGGCTGAGGCGATGGCAATGCTTTGCGGTGGCCGGAGAAGTCAGATGAAGAAGGTTGAGGGAGGAGTTATATATAGTCAGTGCAGGGTTCTAATTTGTTAATTAAAATGTACATTCAACTAATACGTATCATGACATCTCGCATGTTATTTATGGTCTGATTTTTTATCACGATGTGCAGATAATTCATCGGTCACATCATATGTGTAAGAAAACAGTTTCTGAAATGAAATTGGTTCGAGAACCAAACACAATCCGATAATTAAACCAATTTGACAAGAACTGGTTTAGGTTGGACGCCTCTAGGTCAGGTCAGTTGTTCAGTCCAAACTAGAATCTTTTATCTTTTACGGTAATGAAAGTATGCAACTCTCTTTGAAGCGAGAAATGTTTTGTATATAAATCACCTTTTATAAACAAACTAGATATTCTGTAAATATTAAAAACAATAATAATAATTCAAACCACCCAAACCATTTTTTTTGTAAAGAAACATTTGAACCCAACCATGAACACCGGCTATGGCGAGTCAGAACCATACACAACTTACAATCTGTTTTCTATAAAGAACCCGAAACAAAAAACATCAGAATCATCAAAATTCTGGTACCGCAGCCAATCAAATCCATAGTACAACTCACTATCGTAAACAATATTCAATCTAAATCATACATACCGCCATTTTTCAGTGTCGATGGGAATGCTTTCTACTGCTATTACACACCTCCCCGCTTCTTCGGTTTCTTCTTTCTATAACTCTGAAAATAAATGATACAGCTCCTACGGCAGCCATTGCATAGAAAGCTTTGTAAGGAGCCAAATCTAAACCTGAAAGATAGCAACAATACCCCGCGATCAGGTACACAAATCCTTGTCGTATTTCATACCCTCTCATTCCTGGTATCTGAAAGAAGACGTTAAACTCGGGTTTGGAGTCACAGATGCCGTGCAGGACGATACCCATGCAGAGCATGGAATCCAAGAACCATGGGAAGTTGTGGCCCATGCTTAGCCTCTGCATATAGAAAAAGTTATGATAAGGATCAATTAAGAGTGGTCAAGTTTAGCTATGTTTAGGTAACTTTTTAACGGGTTTAACTACTCGAGCTTCAATTGTGATTCATGATTGGTGAGTTCTTTTTAAGAGTAAATTGACATGACATCTATATTACATAAATGTTGACATGGTGTGCTAATCGTGTAAAATAGCTGACTTGACGTCCCAATTGCACAAAACTGAAGACATGGCCCCGCGTGAGTTATTTTAAACGAGGGGCATCCACATCATCAATATGTACAATAAGGACGTCACATTAGCTAAATTACACAATTGTCGCGTCAGGTTGCAGGTCATTTGTTTCAAAAGCTTTCCAACGTCGAAACTTAAGTGGTCAAGCCTCCTAAAAAGACAAGTGACCTAAGTTAAACAGTTGTAAAAAGGTATTACTACATATAAAACATATCGACCTATCTAATCATAACCCAACCCGTACAAGAACAATATAACTTTTATGTTAATTATTATAAATAGAAAGATGGACAAAAGAGATTTTTGGCCAGCATGCCCATATAAAATATTATTTGTTTTGACCAGGACCTGTGAGGGAACTATGGATTGTACCTCCAACCAAGCAGCGAGCGAAGGAAGAAACATTAGCAGAGAAAGAATATGTAGAATTAGCAAGCCATGGCGGTGATGGAAAATCTCTAGTTGCGTGTCACCATAACTTCTTGCAGAATCCGGGGTGCCGGAACTGTTCTTATCCACAAATAATCCCTCCTCAGATTCATCATTTTTTAAATTGGATGATTTCCCGCCATTTCCAAACCCAAATAAATCTTCAGTGCGGGCCTTGCTGGATGCTGTAAAATAACTATAACGGAAAAAGGATCTTTAAGTCGTAATAATTAATACCAGACTACCAGAGGTAGCAAGATGGGGGTCGACCTGGTTGGTAACATAACACTTTTGCAGGGTAAAAAAAGATTAGTTTTGAAATATTCATATTTAACACACTAAATATTTATTTTAAAAACAGAAAAAGGTGTTCCGGGTCAAACTAGTCTGACTCGTTTCAACTCATAAAAAATGACCCCTTTTGACTAGTTACCCAGCCCATTTTACATGAACCAGATATGAAATGAATAAAAATTTATAAAAGGTCAAAGGGCCAAATAAAAAGTTTCTGTCGTAAAGGAAACGGTACAAATGAGTCAAATGGGTCGAAAGTCACCTGAAATCATACGACCTCCTAGAAGACGTTTCAGAAAAAATCATCGCGTAATAACATCGTTTTTGTAATCATAACCAACTCACTAACTATTTATTTCAAAAATGGAGGAAAATTGGTCCATGTCAAACCGACTCAATCTGTTATTGACTAATACAAAGATCAATCCACTTAGACCAGTTAACTAACCCGCCCATTTAGTCAAGAGGAACAGAAGTTTGGGATATTACCTGCACAATGCATGGTGACAACACAGCATATGTGAGAATACAAGAATAAGGAGACCTAAAGCTGGATGAACAAAACAGACCAAAGCAATAGCAAGCAATGATGTAGCTAATGACGGGTTGGAATTTATGATCCTCATCACCTGTCACACGTTGAGAATAAATACTTTTTAGATGGTATCCAAATGTGGGAAAATAACTGAAAAATAAAAAGGGCATAAGTTCATAGAAAGCTACATGCGCTATTTGGATCACTAGAAACCTAATAATAATTACCTTAAATGAGATAAAACTAGTGGAGAGATCAAGTATCCACCATCTCCACCTGCAAGCATATCCACAAAACAGGTCGATTAGGGCTATGCTCAACTCTAACAAATCAAATGGACAATATCAAAAGACAAAAAAGAAAATGAGTTGAAAGTCCCTGTTTATATATTTTTCTTATTGATTTATAATTATCATATATATGAGTGAGTATGTATGTGTCCTGTGTAGTAGAGAGAGAAAGAGATGAACTGACCTTGTCTTAAAGAAGACATGTATTCTGGCAACCGAATGGGAGAGAATTAGGGTGATTAATATTAAAATGATAATGGTCCCATTTGCTATTAGATAGCAAATCATTGAGACGACGAAAAAACTACCAACTGAAGGAAATGAATTTGGATTTAGACAGGAATAAAACAACGCAATAAGAATCGGTGAAATAGTCAGTAGAAGGAATGGCAGTGGCAGTCTTAGATTTGATTCTACTGCAGACAGCAATGAAGGAACAGGTAGATCAAGCTCCCATGCATTTGCTTGCCTCAATAGGGCGAAGTATACTACAGCAAGCGAGAAACCAATAATCTGCATCACAAAAGCCCGATTATACTAATAAGATAACAATAAATACAAGAGTCACTAAATAACAAATATGCGGTAAACTAAAAATTTGACTTCTGAGCATATAGGTGAAGGCAGCTTGAGCTTCATAGTAATCCCAGAAAATCTAGGATAACACAAAGCAGGATCTTATAACTATTTCTTTTTTTTTTCCTTACACACAATGAGAAAAATAGAGGCGGCAAGATGGATAGGTTGGGTAAAGAGATGACAAAAAGTTTTAGTGACTTGACACATGTATGAGATGACAAAAAAATATATGCATAAATCGACCCATTCTTAAGTAGACAGGTTGATAACTTAAAATTGCCAACTCTAAGGAAAAAAAACATCATATTGCACTGTCTATTGTGTTTCCATGAGTTTTGAATAATATGTTGATATTTGTGGAAGAAACACAAAAGTAAGGGATCCTGCAAATTAAGTGTTATTGACTTGACACATTTGAAGAGAACTTTTTGGCAGTCAAAGAAGTAATTATATTTATACAAATAATCAAGCTTAACAACATTACCTGGGAGTGGTATAAAAGCATAAACCGCCGACCAGCAGAAGTTAAAGAAACAGCAGCACTAGTTTTATAGGAACAATGTGGATCAACCTGCATACAAATCACTTTCAGAATAAAACTTGAAAGCTTTTTAATTGAATAAACAAACAGATACTGTATGCATGTAACAAGTCAACTCTACCAGTAACAAAACATTGGTATGCTCAGATCCTTGAGTTGAGGTCCAAAGAGCAGGTGATGAGTCCACTTCAATCGTACGAGAATGTAAATTAGGAAAAATGTGAAGACCAGATGTAGGGTCCCACGCAAGAGCCACAGGTGGAAAGCATCTGAGCTTGCAAAGTCCTTAACGATAAAAAAGGGAGTAACCATCAACACAAGAATTATCAAAAAGAGCAACGATATAAAAAGATTCTAAGAAAAAAGTTATCACAAATGACTTCAAATCAACACGGGTATTTTAGTTTATCTAAAGGGTAACTCAATAGAAAGGTAACCAACTTTGGTCCAAATTCTATTTTGAGTAACCAACTATTTAGCCCAATAATAAGAACGTATCGTTTAGAGTTATCTATTTAAGAAAAGGAAGTTTAAACTTCACTATTTCAAGTAACCTGTAACCAACTTTCAACGTTTAATATTCTGGCAGGTAGGTGGGGTTGCCGAAAATGTCATTAAGACATTCATGTCAAGTCAGGTTCTGGTTGAAATATGTCATTTCTACTATGGTCGAAACATGACAGGTTTGGTTATCAAGCAAACACTTGTTTGTCCACTTTTATTAATGAGCTTGTTAATTAAAAATAATACTCTTACAACAATAATATATATCTTGTGAGCAAAACAATTGTAGAAGGTTTCATGCATTAAGAAAAAGTTAGGGCAGCCTTTACCCTCTTCAACCCTTTTACCTTTTAGCTAATAAAAATTTATTTGACCCGTTCAAGGTATAACACAACACAATCAACCGATTTATAAGTATATGTATTGCCACCTCTAATATATAGCAGCAAACAGTAAAGCCTGGAAGATTCCAGGCATATCAACAACAATAAATAAATTTTGAGTTGTAAGAAATAAGCAAGAAAAGAATTCTAACTGCCACTATCCATGTCTCCAGCTTCTTCAACAGGAAGTCCTGACTTTTTTATGCCACAGCCTGTAGTTACCAGAGACACTGTAGCAGGCAGAAGTCCTAAGCCGATACTGAATGTAAAATCCATTACAATAGGATGATCTTCCTTGATGAAAATGTCCTGCAACATTTTAATTCCAGCGAGTCCCACTCTACATATCAATATATAGTGAAGAAATGACAGGTAGATTTAAGCCTCATAAGAGACAGCTATTTATGTATTTAGCATATGAAAAGAAAGACTATAAGAGGGGCCGGGAATTACACCAAACCATTAAAGAATAAATGGGTTAGGGTTAGGGTTAGGCTAGATGGACAGATAGTAAAAACAGATTGACATGGGGGCTAACCCATATAATTAACGAGCCGGGTTCATGTTAACCTGAATAAACTTTTTTCCAACCTGTTTATTAGAATTAGAGGATAAAACATTATAAATGAAAATTCAAACCACCAACCTGTTTTATATACCACCTATTGAAATAAAATAAAATTTTAAAATAAAATTTTAAAAGTTTATACAATTGTACGCACCTTCCTACCCAAATTGGACAAAAGTTGTCGTCCGAGAATTAAAATAAAATTTTAAATTTATGCAATGTATATGCTAATAGAAAGCAATAACCTTCTGAGAATACATAGATAGAAGCAACAACTTAGGTGAAAACTCTTTACGCCCTTCCTCTGGGTTGAAAAACTGTCCAACTGCCATTGAAGCTGCAGGTGGAGGTCTCCCTGAAACAGTCTTTACATATACAATAACTGTCAGTTGCTCACTTCAGAGAATATATGTGAGTAATCATATACTTGTCAATATAAAGCACTGGGACACTAAGAACATTGTGTACAATTAAAAGAACATTTCTTTTAGTCCCGGACCAATTGGGCAAGCTAAAATGAAACTCGTAATTCAATAGAAGAGACGAAACAAGCAAGGCTCGTTATAAACAAATATGATAAACTACTCTTAACGGAAATTTAAAATGCAAACAAAATTAATTTCCAAAAGATCATTACTTGTCCACATGAGATCCAAATGCATGTTACATGAGTGAAAACAATACATGTCAGTCATTTTACAGTAGAAATGGTGACATGATTAAGTACAGAAGACTCGTCATTTGAAGTTATAAATAGCTTATGAGTTGCATTTTTCCATTTTGATACTCAAATCAAATCAAGCATATTGACAGGTCAAAACTTTAATTGCGCGTTCACATTATCTCAACTTTATGCCTTTGTCTCTAATAAATTGAAAAAATTAAATAAAAGACAAACTCAAAGTCATATTCTTTGGTGTGCTTTATACAAAAAAATAACATGTTAAAGCGCTGAAAAACAATTGATTACCAATGGAAAATAACATGAATTATGTGATGCAGTTCAGTTAAAGAATTTTCTTTATTACAATATCAACTCAGATTCAACATAGTTCAGATAAGGGAGCTACTTAATACAAAATGCACAATAAAACTTGGATGATAAAGGAAAATCTACCGGGCTTGGTGCAACTGAGATTGTAAGGAATCTGAAACCATGCATATCCTTAGGGTCCAACCAAAATACAGCTGATGGTGATGGTTGTTCTGTCTGACTTCCAGGTTCGATCTACATACATGACAGTAGTACAGTACACTTAGAATAACCAATTAAATAGCTCATCATAAATGAGCAAGTGACGAGCGATTGCCTAAATAAGAACATAATATGTAGAGGTGGCAAGATTGGCAGGTTAGGAAAAAGCTAAACACAAGTTATTTTTAGTATAGGTTAAAACAAGTAGGTGGGTTCAGTTGACCCGCAAACATTTTGTCTACTTTTTAGATTCTTTATAATAATCAATATGTTTATTATGATTAAGAAAATAATATGGTTACAATGATAATCCAATTCTTTAATAAAAATAAATTAGGAGTTTGTATGCATTAAAATTGTTTGTTTTTCATGCATTAAAATTGTTTGTTTTTCATGCATTAAAATTGTACCTTGGGTGGTTTCCAACCTAATGGATTCTTTTGACCCATTCCCATTTCAGCTAAAAACTTTGCATCATCAATTTGAAATAAAACACAACCCAAATTTACCAATTCATAAATATATGTTAAAATTGCCACTTCTAATATAAATATACTGTCTAACTTAATGTGAACATGATTTTTTGTTAATGCATATACTGTTACAACTTAAAATTCCGGTATTTTCCTTATAGAAGGGTGTTAAAACCCAAAGTATACACACTAGCACTTTATATAGCTGTTAGAGCTAACTAACTAACTTTACATTTTACACAACTAGTCCCTATACTTTGCACTAAGTACTTTTAAGCATAAAAGTCTATACAAACATACAAACATACTTGAATATACAACTAAACAGAAGAATTAACTAACATTCACCCCCTTAATTCTTTCAAATCTCCAACTCCTAGCTTACTCTTCATTTCAGCAAACTTTATCCGGGGCAATGCTTTAGTGAGTATATCTGCCTTTTGTTCATTTCCATCAATGTGTCTCACCATCACACACTTCTTTTCAACACATGATCTAATATAATGATACCTCACATCTATATGCTTAGATCTGCCATGGAAAACTGGATTTTTCATCAACTGTATAGCAGATTTATTATCAACATAGATCAAAATAGGACCCATTTCCTTGTTCATCAACTCCTCAATTAGCCCTTTAAGCCATATGGCCTGCTGTGCAGTTGCAGTAGCAGCCATAAATTCTGCCTCACAGGAAGACAAAGTCACAGTCTCTTGTTTTTGGCTTACCCAACTAATAGGTCCTCCTCCAAAGTAGAAAACCATGCCTGTTGTACTTTTGCCATCTGCCTTAGTAGGTGCATGTGAGCTATCACTATAGCGTATAGCCAACCAAATCCCTTGTTGCACCATATCTATACCACACACCATGATCTAAAGTGCCTTTCACATATCTCAATATGGTTTTCACTGCTTGCCAATGTGTAACCTTCGGCTTTTCCATAAACCTGCTAGCTATTCCAACTGCATAGCTTATATCAGGTCTTGTTTGTGTCAAGTACCTCAAACAGCCTATAGCCCTCCTGTACTTAGTAGAATCAACAACCTCACCTTCATCATCCTTACCCAATTTCAGTCCTGGGTCCATAGGGATCTTAGAAGCATTACATTCCAGCAGACCCTGATCTTCCAGTACTTTTCTACCATACCCAGATTGAGTAACAAATATCCCATCTTTGCATTGATTAACCTCAATCCCCAAGTAGTAATGTAGCAGTCCCAAATCAGACATTTCAAAGCAACTCAACATCATATCTTTGAATTCTGTAATGACAGCAACACATGACCCTGTCACTATGATATCATCCACATAAACTCCTAGGATAACTACCCCTTTGGCAGTTTGTCTTTTGTAAACAGCATGTTCTCTTGAGCACCTTTTAAAGCCAAACTTTACTAAGGTTTCATGTAGTTTTTGATTCCAAGCTCTTGGAGCTTGTTTAAGCCCATACAAGGCTTTAATCAGTCTATACACCTTAGTCTCCTGCCCCTTCTTCTCAAAGCCTTCAGGCTGGGCAACAAACACTTCCTCATTCAAGTCTCCATTGAGGAAGGCTGTGTTAGGATCAGATTGCTCAAACACGCGAATACACGAACACAAACACGAGAACAATAATCGAAAACAATAACCGAGACACGAGATTTATAGTGGTTCGGTTACGTTGTGTAACCTACGTCCACTTGGGGCAACTAGGGTTTTCTTATTATTGAGGTGTTAATTTTACAAGTACAAGAGATGTGTATATATACTAATCTAGACAATTAGGGTTACATCTGTCTATAGTAAATACCGGGCCCACCGGGCCCACCCGAGATGGGTCGGAGCCCACAACATAACAATCTCCCACTTGGGCTTTGAGACATCTTCTCTAACCCACCACTTGAATGCGTCGAACACTTCAACCTGCTTCCACCTGAATGCGCAAAGTCTTCAACTGCATTGTCTTGTACTTATAAATAAACCCGAATTTGGTTTAGCTCCTCCTAGTTACCCCTCGCCTTCTCAACTATTCCTGAAGGCCAGCTGAAGCCCTGCAAAGCTTCAGCTTATCCAGCGTGACAGACTTAATGAACATGTCTGCTGGATTCTTGTTCCCCTTGATGTTGTTCAACTGGATAGTACCACTGCTGATTAGACCTCTGATGAAATGATATCTGATATGAATGTGCTTCGTCTTCCCATGATGAGAAGGATTCTTTGCTAGTTTAACAGCACTTTCATTATCACAGTACAATGGATACTTAGTCTGTTTTCTGCCTAACTCACCCAGAAAATTCTTCAACCAAACGAGCTCTTTACTAGCCTCAGCGGCTGCCATGTACTCAGCCTCTGTAGTAGAAAGTGCCACGCTCTTTTGGAGCCTAGACATCCAACAAATTGCTGTATCACCCATAGTGAACACATACCCTGTACTCCTGTAGTACTCTAGTAGGTCTCATTGCATCCACCCAAGTCAGCATCAGAATAACCTTTGAGAATAGCATCTCTACCCTTGAAACATGTTAATGTAAATAGTTTAGTTTAATTAGTCCAGTTATGTTAGCCCATTACATTGGCCCATGGGCCTTAGATTAGGGTTTTTCCTTTCTATATATTGAGGTGTATTCTCCTTGTGTTAGTCATTCAATAAGAATCCAGTTTGATTACATGGTATCAGAGCCACAAGGCTCTCGGTACGAATCCTAGCCCCGTTACCTGTCCCTGTTCTGCTCCTGTTTCTGATTTCCGGTCAAGAACCGGCTGCCCTCACCGAATCTTTTTTCGAGCAACAATTACAACTCACCACTGCCACCATCAGCTTCGCCAACCCCCGATTAAGAAACCCTGAAAAAATCACCACCGTCCGCCGCCCCACGCGCCGCCACGCGCCGCCTGAAACTCGCGCGTGGTCCCCACGCGCCGCCGCGTACCGGCGCGTGAAGCCACCTCCGGCCACCGTCTCTGCTCCAGAAGCTTCGGAATCATTGTCCCGAGCGATTCTTGTGATCTGTTTCCTGCTTCCACGCGTTTCTCTGTTCTGCTCTTAGATCCAGCCTCCCGTTTTTCAGATCTGTTAACATTGGTAACATGGGTGATGAAAAGAAGACTGATTCAGCCACCCCAACTCAGATTGCTCCAGGTATCATTAATTACTCTGCTGTGTTACGTATTCCGGTTAAACTTGACTCTAAATGTTGGAGTTCGTGGAGTCTCTTTGTTGAAAGAGGACTTATAAGTGTTGGTAAAGAAGATCATTTGACCAAACCGCCTCCGGATCCGATAACAAAGGAATGGCGCCTTGATGATAGTGGTATTCAAATGGCGTTGTGGAATGCCATGGAGCCACCGACTCTTGCTATTGCTCAAAACTTCAATACTGTCAAAGAAATGTGGGAACATCTGTCATTGTCCTTTTCTGCCAAAGAATCCCTGTCGCATGCTTTTTCGGTGGTCCAAGCATACAGCAGAATTGAGCAAGGTGACTCCACCTTCACTGATTACTTTACCCGGTTCTCAAAACTTAGGGATGAATTACGTACTTTGTACCCACCGACCACTGATCTGAAAGTTCAGGAAGAGCGCAACAAGAAAATGGATATTATGGTGTTCATTGCAGGGCTATCACCCAAGTACTCTAGTGCTCGACCATTACTGTTGAGTAACTCTAGTGCTACCTCATCTGTGGCATCCACATATCACCTTCTACGGGAAATGTATGGTACGGATGCCACTACTCGGGACACTGACACTTCTGCTTTGCATACCAGTGCATCTGTTAGTAAAGGCATTGGTCGTGGTTCTAATTCAGCCCAACGAAAAAGCAATGGTCGTGGCAATGGAATCACATGTCACTATTGTCACCACGAAGGTCACACGAAGTATAATTGCCCAAATCGCCCTCCTGGATCTCTACCACCTCCCCGACCCAAGGCACGACTAGCTACTGCTGATGATTCTTCTGATCCGGTTGGTTCTACGACACCAACATACTCACTAAGCCAGGAGGAGTATAACCAGTTTCGACAGTTGCTGAGCCTTCAGTCACACACTACCAGTCCACAGGCCAATTCGGCTCGTTCAGGTACATTCACTAGTCTTAACTCATCTTGGATTGTTGATACTGGGGCTACTCATCACATGACTGGGAATCAAGGTATATTATCCAACCTAAAGCATACCTCTCACCCTCCTGTTCGAATTGCTGATGGATCCTCATGCCCTGTTCAAGGCATTGGATCCATTAGTAACTCGAAGAACCTGACCCTTTCCTCTGTATTGTTTGTACCCGAGTTTCCCGATAACCTTTGTTCTGTAAGCCAACTTACCAAACAAAACAATTGCCTTGCCAAATTTTACCCTACTCATTGTGTTTTCCAGGAACTAGGGACGAACCGTCTGATTGGCACAGGTATTGAATCAGGAGGCCTATACCGTCTGTCCTTATCGTCACAACCCTCAGCAAATGTTTGTGACTCGAGCATCAGGGAAGTCCACTGCCGGTTAGGTCATCCCTCTACAGCGGTTCTGAGGCAAATGAGACCGGATCTATCTGTTTCTGTTGATTTTCATTGTGAGTCGTGTCAGCTAGGTAAACACACCCGGCGTCCCTATCCCCCTAGAGTGTCTAGTAGAGTCTGTAATCCATTTGAACTTTTGCATTCGGATATTTGGGGACCTTCCCCTGTTAAAACTACTCTTGGTTTTGAATATTTTGTTACTTTTATCGATGATTACTCTCGTACTACCTGGGTCTATTTATTGAAATCCCGTAGTGAACTAAATTCCATCTTTCGAGAATTCCATGCGTATGTGCAAAATCAGTTTAACACATCCATTAGAACCATACGCACTGATAATGCAAAAGAATACATGTCTGCTGATTTATCATCATATCTAAAAACACATGGTATCGTTCACGAGACATCTTGCGTATATACCTCTCAACAAAATGGCATCGCAGAACGCAAGAACCGTCACTTGTTGGATGTTACCCGCACCCTTATGATTGATTCTCATGTACCTCATCGTTTTTGGGGGGATGCCGTCCTGACTGCTGCTTTTTTGATTAACCGCATGCCATCCTCAGTTCTCAATGGGAAAACCCCATTTTCTATTTTGTTTCCTACACAAAACCCTTTTCCTCTTGAACCTAAAATCTTTGGTTGTGTTGCCTATGTTCACGATCATCGTCCAACAACTACCAAACTTGATGCTCGTGCCATCCGTTGTGTTTTTCTTGGTTACTCTCGAGTCCAGAAAGGGTATCGGTGCTACAGCCCTTCTCTTCGTCGATATTTTACTAGTGCAGATGTTACTTTTCATGAGTCCTGTCCTTTCTTCATTGAGTCCCCCGATTGCCTTGATGATTTATTTCCCGATCCTGATCCTGATCCTGACATGTCTGCGTCACCAACAGTCCCTACCATTCCTATCCCCCCAGTGTCATCTGCTCCTCCGGTCTCTGATGCTACACATTCGGACCCTGTCTCATTTGACCTGCCAGCAGAGGCTCCACCTCTGATATTCACGTATACCAGACGACATAAGGATAAGACAACGGCCCCTGATTTACCCCCTGACCATGATACTGGTCCGTCCTCAGTTCCTGATCCAGTTGCTACATCTGATTCACCCTTACCGGATACTTCACATGGTACCCCTGATACACCCGTTTATGACCCACCTGGTGCACCGTATCCTGATATACCCATTGCCTTCCGAAAAGAATCCAGACATCACACCCGTTATCCTATTCAGGATTATGTCTCCTATGCACACCTGTCCCCCGAATGTCATGCCTATACTACTGCCCTTGACTCATACCCGATTCCTAAGAATGTGATGACCGCCCTTGCTCACCCAGGATGGAGAAAGGCTATGGAAGAAGAGATTGGTGCTCTTCGGTCCAATCATACGTGGGATCTGCAACCACTTCCCCCCGGGAAGCGCCTCGTTGGTTGTCGTTGGCTGTTCACAGTGAAACCAAACCCAGATGGACCTGTGCCTCGCTTGAAGGCTCGTTTAGTTGCTAAAGGTTATTCTCAGGCTTACGGTATTGACTATGATGAGACCTTCTCTCCTGTTGCCAAAATGCCGTCAGTACGTATTTCTATTGCCCTTGCTGCCATTAATCACTGGCCGCTCCATCAGCTTGATGTCAAGAATGCATTTCTTCATGGCATTCTTGAGGAGGAGGTATATATGGAGCAGCCACCTGGGTACATTGTTGAGGAGGAGGCTTCAAAGGTATGTAGATTACGTCGCTCATTGTATGGTCTTAAGCAATCCCCCCGAGCATGGTTTGGACGATTTTCTGATGTTATGAGAGAATTTGGGATGACTCGTAGTGCCTATGATCACTCTGTGTTCTTTAGGCATCACCAGGGCCGAAGGATTATTCTGGTTGTCTATGTGGATGATATAATAATCACAGGAGATGATGAAGTTGGGATCACAAATCTCAAGCAGTTCCTTCAGTCACAGTTTCAGATTAAGGATCTTGGCCGACTCCGGTACTTTCTTGGTATAGAAGTATCTCGTTCATCACAAGGAATTCTCCTATCACAACGAAAGTATGTTCTTGATATGTTATCTGAATGCGGTCTATTAGGCTGCAAACCAGTAGATAGCCCAATGCTCTCTACCGGAAAGCTGCTTCTAGAAGATGGGAGCCCAATGAAGGATCCTGAGCAATACAGACGTCTAGTTGGGAAACTTAACTATTTGACTGTCACTCGTCCGGACATCTCCTTTGCGGTTAGTGTTTTAAGTCAGTTCATGGCCGCCCCATACACAGGACATTGGGATGCTGCCCTACGGGTATTACGGTATCTTAAAACCGCTCCAGGGTTGGGGATTTTGTACTCTGATCAAGGGCACTGTCGTGTAGGCGCCTTTACAGAAGAAGGAGATGGTAGGGTGTCAGGCTTTTCGGATGCAGACTGGGCAGGTTGCCCTATTTCACGGCGATCTACAACTGGATATTGTGTGTTTGTTGGAGGAAATCTGGTGTCTTGGAAAAGCAAGAAACAACACACAGTATCACGATCCAGTGCTGAATCTGAGTACAGAGCCATGGCAGATGTTACATCGGAGATGATTTGGGTCCGTCGTCTTCTCAGAGAACTTGGGGTTATTTCAAATAACCTGATGAGGCTATATTGTGATAATCAATCTGCTATTCACATAGCCAAGAACCAAGTATTTCATGAGAGAACTAAACATATAGAAGTTGATTGCCATCTAATCAGGGATCGGGTAGTTGGTACGAAGGTTGAAGAGGCATCTATTCAACCGATCCATGTTAAGACAGAGTTTCAACTTGCTGATATCTTCACGAAGCCACTTCGGAAGACTCAAATAGATTTTATATGTAACAAGTTGGGCATGATTAACATCTATGCATCAACTTGAGGAGGAGTGTTAATGTAAATAGTTTAGTTTAATTAGTCCAGTTATGTTAGCCCGTTACATTGGCCCATGGGCCTTGATGGGCCTTAGATTAGGGTTTTTCCTTTCTATATATTGAGGTGTATTCTCCTTGTGTTAGTCATTCAATAAGAATCCAGTTTGATTACAAAACATAATGCCATCTTTGAAGTACCCTTCAAATATCTGAGCAGCCATTTAACTGCTTCCTAGTGTTCTCTCCCCGGATTAGACATAAACCTGCTGACAACTCCCACTGCGTGAGCAATATCGGGCCTTGTGCATACCATAGCGTACATAAGACTGCCCACAGCCGATGCATAAGGAACCTTCATCATCTCGGCCTTGTCTTTCTCTGTCTTTGGAGACTGATCTTTAGAAAGCTTAATATGACTTGCCAATGGTGTATTTCGAGTAGCAGTCTTCTCATCATTCATTCTGAACTTCTCTAATATCTTCTAAATGTACTTTTCCTGAGATAAAGTTAGAGAACCGTTCTTGTGATCTCTGGTGATGCTCATACCAAGTATCTTCTTAGCTGGACCCAAGTCTTTCATTTCAAACTCTGCAGACAGCTGTTTCTTCAACTTGTTAATCTCTGCAATGTCTGAACCTGCTATCAGCATATCATCAACATAAAGCAGAAGAATGATATAGGAACTTTTAAACTTCTTGAGATAGCAACAGTGATCCATCTCACATCTCCTATACCCGTTTCTGCCCATAAAGCCATCAAACTTCAAATACCACTGTCTGGGCGCCTGTTTTAAACCATACAAACTTTTCTGCAGTTTACACACCAAGTTTTCTTTTCCTTTAACCTGAAAACCCTCTGGCTGTGCCATGTAGATAGTTTCATCAAGATCACCATGCAGAAACGCAGTCTTCACATCTAGCTGCTCCAAATGTAACTTTTCTGCTGCAACAATACTAAGCACCAATCTGATAGTAGTCATCTTGACCACAGGAGCAAATATCTCACTGTAATCAACCCCGTGTTTCTGTTGAAACCCCTTAGCGACCAATCTTGCTTTGTATCGTTTGTTACCATTGTGATCTTCCTTAACTCTGTAGAGCCATTTATTATGTAGAACTCTTTTGTCTGGCGGAAGCTTGGTTAAGACCCATGTATTATTCTTCATTAAAGAGTTCATCTCATCCTGCATTGCATGCTCCCACTGAAGCGAATCTTTCAACTTAACTGCTTCTGAGTAACTTTCTGGTTCACCATCCTCAGTTAAAAGAAGATAATTAACTGAAGGACTGTACCGGGTAGGTTGCTTTGAAACTCTGGTGGATCTCCTGACCCAATGAGATTGGTCTGGAGTCTATGGATGTTGTTCATCTTCAAAATCTGAACTCCCACTATCAGAAGCTTCAACTGTCTCTTCATCTCCACCCATACCACCATCTTCAAACTCAGGAACTGTATCATCATCAGTTTCTGTCTCTGGTTCATTAACAGGTTCTGGATCTGGTTGTTTCTGAGCACCAACATCAAATTCAACTTGCTCTTTCTGAACCTCTGAAGTGGTTGTGTTTCTGTCTTTGTATAACTCAGCCTCGTTAAATGTAGCATGCTTACTTCTGATCAATTTTCTGTTTTCAAAATCCCAAAGCCGGTAGCCCATACTGTCAAAACCATAGCCAATGAAGGTGTACTTCTTGGCTTTAGCATCAAGCTTGTCACCGTCTTTCACTAGATCATAGGCACTGCACCCGAATACTTTCAAATGCCCAAATTTAACAGTTTCACCTTTCCACTCTTCTTCTGGTAGCTTGAAACCCAACGGAACAGATAGTCCCCGATTAATTAAGTAGGCAGCAGTATTAATTGCATCTGCCCAGAACATCTTTGGAAGCCCTGAATTGATTCTCATACTTCTGGCCCTTTCATTCAAAGTTCTGTTCATACGTTCTGCGACTCCATTTTGTTGAGGAGTGCCCGGGACTGTATAGATCATTCGAATACCATTCTCTGCACAGTAGTTCTGGAACTCTTTGCTGATGTATTCACCTCCGTTATCCGACTTCAAGCATTTCACCTTCAAATCAGTTTCCAATTCAACAGCAGTTTTCCATTTCTTAAAAACATCAAAAACTTCAGATTTATTTTTAAGAAAGTAAACCCATACCTTACGTGTCGAATCGTCAATGAAAGTGACATAATAATAAGCACCCCCCAAAGAAGCAACTGGAGTAGGTCCGAAAACATCCGTGTGGATAAGCTCCAATTTCTGAGCTTTCGGTGGCTTTCCTGTCTTCACAAAAGACACCTTCTTCTTTTTCCCGAATACACACGGCTCACAGAATTCTGATTCGACCTTCTTTAACTGTGGAAGCTTTCCACTGGAGACGAGCATTTTCATACCCTTTTCACTCATGTGACCGAGTCGTTGGTGCCACAGATTGGATTGACTCATGCCACTGGTTACCGCATTTACCCCATCTACAGGAACTTCAACCATGTACAGTGTGCCCCTCTTTGAACCTCTGGCGATCACAAGATTTCCTTTCACGACCTTCCATTGTCCCCCACCAAACATGACATCATATCCTTCACAATCCAACTGCCCAATGGAAATTAACTTCTTCCTGAGACTTGGAATGAACCGAACATCTTTCAATATCCATGTGGTGCCCAATGGAGTCTTCAAAACATCCCCCATCCCTGTGATATCAAGAGCATGGCCATTAGCTAAGTGAACTTTACCAAAATTTCCTGTTCGTAGATTCTTCATCGACTTCGTGCTAGATGTAGCATGGAACGATGCTCCTGAATCCATGACCCATGACTCTGTAGAATCTTCAACACAGCAGATAAGAACATCGTTAGAGTTATCTTCAGCCAGATTAACTTCCTTTTTGTCTTTAGAACCAGATGGTTTAGGGCATTGGCTTCTGAAGTGACCATGTTCTTTGCAGTTCCAACACTGGATGTCTTTTCTGGGCTTTGACTGACTTCTTCTTCTAGACTTTGAACGCCCCCTGCTACTACCCCTTTCTTTTCCCCTACCTCTTCCTTCAGTACTCAACAGAGAACTAGATGGTTCACCCGAATTTTTCCTTCTAATGTCTTCCCCGAAAATCAAATCACGGACCCCATCAAAGGTGAGCTTAGCAGTACCACATGAACTACTAACTGTTGTAACTGTCCCTGACAAGCTTTCAGGCAACGACGATAACAATAACAGGGCTAAGATTTCATCATCAAACTTGATATCAACAGATAACAATCGAGAAATAATGTTATTGAAATCATTGATATGAGAGGAAACTGAACCGCCTTCTTTCAATCTGGTGTTAACTAGCTGTCTGATCAGAAATACTTTATTTGATCCAGACGGCTTCTCGTACATATTTGATAGGGCTTTCATCAAACCGTGAGTAGTAGTTTCCTTCACTATATTGAACGCAACGTTCTTTGCTAGTGAGAGTCTGATAACAGCAATTGCTTTCCTGTCCAACGTCTTCCATTCTTTATCAGTAATATCTTCCGGTTTCTCCTCATCCAAGGCTGCCATCAAATCCTTTTGACACAGCAGATCCTCAATTTGCATCTTCCAAAACCCAAAATCGTGTCCATCAAATTTGTCAATTTTTGTTCTCCCGTCTTCAGCCATTATTCCAACCTAAATGCTCAATAATCGAGTCAAAACTGAAAACAGTGCCAAACACAACTTTGGCCGGGTGCCTGAACTTGCGTGTTGTTCTATTGAACACTGTTTTTATGAACTCAATTTCAAAAAATTGAGAGCAATTGATTGTAGCAACACCTTCAATTGAAAACACAGAACCAGCAACAACAGAATACTGAACCAACAGTAAACAAAGCAAACAGCAGCTATTTCAACCCAAGAAAACTGAACCGACAGCAACAGAACAAACAGCAGCAGCTGTTTCGCGGTCACAGGGGGGAATCCCGGCGGTGGTCGGCGCCGGATTCCAAAAATCGGCGGCGGCGGCGGTTTAAGGCTCGCCGGAACCCTAATTGGCGGCGGCGGCGGCGGCGGTCGAGGGCTGAGGAGGCGTCGCCGGAACCCTAATCGGGGTTTGGCAGCGGCTGGAGGCTGTTGCGGTGGCGCCTGAACCCTAATCAGGTTAGGCGGCGGCTCTTGAAGGCAGATGTGGGTCGCCGGAACCCTAATCGGGGTTGGCGACGGCGGCTGCGGTGGTTAATCGGCGGCGACGGCAGTAGCTGTTGACCGAGCGACTGCAATTCTGGCACAACCCTAATTGCCGTAGCAGAACCCTAATCTGGGTTCTGGTGTTTGTACTGTTCTTCAAGCAAGAGCCTAAACCGGCTCTGATACCAGTTGTTAGGATCAGATTGCTCAAACACGCGAATACACGAACACAAACACGAGAACAATAATCGAAAACAATAACCGAGACACGAGATTTATAGTGGTTCGGTTACGTTGTGTAACCTACGTCCACTTGGGGCAACTAGGGTTTTCTTATTATTGAGGTGTTAATTTTACAAGTACAAGAGATGTGTATATATACTAATCAAGACAATTAGGGTTACATCTTTCCTAATTCTGTCTATAGTAAATACCGGGCCCACCGGGCCCACCGGGCCCACCCGAGATGGGTCGGAGCCCACAACATAAAAGGCTGTCTTTACATTCAAGTGATGAACCAACCACTTATGCACAGCTGCAAAAGCTAGCAAAACTCTCACTGTTTCAAGCCTTGTTACTGGTGCAAAAACCTCCTCATAATCTACACCATATTGCTGCACATATCCTTTCACAACCAACCTAACTTTGTGTCGAATTACATCACCTTGTGCATTCTTCTTTAGTTTGAACAGCCACTTCAAGCCTATTGGCTTTACTCCTTTTGGACACTCCACTAATTTCCATGTCCCATTCTTTTCAATGCTTTTGAGTTCATCTGTCATAGCAGCCATCCATTCTTTGCTTTCTTTAGCCTGCATGAACCCCACTGGTTCATTTTCATGTAGCAACAACTCAGCTTCATTATATTGTGGTGGCACAAAGGGAACCCTTTCCGACACCTCAGTTCTATCAAACACATCATCTAAGGATGTAAATCCTTTAGGTGGTGTATCATCATAAGTTGATCTTGGAACTTGATCAACCTGTGATGTACTACCAGTAGTATATTCAGCATCATCTCCAACGCCCCCTGAATTTGGTGTTGTATGCAATCCCTCATCATCAGGATCAGACCACCTTGAATCAGTGTTGTTTTCCCCTTCCTGAACTGGACTCATTGCAGTTTTACCAGAAGCAGAGATCCCTACCAACCCAAAGTCAGAATATCCCTTTCTTGAGTCTTCATTGTCTTGGGATTCCCAATTCCAAGGCACATTTTCCTCAAATTGAACATCCCTGCTCACCACAATTCTATTTACAGCAGGATCAAACATCCTATAAGCCTTGGAACCAGGCTCTACTCCAAGGTGAATCATAGGAATGCTCCTGTCATCCAACTTTTTCACTAGATTACCAGGAACCTTTACATGTCCCTTGCAACCAAACACTTTCAAGTGTTTTAGGTTGGGTTTTCTAGCAAATATGCACTCATATGGAGTTATCTTCTCCAAGGCCTTAGTAGGAGTTCTGTTTAGTAAGTACACTGCATGTCTAACAGCTTCTCCCCACATGTACAAAGGCATGTTCATGGCCTTTAGAATTGATCTCACCATTCCCATAATGGTTTGATTTCTTCTCTCCACAACACCATTCTGCTGTGGTGAATAAGGAGCAGTTAGATACCTCTTAATACCATCAATTGTGCACAGCTGCTCAAATGTTTTAGAGGTAAACTCTCCACCCCTGTCAGTTCTAAGTGCCTTGAGAGTGAAACCAGTCTCCAATTGGGCTTGCTGCTTGAATCTTTTGAAGTATCCTGATGCCTCATCTTTGGTCTTTAACATGTGCACCCACATGTATCTTGAAAAGTCATCTACCAACAGCAAAAAATATTTGTTCCCAGCTGATGTATGTGGATCAAGAGGACCACACAGATCAGCATAGACCAGTTCCAAAGGCTGTTGTGCCCTATAGACACTGGTCTTGGGGAAGGGATGTCTTCTTTGTTTTCCCACTAGACAGCCTTCACAGACTTGTGCTTTGTGGGAGATTCTTGGCAACCCCTTTGCCATGTTGTGTTTGGACATCATATTCATTGATTCAAACCCCAAATGGCCAAGTCTAGCATGCCACCTCCAAGCTTCATCCTCCATTACAGCCAACAAGTTCTCTGGCTGAACTACTTGCAAGGTGACTATGTACAATCTGTTTTCACCTTTCTTGACCTTCAACAAAGTCTTGCCAGTCTTCTCAAAGACCCAGAGGAAGCCATCTTGCATTTCAATCCTACAGCCAACCTCATCTAGTTGACCTAGGCTTAAAATATTACTCTTAAGGGCTGGGATGTAGTACACTTGAGTGATTACTCTGTGTTCTCCATTCTTGCAATGGAGACAAATGGAGCCCCTGCCCTTGATGGTTACCACAGAATCATCTCCAAACTTTACTCTGCCACTTATTGCTTCATTTAACTCACAGAAATGAGACTTTACACCTGTCATATGATTACTAGCCCCATTATCCAAGTACCAGGAACTAGCATCAGTCTCATTTCCTCTTGCCAGTTCTTGTGGGAACACACCATGTTCCTCAAGAAGGCCAAGATCCTCCTTAACCATCAGGAGGGTGGATTCATGATCTTCCTGTGATTGTGACAAGTGAGCTTCATGGCTTTCTCTCCTGGGTGCCCTGCACTCATTTGAGAAGTGCCCAAGCTTGTCACAATTAAAACACCTCATGGATCTTTTGTCTTTCTTACCACCTGCACCTTTCTCACTTCCAGTAGAGGGTGGTTTAGTGGCTGAGTTCTTCCCATTTCTCCCCCTTCCTCTGCTGCTCACCTTGCCTTCACCATGGGAGGTTCTTGAGCCCTTTGACTCATTCTTTGTGCGCTCCAGCCACTCAGCCTTTGTCAACAAGAGCTGGCCCGAGGAGTTCTTGCCATTTGACACCGGCTTGACTCTCTCCTCATAGGCTTTTAGCCTACCAATGAGTTCCTCAAATGACATAGTGTCAAGCTTTGAGAACTGCTCAATTGCAGCCACAATTGGGAGAAGTCTCTCAGGGGCTGCCTTCAAGACCTTCATAACCTGTTTAGATGGCTCAATTGTAGTTCCCAAAGCCCTGTATCTGGACACTAATTCGCCCATTTTCCCAACAAACTCATCAATTGATTCTTGATCACTCATGGACAGCATCTCAAACTCTCTGTCAAGAGTTTGAATCCTGGCTTGCTTGACCCGATCCTCTCCTACAAACCTTTCTTTCAAGGCTCCCCATACATCTTTTGCCTCCTTGTGTGCATCAACCTGCAACAAAACATCCTCAGGCAGCGCTTGAAAGATGAATGCACGTGCCTTCTTGCCAAGTCGCACATCGACTGTGGCACCTGTCTCAGGTTGGACGGCATCCCATAGGCCCTGCGCATCCATGAAGGCTTCCATCTTAATTGCCCAAGAGGTGTAGGTGGTGGGGGTGAGTATAGGGATCTTGAAAGAGATCGGATCATTGGCTGAATCTTTGACAGCCAATTGTCGATTGGGATCGGCCATTAGTCGGAACAGGAATCAAATTGGGATCGAATTAAGACCGAATTAGGTGTAGGGGAGTAGAATTGATACCGAATTGAGTGAATCGCGATCGAATTGGGTCAAATTGGAGTGAATTGCGATCGAATTGGGTCAAATTGGAGTGAATCGCGATCGAATTGGAGTGAATCGGACTTCCTGCGCACGTCGCGATGGGAATCGAAGGAGAAGGAACTCAATTACAGTCGAGAAGAGGTGGTGGTGGCCGTTAATCGCACCGGCGGTGTAATTGCAGTCGTCGGAGGGTGGAATCCAAGATCAAGAGCCTGTCAGGCTCTGATACCAAATGTTACAACTTAAAATTCCGGTATTTTCCTTATTGAAGGGTGTTAAAACCCAAAGTATACACACTAGCACTTTATATAGCTGTTAGAGCTAACTAACTTTACATTTTACACAACTAGTCCCTATACTTTGCACTAAGTACTTTTAAGCATAAAAGTCTATACAAACATACAAACATACTTGAATATACAACTAAACAAAAGAATTAACTAACATATACGTAAGCAGCAAACAGGATAAATGGACTAAAAATTAGTAACATACTACATAGGGCCATAGGGGTTAATTACCTGCCTAGGTGCTGGTCCTGAAGGAATCTGAACAATTTTTGAAGTCACTTCTACAACCCTTTTGTTAAGAGGCAAATCTGAATCAGAAGTTCCTTTTTCAGGCCAAAGATGAAGTCTAATTCCGTAACAGGGAAGAAGATTTGTCACAAGAACAAAGTTGGTTCTTCCATTTGACCCCTGATAATTAAATTTATTATAAAAAAATTAAGATAACAAACTATATGACAACCCACAAAATGTCACTAAAGCAAATATATTATCGTAACATAAGATTTTAGCCAGATGTTAAGAAACAAAAGTCGTTTTCAATAAGTTAGTGGATCTATATTGCCACTTCTAGTATTAGAAATTTTCAAGAATACGTGTTATACTTCTATGATGAGATCATAGAAGAACCTAACACTTAGCATATGTCAATATTAGGTTCATGTTGAAGGTAGCAAGGAGAACTTTTAAAAGATATAATGTGACTTGAAGAAATATTTCATTTTAAGTAATGCATTAATATTATGTGTGTGAGAGACATGGTAACTTGAGCTAGAGTCTCTGGGAGCAGCCTCTTTATTCCATGAAATAGAGGCAAGGTTTACACTCATCTCATCATCCCCGGACCCTACTGTTGGAGTGAGATTTTGCTAAGTACGTTTGTTTTTGTTTTGTTATGTGAAACAATAACTAACAATGGAAAAGTGATAATTGGTAAGTAATTCATAATATGAGTGGTATTTTTATAAAACATATAAGAAATTACTTAATAATTGGAAGGGTGTTTATGTCTAACTTGGCCAAATCATACCTAATTGAATAACATGTGTCCAACTTGGCCAAATGATGGCATCATCATTATTCTGTTCTATTACTATAACATATAAACAGATTATACAATTTGAAATATGCAAGTAATGACTAACCAGTTCTTTTATGTCCAACCAGCGTCTTCTGCCATCCATTGCTAAAATAGTTACTGTTGATGTCTTGATGTAAAGATCACTTTCAAGTCCCTCAACACTCCAACGAATTTTACTGGGACATGCAGTAAAATTTTTGTTCTCAGATCCTGGATGGCCAAACAACTGCTCTTTTATACTTCTATAATGTCGATGTATAACATCAATTGGATGCATAAAAAGTACTCCATCCTTCCCAGGTTAAATGAACCTTTTGATTTTTGGTTTTTTTTGCCCTCTGCATTAAACTAGCATCTACCCATTTTATAGAACATTCAAACTGCTGACAATCATTAATGTAAGCTAGATTGTGGTGATTTGCCTATCAAAAAAGAATGAAAAAGTTGTAGGCTGATATTCAGAACTGGCACTCATTGGTAAGTTATGTAAAACTTGTAGTGCTAGCTTTCAGCATAAGCGAGTCAGCAATTATATACGAAAAAAACAAATTCTGGACTACGGAATCGGCTGGATTGGAGGAATCCAGAACCACAAGAATCTTCAAGGGGTTAGAGACGTCGCTACTGTTGTGTAGATAAATTCCTCATAAACTAGAGGTGGTGATTCCTAACACGACACAATACAAACATACTAGGGTTGAGGCTAAATGCAATTGGGTCGTAAATTGGCATACATGGCTAAGCCATTTTAATAAAGTAGGTCAATATTGACCTGATGAACCTGTTTCCAATTCGCAAGTCTCTACGATATTAGAATGAAAAGAAACATAGAAGTATTGTACCAATATACCAGAAAATTTTCTCTTTTTCCGCAAAGGTAGATGTGGTGAATGCTGACGATAATCAGATTGCCTCAACAAACTTCCTGGCATTCCACTTTGAAGCATTTTCGTAAATATTGTTAGTCTTTTCCTTGTGCCAGAAATTGGGTGACCCGTTTCAGGGTCTACCAAACTAAGAAGAGTATGCGAAACCTAAAACTCATTTATTAGATCGGACCCCTTTATGGTATGGTAACTTGAAAAATTACAAATGAAAGTAAGACTCACTTGCACAACAAGTTGATTACACCATAAGATAACCTGGTGCTCCATTGATAGCCATACATTCTTTACCCCCATGCTACTAGTCATAAAACCATTGGTAGGTGGCACAATACCATCAAGAGATTCCAGCTTTGATCTTATCTACAATGAGAAAACCTAAAAAATAAATCATTCTGCAAGTCTAATGGTCAATGCACTATAACAAATATGTGAAATCTTACTAGATAATGCAAACACGTATTTTTTTTACTTTTTCTCGCACCAGCAAGTGTGAAACAATAAAAAATGGTACAGACTTCAATCCCATATAGTAATAAATAAAGGAAAAAATCCACACTTACAAGCATGAAGAAATTTGTTATGTGGAAATTGAAAAAAGTCACAGAGTACTGAGTAGGTTAGGAAATTTAAGATTTAACAAGCTCCTCCACACTTCAAAGTGTGGAAATTTAAGCAATTTCTACATGCTTTTTTATATGGGTAGTTTTAACCGCGTTCTCCACGTTATTATATGTTCATGTTTGCTAATTGATTAAATTGCAACCTTTATATGCTTATAGTGAAGCTTGGAACTAATATAACCTAAATTAAAGTAGACAAACAAATTTACAAAAACAAAAAAATCACCTGGTAATCATTACCACCACCAGAAATGGAGATAACAATCACTCTAGATAGCTGAGGAATTGTTCTTGACGTTCGGGCCTCGTAACCCTTTCTCCATTTTTGATTTATGTATTCATAATAATGACCCAATGATGGTTGCAGTGCTACAGGAGGTGACCTGCAACAGAAGTATGCAAAAATTACAGTACAATTATGACACTATTAGATGCACGACAATTTAGATAGAGCAAGAAAACTCACTGATGGGGAGCTGATAGTGTAAGAATAGTTTCAACGGCTGATTTTCTCAGATTAGGGTGCACAACCGCAGCTCTTGCAACAAATCCACCCATAGAGTGGCCGACCAAAATGACACTGTTGGGCAGACTACTAGATTCAACACCACCATCTTTTACTCGAGCATCTTGAGATATTTTATATTGATCTAGGATCTACAAGTGGAAGCAGGTATTTGAAACTTATTTGTGAAAGAACATGACTTCAAGTATTTCTCATCTATTTTAAATAACTAGAGGTGTTATATGCAAAGATAATAAAATATATACCCTGTGAATGGCATATACTACATATTCTGTGTGTTCTTCGAGTATTTGACCGTCCATTGCAGAATGTTCACCTTCAAGGTCTACAGCAAACCAGTCAAGCCTGCGTTTATATTGGCTGAATACTGGAATATCTGTTTCATCCATCTCTATTCCCTCCTCAAACCCCAAGGAAGCTTCTTGGTATAACATAGGTTCAGGTGGGCCACCTTGGTAGGCCCTATCAGATTCTGCTGCTAATGACCTGACCTGTGATAATTAGTTCAGAATAAAAAGACATTAGATATCTTGGAGATAGGTGGTTATATGGTTCATGTATATCTAAACAATACAACAATTTTAGATTTACTGTAGTTTTCACGGTTGAAAGTTGAAAAGGGCCTATTTCACAGAGTGCTGTGTAACAAGCAACATCTCTTGTAGATATAGTGTAAAAATCTATAAATTCAAGTTTTCCTCAAAATGCTCTTATCAGAGTCCAAATTTAAACCATTACAAGTGATGGTGGGTCAGAAAAGAAAAGGAGACGGAGCTAATTTACATATCAGAATAAAAATATATTTACCTGCTTGTAGCTACCTCCATTGCCAGGGATGAAAAGAACAGGAACCCCACTAAGTTGTTTAAGATGCTCATTAAAATCAATTTGCTTCCATCCTTCATGATACAAATATAGTCCATACTTTGAAGAAGACAAACTTTCTGTGGCTGATATAGGGATGTAGGTTGGATACATGTATGTCATGTTACAACCATTCGAAATCGGTTTTTTAAAATCATATATAGCAACCAGAGCAATCCCAATTGAAAGAACAACGATGGTCACTAATCTAACTTTAGCCTTGAATCCTTCCATGTTTGCATTGGCAGAAAGAAACTCCCCCATTAAACTTGCATCCTTCAAAGACAACCAAACAAAATTAATAGAAGATCAATAATGCTCGTTATGACCAATATAAATTTGTTTTTGTTTCGTGTTTATCAAATACATGTGTTACTTCTAAAATATAAAAGATTAAAAGTAATGCCAACATTTATGCTTAAACATCACTTGTACTGAACTTCTTGTGTCAAATCTTATTATCACCTTTGTCTAATAGTTCTAGACCTACCATATATTGAGTATCAGCTCCTGTATTATTTTAGTTATATGTATATGAAAATAACATGTAAACAACTAACGTCACTGCTCACCGTGATGATTTCACAAACACAATTAATGACTGTTGCGTGATATATAGTGCGTGTATTTCCGGTGGCGGAGTGATAGTGATAAATTTTTCACTGGGGTCGCAATATTTCTGTTTTCGTATATCTATCAAAGAGAGTTTTTTTTACCGGGTCAGGTCACTGGAATTTACTTATCGGATTAAGTCCGTCACCACAGAGTGGAAATTATAACCCAATTTGTTTCCCTCTCTTCTCATACCTTATTACCCACCCATACCCATATTACAAAAGACAAGCCTCTACTTTGCCTCAGTCTGATCTTATGAAGTATTTTAAAAGTTTCATGCCTTCCTGTTGTTAAAAGGATCAACTCGAAACAATAATTCCCATTGAGTACTTTTAACAGTACATACATTCTTGTAACTACAACGATATTTGCCGATCTTGTTAAACAGAAAACTTATGATATGCAAATAACCGAGTCTCCCAGCTTTATTTCCAAGGTCGAATTTCCAAATTAATATGCACAATTAATGTGGATTATGCACATAAAGTAACATATAACCTAGTTTTCCAAACCAATACCATACGCCCATACCAAAACTTAAACCCTAATCAACAAATCATGCATCAATACGTGCGAGAACTATAGCATCAAACGAGTAAACAATCAGCAGAAACAGTAACATGTAAGAAGCACTCACCAGTGAAATCCTAGATGAAAACTGTGTTGAATGAGGTAACCTTCAAACTTTGATTCTCAATAACAACCTTATTACTAAAATAGACGTGATCTCAACTGCCAGCTTCGAAATTAATGTAAGTTTTTCTCTTCAAGAACAAACGCAGAGGCGAAATCACGAACGGCGTTGATAATGTTAGCTATTCAGGAAATGATTCAGTAGTCGGAGTTGAGAGATTTCAAATTCCTATACGTAGCTCCGCCTCAGTGTGCGTCGAAACTAGATGCACCATGTTACACCTGAATCAAGCTTCGATCTCGAATCATAACTACTCAAACTTAGCTTTCGATACACGAATTCACTCGTACGAGCTAGAATTTGCAGAAAAAACAAAAGTTGGATCTGTAATCACGCGTACCTTAGATTGATCCACCAATGGCGAATAAAAGAGACTGAATACAGTGATTGAATCCAGTATATGAGATGTTCACCTGTGATTGTTTCCTCCGCCGATGACCGGAGATCGGTGGTGCCGCCGCCGGTGGTGTTGAATTTTCCGGCGAAGTAGAAATGGTAGAAAGAGACTGAAGTGAATCTCAAGGGGTTTAGAGGAAATTACTAACATGAAGAATTGTTTGATTAGATTTTTTTTTTGTAGGCCTTTTGTTGAAACTTTTTAAAAAATGTTGGGTCTTTCGAGCCATGGCCCATGGGCTTACCATGGTTTTGGGTCATTTTTCTTTTTAGCGGTATAGAAACTTCACGTTACAGCAATGGTGTTAAGATTTGTAAGGTTTGGTTTGACGATTTCTATATCGGTATTCACCCTGCACAAAAAGTTCATGTCGAAACATTAAGAAACTTAATTATGTCGCGGGATAGATCCGAAAATTTATAAAACACCGCATCCTTAATGTATAAGATGAAAACAAAAACAAGAAATGAGAGAATCTTTATGCGCCTTCGAGGGCAGGTATTATGTTCATGCTTTGATGGCTTGTATGTTATTACGAAACTAGGTTTTAAGTTAAACTTAGATTAAAATGTTGAAAAAAATAATCGGTTGCGGTAGTACTTTCGAATGATAAAACTTTGTATTAATACATTTATATCATAACGTAAAATTAAAAATAATTAAAAAAACTCCCTCAGAAAATCTTTAACTCTTACAATCGGCCTATTAGCCATGTGGCGGTCATTAGGTTACACGTAACGGATGTCTTGATGTGTGTTTTGTGTTTACAAACACTAGTAAACTCACGCCAATTGTTGGAATCCCATTCACGTTCCACCGTTATCTTGAATCATGAGCGAACAAACAACAAATGACACTAATAAACTCTAGGGCTGTACAAAAAGTTCGTGGCTCGAAGCTCGCTCGAGAAAAGCTCGAAAAAAGCTCGGCTCGAAAAAAGCTCGTATCCAAACGAGCCGGCTCGGCTCTGCTCGAATTCTAAACGAGCCGAACTCGAGCCAGGGTTAGCTCGGTTCGAGCTCGGCTCATGGCTCGGTTCGTTGGCTCGGCTCGTGACTCGGTGCATATAATATATGTATATATATATATATACATTTATACAGTATAATAAAAAATATTATTATTACTACTACTATTATTATGATTATTATTTTTATATTAGGATTTTAGAAAGGTTTTCTAAAAATAAAAATGGATTCTTTTTAGAAACAATTAATATTTTGTTTAAAAAATATATAACTTGATAGCAAATTATTTTTATTCAAAATAATGACATTTGTTATCTAAGTATGGAGTACCCAATAAAAGGTAAAAACCCTAATATATATTTTTTATATTTTCATATAAATTAATGTAAAAAAAAATTAAATCGAGCCGGCTTGAACGAGCCACGAGCTGGCTCGAGCTTTTCACGAGCCGAACTCGAGTCAGTGTTTTGAGCTAGTTAAAATTTTCGAGCCGGCTCGATAAGCTTCGAACGCGAGCTCGAACCCATCCTGGCTCGGCTCGTTTACAGCCCTAATAAACTCAAAAGAACACATGGTTCTTTTAATAATGATATGCATTGTCAAGCATTCTAACTTCACAAGCACCATGTCAAAGCATAGTCAGTTATATTATGTTTTGACGTAAAGCCTTGTTTTTTATGATATATAACAAATGTATTCTTTTATAAACACCTAGACATACAAGTGTTACCAACATTCAAAGTCGAACAATACTTGTACCAAAACATAAAGCAAACATTAAAAAATGAAACCCTTCAAATTGTCATTACTAGTAGGGTTGTACAAAAAGTTCGTGCCTCGAAGTTCGCTCGAGAAAAGCTCGAAAAAAACTCGGCTCGAAAAAAGCTCGTATCCAAACGAGCCGGCTCGGCTCGGCTCGAATTCTAAACGAGCCGAACTCGAGCCAGGGTTAGCTCGGTTCGAGCTCGGCTCGTGGCTCGGTTCGTTGGCTCGGCTCGTGACTTGATGCATACTATATATATATATATATATATATATATATATAGGTATGGGTTCTACTAAAAAGACAAATTTGCTTAAAAAGTCTAAGAATGATTGTTATAGTGACAAGTGGATTTATATATATATTAAACTAGTGGGAAGCCCGCTCGTTGCAGCGGGGTGGACACTTTACAATTAGTAAGCATAATATAGGTAAACATAACCTTAAAAACATAGCTTTAAAAGCTAATAGAAGGAATATGTGTTGTATACTTACGAATTGAACATGACGAAAGTAAATATTTTTCCATGAACCAACCCAAAAAACTTGCTAGAACATAATGTTATACATATTTAAAGGTAACATTAATAGAAGTCGGATGAGTTGAGTTATTGTTTACAGTTTTTTGAAGCGAGTACAAAACATCTCTGAAACAAATAGGAGATTTGTACGTGGACCAGTACGTTTTAAACAAAGATATAAATATTTAATAAGAATGTTCATAAGTTTGCAATACACATAAATCAATTGTAAGGCCCCGTTCCCGGGCACCTTACGGTTGGTCGTCATCGCACATAAAACATAGATTTGATATAACATAATAAAATACGCAGCAGAATTTATAAAATGGGTCATTCTCATTTCAACATAAAAGCTTTTACAATGCATTACATCGTTATCTTGATTACAAAATACAAGCTTTCTTCACATTGCCTAGCTTTACTATGATTGCTGCTGGAGCATATGAAACCGAGGATAATCTCGTTCATGTGAATCCTCAACAATCATAGGGTCATAAACAGTGACCTCTATTATTAAAAACATAAAATTATTCATCATAAAGAATATTCCTTAAGTACTTCCGTACATCGGAACCCTTAAGGAACTCTTGACACTCTCATGCAACATACTTTGTTGCATGTATTATGCACCCCCACTTCCAGTGCGGGTAGCATTATCAAAAAGAGAATGCCATCCCAAAAGAGCTGAGTAGCCGCCTCGTGTCATCCCCAGCAACACTACCTGCCAACTGGAAACACATAAAAAGTCAGCGTTGCTGAGTGAGTTCTAGTTTTATAATAAACATATTATATTTCTTTTAGAAACCGTTTCTTTCACGTGATCATACATCATACGTACACAGAGGTAATATTCATTATTTTCTTCATCATTCGTATTACATCATTATCTTTAACTTATCATATGGATTCTGTCAGGCTTTACCCACTTCATAGCACTCGGCTATGATTACTGTGGTCGAATGACAAGAATCCCGTTTCATACTTCCTTGCACATTGAATTTTAATGTACCAATACCGTATGCTATACCCCGAACCGTCTTAGCTACTGGGCCGTGCATCAATAGAGCGTATGCCACAGTACTAGAGGTAAGCGATAGAGGTACCATGACCATGGCCAATCACAAAGAAGGACCAATCGACTTATTCAATGTGACAAGACTTTATTTGTTCGTTCGTTAATACATGCATTCGTCATCGTGTTCCTCTTTCATTATCTTTCACTTTACTTACATAATACTTTGTTCGTTTATCGTCATAATATATGAGTCGTGAAAAATATACATACATCATCATAAGGAACACACACACATATATCAATCACACATCGTCATACATGACATCATACATACATAGCCTACATCAAAAGTCATCTATAGGCACTCACAGAAACGTCCACGCAAGGACTTACTCCCATATTTATCCCGAAAGCCGGGACTTGACTATGCATCTTCTCGGGCGCAACAGCTCTAATTGTCCCTCCTAAACCTTGAGGACTCATACTAGCACATCATACAAACACATACAGGCCACAATCGTACCTTAAGCATGCTACTCGTGATCATACCTTAAATAGGTCAACCATACATAATTCCATAACAGGTTTATATGTGTTCCAGCCCCAAAATCGTTTAAAACAAGTAAATGAGGGGTCCTAGAAACTCACCTGTGCTTGACAAGCAGCTTCTCAATCGAGCTTTAAAGACGTGGGTCACACTACACCGCCTGCAGTTAAGTTAACACTCAAAAGAGTTAATTTCTGCCTAAATTCGCTAATAGTTTCGCCCATAGTTTCGCCTAAGCGAAAGTGTAGTTTCGCTCGGCGAATCAGCAGTTTCGCTGCTAATTTCGCTGGGCAGCCTTCTGCCAGTTTCGCTGGACAGATTCGCTACCTTGAGCGTCCAACTTTCGTTGGAATTCCCTAGTTTCGCGGTGTCTAAGGGTCAACCTGGGCATCAGCGAAGTTATCTTAGAATCAATAGTTTCGCCCAGTCGAAAGTATAGTTTTGCTGCAGCGAAACTGTAGTCTCGCTGAAACTCCTTATAGTTTCGCTAGACGAACTTACAGTTTCGCTGGACGAGTGCTTAAATTCACAGAACGAGCTGAAATTTATGAATCAGCTCATTTTAACCCAAAAATCCAATCCTTTCCACCCAAACCCTTGGATTATCGTCCAGGAACCTAAATCTAAGCTTCTTACATGTTTTATTACTCTAAAACGTGGGTTTTTGGACGATTTGTGCCACTTTTAAAACCCCAAAAACCCAAATCCGGGTTTTCACCGAATGGAGCAATTATACTATGTTTCTTACCTTGATTCTTGTAGTTTAGGAGTCCACAAACACCAGCCTTCGATCCTTGACCAACCGAGCTTCGATCCGACACTTTCTCTCTCTACACTTTCTCTCTCTAGAATTGGGCGTTTGAGTGAAAATGAGAGTTGCTCAGCTGATCTATCTATATATATGCCAGGCGTTCCCGCGACCCCAAACTCGTTAAACTCGTGACCCGAAGGGTTAACTCGGTCTAATGCCCACAACCATTTTATATTTATTAAATGGTTTTCGTCTGAGCCCATCATTATTACTTGACTTGCTTAGAAAATTTTCCGGTTGTTACATCAATAGAAACCAAATCTTGGAATTAAGATGTAGACATGAAATTGCTTTCAAATCAACCACAATTAGTTGCTTGATAAACACTAAATAGGTAACGAAAACCAATACCTACATAAGTAGACATTGTTCTTAGTAATGGATAAACAGGCAACGGAAACCAATACATACACAAGTGGACACAACATTCTTAGTAATGGATATAAAATATCAAAAACGTTATGAAGCCTAACAAACTCAAAACAAAAACGACAAAAATAACTACTATGATAGTCGTAATAACACTAATGATAATGACAACCTTAAAAAACACTTTGAAAATCACAAAAAACCAATCCTGCCATTCGTAGTTGTTTGTGATAGTGGTTTCTTAAGTGTTGCCTATGCCTACAAAGAAAGCAAAGAAACTAACACGTATGATAGCTGCTAGAAATAATACTTGGGCCAAGCAATAAAAGCTTTTAAGAATAAATATAACCATATGAATTAAACAAAAGAAAATTTAAAAGAAGAATAAAATAAGCTTACCCTAGCCTCCTGAATCCTCACATCAACACACAATTCCTCCGCAAAGAAAGCAAAGAAAACCATTTAATTTGTTGTTGCTTAAATCACATAACTCCATATACATATGACTTACTTGCTAACAACCCAATAAAAATATTTAACAAAATGCAAAAGGCAAAAACAAAGCATATTTAGAGCTGGTCAAAATATCCAACATAATCAATAACTAAAGTACTTAAGCATTATACCTTCATAAGCTATAAGCCAACATCAGAAGACACTCGCGTGTCTTGAAGTGCCAAAAGTCATACTTAGAAATAAAACTCTAGAACACCAAAAATTGGTAATTCGAACTTTTGAATCCAAAAGTTCTATTTTGTGACTTGAAAAGTCATAATCAATGTTATTTCCTTGCAACAGCTCCTTTGACTACAAAATCAAGCTATTCTAAAATGCCGATAAGAAGATTTAAAGTGACCGGTTAATATGGTCAACAAATGAGTCATATCGCCTTCCACCCTGTTGACTTTTATTGACCACGGTTAACGGATCATGTTTCAACTTTTATTAAAGGAAGAAAATATGAATTCTAGATAGTAACTAAAGACATCTAGATATTTTAGCCAAACATTAGACATTGGTGAGTCAAAAAGTTTGGTTTCTTAGAGTTTTTGTTCAATTTGTTTGATCCACCATGTTTGACTTTTAAAGTCAACAGTGTACGTTTCAATCATAAAAAATATGAAATTACTTTCCAAGTTTTGAGTGAGAACTACATAGTCAAAATTTCCTTTTTGGGTCAATTCAATCTAAAAACCACATTGTTTGACCTTTTGAAGTCAACAATCACAGTTTTAATCACAAAATAAACATAAAATCATGAACTTTCCTAAGTTTTGACCATACATCAGAGTTATAGGCTTATAGCAAAACATTACCAAGAGTAAAAGATTACTGGAAGATTTATAAGATGCATATTATGTCAACATTTTAATTTCAACAAAACTGACTTTAAAAACTCAAAAGTCAGAACGATGACAATTTTTGGAATCTAAACCCATACTTTTCACATAGAGCCAAATTGTTATCTCTATCCTAGACATTATAGAAACTGAAAGCTAAAAGACATCCATAAGCGAACCCACTAAAGATCTTCAACCCATTCATCTTCACCATTGTGGCTTTACCAAGTCAAATGAAAAGTAAAAACAAATTTACAGTTTGGAAGTGCATTTCATAGCCCTATCATCTTCTTTACCAATATTTCAAGTGTTGATAATTCATCAGCAGTGTATATCATAATAGAAATCTCCTAAACTATGTTGTTTTCTAAAAGTTCAAAGGAATCATGGATAACCAAGTTAATGTTTACTTGATGTTCAAGTAGTATTATGTGTGTAACAGCAGCACCAAGAATTATTTTAATTATTGATCCTATCATTTGTTGCCACCTGAATAATAAAATTAGCATAATAACTCAAAAACTAAGAATTAGCCATAGCAGTGGTAATGATGTCATCCTGAATTGGTCATAAGTTACCTATCTATAATAAATCAAGATCCTAGAGAACCCTTTGGGAAAAAAATTATCCTTGCAGACTGAAGTCAATAAAATTCCAGCAACAGTAAAATTTCAACCATCTGAACCCAAGCAGCTAAACAACTTGAATCCAAAAGTATGCACTAAATGCCATGCAGGAACACCGGTCAAGAACTAACACGTTAACTTTAGGAGATTAACAACTTGGGTAAGAATCAATTTCCTTGCCAATATTTGCCAACTTCCAAACTGCAACAGTGGTGCAGACAAGCTAACCGCCACATGGGTCATAATTAAAAATATATTGAAATACACGTCAATTTTGAGTTATTTTAAAACATGGGTCAATTTGAAATCTTCAGATAAAAAATATTACTTTCTTAAGTCCTAATAAATACAAAACTTACCTTTGTAACTCTGAGAACAGTGGTGCAGACAAGCTAACCGCCACATGTAACGGGTTCTAATTTGTCTTGATGAATTGTTCAAAGTCTCATATCTTTACCATTTGATTCAAAAAGGCCATCAACCACCTGAATAAACATTAGTTCCTTTACAAGCTGAACTTGTTCCAAGTTATTTCACATAAGGGAACAATAAAATAAGAACAAACAGATTTTCTTTGTTAACATAGGTTATGGTGCTTTGCAACCTCCTTACCTGTTAAAAATAAAAAATACTTAATGGTCTAATTAAGTGTATCATAGCTTGGAAATAATGAAATGAATTTATATTACAAAGCATAGTATATGCCAATAGACGAAATCTCCGAAACACTATTTGCAAGCATAGAAATTAATGCACCCTTGAAGAAGATCCTAACATATAAGTCATAAAGTTTATGATCACCATTCTTCATCTCTAATTTCATAATTTTTTCTAATTATTAAAAGTTATTTTTTGATTAATTTCAACTTATAACAGAATTTTATACTCCATTTTCAGTTGTCATGTTCAAACTCCATAAAATATGCACAAATCCATTAAATTCATATCTAACTCTGTTTGATTTTTGTAAATCAAAGAGAGTTACAAACCCACATCACATAAGGTATAAATTTCAAAACTCATCCTACCAACTATTTTAAACATATAGCTTCTAAATTTCAAATGTGTAACTAAAATCAGAAAAATGATCTTGTGTGACTAAAATCAGAACTATCTAAATGCATTAATGTATGGCAAATGTGTAAAATACCAATATAGCACATGTTAATCCTATGAAAACACTAATATAACAATTAAAGAAAATACCAAAGAATAATCATTGAGAATGATATTATGTAATTAGAGACAGCTTATAGCGTTTGATTATAAGCAAATAGGTAGATATGTACTACCATTAAACTCTTATGGGTTGGAGAAGCAAATTATTGTGTAGGTGAATTAAGCTTAAACCTCTCAATCAAAATCGGAGCACGTAAATCACACATAATCAAAAATCAACCATGAGAAACAAAGATCAACAGTATCAGCATCAACAAATTCAACAAAATCAGCAAAGTGCATACAGATCGAAGTAAACATCTCAAATCATACAAAGCAACATGTAATCACAATATGTGAACAGATAAATGAACAAAGTATGCTGTTTGTGTGAGTATAATGCAGAGACTCGAAGAAATAACCATAATTTCTGGTGGAGAGCGATCGACGGTGACGATCCAGAAAATCTAGGGCTCCGATTGAGATATTTCTGTAGGTTTTTGTGGTGCCTTTCAATGGCTCATTGAAGATGCATATGTTAGAAGTCGTCTTAAATCTCAGATCTGATATTGGAGTATCTTATCATCCGTGCCTTTGATGATTCAATATCATAATGAGTTTTACATTCGGCAAGAAGAAAGCACCTGTTCGTCGAAAGATAATAAGAAAGCGAAGAAGAAACTCACCAACAATTCGGCAAGAAGAAAGCACCTGTTCGTCGAGATAGAGATTGCTGGCTGTTCAAAACCGTCATGACTTGCTTCAGAAGAAAGAGATGAGAGAAAGAGGTCGCGCACTCGCAAAGAGAGAAAGTCGGAAGATGGATCTGCCATGGAAGCGAATGTGAAGATGAAAAGAGTGGTGGTAGCCAGGTGTCTGGTACACGCATAAAAGGAAAAAAAAATGACTGAGCGGGAATTCAAAATTTGAAGCTCTTAGAATCTACCAAGCTTTAAAGAGTTGTACATTATGCTTAAAAACTTGTAAAACTCTTAATTTTAAGAGATTTATGCTGTCCCTCTCATATGTATATTAATATAGTATAGACGAAAGGGTATATTTGTAATTAGTCTTTGTGTTTAAAAAGGAAGTTATATTCAGTTATATTTATAAACAAAATCATCGTCTGATAAATACTAAATACGCATAATTGTCCACTTAATACGCACAGTTGTCCACTAAATACGCACAGTTGTCCACTAAATACGCGCAGTTGTCCACTAAATACGCGCAGTTGTCCACTAAATACGCGCAGTTGTCCACATACGCACAATTATCCACTTAATACCCACAGTTGTCCACTTAATAAGCACAGTTGTCCACTAAATACGCACAGTTATAATACTAAATATGCATAGTTGTCATAAAAAACGCACAGTTATAATACTAAATACGCATAGTTCTCAGCTAAATATGCACAGTTTGATCGCTAAATACTCAACATTGATGTCCTCATAAAACACATGACTAGCTTAACACGCACGGTTCCTCTTGTGTTTAAAACGCAGAAACAAGTTAACGTTTCTCATTGATTTTGATCGTCATATTTCTTCTCCAATATCCCCTGCAATCTTGGGTTGCAGTTATCAAAACCCTGAATTGGTGCGACGGTTAATTACTTTCTATATATTTTAATTAAATGACAGATTTGCCCCTCCAATTAAAAGAAACCTAAAATCTTTAGAACGCAATTAACAAAATTATCACACATTAAATCTCATCCATTTATCAAACACATCCAATGGCTATAAATGTTTCCTAGGCTTTTTATGTAACCAGCCATTTTTAGCATAACTCTCCCCTATATATATATATATACACATACACACACACACACATATATATAGTATAATAAAAAATATTATTATTACTACTACTATTATTATGATTATTATTTTTATTATTAGAATTTTAGAAATGTTTTCTTAAAATAAAAATGGATTCTTTTTAGAAACATTTCATATTTTATTTAAAAAATATATAACTTGATAGTAAATTATTTATATTTAAAATAATGATATCAGTTATCTAAGTACAGAGTACCCAATAAAAGGTAAAAGCCCTGATATATATTTTTATGTTTTCATAAAAATTAATGTGAAAAAAAAAATTAATCGAGCCGGCTCGAACGAGCTGGCTCGAGCTTTTCACGAGCCGAACTCTAGCCGGTGTTTTGAGCTCGTTAAAATTTTCGAGCCAGCTTGGCTCGGCTCTATAAGCTTCGAGCTCGAGCTCGGACCCAGGAATAAAAATTAATGTGAAAAAAAAAATTAATCGAGCCGGCTCGAACGAGCTGGCTCGAGCTTTTCACGAGCCGAACTCTAGCCGGTGTTTTGAGCTCGTTAAAATTTTCGATCCAGCTTGGCTCGGCTCTATAAGCTTTGAGCTCGAGCTCGGACCCATCCTGGCTCGGCTCGGCTCGGCTCGTTTAAAGCCCTAATTACCGGTACACCAAGACATTTGTAAGAATTCACATGTCACGCTAACCAATATGTGAAAGCCGCATTCCTAGTTGTGCTTTAAAACGAACCCTTCGTCCTAGATGGATTGTACGACTAATTATGCTAAATTTCAAATAAACAAACACGAATCTTCAAATTTTACTACAAACAAATATTTAGTAATCTCGTATGTGGCTGGTTTGATTATCGGTTTTTACTTGGTTATGGTTAAGACTTGCTCACCCCTAGTTTTCATTATAAGTGATCTGTATACGATAGTTTTAAACTATTAGTGATATGTATATATACATATATTGTGTGTGTGGTAAATGTTACATTTCAACAATTGTGAACAGTTGTAGGGTGTTTTTTGTAAACCTTTACACTTAACGATGTTAAGTTATATTGGTTTGAGGCAACAATAGCACATGACTATCTATAATATACTATATTTTGATGCATAAGAGTATGACAAGATATATTTTTATAATAGTTGAAGAGTTTAAGTGATTACAAGTTTTAAAACACGTGATACAAATATTTAAAGCTAACAAGTAATGAAACATTACTTTTAACTACCCAATAACATATCAATCTCACCTGATTTTTATCTAACTACCAATTAATTGCTAGCAACATTACTCCTAATCACTCGATTTTTATTTTTTAATTAAAAATAACTCAAACAATCAAACACTAACATGTAACTAGAGTTTCATTAAAAAAACACTTAGGTGCTGTTTGTTTTTTCTGCAGGAAAATGTCTGCAGTCTGCGGACCACATCGGCAGACATCTGCAGGAGAAGAGGTGGACCAAACGTCTGCAGTCTGTAATAAGAAGACTGTTTGTTTTTTAAAATCTGTAAACTATTAAAATATTATGTAATTAAAATAAATTTATTCTACAACAAAATTAAAGTAACTTTCTCCCCCTCTCTCTGCAACTTTCTCCCTCCCTCTACAACTTTCTCTCTCTAGCGGCCGACGCCTCGTCGGAGCCGCCCCACCTTCTACACCTACGCCGGAGCACCTTCGCGTAGGTGGATGACGGTGGTCCGGCCGGAAAGTTTAAATCTTGTAGAGTAAATCGTGTGCACGCTTGGAATACCGAAGGGATCTGCGTACTTATCATCACAATCATCAAACAACAGCACATATGCTTTCGAGATTACTCTTTCAACCCTATTTCTTTTTGATCTCTGATTCATCCATTCAAGAAAGAGAATCTTGAAAGTCCTTGTTGTTCTTTGAGCCTTTGACCCATCTGGGTCCAAGAATCTGCATGTGTTCTTGTGCTTTCAAGCAAAAGGTTTGCAAGATTTCTTGATGTTTGCTGATGTTTGTGTTTTTCATTCGATTTTGGTTTCTTGAACTTGTGTTTTTTAGTTTGATTTTGAAGTTTACCTGATTGGGTTTTGAATCTTGAAAGTGTAGTTTGTTGATTACTGCTGATTGCAAGATTTTGTTGATGGGTATGGGGTGGATCGACAGGGGATGGTTCCGTCGACGAAGGTGGATGACGGGGCTGGTGGTGGGGCGGCGGTGGTCCGGTCAGTGGGGGGAGGTGGGGTGGCCGATGGGGGAGGTGGGGAGGGTGGGGAGATGTGAGAAGAGGTTAGAAGATCTCAGAAGACATAGGTCCACGTCTTCTCCATGCAGACCTCTCGCAGACGTTCTTTAATGAAACGTCTTCCAAAAAACAAACACTCTGCAGACTTCAAACATCTGCCCGCCTCTTTTTGGCGCAGACAAAAGAGCTTTAGAAGCTCTTTTTCTAAAAAACAAACACCAACTTAAAGGGGGAAAACATCATTCTTCTAGGTGATCCCTCAGCAATCATATGTTTTTGCTGTTTCACGTTTTTAGCCTAGAGCCATTTCTCTGGCTCGACCAGTCAAATTATAATGGGGATGGTTACACATCTCAAAGTCCCAGTCAAACGTCATTCGCCTCACGCTATCGCGTTGTGCCACCATCAATGCTACTGGTTATTCTGCTTGTTTGTTTTTAATATCCATCAACTCCACATAGTGATGATTATCTCCTTACATGTACTTGTGTTTGTCGACTAAATCACTTGTGCTTGAAGACTATGCGCTCTCTTTTCTTTTTGATTTGGTTTTACAGGTGTTACGTGTTCGTTAGGGCCCAACATAAGACTTGTGAAAGGTTTGACGATGTACATAAGAAGTAGGTGCCGAATTCCGATGAATTTCTTATAATGTCGAAACTACTACCGGACTCTTGACCAATCAACGGACCTTATAATAAGTAATAAAAAAAACTATCATGCTAAGCTAAAAATTAATGAACTTAGATAAGAATAGATGTAAATTTACAACTTGAATCCAGAATCCCTAACGAATACATGATCGGTCAACCATCAAATATTGCATCTCCAAGTTTGGACTCATACACCTACCACGATACCCCAATTATAATACACATAAGCAACGCTAATGTTATCGGGTCAGGTACCTTACCCGATTGCATGTATCCAAAATAGCCCCTCATTCCTAAGTGCATCAATGGTTTTAATTAGATGTGATCGTTAAATTTTCACGGTAAATAATAATAATATTAATAATAATAACAGCCACCAAGATTTTTAAATAACATCATTTTTTATAATTTAATATTTTTATAAATTGCACAATAAAAACAAATATTTTTAATATTTAATTTGAGTATGATATTGCTATACTTTATTTTTAAAGTAATAAGAAAGCAACATTTGGCCATCATAATTTCATACACTAATATAAAAAACAAATATAAAAATGAGCTATTTATTATCTTTAATTTGACTATGGTATCGTTTACAGTTTTTTTATAGGAAAGGTAAACGTTACGTGATTACGTATCATTACGTAATTAACCGCTTGACTAATGTATGTGTTAGTATCTTGTGTTTCCAGGCACATCACATGAACACCTCATTAGTTAACATTATATGATTAGTGGTGCGCTTTAATATACGATCTATGCCCATAAACATGATTGTAACCGTGTTTTAAAACCTTATACTGTTAGCATGCCAGTTGAAGAACTAATATACATATGTTGCATGGTTGTGCATTACGATTTGAGAATGAAGTGTCGTTGAGCAACATTTACCAAATAAGCAAGATTACAGCAACTATAACAATATTATACATAACTACCATATTAACTACAAGATTATGTTTACTACCCAATCAGCTGTCATTTATAACAAACTATGACAATCAAGGAAGATAACTACAAATTACCCTACTCATACAAAATTACAACTCGCACCATGGTTCAAGACTGAGAGTTGACTTTGTACAAACCATAAAATTTCCGTTGTTGCACACTCTACACCTCCAACATCATTCATTCACTCACTCGCTTTCGCTTCATCATACCCTGACACCACTAAGAGCGATGAAGAGCAAACAATGCCGAAAAGAGATAAGAGATATCTAAGATAGTAAGAGGAAGCTATTGATTTATCAATGCGTTATTCCAATGCAAAACCATCACCTCATTCAAAGAAATGCAAAACGACTGTAGGCGTCGCTACTGCTTCAGACGATGATGACAACAACTCTACCAACATTATGAATGAATTATTGTGATTTGAGAACATAGTGATATTAGGTAACATTGCCCAATTAACAAGACTACAACAACTATTCCAACTTGTTGCATATCTATCAATTTGACTACAATAAAATATATTTATTACACAACTAATCGACATTTATAACAAACAACGACAATCAAGGGAAATAACTACAAATCCCCTTACACAAAATCATAATTTCTGTCACCGAACTCCATTTAAAGCTTAGCCCACCAATGCTTAAAAGTTTGAGATTAACTTTGTACAAAACAAGTAAATAATATCCACATAACACACACCAACAAATCAAACATAAAAAATCATATTTCAATTCATGTTAAAACAAAGATAAATTCTTATCAAGTCAAATAACACCACTCGTTTCATTTTAAAACTTATCATAAGAAGAAATAAAAACACCATCGTTTAAGGTCTACACAAATCAAATGTTATTTAAACAACTAGACATAAATCATATAAAATTAATACTATAACCGAGGCATAGGCCGACCAAGAACAACTCAAAACAAAGAATTCTTACCTTGAATTCGAATTCTTCTTCTTCTTCTCTCTAGAAACCCGAATTCTCTGCTCTTTCCCTCTCTAAAATCGAATGAAATGAAGTGTGCAGGAGATTATGGGCGGCTATATCTCCTTTATGCACCAACTTTTTATTCTTTTTGTCCTTTTGACACTTTCAACCCCTCAACTTGGGTTAAACAACTAGACATAAATCATATAAAATTAATACTATAACAGAAAAACGAAAAAAACAAAAAAGATGAAGAATACAAAAAATATCAAAGAATTGATTTAGTAACAAACTAATTTTTTAGTTCTACACACCTCATGTACTAAAGATAAAATTAACCATGAAATACATACACACAAATTTGAATTTTTTTCATCTTCCCTCACAACACACAGTTTTCCCGCTCGTTTGAAACCCTAAATACTTCAAAATTTCTGCTGAAGTTCTTCAAGCTCCATCATCGCACCTTCTGAAACTCCATAATCATTCACTCACTCACTCACTCTCACTTCATCTCCTTCTTCCACCACCGTGAGTAGATCAAACAATGGCGAAAGGAGCAAAGAGAGATCTGAAACAGTCAGATGAAGCCATCGATTCATTTCTACTTTCTTCCGATGCAAAACCATCGCCTCCGTCAAAGAGATGCAAAGCATCTCCGGCGGGAGATGCTGTTGTTTCAGATGATGATGACGCACGGTTTGTTGGAAAACCGGTTCCAGCTGATCAAGCTAGGGAGAAGTGGCCTCATCGTTACGAATCGAAGGTCTGAGTTATTGGATTTAGATTTGTTTGTGTGCGTTTTGTTGTGGTAATTGAATGTGATATCTGATGTTGTCTGATTGATGGTTGCAGAAGACAGTGAAGGTTATTGCGTCTTCAGATGGGTGAGTTTCTTCATTTAATCATTTATTACTTGTTTATTAGTGTTATGCCATTTTGAAGCCATATGAAAGAGTAAAAAAATGTTTGTTTGTAGATTTTGAACTGAATTGGTCAAGTTTGTTTGAAAGTGCTTGAAAACAAGCATAAGCTAAAAAAATGCAATATCAGAATCTCCAATGCAATAAATTTTAGACGGCTAGACACACGCCACATTAGCTCACACATCGGATTTTCACGTATCTTTAATAAACACCCATTTTCAGATGCCGAACGGTATGTCTAGTTTCAAATTTTATTTAAAAAAAACAAAAAAAACAACACACACATATATTAAAGGAGTGTTCGTGTATGGAGGGGCCATAGGCGTCTGTTGATGACTGAAAGTCTGAAATGAATCATTGGAGGTGCTTTTTAAAATAAGTATTGAAATCTTCATGCTTGATTTTAGAAGTCAAACAACAAAAGCATGCTTGTTATAAATTTTGGTTCAATTTTGGAAATTATGGTAACATTATCTGATTATTTATTTACTTCGGCAGTGAAATGGAAAAGGAGATTGTTCAAGCTAAGTGCCATTATACCAAAGCTATTGTTGATGGTATTGCCTTTGATCTTTTTGATGATGCCTATGTCAAGGTGAGCTTCCAATTTTTTGTGTTCCCAATTCATTTTGTGGGTTTGTATATAAAATGTATTATTGTATGAGTGTAAAATTCACCGTTTCAGATGTGTCAAATTTATGAACTTTAACTTTTTGATTATTTTGGCTAAGCATTGATGATTATCGGGCATTTAGTTCAGTTCAGTTTTTAAAGACTCAAGTAGTTTCAATGGGTGTCGTGTATATTGTATATAATAACATTTTAAAACTTGTTAATAGTGACTTATCATTTTATATACACATGGTACAGCATGTAGCTGTTATTTATCTTTTTTGAGGACCTCCTTCGACCACGTCTTTTGAATTGCTATTTATCTTTTTTGAGGACCTCCTTCGACCACGTCTTTTGAATTGATGTTAACAGTAATTTACAATTTATATAACACATAGTATACATTATTATTACATGAATAGAGTGAGAAACAAGCTACAAGACATGCAAGTTAGGTTTATGGGGGCCCACCTATAATTCCATTGTTGATTTGTTTTTTTAAAACATTTAATACTTATAATAATAAAAAACATACAAATTGTTAAATGTAGGTAAGAAAGAGGTTTTGGTTACTAATATCTACAAAATTTATAACAATACCATATTTTAAAAGTAAAACCTATTAATTTATGTTTCAATAGCAATGTCATATAGCTTTTTATATTTCCAAGCTCATACATGATTAAGTAGATAGTTTTTTTTAGAGTACATGCATGATTAAATATACAGCTGTTCTGAGATAAACAAGAATATACAAAGAGATTGTTTTGCCGTAATACATGTAGCAAAAGAAGATTGTTTAGTCATAGATATGGATGTAGCAAGAAAGACCCCGCGGCAACGCGCGGGTCTAACTACTAGTTTATATGAATGTGAAGTTAGAAAAATCTCTCTTGTTTTTAAATTAAATTTTATTTATTTTTTCTATTTATAAAAAAGTGGTTTATAAGTATTTTATTATAAATTTAAACTTGCAGTGAAGAAATCTTCGAATTTACAAACTTTTTGAATATTCATGCCAACAGGACAATTGGACTATTTGTCCATTGTATAGACTTTGATAGTTTTTAAACAGTTATGCATTTTATATGACTGTGATACTCACCTGCATAAAATTTGGGAGTCCTACAATGGCTTTTGTTTATTTATGATATGCAAGCCTGTTTATTGGTTGTAAGCACAATATATTAGGTCTTGTTGTCTGTAAGAATTTAGAAGTATTTTTAGAAAACTTTTGGCATGCAAAACACATGAATATTGGAAAACCTTTTTCTGTGAAACATATCACACCATGAAGCAACAATTATTTTTCTCTTTGCTATTTTTCAAATTCAACATTCATTAAAACCAAACATTTGTTGGGACAACTGGGGAAGAAACCAAGTAGAGCATAATGATATGATCATCTTGTCCAATGATGCTTATTATATTAAAATGTTCATCTGATTGAATACATGGCACATGTTTGATAGATGGTACTACTACTTTATTAGGTTTCATATATGACTAGTTTGTTTACTTGATTTTGTCAGGCTGAAGAAGGACAGCCAGATTTTATTGCTAGGATTGTGGAGATGTTTGAAACCATAGATAAACAATTGTATTTCTCAGCTCAGTGGTTTTTCAGAGCTGAAGACACGGTGAGATTTCACTTGCCAATGGCTTAACACATACCTTTGGCGTGCATGTGTGTTTTTGGGTGTTCTATGCCACATGTATGTACTATAAACCAATTGTTGAATATATCATATTCTCAGGTAATTAAAAGCCAGGCCCACCTTATTGACAAAAGGCGAGTGTTCTATTCTGAAATGAAAGATGACAATCCGCTAGATAGCATCGTGTCCAAAGTCAAAATTGTCCAACTTCCTCCAAATGTACGTATCCGTCTTGCTTGTTGATATATTGGTTTTTCTATATGAGTCTATGTACTTGGAACCTTCTAGAAATTACCATATTTGCATATAGTTGACCTCCTGCCTATTAATGGTGTAATTTAACTGATTCTTGTAACAGGTTGAGTTGGCTGAGAAAGAGAAGGCACTTTCATCATATGATCTTTACTACGATATGCAGTATTCAAAGCCAGTTACATTTACAACTCTACACAAAGGTCAATACCTTTACAAGAACGTATCTTCTTTTTATATTCTTACATTTCTATAATCATATGTGTGTGTATATATATATATATATATAAATTGATTCTGTAATGATCCTGACCATATATATATATATATATATATATATATATATATATATATATATATATATATATATATATATATATATATATATACAAACAAACAAACCTAGTATATCCCACTCAAGAGCAGAGTCTGGGAGGGGTAGGTGGTGGCAGGCCTTTCCTCTATCCAGATAGGTAGAGAGACCGCTTCCAAAGAGACCCCTGGCTCGATAACAAAAGCAACAACGCTAGCGAATCAACATGTAATCAAACATATGATATATGATATATGGTATATGGTCCAGCACACATCATACAACAAACATTAAAATATCACCAAAAAGAAGTATAAAATGAACAAGCATGCATTAGGGAAGCAGCAAGTTTCCCCTAAAAAGGTCCAAGCGTACTACATATACATCAACCCCCGTAACAAGAAATCAAAGTCCTTTCTTAGCTACAGAAACCACTAAAAGTCCTTAGTTTTAATTCTACGTCTCCACTCACTCCTATCCTCGATCATGTGCTCAGAGAGGTGCAAGTGTACCATATCTCGCCTAATTCTCTCTTCCCAAGTCAACCTAGGTCTTCCTCTACTCTTCTTACCCTCTATGATGATGTTCTCCACTGCTCTGACCGGTGCTGCCATTGGTCTCCTCTTGACATGTCCCTACCATCTTAATCTTCCCTCTCGTATTTTATTTGCAATAGGAGCCACTTCTAACTTCTGTCGAAACACTTCGTTTCTTATCCGATCCAGTCTTGTATGGCCACACATCCACCTTAGCATTTGCATTTCCGCAACCTCTATTTGTTTCTCGTGCGAGTTCTTTATGGCCCAGCAGTCTGTTCCATATAGCATAGCTGGACGTACCGCCACTCTGTATAGTTTTCCTTTAAGTTTTGCTGGAAACCTCTTATCACATAGGATCCCTGATGCTGCTCTCCACTTGCACCATCCTGCTTGGACACGGTGAGCTACATCACTGTGTATCTCTTCGTCCTCCTGCAGGTACGAGCCCAGGTATTTGAACCTAGATGTCCGTGGGACCGGCATACCCTGGATACTGATTTGGGTGTCCTCTTCCTCGTCGCCACCAAAGTTACAATGCATGTATTCCGTCTTAGAGCGACTTATCGTTAATCCTCTACTCTCTAGCGCTGCTCTCCACTGTTCTAGCTTGTCGTTAAGCATCATTTTAGATTCTGATATTAAGACAATACAGTGTTGTAAAAATCGCCGCCTAGCACCGATTAATCATCCCCGATTAATCGCTAATCGGTCATCCACCGATTCGATTTTAGCTAATCGCCTAGTTAATCAGTCAAAGGTCAAAATCAGTCAAAATCGGCCAGAAATCAAAGAAAATTGGTCAAAACTAGTCAAATTTTATCACATTTGGTCAAAATCAGCTAAAATTTAGAGAAAATCAGTCAAAATATAATACAAATCAGTCGGATATAAAAAATTATATGTATAATTTTGAAAAATATTGTATATATATTTATAAATTTGTAAATTAACATATAAAATCCCAATCCGATTAATTCCGATTAATCCCTATTAATCCCGATTAATCCCTAGTCCCTACCCCACCGCCCGACTAGCGACTAGCGATTTTTACAACCATGAGACAATATCATCCGCGAAGAGCATGCACCACGGGACTGACTGTTGTATAGACTTAGTCATCTCATCCAACACTAGTGCGAAGAGAAATGGGCTCAATGCCGATCCTTGGTGGAGTCCCACTTCTACTGAGAATGAGTTTGTGTCTCCTACCGGCGCTCGCACACATGTTTTTGGCCCGTCATATATATCCTTAATTAATTTGATATACCTCTCTGGTACCCCTCTATGTCGTAGACTTTCCCAAATTAGTTGTCTCGGTACACTGTCATAGGCCTTTTCTAGGTCGATGAATACCATATGGAGGTCTCTTTTCTTTTCTCTATATTTATTCATTATCCGTCTTATGACGTGTATGGCATATATATGTGTGTGTGTATATATATATATATATATATATATATATATATATATATATATATATATATATATATATATATATATATATGGTCAGGATCATTACATAACCAATTTTTATTTTCAGAACCAAAAGAACCATTGATTTACATACATGTAAACTATGAATTGTTGATTTACATAAATGTAAGTTAAAGCTGGTGATATTTAGTTATTTTACACAGTTTATTGTTCATGTTTGATATACACATATGTAAAACAGTTCACGACTTCACGTATCACTAGTGACCAGACTTAATTTACATTTATGTAAATCAATGGTTCTTTGGTTCTGAAATAAAAAGTGGTTCACTTTTTTACATAACATTGAACATTATTTATTTATTAGACGTTCATAACTTGTAGGAATACTGTTAAACATCAATAAGACTGAAAACAAATATATCCAGAGCTAATTATATACTTATGAACAACTGACCAAGTTATTAATTATTTGGTAAATATATATGTATTATTTCAGGAAGAGCTGCTTTACAATATAAATGACGTACTAAGAAAACTCAAAAAGTATTATATGAATCCATGGAAGCTCAAAGGTTTTAGTGAAACTTCGTGACTCTAAAAGCTATGTTCATGTACAATTGTACATAGCAAATAGGATGGCTTAGTCCTATGTTGTTAAATGCTCACAAGGCGTGCGCCTAGGCCCTTGGATGCAACCTAGTACAATTTTGTTGCCTCACTTTCAAAGCTCTATTTTAGGTGCTCATGCGCATTTTCAGACTAAGTTCTTGCTAAACAACTATTAAAAATTTGTTTGAAACAATTACACTAGCCCAAACAAGCCTGGAACAAGTTTAAAACAGCCTAAACATATCTAAAATCCCTAGGGTTTTTTACACTATGTGCCTCTTAAAAAGTTCTTGCTTTTTAAGCGCTTTACGCCTGGTCCCAAGACTCACCTTTTGCGCTTGAGTGCGACTTACGACAACTATGGTTTATTCCTTACCTATAAAAGCTAGACGTTCGGAAGATATATTTCATGCACAATGTCTTCCTGGAATTATGATTGGCATTGTTTATTGATTGAATACTTATATCTGAATGCATGTGTGTGCATATATAAATCACTTCCGGTAATTTCTACTATATAATCTGATTGGGCTTTCAAGGAAGCGATTCTCTATTACTCAACGCATTTAGTGAATTTAGTTCATAGGTCTAGGTCAGGACTGGAAGAAATCGTCATATAGTCGGAGATTAATACTTTTTTGCTATGTGGAGGTTTCACTGTACATGATTAAGTTTATTCTGCTTTTAGCTGCAGAACATGTCATCACTGAGAGCGGCGGGTCATCAGTAATTTCAGATGATGTTAGCTCAAACGGTGTAGTAGAGAGTGGCAATAAAAATGCAAAATCAACTAAATTTGATGACAATGGGAAGTCTGAAATGACCCTATTGGACTTGTATTCGGGTTGTGGTGCAATGTCAACTGGGCTTTGTTATGGCACACATATGGCTGGTGTAAAACTTGTTACAGTAAGTCCATTTCAAAGCTTTTTTTGTTTCCATGCTCATTTAAATCTCTTTATAAGTTTTCTGATGATTTTTATGCGAATAATACAGAAATGGGCAGTAGACATTGATCCACATGCATGCGAAAGTCTGAAGCTAAATCATGCTGAAACTCAGGTTGGTACTAATGAATGCATCTACAATTTCTCCCATTGTGTTAAATATTAATTATTTTTATGCAGGTGAGAAATGAAGCAGCCGAAGACTTCTTATCTTTGCTGAAAGAATGGGAAAAACTTTGTAAAGAGTTTAATTTGTTGGGTTCAAAACATGATGATGATAATAATACAAGTGTAAAATCTGAAGAATCAGATTCCGAGGAAATTGACGAAAATCGTGATCCTTACAAAGGTGAATTTGAAGTACAGAGATTGCTAGCTGTTTGTTATGGTGATCCCAACAAAGCAAACAAACAAAAACTGCATTTCAAGGTATATAGTGCAACAGTTTTTTAAATTCTTTTCTGTTTTTCTAAATTTTTATGATGAAATGTCATTTTTGCCGTAACCATACATGTCTTACTTTTTGATTATATATTCTTAAGAAATGTTGGTAGCGCTTTACATCTTTATCTTCATTTTTGGTTTAGATTCTAATTTTTATAATAATACTTGCAACATTTAGGTGCGATGGAAGGGCTTTGGTCCTAGCTATGATACTTGGGAGCCTATGGATGGTTTGAGGTTAGTCTTGTCGGTTTGGCAATTGGCAGACCATGATCTCTTTTCTCATGAAAAAACAACCCCCAGTCAAATATAAAATATTCACATACTTTTTCATCTGTCCTGTTTTTGTTAACTACATTTCAAAAGTTGGTTTGTGTACCTTTTAGGTGATTTTGTAATAGATAAATGTAGTAATTTAAATAAGATTTCAAAAAGGTCTATATAGTAATAAAACATATTTATACATGAATACATGATTTTAACAAGTTTTTATAAAATTATGTATTTTGATGGGGAGTTTTCTGCATACAAATGACCCAAGCAGGACAAAAAGTCATATTTTTGTGATTTAAATGTATAAAACAACTTTAACCGGACAAATGAAAGTACATGAAAAATGCCCAAAAAAATATTCACACAAACTTCTTCTTTTGCCATAGTAACTGCACAGAATCTATAAAGGATTTTGTTACCAGAGGATACCAATCAAGAATTTTACCACTTCCTGTAAGTCAATCCCCTCTTTTCATTTACTTTTTTTTAGTGTGTTATTTTTTATATACCAGGTGTGCATTGATTATTTTGAACACCAGGGTGATGTGGACTTCATTTGTGGAGGTCCTCCATGTCAAGGAATCAGTGGTCATAATCGGTTTAGAAATTACACCGACCCTTTAAAAGATCCAAAGAATCATCAGCTTGTAGTCTACATGGATATTATTGATTTTTTGAAACCAAAATTTGTTTTGATGGAGAATGTTTGTGATATTGTCAAATTTGCTGATGGTATCTTGGGATATCATGCTGTTGGGCGTTTAGTTTCCATGAATTATCAAACACGTTTGGGGATAATGGCAGCTGGATCGTATGGAGTTCCTCAATGCCGATTGAGGGTTTTTCTTTGGGGTGCTAATACAATGATGGCAAGTATCTTTGAATATTTATATGTTGCAATATGGGCGGGTCATGTCTGGTAATGGGTTGAATGTTAGTTGAAATGGTCAGGTGTTGACCCACAAACACTTTTTGTGCATTTTTAAAAATAATTATGGAAAACACTATTACCATAATGATCATCTTTAGATAAAAAGATTTGGAAAACTCCATGAAGTATATTAGACTTTAACAGGCTTCAATCCTTTCGGGCACTGGGCCTGTTACCTACCCTTTAAGCTAAACTTTTAATGCAACTAATTTGACCCATTAACAAATCAACCCATTTATAACTAAACGGGCTGAAGTTGTCAAGTCTATTGAATACGTATCTTCTTGTTGTTCTCAGCTATTTTAATAACATTTTTTGATCCAACAGAATTTGCCCCAGTTTCCTTTGCCAACACATGAGGTTGTGGGGAGAGGAGTTGTACCTGTTGAGTTCAAGGTGGGTACATCAACTAAAATTATATATATATTTTTTTAAATGCGCTTTATTCTTTAGCTTTTCTGTATTCAATTGTAGGATTGTATTGTTGGATCTGATGATGATGATAAGTCACACAAATTAGAGAAGAGCATACTACTTGGTGATGCAATTTCAGACTTGCCTGAGGTAAATGCTCATTTCTTATATACTGCTATTACTACCATTGTTGTTATATTATCGTTATTATCACTATTATTCATATTTATAGTATGAAAACTTTAGGTTACAAACAGCAATGGTAAGGATGAAATGGAGTATGCAGGTGGCCCACGAACAAGCTATCAGAAATATATCAGATTGAGAAAGCAAGGTGATTTTAATAATACATTTGTTGATTGAAGTATTTGTTTTTACTAATTCATATCCATGCTTTATTATTTTACAGCTTTGGGGAAAGATTCTTCAAAACGAATGATGCTTTATGATCATAGACCATTGGAACTGAATGAGGATGATTATGCTCGCGTTTGCCATATTCCAAAGATAAAGGTTCTTTTCCCGATGTTTTATTCCTTCTAATTTGGCCATAGAACATTCCAACTTGCATTTATATTATTTAATCTCTCCATTTGTGATGATATTAGCTTCGAACACTATATTTACGTTTTTATAGCCAATCGGTCCACTATAATTAATAAAATATTACAAGTTTATTATGAACCTATTGGCTATTTGACAAATTTTTAAGAAATTGTGAAAAACTAAGTTCAAGATGAGCTATCAGCCGATATCAGCTTTTCTTTTCCAATATTTTTAACTATAAATTATCAAGGACTAATTATTTATGATATGCTTAACTTTTACAGGGAGCAAACTTTAGGGATTTGCCAGGGGTAAAAGTTGGTAAAAACAACAAAGTAGAATGGGACCCTTCAGTTGAAAGAGTCATGTTACCTTCTGGAAAACCTTTGGTACAATCTCAACTTCATTTTTGTTAATTTCATTACAAAATTCCAATATTCAATACCATATGTATTTCTTGATAGAAACAGAATTAACTAACAAACTGCAAATGGAATTTTATTGAAAGTGATACTCTAATACACACTCTAATCACCTATTTATAGAGTTAGAAGAACTAACTATTTACACATTAGTACCTTCTACTTTCTAGTCTTTTACACATTCATACTAAACATACAAACACAAAAGTAATACAAAGAATTACAATCTAACAATCACCCCCTTAATTCTTGTATAGTCCCAACACCAAGCAGTCTCTTCATCTCTACAAACTTCAGTCTAGGAAGAGCCTTAGTAAGTATATCTGCTCTCTGCTCATGACCAGCAATATGCTTTACATTCACAAGGCCTTTTTCCACACAACTACGAATGTAGTGATACCTAACATCAATATGTTTAGACCTTCCATGAAAAACTGGATTCTTCATGAGCTGAATTGCAGATTTGTTATCCACAGTAAGTAGAATAGGACCTAGATTAGAATTAAGTAGAGTTTCCAAAACACCCTTCAACCTCACTGCTTGTTGAGCAGCAGCTGTGGCAATAATAAATTCTGCTTCACAAGAAGATAAAGCCACTATTTCTTGTTTCTGACTAACCCAACTAATTGGCCCATCACCATAATAGAACACTACCCCTGTAGTGCTTTTACCATCTGCTTTTGTAGGTGCATGTGAACTATCACTATAACCTACCAATTCAGCAGCTCCACTTCTCTTGTACCAGATCCCTTGACCAACTGTTCCCTTCACATACCTCAAAATGTGTTTCACAGCTTGCCAATGAACTGTTCTTGGTGATTCCATGAACCTACTAACTATACCAACAGAATAGTTCAAGTCTGGCCTTGTTTGAGTCAAGTATCTCAAACAACCAATCATCCTTCTATACTTAGTAGCATCAACAGACTCATACTCTTCATCTTTACCCAGTTTCAACCCCGGATCCATAGGTATCTTAGTAGCATTACAATCCCACATCTTCACTTCCTCCAATATTTTCTTAGCATATCCTGCTTGACTTAAGAAAATACCCTCTTTCAACTGCTGCACTTCTATTCCCAAATAGTAATTCAACAGTCCAAGATCAGTCATTTCAAAGTTAGATTGCATCATCACCTTGAAATCTTTGATCATTTCCAAACTAGACCCAGAAACTATCATATCATCCACATAGACCCCTATGATTACAGATCCTTTAGATGATGTCTTCTTATACACTGCATGTTCTTGTAAACACCTCTCAAATCCGGATTCAACAAGAGTATGGTGCAATTTCTCATTCCAAGCTCTCGGGGCTTGCTTAAGCCCATAAAGAGCTTTAACCAACTTGTATACCAGTCCTTCCTTACCAGCTTTCACAAAGCCTTCAGGTTGAACTACATACACATCTTCCCTCAATTCACCATTCAAAAATGCTGTTTTCACATCCAAATGATGAACTTCCCATGAACTAACAGCAGCCACAGCCAGGATAAGCCTCACAGTTTCCAATCTAGCAACAGCAGCAAAGACCTCCTCATAATCAATTCCATATTTTTGAACATACCCCTTGACTACCAACCTTGCTTTATGTCTTACCACCTTCCCTTGAGCATCTTTCTTTAACTTGAACAACCATTTTAATCCAATTGGCTTTACCCCAATTGGACATTGAACAAGTTTCCATGTGCCATTCCTTTCTATACTGTCTAGTTCATCTCTCATAGCCCTCTTCCATTCTGTCTTTCTTTTGCCTGATCATAACTGGTGGGTTCCTCTACCTGTAGCAATTCAGACTCATCTAAGACAGGTGGATTAAAAGGGATTTGCTCAAGGATTTCAGTCCTGCTAAACACATCATTCAGGCTAGTAAAACCCTTTGGTGGAGTGTCATCATAGTTATCTCTTGGCATCTCACCAACATCATCATGTTGCCCACTGTTTCCACCACCTGAGTCTTCCAATCCATCTTCTAGATTAACCTGATTAGGCACACCTCCCACATGGTCAACAGCTGGCCCATAACTATCTGGGTCAATTGTTTGTCCACTGAAGGTGGGTTCACCTTGATCAGTGGTGTTCATAGCCATGCCAAATCTAGCATAACTCTGACTAGCACTCCTTTCTTGATCAGAATCATTCCATTCCTAAGGTTTTTCCTCTTCGAACTTGACATCCCTACTAACAACAATCTTGCCCTTAGCAGGGTTATACATCCTGTATGCTTTGGTCATGGGTTCAATCCCCAAATGCACCATAGGTATGCTTCTATCATCTAGTTTAGTAACTTGATGACTAGGGACTTTCACATGAGCCTTACAGCCAAAAACTCTAAGGTGTTTTACCTTGGGTTTTCTCTGAAACAATCTTTCATATGGGGTTACATTCTCCAAGGCTTTTGTAGGGCATCTGTTCAATAAGAACACTGCATGCCTCACTGCCTCAGCCCAAAACTTTAGGGGAACTTTCATGGCTTTTAACATAGACCTGGTCATGCCCATAACTGTTTGATTTCTTCTTTCCACTACACCATTTTGCGGTGGGGAATAGGGGGCTATTAGATACCTCTTTATACCCTCCAAACTACACAATTGTTCAACGGTTTTTGAGGTGAATTCCCCTCCCCTATCAGTTCTCAAAGCCTTTAGGCTATATGATGTTTCTAAACTGATCTGGGTTTGGAACTCTCTAAAGGCTGTGGGGGCTTGATCCTTTGACTTCAACATGAAGACCCACATATACCTAGAGTAATCATCCACGAACAACATAAAATACCTGTTTCCAGCAGGGGTGGGAGGACTGATTGGTCCACAGAGGTCTGCATGCACTAACTCCAAAGGTGAAGCAGCTCTGTAGGAACTCATGGAAGGAAAAGCTTGACTCCTCTGCTTCCCAACTATACAGCTCTCACAAAGCTGTGCCTTATGAGCTATCCTCGGCATTCCTCTCACCATATTATGTTTGGCCATCTTATTAATTGAATCAAAACTCAAATGGCCTAACCTTGCATGCCATATCCAGGCTGGTTCATTCATCCCAGTCAACAAGCATTTGGGTGAGGTTACTGTTAAGTTGATCTTGTATAACCTATTTTGAGACTTCTTAACTTTCATGAGAGTTTGCCCCCCCTCTCATAGATCCACAGGTGTCCTTCTTTCATCAAGATTCTGCAACCTGTTTCATCCAACTGCCCTAAACTTAGGATGTTACTTCTTAAAGCAGGAATGTAGAACACATTGGTTACAACCCTGTGTTCTCCATTTTTGCATAAGAAGCATATGGAGCCCCTGCCCTTTATAGCTACCACAGACCCATCCCCAAATTTGACTTTGCCACTTATGGCTTCATCTAATTCAGTGAATAGAGTCCTTGTGCCAGTCATGTGATTGCTGGCACCATTATCCAGGTGCCAAGAGCAGGCATCATCCTCTTGTGGCAATGTCTCAGGGAACACACCTTGTTCCTGTAATAGGCCCAGATCTATATTCACCTCTGCCATCAGGAGTGTGGATTCATGATCCTCCTGAGACTGGGTCAAATTAGCTTCTTGATCAGCTTTTCTTGGAGCTCTACACTCACTTGAGAAGTGTCCCAACTTATCACAATTGTAGCATCTTAGTGATTTCTTGTCTCTCTTGGTGGTATGTGCACCTTTTCCACCATCCTCAGGGTTGTTCTTTCCCTGCTTGCTGTTAGTAAACCTACTTCTTCCCTTTCCTCTTCCCTTATTCTCCACAGGACCAGTAGATCTTTGATTTTGAGGCTTGGATTCAGTTTTGCCTTTTCTTGCCACTCAGCTCTGGTCATGAGTAGCTGACCAGATGAGTTCTTGGCTTGTACAACTGGTCTAAGCCTTTCTTCATAGGCTTTTAACCTCCCAACCAACTCCTCAAAAGGCATTGTCTCCAAATCTGAGAATTGCTCAATTGCAGCCACAATTGGCAAATACCTCTCTGGTGCGGCTTTCAATACTTTTCTTACTTGCTTTACATCTGGGATTACAGTTCCCAGAGCCCTGTATCTAGAGACCAACTCTCCCATTTTGCCAGCAAACTCATCTATTGTCTGGTTCTCCCCCATGCCCAACATCTCGAATTCGTGGTCTAATGTTTGGATTCGGGCTTGCTTGACTCTTTCTTCCCGACTTCCCCAACATACCGTTTCTTCAAGGCTTCCCACACCTCCTTCGCAGTCTTGAAAGCAGCTACTTGCATCAAGACATCTTCTGGCAAAGATTGGAAGATGAAGGCCCTCGCCTTCTTGCCTTGTTTCACATCAACTGCGGCCGCATCAGGGGGTTCAATGGCATCCCAGATACCCTGGGCATCCATGAATGCTTCCATTTTTATTGACCAGGAAGTGTAATTCGTCGGGGTAAGAACAGGTATCTTGAATGAAATTGAGTCGCTCGTGTCCTTCAAGATCATCTGTGCGCCTTGATTCGTCATCGAATTCGATCAAGAACCTTGAAATCGGAATCAATTTGGGGAAATTGAGCAATCGGATCAGTCGATTACACTCGGATTAGTCGATTACAATCGAATCAGTCGATTACAATCGGAATTTCGAAAATTGAATGTTGTTTCGATCGCAGATCAATTCAATCGAAGAGTAGAGAGAATCGATCGAGGGGAAATCGATTTTGGGAGATCGATCGAGAGGAAAAGGATTTCGAATTGAGAGAGAAGAAGATTCTTGGATCGAGAGCCTTTACTGCTCTGATACCAAATGATAGAAACAGAATTAACTAACAAATTGCAAATGGAATTTTATTGAAAGTGATACTCTAATACACACTCTAATCACCTATTTATAGAGTTAGAAGAACTAAGGGGCTGTTTGTTTGGGTCTGACCAAGCCTGGTCAGACGCGAACATCTAACTCGGTCAGACCTGTGATGTTTGGATGCTTGCTTCTTACCGGAGATCACGTCTGACCGGAGCTCCTACCCGGTCAGACCTCAACCATAGTCTGACCACGGGTCAGACGTGAAGGTGGTGCTTGCGGTGGTGGTCGGCCTACCAAGAGTCTCCATCTCGGCCCGAAACTCTCGATACCCTTGAAAGGCATCGGAGCTGAGCTTCTTCACGGCGACGGTGACGCCGGCAGCGAGGATCGGGGGTGGGTGTGGTGCGACGGCGGGGTGGTGGGTGGCAGATGAGGATGATGAAGGTGAAGATGAGGATGATGAAGGTGAAGATGAGTGAAGATGAGGGATTTGGGGGTGGGATCTATGGTGGATTTGGGGGTTTAAGAGAGAGAGAGAGACGAAAGAGAGAGAGAGACGATGTTTGTGGATGATGATAATGATGATTGTGGTTGTGTTGAGGTTGTTTTTATTTTAAAAATTTTTCCTTTTTACAACCAAACACAATTATTCGTTCAGATCTCTTACTGATTCAGACCTCTTACTGGTTCAGACCCTCTTATTCATTCAGCACTTATTCAATCAGATGTTGCCAAACAGCCCCTAACTATTTACACATTAGTACCTTCTACTTTCTAGTCTTTTACACATTCATACTAAACATACAAACACAAAAGTAATACAAAGAATTACAATCTAACATTTCTCACATTAAATTACTATTGTTCCAGGTTCCAAATTATGCTATGACCTTTGTGCGCGGAACTTCAAAAAAGTATGTTTTCTTCCATGTTTTTACATAGATCAGGGTAATTGCATAAAAGATATCATAGTTGGATTTACTTTACCGTTTGAGTAACCATGTTTAATTTCGCTTGCAAATTTTTTAAAGTTTTGAAAGTATTGATTAAAAGGTAGAGCCATTGAAAAAGCTGACCAACTTTTAATATAAAGCAGTAGGATCATGTTACCATATCAAAATGACGATTTAATTCATTTGTTAATAACTTTGACCATTTTGACTTTTAGCCCAAACTTGTTATTTATGATAACAAAATACTTCAAATCTGTATCTTTGAAACTTGAAAGCTGGTTATCTTTTAATAGGTGAAAACATATATGATTACCCAGAACTAAAATTAGATCAAAGTATGCTACTTTTATGCAATAGCACTTCTATAGCTTTATGCTTGTGAAGTTGGTTGCTACTGTTACTAAAATAAAATTAATGCAGACCCTTTGGTCGCTTGGGTATGGATGACATTGTTACAACTGTAGTGGGTAGAGCCGAGCCACATAATCAGGTTAGTATCATTTCTTTGTTAAATCAAGTAACTGAATTTCAAGTTTTTGTCTTTCTATTTATGTTGTATGTTTTTTTTGATAGGTGCTGCTCCATCCAAACCAGGATAGAGTTCTTACCATTCGTGAAAATGCACGTCTGCAAGGATTTCCTGATCACTACAAACTTTGTGGGCCTGTTAAAGCAAGGTAAAATTACTAAAATGATCACTTATAAAAATATGGAAATACCAAAATATATAAAAAGAGTAGGAAAATTTCTAACTTTTATTACTTCGAAGATGTACCAATTTAAATCATCTAAATGATCATCCAAAGAACAAATATGGGTGTCATAAGGTCCTTAGTACATCTATGTTTTGAATTTGGTTTCAGGTACATGCAAATTGGAAATGCAGTTTCATTTTCGGTATCAACCGGATTGGGGTACACCTTAGCCAAAGCGATTGAAGGAGTTTGCACCAGTAAACCATTAAAACTTCCAGTAAAGTTTCCAGATTGTCTTGGACAACTATCTTCACTAAAACAAGACATTCAAGATTCGTTATGATAAAATTTATGGTTCTGTTCTTAATAAACAATTAACGCTAATTACTCCATTGAATTTGCTTATTTGATATTAATTAATCATGTTGTTTGTAATTTAACATTGATTTTTACAGAAATTACCCAAATGTATTATGATCGCCAATTTGTTGGTTGTCTACTAGCCATGTGTTAACAAGTTTTGAGTGGGCTTTTGTGTATAATGCATAAAAGAGGCACACTATGTATGGTCGCTATATCAAAGATTGTGGGTATAAATAATACAGAGTGCAGGTGATGATCTTAGGAGTATAGTAAGTACCAAATTGTTACATAATTATATTAGAGCGTTTCACTAATTTTACGTCTCAAGTGGTGTACTCCTTGATCAAAAGATTGCGGGTTCAAATCTTACAGAACTAGGTGTGGTGATATTAGGAGTAAAGTGAAGAGTGAGTGTGTTTGTTGGTTAAAAGACCCAATTTGCATATATTTTGATGTGGTCATAGTTGTTTATGTTTAATACTTGACCCTTTGATAGGTTTGGCCCATATTTCCCTAATGATTTGAATTAATTGTCAAGTTACAGAGAACTTTCTTGTCTTTCATAACACATCAATACACCATAATCTGTTACAAGATGGCATGACTCATACTAATACTGAATTTGATAACTCTTCCAAAAAAAGTCATTATTATATGATCTCCATGGGGTTGTAACTTATTCTTGTTGATATAAGCTCTTTATAGCTTTGAGTCTGTCCTATAACTCTATAAGTGTTTAGCAAAGCTTCATATTTGTTAGAGTAAATTGTAATTTTCATACCTGTGTTTTAGTGGTGTTAATAGGATCAACCCCAGCTTAACAGTTTGCATACCTGAATTTACGAATTCTAACACTTTACGTACCTCCGTCTAATTTTCGTTAAACAACCGTTAAATCTCCCCCACGTGCTCCTCACATGAGGGGCAAAACTGTTAATTCACCGTGAGCAGCCTCTACAACAACCTCTCTCTCCAAACCTTACCTTCCATCCCCTATCTCCCAAACCTCTTGCCGGAGACTCTCAAACTCACCGTCTCCCACCGCTCCTCACCGCCCTCAAACCCTACCCCGCCGCACTCATCAGCCACCTCGTCGTCAACAACCACCGCCTCTACGCCGCCTTCGGCGACCGCATCCACGTATTCGACACGACGTCGTTCTCCCTCATCAAAACTTTCACAGTCAATGATTCCTCATTAGGTGCCGTCAAATCCCTCACGTTTCATAGCGGAAAAGTGTTCACATCTCATCAGGACAGTAAGATCAAAATATGGAAACTAACAGAACACAAACGACATAAACACGCTGGAACCCTACCGACGGTGGAAGATTAATAAATTGGGTGAATTGACAGTTTTGCCCCTCACGTGATGAGCACGTGGGGGAGATTTAACGGTTGTTTAACGGAAATTGGACGGAGGTACGTAAAATGTTAGCATTCGTAAACTCAGGTATGCAAAGTGTTAAGCTGGGGCTGATCCTGTTAACACCCCAAAACACACGTATGAAAATTGCAATTTACTCTATTTGTTATTTGAGGGTAATGATAAGCTACAAGCCTGCAACATGTACATGACCCTTTTCAAACTAATACTTCATCTTAAGTCATTGCTATATCATCATGTTTCCAACACACACACATTTAAGCAGCATATTAGCCTTGAAAAAAGTGGTTGAAAAAATTGGAGATCTACATTATCTGGACCATAGTAGGTTCGGTAACTTAGATACATGAAATTTAGACCAAACAAGTCCCATCTGGATCCAATTGAAGACAACATACCCCACCACCAATATTTTCTATTTTTAGATAACGTGAAACTTGGGGGTCTCTTTGGAAGCGGTCTCTCTACCAGGAAAGACTCGCTTACACCTACCCTCCCCAGACCCTGCTCTTGAGTGGGATATACTGGGTTTGTTTGTTTGTTTGTTTAGATAACGTGAAACTTGTTACTAGAAATCTACCAGAATCCATTAATACCTTGCTAATCAATTGAAAAAGCTAAATCATAACCGGACATGTGACCTATAAAAGGTTACGACAAAAAACCAGTAAAAACAAGATTTGAATTTGAGACTTGATTACGAGAGGCTTACATTTACACCAACTCTCCTTAAAGATTCCACCACCAATATTTTAGTACAATATAGCGCCAAATTGTCTTAAAACTTGAAGAAAGACATGCACATGATTTGTACAATAACTGAAACTCCTACAAAAAGGTAAAAAAAAACATACCTTTACACAACACACAATCCCAATTCCAAACCAAAACACTACAATCTATTTCTATTCTTTTACTTGCGAACACAAATTTCTATCGTTTTTTAGAAACTATAGCAAGTCATCTGATTGACTGATCCCGTTCCACATATCAAACTGAACACTTGGGCTCAACTCTGATTCCTCGGGTTTGGCTCCTTGTGACTTCCTTAGCTTTGCTACAAGAACCCACACATTTGCAAGCTCGTTTTCAAGATACGACTCTCGTTGTTTGGACTCCTCGACAGTTTTTTGTAACTCAGATTCTACTTGTTCTTTTTCAGATAACATTGCTTCATACGACTTTTCTCTTTCCCTTCTCAACGCGAGTTCTCTTTTTAACTCTGTTTGTGTAGGACCCGGTTCTTTTTGTCTGAAATAAGTGTTGTCCTTACGTCCGTTTTTAATTAGACTCATTGATCTACGGTGATGGCTCGGGGAGTTCTTGTGTGACGCCAACTCAGCTGATAGTAGCTCGTTGTGGTTCATTAGTTTTGAAACTTCTTCAGATAGTGCTTTGAGCTCAACTGCAGCCGCTGAAGCTAAGCCTTTGGCGTATGAGCTTTCTTCTGCCAGTTTTTTGTTACGGGATTCTAATTGCTCTTTTGACTCAGTCAGTTCAGTTACTTTCTGTTTGAGTTTTTCGACCTCGTGTGCCTGTTCCGATACCAATTACTTTAGTTCACATGCTGCTTTGATGATTCAAATATGTTTATTAGTAAGTCTTCCAAAAATTTTTGTTTAATAATATGATTTTTGATGATCACATTTAACATACTAATTACTAATAAAAATGGGTTCTCAGGTGGGGGCGTGGGGGCTATTTCCAAAATTGGCTCTCGGTTAGGCTTCTTGTAAAAACGGAACCACACTGGCATTTTTCCTATTTCTTAAACTTAAAACGAAGTTGGTTTATATTTAAACTATAAAACCCGAAGTTTGTATTAGTATTACAGTCGCGTTTGGGACTGACCGGTTCCAACATGGAACCGCAGACGCCTGACCGGTTTAGAATATTGGTCCAGTTTGCGGTTCCACTACTTTTAATTTTATGGACACACTCTAGCCCAGTTTCGTCCAGACGAGTAACTATACTTTCGACTATGTACCATATCATTATCCATTTAGCCCTTAACACGTTATCCATCCCGCCAGACCCACTTATTTTGCCACCTTTAAACATGGAAATGCAAGCAGTAATATGGGAATGAACCTGAGATTGACGAAGCAACATTATTTTTGCATCTTTTTCTGCATCAGATTCACTACATGCATCTGCTAGTTTTTGTTTCAAAGAGTTAATTGTTTCTTGTAGTCCTTCACATTCATTGATCTGGATGAGACGCAAAATCTCACAAAAACATTAGCACAAGGAAGATCATAAAGTTGTAAGGGGGAAATACAGCATTGGTTTCTTACCTTCTGGCTGAGCTGCTCTTGATTAGTCTTGAAGTACTCTTATCCCCGGCTTTGACCTGGAAAAAGAGAGTAGAATACGCCTCAGATTAGACCTACTTGCTCTTAAACTATATCCAACAAGGAATTACCAAAATACTCCTAGGATGCTAAAGTTATTATTTTGGCCATAATGCAGTTATATGTGTGTGTGTGTTCCAAGAAACATCGAACATACCTCAAGCTCAAAGGACAACTCATTTAATTGTGCTTCTAGCTCAGAAACAGACTGCATAAGACGGGAATTTCAGCTAAAGATGGGTAATGAATGAAAACATGTTCAGGTTGAAACAGGTAGTACGGAAACAATATCATTACAATCACATGAATCTTTAGAGTGATTACGAAGGTATTAGGAGTTAAGCATAGGCTCATTCATGAATCTTTTGGAGACTCATTCTATTTGACCCATTCATTTGAGAAATTTCACAATCCAAACGGCCAATTCATATTTCATAAGTTAATGGGTCAAAATTGCCACCTTAAGTAGTAGCACTTACTCGTGTTTGTTCAACTCCATCCATATCGTGGTGAGATGATACAACAGAACTAGCTTTTCTGTCTTCTAGCTGTCTGATTTGATCATTCACCAGTTTAAGTTGTTCATTCAATCTGGCTATCTCCACCTGCAGATTGTAATTTATAAGTGATTCTTATCAGTATAAACACCAGTTAAAGCTGATGAAAGATTTGACTTATTTGTTACATTTAAAATTTCTCCTTCAGAGTCTCTTGAAGCATTGAGTGACAATCGTTCTAGAACACTTAAATGAACCGCCATCTCCTCGGATAAAATCTTTTGCTGCTCTTTAAGGAGGTCAATTGGGTCAACTGTTTTTATACTAATCTGTCAAATCACATACGAAAGTGGAAGTGACACAATACAGATGGACTCACGTACTTCAACAGAGCTCCTGAATCCAAGATTCTTGCAAAATTTATAGCTGTATGACTAAACATTGATGTGACACAATATTGCCAAGTCTCTTAAACACTTTTCATCTTGTTGTCCGAATTATTAATTTAAAAAATATCTTGCATGTCTAATGTGACTACAAAATAATTTCAACAGAAACATAATTATAATAAAGCGATCTAGGAAGTTTTATGCATTAAAAAAACTCTTTAGCTACTTTTACAGTGCTTTCTTTTGAGCTACTTATATATTACCTATTTGACCTATTAAAGCCGAATCCATCTCATATTCATGCATGCATTTGATATACGGTCGAATTAACTCATTTTAGTGTAGATAATAAATGAAGAGGAAATGCTTACCAGAGGACTTTCTTGATGCAGAAAAGCATGCTCATTAATTTCTTGATCTTGTGTGGCACCTGGCGAGAATTCAGCATATCTGCAGTCTGTTGGCAAAGAAAGTGAATGTCTGGATTCAACAGGATTATCTGCTTGGGTAGTTGAAGGTGTACTGATTGACTTGGCTCCACTTGATTTATCACTAGTAATGGTCAGAGCCCCAGAGAAACTGTCTCGTCTCTAGTCAAAACAATAATATTGAATTATTAATAAACCTTCAAAGGTAACTTTTTAGAAGAATTATTGTTATTGAATAACATCCTTCAATATTTGTTGTCGCCTAAAATATGAATATGTATAAAAAACACGCTGATGCTTTCACATTTAATCTGATGAGTGTGTAATGTGTTCATGATCTCAACTGAAGCAAAAATCCACATGCTGAGAAAAGATCACGTGATAAAGAAGGATATCAACAATGTCTATGAGTGCCTCTTTAATCAACCTAAAATCTAACTAAGTGTGAGTATAAAACTTATATTCATGGCGAAAGTGTAATTAATTTATTAAAAGAAAGTATTTTCCCTTACACGAGCAGCCCAAAACATGTGTTATAAAGTCAAACACTCAAATCATTTAGTGTTGGAGCTTATATATGGTTTCAGAAAGAACAATTAACTATTAGAATCCAGTCAATCCACACTAATAAGGGAAGAATTGTAATGAAGACTGACCCGTGGTTTTAACCAATTAAGTAATCCGGGCTTCTTGGTCTTTTTCTCCTCCTTCAGTGCATCATTATTATTTTCCACACCTCCATGAAGAGAAACATACACCTTGGTATTTTTGTCATCCAAAATTAAGTCATGTTTTCGATGTGGGAGATATGCAAGCTGGCCATTGCAAGAGATTATTTAGATCATGTAAGTACCAGAGATGCCAAATTCGAGCATCGGTTTGTAAGTAGGTCAATCACGGTTGTGTTTTATCTCAAACGGGCCAATTCACCAAAAAAAAAAAAGAGCAAAAAGAGGAACAAGGCGGATGCATTGATAGCCATCCAAGTCTATTTTAAGGCTACAAACTTAAAATCCCTTTATTCAAAGATTTAGTTTATTATTGCAATAATATTTTTCCTGAAATCATAATTAACACATCAACTATTTAATAGAACTTTAAAGAATATATTAAAAGTACATATCCTTGCACCTTTTAAAACCAAGAGTATACGACACTTTTGGTATGTTAACCAAAATTCCATATCACAATATCAAAATGAGAAAATAAAATCTACCTCTTCTTCAACAAAGGAATGTCTTCTTCTTATAGCTGACCGATGAGGAAGTCTGGGTGAGGGTGAAGACTTGGTGGAAACTAGGATTAATTTGGTCAGCCTTTGTATTCGGCTTAATAAAACAGCTTTGGCTTCTTCTTCTTGCTCCAGTCTTGATTGCAGCTTCAATTGACCATCTTCTAGCTTTAAACATCACAAATACCCAAAAGAAACTGGATATAGTAAAAGGAAGCAACCTTTTGAAGGAATGCATAAATGACACAACACATAAATTTCATGCACAATGAAACGTTATCACTTGTGAGTGTATGGAGCCTAATTCTGTTCATCATTTCATGGTTATTCATGATTTAAATGTAAATAAACTTAAAAGGTTACATAAACAGAACCAAACATGCGGTTTATTCTAATTAAGGAAGTACCTTTTGTTTAAGAAGAATTATGTCATCTCCTCCATTATCTTTAAATTGAGGAACTACAACAATGCCACTTTTTAATTGTTCTAGCTCCTCCTTTAATGATCGAATTTCATTTTGGTATTTCTTTATAAGGGATTTCTCATCAATGATCTGCAGAATTATACGCTTTCTTTAATATATTGCCAAAGAAACAATTATTTTAAGGCATCAAAGGCTTAGTGTTCATACCCTATTTTGTGCTGCCTGGATTTCAATGTGTTTTGCACGGTGGGCAAACTTTAATGTATTATGTGTCTCCTCTGAATTGCTTGATGACGGAGTAACATTGCATATAAGCTAAAAAAGAATGCAAATAAGAACAATATTATGGTTTAAAAAACACTTCTGCACAAGACCTGATTGATTTAAAACTTCTATGCAAGTCTTACAGATACTCGTCCACGACCACTTAATGAAGATTGAAGGAGCCTAGTCAACTTTGAGTCCCTGTATGGTATATGAGCTGCTTTCACGTCTGTCAATTTTGATATAACCTGTAACAGTTCCTAGTTGCAAACTCTAAAACATATCCAGTTATCAATATATGAAATAATGTGTGTGTATATATATATAGCATACAAAAAAGCTACCACTATCCTAGCTTAGGCACACGCTATATATATAAAACAATAAACTTAGTAAAGAGAGAGTTGGGGTTTAGTGAGTTTCAACTATTCATTGCTATGTCACACAATGCAGAGGGTGTAGGAAACTGAGCTCACTTTTTCCACTAGAAACTAAGGTATCTGTTCCTGAAGATTTCAGATATACTGATACAAAACCTTTAAGAGCTCACTTTTTCCACTAGAAACTAAGGTATTTGTTCCTGAAGACTTCAGATATACTGATACAAAACCTTTAGATAAAAAGAGTAAAAGAATGCTACGTTGCAAGAGGGGAGTTAAAACATTGATATGACTAGAAGTAGACATTTGTAGAGCAAATTATTACACCGATAAAATAATGGCAATGATTGAGGCCTCACAGTTCCAAGGGTTAGAAGACTTTATTAATATAGGATCCTTCTTTCCGACGAACACCAGTAGTCTCAGCTTTAGAGCTCTCTGAACCTGCTAGATCTATGAGGTCCTGTCATTGAAGGTGAAATGAAGAATGATCAAACTGAGAAGATATTAAACTAGAGGTGGCAAAAGAAATCCAAAGATGTGATTTTAGGTCATAATGGGTGTTTTAAAAATAAAGATGGGTTAGAATGTATTAAATAAAAAACACAAGGGGTCAAGATGGGTTAAAAGCCTTTTTGGAAAAAAAGAAACATATGTCAACATGGGTTTTCAAAATAAGATCTACAAATCTAAGTCAATGTTTCTTTCACTCAAATTGATCGCCTCCGTCGCACAAGACACCACCGCACCACCACCACCACACCACCGCACCACCACTGGTCCACCACACCACCACCGGATCACCACCGGTCCACCACACCACCAACACACATACAACCTCCCACCTCTGTCGAGTTTCATCGCGCGTCGCCCCGGGTCCGCCGCGTCGCCCCGGGTCCGCCGCGTCGCCCCGGGTCCGCCGCGTCGCCCCGGGTCCGCCGCGTCGCCCCGGGTCCGCCGCGTCGCCCCGGGTCCGCCGCGTCGCCCCGGGTCCGCCGCGTCGCCACGGGTCCGCCGCGTCGCCAGGGGTCCGCCGCGTCGCCACGGGTGCGCCGCGTCGCCACGGGTGCGCCGCGTCGCCAGGGGTGCGCCGCGTCGCCACGGGTCCGTATATGCATCTATCTATATGTGTTGTTGGATTGTAGATGCATCTATCTATTATAGATGAAGTCTTATATGTATCTATTTGAGCTCGTATTTGTATCTATCTATATGTGTTGTTGGATTGTAGAAAACTAGTTAAATAGTGTTTGATTTTTTTAAAAATGATCCATCCTGATCCGAACCCATCCTGATCCAAACCCATATTGACCCAAACCCATTCTGACCTTTTTTTCTAAATGACCCATCCTAACCCAAACCCATCCTGACCCAAATCCATCCTAACCTAACAACCAACCCAATCCAACCCACCCATTTTGCCGCCTCTATATTAAACAAATGACATTATTTAAATAGCAACAAGCGCACAAAGCTGCGTTATTTAGAAAGAATCTATGCAAGTTGTTCACAAAAGTAAGGAAACAAAATAAAAACTACTGAAGACAAAAGAAAGTAAGAGAAACAGAGAGGAGAAAATGAAAGGTGAGGTTCAAAAGCATACCAACTGTGACAAGTTAACATCCCCACAGTCGTTATTTTCACCACAAGGGCTACTTTCTATGGTCTGTTAGAAAGTAGAAAAGTATTAACAAAATATGTTAACAACAAGATTAACCCAGAAAAACAAAAGACGAAGTAACAAAAGAATAAACAGTAACAGACATAGATAATACAAAATCAAGCAGTACAGTCACTGGTGGAGCTTGAACCAAATATTGGGGGAAGGGGAAAGTAAACTATTTTTTAGGAGGGGTGGGGGGCGGACTCTATTTATTAAAAAATTTCCACTTGCAGACCGAAAATTTACACTACCGAGCTAAAAATTAACACTACTGGTGGAAAAAAGAGACCCCCGGCCCCAAAGAAGCTTTGCTAGTGAGTTAAGGTATATTTACATGAAAACAAGAGGGCCTACCTCTAACTTACGCTTAAATGCATCAAGGGTAAAATGCCTTGATAACCATATCATATAACCTAATTGCATCAAGATTAATAATACGACCTACCATAGAAATCCATGAAATAAAGCCGGACAAATTAAAACTGGTTTTGTATTTCTTTAGGAAGAAAACCTAAAACACATTTTTATCCTCCACTGTTGGCCACATCACCTGAGAGCAGTCTGATCAGATCAATATAAAACATACTGTACTGAGTTCTTATGGTAATCACTATGTATCAGTATTGCATTATCATGTTCAATTGTTTGTTATGTGCAAAACAAACCTTCATATTACATGGCAAAAGAAACTCAAAATGAATTACTTAAGCTAATTCAGAAATTTACCAATGTAAAAATTGTGTGACTTCTGCTGCTGAGCAAATTAAAATTCGTAGAACCAACATGCCTGTGCTCTGCTACAATAAAGAACATAATAACAAAGATCATTTACACTCAGAAAATGACTAGACCAAGTACCAATTTGAAGGATAGAAACTACTTCATAAGATATTGTACTACAAATACCAGTCCAGAACAATGAAAACCTAAATCTTTCTAAATCAATAAACAAGGGAAAGTACTTGATCACCATTGGTAGTTTGCTTGATGTATAGAGTGGGCTCACTGGAACTCTTCTGATATCCTTGATCACCAAAGTACTTATCAATCTTCATGTACCAGGCTCTGGGCGATTGTTTCAACCCATATAGAGCTTTGTTCAACTTGTACACTTTCTCTGGATGTTGCTGTGAAACAAATCCCTCAGGTTGCTCGACATATATCTCTTCGGATAGTTCACCGTTCAAGAAGGCGGACTTAACATCCAACTGATGCACTCTCCATCCCTTCGACAGCTAGTAGGGTACGAATGGTTTCAAACCGTGCAACCGGGGCAAACGTTTCATGAAAATCAATACCCGGTTGCTGTGAATACCCTTTAGCTACCAGACGTGCTTTGTATCTGGACCAACCTTTGTTTTGAACAGCCACTTGACACCCACAACCTGTCGGTCAGAAGGTAAGGAGACGAGAGTCCAAGTATTATTTTTCTCAATGGAATGAATCTCCCGACGCATGGCCTCAAGCCAATTAGCAGAAGAGGCTGCTTGAGAGTATGTCATGGGATCAGTGATGCTCAAGGCAAATTGGCACGAGAGTAGCTCTTGGTCACTGTCCGAAAGTCCTTCACCACTATGGTAATCGCGGAGCCATGAAGGAGGTTTAGAGGGGGGTCTTTTGGTAGGTTCAGAAGGTGGTACAGAGGTTGGGGGTACAGTTGAAGTGGACGGTTCATATGGAGATGGTGGGTTTTGGTGAGGAGGTGTGGTAGTGGGTGTATGTGTATGAGTGGTGTCAGGAGGTGGAGTGTTTAAAGTGGAATAGATGGTTGCATGTGATGAGGTGTCAGTGTCATGAGGGGCATTGGTACTAGGATCATAAAAGTCAATAGGAAATGGATCACTCTGTCCTAATGGGGACACCGCATGGGTTTTTGGGAGGGCCGGTTCAAACGGTCACGATTAGGTATTGCGGTCACATTTTGGCACCTAACCGTGACCGCATGGGCTTGCTTTCACGGTTTGGGATGTTTGTCCCCGTGACCGCATGGTCTTGCTGTCACGGTTCGGGGTGGTAGTCCCCGTGACCTCCTGACAACAAAACGACAAAATAACAAAATGGCTATTAAAGTTGAAAAGCGGTCACCAAACCGTCACGTGGAGGCCAAACCGTGACCTCTAGGGTACACAACGACAAAATGACAAAATGACAAAATGGGCTGTTAAAGTTGAAAAGCGGTCACCAAACCGTCACGTGGAGGCCAAACCGTGACCTCTAGGGTACACGGTCTCAGTTTAAGGTACGACGTAGACGTGATTTTAACAAAGGCCGGGATTCCCGGCACAAACCGTCACGTGGAGGCCAAACCGTGACGGTTTGTGCCCCAGAATTTCACCTTATATACATTTCACCTTCGAACAATCGACATATCCATTTCCAAACTAAAAATTCGCAATTTCATAATCCACACTCGAGATTTTTCAGCCTTCGTCATTCCAAAAACGCGTTAATTCGAAAAGAATGTCGGGTTCGGGAGATCATTATCAAAAGCCGAAGCTTCCAGATTTGAATGTCATGACCTCGGTGATTCTGCTCTTGGGCTCGCAATCTCAAGATTTTTCTTTTTGACTTACCCCGATATCGACGCTGGTAAACTCTCTGAACTCCGTGCGCGCAATGTTAGTGGTGAAAAACTCGCTCGGGTTGCAGTTCGCCTCGGGCTTTACAAGTACATCCGTCACAACAAAGCTGATGTTCTTAGTGATAAGGTATTACATTATCAAGTCTACTGATATTCATGCCAATTATACATTCTGTGTTGCTATTAAATTTGGGTTTTTTTGGTGTTTGAGGAGCGCATACTATTTGAATTGAGTTTACTATTAGCCTATTAGGCGTACCGATTATACGTCATACATTGCTATTGAATTTGGGGGTGGTGTTTTGATTTGTTAGGTTTGGGAGTTTCTTATTGCGGTTGAGGAAGAAGAAGGGATAGTTGTGCACGGTGGAAGAAGGAAACCGACCCTGCATAACCAGTTTTTCAAAGAATCTGCGCTGCGTTTTGTCTCCACAAAGATTAAAGTCAACGCGTTCTGAATCAAGATTAAAGATAACAGATTACAAAGACTAATTAAGCAGATTAGAAAAAAAAATGAACTGAATCGCACGTTTGTTAATTATTAAAACCATAAAATAGTGTTTGTTAATGATTTTAAAAGTATATAAACCTGAGGATAAATCGGTGCACCACCATATGCCACAGCAACTTTCACACCAGTTTCATAGCAGAATTTCTTAGTTTCTTCAAATATCTAACGAAATAATACAGATCATAAGAACAATAGTTATATTATATATTCACGAAAAGATAGAAATGATGTGATGGTGAAACTAGTAATCGATAATCAATCATTATTTGTACAGACTAATGGGGACACCGCATGGGTTTTTGGGGGTGGGCCGATTCAACTGTATTGTGCATCTTATTTCTTCATTTGGCAGCCAGACAATTGGAAGGGGATTACCCGATGCCCAGTGTGAGCTATCATTGGCCGAGATATGCATATCAAGAAGCACTAGAATGGCAAAATATGTATGAGGGTCGTTTAAATAATTACGTTAGAATAATGGATCGTCATAGAGGCACCAATGTCTCCTGTAAGATATCATTATCCGATATTTCATCATATTAATGAATATCCCTTTATTTGATGATGACGATGATGATGATGATAATAATATATAATAATAATATAAATAATAATAATATTAATAATATAATAGTAATATTAATAATATTAGTAGTAGTAGTAAATAATAATAATAATAATAATAATAATAAATAATAATATAATAATAATAATAATAATACTACTACTACTACTAATAATAATAATAATATTAATAAAATAATAATAATAATAATAATAATAATAAAAATAATAATATTAGTAATAATATTAGTAATAATAATAATAATATTAATAATATTAGTAATGGAAATTATATTAATAATAATAATAATAATAATAATAATAATAATAATAATAATAATAATAATAATATTACAAAAAAAAACCAAGAGGTCACGTGGAGGGCAAACCGTGACCACTTGAGATATTTTTTGAATCTGACTTCTCCTCGATTAGTGCACCTGCCACTCGAGTACCGTGTGTGTAAGAGGTCACGTGGAGGCCAAACCGTGACCTCTTCTGCCTAAGATGTCACGTGGAGGCCAAACCGTGACCTCGAAGGTACTGGTGTCTTCTTCAACCGTTCGACACCCCATTTCCACAAACACAACCACAAACACAACCACAAACCCACAACCACAAACACAACCACCGCCGCTCACACCACCGCCATTCACCACCACCGCCGCTCACCACCACCACAACCACCGCCGCTCACAACCACCGCCACTCACCACCACTGCCGCTCAACCGTTCGAGGCCAAACCGTCACCGCGAGCCCTCCCCGTGACACATTCATCTTCCACCACCACCGCCGCTCACCACCACCGCCGCTCACCACCACCGTCGCTCACCACCACTGCCGCTCACCACCATCGCCGCTGACAACCATCGCCGCTGACCACCATCGCCGCTCACCACCACCACCGGTCACCATAACCGCCGCTGCACACCAGCACCGCCGCTGCACCACCGCGTTTTCGGTACGTAATTTACAAGTTTAAACCATTGATTTGATAGTTTTTCTCAAATAGATTTGATAGTTTCCCAAATAGGTTTGATAGGTTTTCCCAAATAGTTTTGATAGGTTTTCCCGAATAGATTTGATAGTTTTACCGAATAGATTTGATAGGTTTTCCCAAATAGATTTGATAGGTTTTTCCAAATAGATTTGATAGGTTTTCTCAAATAGATTTGATAAGTTTTCCCAAATATATTTGATAGGTTTTCCCTTATAGATTTGATAAATTTTCCCGTATGTGTAACGTAGTTTGTCGACGGTTTATTATTATTATTAGAAATAATAATAAATAATAATAATAGTAATAGTTATAATAGTAATAGTAATAATATAAATTAATAATATTAGTAATAATATTAATAATAATAATAATAGTAATAATTAATAATAATATAATAATAATAATAATAGTAAATAATAATAATAATAATAATAAATAATAATAATAATAATAATAATATATAATAATTAATAATAAGTAGTAATAATAATAATAATAATAATAATAATATTATATATAATAATAATAATAATAATAATAATAATAATAATATAATAATAAATATAATAATAATAATAATATAATAATATAATAATAATAATAATAATAATAATAATAATAATAGTAATAATAATAATATAATAATAATAATATATAGTATAATAATAATAATAATAATAATAATAATAATAATAATAATAATAATAATAATAACCGTCAACCATTAATTTTATAAACATTGTAAATAATGATAAATACGTTTTTTTTCGCAGATATGGATGCCGACGATGCTTTTATCCCCGGCATTGATGACTGCCCGACGCTGCAGTTCGAGCAGGGGACTACACCGTACGAGCGGTTCAGGACCCTGAGAGCACGTGTGCCAGCACCGGGGACCGTCCTGTCGGATGACTTCTTACAGCTCGTTGGAGAACGCGGCGGTTTTTGGAGATCATCGGCGAGGACGGCCCGTGGGAGCAGCTGTTCCGGATGACCGACGATGCCGTCGAGAGCTCACCGTGGAGTTCTACTGCACATTCACGTTCCGTCCACGTGACCAGGGACTTGCAGAGCTGGACGAGGACGACATAGCGGACGGTCGTGCGCCCGCGGAGGTTGCTTTCCGGTTGTTCGGGGTCCTCCACCGTATGTCACTTAGGCGGTTCGCTGTCGTCAGCGGCCTCTACACGGAGGAGGAGACCCGACAGCCGATGTACACCACCGCCTTGATCCGCGGGCCAGACGACTCCGATCAGGTCTGGTGGCCTGCGATAGGCGACGGACCATACGGCGGTGATACGAGGTCCTTTCATATACGAGACCCTCTGTATAGATACATTCACCGACTCATCGCCACGTCCGTCGCTGGTCGTGGGGCGGGGACCGATAGGGTCAACGCCGCTGACTTTTTTTTCTTCGGTGTGTACTCACACACCGACACTGCCACCTCGCGCACGCCCTCGCTGATTATTTTGCTAGTTATTATCATCGGCAGTCGCGAGGGGCGTTAGTGGGCGGGAACATCGTTTCCCGGATCGCTCGGGGCTTGGGGTACGCACAGCCATGTCCCAGCTCCCGCTACCTCCGACTCCTGTGCGCGTGGCCGGCCGGACCACTGCCACGGGGATGAGGATAGTTCGGAGGTTCCCCGACGGCACTTGGCACCTGCTCAGTAGATACCATGAGGTCGTGCCATGGGTGCCCGAGCCGTTGGTGGACCCACCCGAGCTGGCGGGGGCTGAGGTCCACCTTCAGGACGCCCACGAGGCCCTTGGCGGCGGGGAGGATCAGCCCATTCCCCCGCCGCACGACCAGGACCCGCCCCAGCATCCCAGCGCGTGTACCACGCCGTGCGATTGCCTGCTCATATTCTTGATATGATTTAGGACACACGAGACAGGGTCGCGAGGCTGGAGGATACGACCGCGAGGCTGCATGATACGACCGCGAGGCTGCATGATACCACCGCGAGGCTGGAGGATACGACCGCGAGGCTGCATGATATGATGGACTGGGTCATCCAGCACATGGTCGCGGACTATACCGCCTCGGGTACGCCGTTGTTGTCACAGCCACCGAGGCGGTTAGACCATGACGGTGCTGGCCCATCTGGCGCGGGCGGGTCTGGTCAGGGCAGCGATCCGGGAATTATGGATTAGATAGATATTTTGTTTGTATTTATTTCTTTTTGTATGTAAAACTCGTTGTATATATATATATATGTGCAGTTTCAATTATGATGATTTGTATATTTGGTTGTGTTTGTTTGGTTGTGTTTCTTTGTTTGTTTGCTTTATATTTGCAATGTTGATAATGTTAATTGTATATGTTTGATAACAACTGATTTTTACGATTAGGTTAACCATGTGATAAAATAACAACCAACTTGTTTAAAATTACTTGTAATATGACCATGAATTGCAGCAGATTAGGTTAACCATGTGATAATGTTAATTGTATCTACGCTGCGTTTTGTCTCCACAAAGATTAAAGTCAACGCGTTCTGAATCAAGATTAAGATAACAGATACAAAGACTAATTAAGCAGATTAGAAAAAAAAGATGAACTGAATTGCACGTTTGTTAATGATTAAAACCATAAAATAGTGTTTGTTAATGATTTTAAAAGTATATAAACCTGAGGATAAATCGGTGCACCACCATATGCAACAGCAACTTTCACACCAGTTTCATAGCAGAATTTCTTAGCTTCTTCAAATATCTAACGAAATAATACAGATCATAAGAACAATAGTTATATTATATATTCACGAAAAGATAGAAATGATGTGACGGTGAAACTAGTAATCGATAATCAATCATCATTTGTACAGACTAATAAACCATGATGACGTCAGAAAAAGGTAGACCACACCACCGGACCATGGTGCAAGATCCTAGTACCACAACCCTACCTCTCCCCCCAACCATCCTTGTCACACTACTTCTACTAAATGCGTCTCGAAATCTGGATTCTAGCACGACTAACATCCGCAATCTTTTTGCTTTGAAACAAATCCCAATGTTTTCCTTTAACCGACGTATGAAACTTCCAAGCTGCTTCAGATGTTGTAAAGTTCACAAACGCATATCCGGCATTCAAACCATGCCTGTACGTATATATCAACGTCAAAACTTAGCTTACAGTGAGTACGTTAATAAAACTCCGATCGAACGGTGTTTCCCGCCTTTTCATTCTCAAGTTTACAGTGATAAAATTACGGAAATAAAAATAAATGTTAATGCTTAAGGAAGATACACGAAATCAAACTCCGATCGAACGGTGTTTCCCGCCTTTTCATTCTCAAGTTTACAGTGATAAAATTACGAAAATAAAAATAAATGTTTAATGCTTAAGGAAGATACATAAAATCAACTCCGATCGAACGGTGTTTCCCGCCTTTTCATTCTCAAGTTTACAGTGATAAAATTACAGAAATAAAAATAAATGTTTAATGCTTAAGGAAGATACACGAAATCAAACTCCGATCGAACGGTGTTTCCCGCCTTTTCATTCTCAAGTTTACAGTGATAAAATTACGAAAATAAAAATAAATGTTTAATGCTTAAGGAAGATACACGAAATCAAACTCCGATCGAACGGTGTTTCCCGCTTTTTTCATTCTCAAGTTTACAGTGATAAAATTACGGAAATAAAAATAAATGTTTAATCCTTAAGGAAGATACACAAAATAAAAATAAATATTTAATGCTTAAAAGAATAAAAAAAATAAAAGCAATATGTCACGGTTTGGCCAAACCGTGACATATAGCCCCCCCTGCGCACAATCAATACCCCCATAATTACATACCCAATCAATACCCCATAATTACATACCCAATCATTGACCCCAGATCTAACTGTCACGGTTAGGGTAAACCGTGACAGCTAGATGTCACACCTGACCTAGCGGTCACGGGGAGACCTAACCGTGACCGCTTGGGTCGGTTTTCTCCAGAAAAGCACGGTGCGCCTAAAATTTCCGCACAATATGGTAATCTTGCTTGGTGGTTGTACTTGCCACGTGATTATGCCAGATCCACTTGTCATCTTCAAAAAACTCCACATCTCTAGAGGTACTGAATTTTCCTTTATCTGGGTTATATAATCTATACACTCCATCGGATAAAGTAGAGTACCCAATAATGACCGCTCGTTCGGACCGGCTATCAAGTTTTCTTTTTAATTGAGAGGGTATAGCACTATGAGCAACACATCCAAACGTACGTATGTGAGTAACCGATGGCTTGGTACCCGTCCATGCATGAAATGGAGTTTGATTTGTAAGAGCTTTAGTAGGTGACCGATTTATGGTGTAGACCGCAGTTGCCACTGCTTGGCCCACACGTAATTGGGCAGCTCCTTACCTTGTAATATGCTTCTCGTGAGATTCATGATAGTCCTGTTCTTCCGTTCCACAACCCCATTATGTTGGGGGGTGTATGGAACAGTGATTTCGCGTTTAATGCCAGCAAGTGTACTGTAATCATTGAACTCACGAGAACGAATTCGCCACCTCTGTCAGATCTAAGATCTTTTATAGAGCTACTACATTCTTTTTCAATCAAGGCTTTAAAATTCTTAAATTTATCAAATGCTTCACTTTTGTGGGTTAGGAAATATACCCAACACATACGGGTGTTATCATCGACGAAGAGAATATAGTATCGACTATTGCCGAGACTAGGAACCTGCATCGGACCACACAGATCCGTGTGCACAAGACCAAGTTTAGTCTTAGCGCGCCAGGAGGTGGAGGTAAACGGTTTCCTAGTCTGTTTACCAGCAACACATGCTTCACAGTGGATGGAAGCCTTAAGTTAAGGTAAGCCTTCTACCATCTCTTTGTCATGAAGCTGTTTAAGACTATCAAAGTTTAAGTGATGTGTGCCTGTAGTGCCATCTAATTAGTTTCAGCATTCATGTTGATGAGCATCAAACGGTGAGTAGACAAGTGTGATCAAATACGAACATGATATTCCAGTAACCAACATCTCCATTAGAACCTGACCGGTGGCTTTGTTGCGGACCCTGCACTTGTCATAATCAAATAGAATGGAGTATCCCTTCTTCATGAGCTGGCTAACACTTAGTAAATTGTACTCCAGTCGAGGAGCATAATACACGTATTCGAGTAGTTTGTACCCATTATTTCTAGATCGGATTCGAACAGTGCCTTTACCTGCAGTTGCTAGCCTCTTTTTGTCACCCAGTTTCACACTCATTTTGAAGGTATCATCTAAGGTAGAGAAGCTCTCCTTCAGGCCCGTCATGTGATTCGAGCATCCCGAGTCGATGAACCAGTGGTCGGCAGAGCATTCAGGTTTGCTAGTGTTTGCCATTAAGGCAATAGACTCACAAGATATGTCATGGAAAGCTACAAGTAAGTGTCGTACCTCATCACTAGAGTCATCGGTCGGTGCATCGTTTTCAGCCACATTGACTTGGGTTTCTTCATTGTACTAGCAATCTTTCTTCACATGGCCATACTTCTTGCATAGATTACATTGTGGGACTTTGCTTCGATCAAGTACCCCTCGTATAATACCCACATATAAAAAATATATATATAATAATAATACCTTGGGAATAAAATAAAACAAACAACCAAACCACAGGGACTAGTTGTGTAAAATTAAAAAAATCAACTGTCTCTCTCTCCCTATCCCGCTTTTCCGGCGGAGTTTTCCGCCAAGTCCTGGCCGCGGCACCGGCGACCCCATACTGCCTCAAAACTTGACCATTTTGCTCCTAATCGGTCCCATTACGCACGTGAACACGATTCGAACAATACCCCACTAAAATTTGATTCGATTTGAGTGCGATTTAAACCGAATTCTTTCCCTTTTTCTTTTCGCCGACCACCATGTGCAAATCACACTAAACACGTATAATAACCTAAAGTAATCATGCACTATCGAATGATTAATCATGCCTAATCTGTTCATATATTCAATTATATCATATTCACAACCAGAACACCCAATTCATCATCCTCTCTATCGCGAACCTGCAATTCGTTTGAAACCCTCAATCCGACCCTTCTAACTTGAAATTAACAGAGGGCTTATCATCATTTGAGCTATTCGGAGCTTTATGTAGAAAGAATTCGATTCTCATCACGAATTGCAACCTGAACGAACTACAGAAAGCCGTGACCTGTTCTTGAACTCGTTCGCTATCGGATTTACATCATTCAGGTAATTAAACATCAATTTACACTCGGTTTTACATGGGAATCAAAAGCCCCATGAATGATTCCATTAACATCTGCGTTTGGATGGTCGATTGCATCGAAATCGAATCTAGGGTTTATCCATTGGGGCTGTTTTGGAAACTAGTGTTTATAAGGATTGGGAACCAAGTAAAACAAGGGCGGCCCTGGTTCACTGGTTCACGCATCACCTTGCTTAACACAAGGTCCCGGGTTCGAACCCGGGTCCACAACCATTTTTTTAAGCCTTTTTGGGCTTTAAAAAAATTAAATAAATTTCTAAAAATTATAAAAAATCTGTTTTATAAACCCGTTTATTTTAAAAGTTATTTAATCATTTTCTGTAAATTTATTTATTTAAACACCTAACAATTCATATATATATAACATATTAACAAATGTATATTAGTTTATTTTTATAAAAATAAACTTAAATAGTGGGAGTCACTAAGATGTTATTAATCATTATGTTATCCTTGAATCTTAGATATCCTAATTAGTATTTTAGTTCATTGCCCTTGACCATATGGTGTCGTTCGTAAAGTACTCGTTTATTCGGTTTATGTTTAAACATATTTCCTTGCTTAACTAGTAACTTGATATGAACCCATTTGATATTGTTTTAGCTACTGAAAATATAAGTATTTTGACCAAATTAAGATTTAGACCTTAACCGAGCATTTTAAACAGTCACACGTTTAACTAGTTTTTATGAGTATTTTGGGATGTGATTTTATAAAAAAACGGATTCATAATATGATTAGCCAAATTTTCAGAAGTCAATCATGATTTATACTTATTTATAAAATAATTCTAGACCTGTAACGGACGTATTTTAACTAGAAATAATTTTACGGTTTACCAAAATACCCTTGACTTAGGCCTATATTACAGCCAACTTACAGAGGCCATAACTTCTTCATAACAGATTCAAATCAGTTAAACCTTATGTCCATGACGAATTTCGTCGAAAAACGAATCTGTTGATATATAAAACATCAAAACTCATTCGTTTAGACCCCAAACGATCGTTTTCGTAACAGCTAGCAGTTCTGCGCAGCGGTAAAGATCCACGTTTTTCTCGATTTCGGTAATCCAAATCAGAACTTTTCTAAATGAAAGTTGTTTAGAAATCACTAATCTAGTAAACTGGAGATTTTCAGAATTTTTAAACGTCGTTTAGTATTTTTAACGAGTACGAAAAGACAAGGGCAGAACTGGAATTTTCCCATCTGAAATAGAAAATCTAAACGATAATTGATTACAATATCGTAGGTTCTCGTGGCATTAACTGAGCCTAGACTTTGTTCTGATTGTCATTCGTGTATAAGGTACGGATTCTGTTGATTATCATAGTATTCATTTGTTTCCGTTACTTTGTAGTACGGATTCTTGGTTACCTTTATCATAGTATAAATTCTATTCTGTTACTTGTAGTACGGATTCTGTTTCTTGTTATCATAAGTATTTACTTTTGGTTCCGTTACTTTGTAGTACAGATTCCTGATTTCTGTCTCGTATTCGATTTCCGTCATTTCTAGTTTGATTCCTGTCATACATAGATAATTTGCTTTTGATTCTGTTATAAGTAGCTTGACTACTATATATTTCTGAATTTGTTACCCGAGCTCTCCCTATCTTGGGGGTGACCAAGACGCGTTATTGCGGCATCGATAACGTGGCACCAACCGTGGCGGTGAGCTGAGATCACGGCGTTTCTAAAGAGGACTCTGAAATTATGACTTGTTATATTATTATTTCCTCAGAGGCGTATGGATCGATCCTAGGTTAGTTCTGTTATTTCCTGATGGATGGTTACACACCATTCCATTCAGGACTCTGGTGAATGGTTGTATGTCTGCCCATACTCCATTTCACATTGGTTCACGGGCTCGCTACCTGTGTTCCCCCTGTTCAGTTATTATATGATATGATTATTAGCTCGGGGTATGTTCTATCTGATATATGTCTTATGACGTATGTTCTATTTGATATATATATCTTATGATCTTTGATTCTCCGTTATCACCATGTCTGTTTATTTTTGATATCTGCCGATTCCTTGATTATCACCATGTCTGTTTATTTTTGATATCTGCCGATTCTTTGATTATCACCATGTCTGTTTATTTTTTTATATCTGCCTATTCTTTGATTATCAACATGTCTGTTTATTTTTGTTATCCGCTATTCCGTTCACTGAGCGTTATGCTCAGGCGTGCTTTTGTTTTCATGCACGTCAGGTCAGCAGGGTAATCCGGGAAACCAGTGAAGAGTGAATTGAAGACCAAAGATTATCTGTTACTTTAATTGATGTATTGAACATCTTAATTAGGTTCTTTCGGGTTATTTAGTGTGTTGAAGTTATTTCGTCTGACCGTTTCTGTAATATCATGGATGGTTTTTGATTTGATATCCGTATTAGTGACACGTCAGCTTGTCGGGTTGGGGTGTTACAGTTGTGGTATCAGAGCAAAGGGCTCTTCCTGTAGAAAACTTAAACATTAATAATAAACTTGTGAGGTTATGGGTAGACGTTGGGTTAGGATCTAATTTGTTTTCCAATCTAAATTCCAGTGTTCACACGTATATTTTCATTTCAGATGGCTCCTAAGAGACGTGTGAACAACCGCAATAAATCGAGTGGCCCCTCATCTGATACTCCTCTTGAAACCCTCGTTGCTAATGCTGTAAACGCTGCTATTTCTGGAATACTCCCTAATCTGATGACTCAGACTGCTCAAACAGTCATCCAGCAGATGCAACAAGCAATTCGGAGGGAAACAACACAGGACCTCCACCCGGTGGAAATAAGTCAGAGCCACCTTCTGGCGGGAACAACACGGGACCACCTTCCGGTGGAAATGCAACACCATCTGTGGCTGAGTATCATGTCTGGCTTGAGCGCTTTATGAAGCAAAGACTAAGATCTTTTAGTGATGCTGCTACACCGATGGATGCTCGGAACTGGATAGCCCATGTGGAAAAGATATTCGACGTGCTAGGAGTCGATGACCTATTTAAAACTAGGTTGGCTTCTTACAAACTGGAGGATGATGCTCTAGTTTGGTGGGAAGGGGTAAAACTTGCACATGGTGGAGAGGGTTATGCTGCTACCCTTCCTTGGGCCGATTTCCGCACAATATTCTTCCGAAAGTATTTCTCTGAGTTGGAACGAAGTGAGTATGCACGGGAATATGCATCTATTGAGCAACGAGATGGTGAACCTTGGCAAGAATTCATGGCAAGATTCTGTAGGCTGGCTAGTTTTCTTGGGGAAGCTGCAGGTAGCCCAGAGGTCCAAGCAGAAAAGTTGAAATGGGCTGTTCATGAAAGAACTCGGAGATGGATAGTGACTCAGAGGTTTAACAATATCAATGAAGTAGCTGATGCTGTGAAAACACTTGACATGGAAACCAAAAGAGGTTAGCTAAAGCTGAGGAGAGCCGTAAGAGAAATCGTGAAGGGAACCATACCGCACCGTCTGGGCAATCTTCGAACGACAAGTACAATACAGGTGATCGAAAGCCCAATTCAATAGAAATAATAACTGCCAAGGTAATCAATGGAAACAAAACAGCAGAATCCTAAACCTGCCGAAAACCAAGGTCAAGAGCAAGTCCCGGTATGCACTACATGTGGAAAACGTCATTTTGGTGTTTGTCGTCGAGCTTCAGGAGCCTGTTTTAGATGTGGAAAGACCGGCCATTTACTGAAAGACTGTCCATATCCGGATAATAAAGGAAAGACTGGAAATGGTGCCAAACAACCAACTAATGGAGGACGAGTGTTTGCTCTGAACGCAAAGGATGCAACAAACACACCAGGTATGACTCTTGATATTCCTCCCATATGTGAATCTGTCGTATCTGAATAATCTAGTAGTCTTACCATGTAAATTATGCTTGTTATCTATTACTAAGTGTGCCATGGTAACATAAATTCTTTAGGTACTGTTTCTGGTACTCTCATGTTAGGAACTCGTGAAGTTCAAGTCTTATTTGATACTGGAGCAACACACTCCATAGTTTCTCAATCTTTTCTTAAACATCTAACGATGAGCCCAACATTATTAGAAAATACTTTGAATATTATGACTCCTATGGGAAACTCTGTCACAATCTCTCATGTGTATGAGGATTGTCCGATCCGAGTTGAATCGCTCATTCTTACAGCGGATCTGTTGCCCATGCAAATGGAAGATTTTGATATCATCTTGGGAATGGACTGGTTAACTCGGCATCATGTTACAATTGAGTGTCAGACTCGTCGCATTCTGTTTGGAGATCCCCATCATCCTGAACTCATTTATCAGGGGACTAAACCTCGAAAAACTCTGCAAATAATTTCAGCACTTAAGGCTCGTAAATCCCTACTGCACGGCGCTGCAGGATTCCTTGCTTCAGTTAAAATTTTATCTCCTGAAGAGCCTAGTATTTCTGATTATCCGGTTGTTTGTGATTTTCCCGATGTGTTCCCTAAGGAGCTACCTGGACTTCCACTAGACCGCGAGGTGGAATTCACTGATCTTATTCCTGGTGCTGAACTGATTTCCAAGGCACCTTACCGTATGGCACCACTTGAACTCAAAGAACTGAAGGAGCAATTACAGGAGTTATTAGATCTTGGATTTATTAGACCAAGTGTCTCACCTTGGGGTGCACCGGTCCTATTCGTGAAGAAGAAAGATGGTTCTTTGAGACTCTGCATTGACTATAGAGAACTCAACAAGATCACTATCCGTAATCGTTACCCTCTGCCTCGTATTGATGATTTATTTGATCAGCTTCAGGGTGCAAAGTGTTTCTCTAAAATCGATCTGAGGTCTGGTTACCATCAGCTAAAGATCAAAGATTCTGATGTCCCTAAATCTGCCTTCCGTACGCGATATGGTCACTATGAATTCTTGGTTATGCCGTTCGGGTTAACGAATGCCCCAGCTGTTTTCATGGACCTAATGAACCGAGTTTTCCATGACTATCTGGATAAGTTCGTCATCGTGTTTATAGATGACATTCTTATCTATTCTAAGAGTAAGGAGGAACATGAAGACCATCTTCGTATCGTGCTTGAAACTTTGCGTAAAAAGAAGCTTTATGCTAAGTTTTCAAAATGTGAATTCTGGTTGAGTCAAGTAGCCTTTCTGGGTCATGTGGTCTCTGCAGATGGTATTATGGTGGATCCATCAAAGATAGAGGCAATCACTAAATGGCCAAGACCTACTTCAGCCACAGAAGTCCGGAGTTTTCTTGGTCTTGCTGGTTACTATCGTAGATTTGTCGAAGGGTTCTCTGTTATTGCTTTACCCCTTACGCAACTTCTAAGAAAAGGGGTTAAGTACTCTTGGAATGATGAGCGGAGAAAAGCTTCGAAGAGCTTAAGAAGAGATTGGTGTCTGCCCCGATTCTTACACTTCCATCGGGCACGGGTGGATATCAGATTTACAGCGATGCCTCTAAAAAGGGACTCGGATGTGTGCTAATGCAGCATGGTAAGGTCATTGCTTATGCTTCGCGGCAGTTGAAACCTTATGAGGTTAATTATCCTACGCATGACCTTGAACTCGCTGCTGTTATTTTCGCGCTGAAAATATGGCGTCACTATCTTTACCGAGAGACTTGTGATATTTTTACTGATCACAAGAGCTTGAAATACATCTTCACACAAAAAGAACTAAACATGAGGCAGAGAAGATGGTTAGAGTTGTTAAAAGATTATGATGCCAATATTCAATATCATCCGGGAAAGGCCAATGTGGTAGCTGATGCTCTTAGCAGGAAGAGCTCAGGAACAGTAGCCTCCCTACAGTTACAACCTCAGAACATTACCGATCTTGATAGATTGAGTATTGGCCTATATATTGGCAAGAGCGACGGATATCTCGCTAGACTTCAGATTGAGTCCGACTTAATATTCCGGATTAAGAACGCACAGAAAGACGATGGTGAACTCTGGGCAATCTTACAGAATGTGGAGATTGGTAAACAATCAGAATTCAGAGTAGATGAGCATGGAGTAATCTGGTGTGGTAAACGTTTATGTGTGCCTAATGATCCTTCTCTTCGAGAATCGTTATTAGCTAAGGCACATAGTTCTCCGTTCTCTATCCATCCTGGATCTACTAAGATGTATCGTGATCTTCGTCAGAATTTCTGGTGGAATGGTATGAAAGAAGACGTGGCTAAGTATGTTAGCCGTTGCCTTACTTGTCAGCAGGTCAAGATAGAGCATCAGAGAGCTAGTGGTTTGCTTCAGCCACTACCTATTCCTGTATGGAAATGGGATGATATTTCCATGGATTTTGTGACAGGGTTGCCAAGGACATTTAAGAAGAATGATGCAATATGGGTTGTAGTTGACAGATTGTCAAAGTCGGCTCACTTTCTCCCAATTCAGCAAGGATTTTCGGTTAGCAAACTATCTGAAGTGTTCACACAAGAGATTGTTAGACTTCATGGCACTCCGGTGTCTATCGTGTCTGATCGAGACCCGAGGTTCACTTCTCGTTTTTGGAAGGGTTTGCAAGCTGCATGGGGTACCAAGTTGAGGTTTAGTACGGCGTTTCATCCTCAGACTGACGGTCAGTCGGAGCGTACTATTCAGACACTTGAGGACATGCTTCGAGCTTGTGCCCTAGAGTGGACTGGAAACTGGGATGAGTACTTGTGTTTGGTCGAGTTTGCTTACAATAATAGTTGGCAAGCTAGCATTGGCATGGCACCTTTCGAATTATTGTATGGTCGTAAATGTAGAGCACCTATTTGTTGGGAAGAGGTCGGTGAAAGAGTCATTGAAGGACCCGAGTTAGTTCAAATCACGAATGAGAAAGTTGCTATTGCTAGAGAAAAGTTAAAGGAAGCTCAAAGTAGACAGAAAAGTTATGCAGACCGACACCGTCGACTTTTGGAGTTTAAGATTGGTGACAAAGTATTCCTGAAGGTTTCGCCTTGCAAAGGCGTACGACGTTTTGGTCTTAAAGAGAAACTTAGTCCACGGTTTATCGGACCCTTTGAAATCCTAAAAAGTTGGTGAGGTTTCGTATCGTTTGGCTTTACCACCTCAACTGTCACATGTGCATAATGTCTTCCATGTATCTCTTTTAAGGGGATACAATTATCATCCTATTCATGTGGTTAACTATCCACTTCATTTGATTCGTGAGGATTTATCATTCGAGGAGGAACCCGAGGCCATACTTGACCGACAAGAACGCATTATGCGTAGGAAAACTATTCCTTTTGTTAAAGTATTATGGAAAAACCATTCCGAACGTGAAGCTACATGGGAGATAGAAGATGAAATCCGTTCTCAATATCCATATCTATTTACCTCTTAATTATTATCTGTTATATGTTTCTGCTATCAGTTATGAAGTTGTCAGTTATCTGTTTCTTGAACATCACATTAGTCATCTCTTATACGATTTTGTCTGCCGAATCGATTCTGTTTCAGCAGTTGAATAATTATGAGTGATTTCGTTCACTTGTTGATATATATTTTTTTTACTACTCCGTGTACGATATGTCATATCTTGTTCAAGCCGTACCTAGCAATTTCGTGGACGAAATTTTTTTAAGGGGGGTAGAATTATAATACCCACATATAAAAAAAATATATATAATAATAATAACTTTGGGAATAAAATAAAACAAACACCAAACCACAGGGACTAGTTGTGTAAAATTAAAAAAATCAAATCTGTCTCTCTCTCCCTATCCCGCTTTTCCGGCGGAGTTTTCCAGCCAAGTCCGGCCGCGGCACCCGCGACCCCATACCGCCTCAAAAACTTGACCATTTTGCTCCTAATCGGTCCCATTACGCACGTGAACACGATTCGAACAATACCCCACTAAAATTTGATTCGATTTGAGTGCGATTTAAACCGAATTCTTTCCCTTTTTCTTTTCGGCCGACCACCATGTGCAAATCGCACTAAACGCGTATATAACCTAAAGTAATCATGCACTATCGAATGATTAATCATGCCTAATCTGTTCATATATTCAATTATATCATATTCACAACCAGAACACCCAATTCATCATCCTCTCTATCGCGAACCTGCAATTCGTTTGAAACCCTCAATCCGACCCTTCTAACTTGAAATAACAGAGGCTTATCATCATTTGAGCTATTCAGAGCTTTATGTAGAAAGAATTCGATTCTTATCACGAATTGCAACCTGAACGAACTACAGAAAGCCGCGACCTGTTCTTGAACTCGTTCGCTATCGGATTTACATCAATTCAGGTAATTAAACATCAATTTACACTCGGTTTTACATGGGAATCAAAAGCCCCATGAATGATTCCATTAACATCTGCGTTTGGATGGTCGATTGCATCGAAATCGAATCTAGGGTTTATCCGATTGGGGCTGTTTTCGAAACTAGTGTTTATAAGGATTGGGAACCAAGTAAAACCAAGGCTGCGGCCCTGGTTCACTGGCTCACGCATCACCTTGCTTAACACAAGGTCCCGGGTTCGAACCCGGGTGTCCACAACCATTTTTTTAAGCCTTTTGGGCTTTAAAAAAATTAAATAAAATTTCTAAAAATTATAAAAAAATCTGTTTATAAACCTCGTTTATTTTAAAAGTTATTTAATCATTTTCTGTAAATTTATTTATTTAAACACCTTAACAGTTCATATATATACATATTAACAAATGTTATAATTAGTTTATTTTTATAAAAATAAACTTTAAATTGTGGGAGTCAGTAAGATGTTATTAATCATTATATTATCCTTGAATCTTAGATATCCTAATTAGTATTTTAGTTCATTGCCCTTGACCATATGATGCCGGTTCGTATAAGTACTCGTTTATGTTCGGTTTATGTTTTAAACATATTTGCCTTGTTAACTTAGTAAACTTGATATGAACCCATTTTGATATTGTTTTAGCTACTGAAATATAAGTATTTTGACCAAATTAAGATTTAGACCTTAACCGAGCATTTTAAAAAAGTCACACGTTTAACTAGTTTTTATGAGTATTTTGGGATGTGATTTTATAAATAACAAACGGATTCATAATATGATTAGCCAAATTTTTCAGAAGTCAATCATGATTTATACTTATTTATAAAAATAATTCTAGACCTGTAACGGACGTATTTTAACTAGAAATAATTTTACGGTTTACCAAAATACCCTTGACTTAGGCCCGTATATTACAGCCAACTTACAGAGGCCATAACTTCTTCATAACAGATTCAAATCAGTTAAACCTTATGTCCATGACGAAGTTCGTCGAAAACGAATCTGTTGATATATAAAACATCAAAAACTCATTCGTTTAGACCCCAAACGATCGTTTTCGTAACAGCTAGCAGTTCTGCGCAGCGGTAAAGATCCACGTTTTTCTCGTATTTCGGTAATCCAAATCAGAAACATTTCTAAATGAAAGTTGTTTAGAAATCACTAATCTAGTAAACTGGAGATTTTCAGAATTTTTAAACGTCGTTTAGTATTTTTAACGAGTGCGAAAAGACAAGGGCAGAACTGGAATTTTCCCAATCTGAAATAAGAAAATCTAAACGATAACTTGAATTACAATATCGTAGGTTCCCGCGGCGTTAACTGAGCCTAGACTTTGTTTCTGATTATTTCATTCGTGTATAAGGTACGGATTCTGTTCCTTTGATTATCATAGTATTCACTTTGTTTCCGTTACTTTGTAGTACGGATTCTTGGTTACCTTTATCATAGTATAAATTCTGTTCTGTTACTTGTAGTACGGATTCTGTTTTCTTGTTATCATAAGTATTTACTTTTGGTTCCGTTACTTTGCAGTACAGATTCCTGATTTCTGTCTCGTATTCGATTTCCGTTCATTTCTAGTTTGATTCCTGTCATACATAGATAATTTGCTTTTAATTCTGTTATAAGTAGCTTGACTACAATATATTTCTGAATTTTTACCCGAGCTCTCCCTATCTTGGGGGTGACCAAGACGCGTTATTGCGGCATCGATAACGTGGCACCAACCGTGGCGGTGAGCTGAGATCACGGCGTCTCTAAAGAGGACTCTGAAATTATGACTTGTCATATTATTATTTCCTTAGAGGCGTATGGATCGATCCTAGGTTAGTTCTGTTATTTCCTGATGGATGGTTACACACCATTCCATTCAGGACTACGGTGAATGGTTGTATGTCTGCCCATACTCCATTTCACATTGGTTCACTGGCTCGCTACCTGTGTTCCCCCTGTTCAGTTATTATATGATATGATTATTAGCTCGGGGTATGTTCTATCTGATATATGTCTTATGACGTATGTTCTATTTGATATATATCTTATGATCTTTGATTCTCCGTTATCACCATGTCTGTTTATTTTTGATATCTGCCGATTCCTTGATTATCACCATGTCTGTTTATTTTTGATATCTGCCGATTCTTTGATTATCACCATGTCTGTTTATTTTTTTATATCTGCCGATTCTTTGATTATCAACATGTCTGTTTATTTTTGTTATCCGCTATTCCGTTCACTGAGCGTTATGCTCAGGCGTGCTTTTGTTTTCATGCACGTCAGGTCAGCAGGGTAATCTGAGAAACCAGTGAAGAGTGAATTGAAGACCAAAGATTATCTGTTACTTTAATTGATGTATTGAACATCTTAATTAGGTTCTTTCGGGTTATTTAGTGTGTTTGAAGTTATTTCGTCTGACCGTTTCTGTAATATCATGGATTGGTTTTTGATTTGATATCCGTATTAGTGACACGTCAGCCTCTCCGGGCTGGGGTGTTACACCTCGACCACGACCAGGAGCTTTTCCTCGAGATGAGCCACGACCGCGACCTCTTCCACGAGGTGCTTTGGACTGATCATGGAAAATTTGAAGTGCTTGTTCGTCTTGGATTTCGGGTTTCTTAGGAGTGTTGACGACAGTTTGAGATCGGCTGTTTATCCGTTCTTCTTGAGATTGCAGCAGACCTATCAATTTGACTGGGGTGACATCGGCTAAGTCGAATACGACTTCGATAGATGGTATGACGTAGTCATACTTGGGAGACAAACGTCGTAGTAACTTTTCCACCACTTGTTGATCGGTGAGCTCCTCACCGTAAGATCTTTGTCTTCCTACATTGTCCATGACACGAGAAAAATAATTCCCGATGGCCTCATCATCTTCATGGAAAGATTCTAGAAGTCCCGCCGTAGTCCTTGAAGTTTTACTGACTGCACTTGTAAGTCTCCTTGAAATTCAATCCGAAGTGTGTCCCAAGTCTCATTAGCAGAGGCTGCTGCAGCGATTCGAGAGAAGAGGTGATCGTGTACCCCTTGTTGAATAATGGACATAGCCAATGCATCCTTTTGTCGTGCTTCTTGGTGATCACGCGTGCCATCATTGGTAGCGGTCACTCCAAGATACACCACGTCCCATAGTTCACGAGACTTGAGAATAGTTTTCATTCGGATGCTCCAGTGTTCATACCCTTCACCTTTAAACACTGGTATGGACACGACAGATGTTGGGTTAAGATGAGTAGAGTTTTCAGCCATGGCGTGGCAGCAGTAGGAGGATTGGATATATGGAATAGAGATGGAGATCGAAGAGCCAAACTCAGGCTTTGATACCAAATCTGTTGGATTTTAAGATAATAACAACACAGGAATGAAAAGGAACTCAAGAACTTTTGATTAATTTTATCGATGAGTAAGTACATGGAAGTAGCAAGTACATGGTTTAAATAGGAAATAGAAATCCACAAAATGCTCAACAAACTAACGTCTAGCTGATTCACATTATAAGAAAGGATGACTCATTATTCTTGCTCAGCCAAGGGAGAAGATAAGAGAGAAAAGGAGGAGAAAAGCTTGGTTCGGGGATTCGAGCGTGAAAATCGATGTGTAGCGGGTCAAATCTAAGATCTACTCGACGGGATCATTCATATGAGTTCCAGGACCCCTCTTTTACACGTTTTTGAATGATTTTGGGGCTGGAACACATCTGAAAATCATTTTTGGGTATTTTGGGTGTAAACCCGTTTGTGTATGTATATGTATGTGTATGATTCGATTGGGTCTTGATTTCGGGCTTGGTTGTGCTTGAATGGTGTCGTGGTATGCTTCCCTAAGGTTTAGAATGGCTGATTTGATCTTAAAAGAGGTTTGGAGGTCGAACTTGGAAGCTGCAGTTCGGGATGAACTGCATTCTGCACCCAGCTAGGGCTATGCGACTGACGGCCCATGCGTTCGAATGGCATGCGACTGGGTCCATACGCACGAAAGGAGTGCGGCTGAGGTTCATTCGCATGAAAGTAATGCGACTGAATGAGATGCGGATGAGGGTCATGCGACTGAATGGAACGCGGATGGAGGTCATGCGACTGGAGTCCATACGCCTGTGAGTTGTGCGATTGAGGTTCATATGCACGAAAGGTGTGCGACTGAGGGCCTTTTGCATGAAGATCATGCGACTGAGGTCCATACGCCCGGATGTCATGCGACTGAGGTTCATTCGCATGGGAAGCATGCAATTGGAGGCTACGCGACTGGAGCTCCATTCACCTGAGTGTTCTCATACGCATGGAAGACCATGCGATCGAATAGGGTCCATACGCCCGAATGACCATAGTATTGTCTGACTTCGGGAAAGTGCGGACGTAGGCTCGGACCTTTGGGGTTGTAGACTATGTGATGGCATGGATGATGTAAGATGACTTATGATGATGAGCTGATAATGATGATGATGCGATGCATGATGATGTGTGATGCCGTGTGGTTTTATATGATGTGATGCGCGTGATTCTGTGATGTTTGATGTTGTGTGATTATGCATGTTGTATGCTATGCATGATGTATGTTATGGGTGTGCGATGTTGCCTTGTGTGATTGATGTTGTATGTTGTTATGTTCCTGTTTATGTATGTATGTCTTCCCGTGGCTTTGCGTTGTATGTTAACGAATGAAATGAAAAGTATTATGTAACGTAAAGTGGAAGATAATGAAAAGAGGAACGTAATGAAAGAATGCATGCATTAATAATTGAATGAAGGAGAGTAAGAAAGGCTTGCAAGCAAATGTATGAGGTGAGCGACCCTGTTGTCGCAACAGACTCGAAAGGGGTCCTTGTCGCGTACTCCGGTACTGTGTCAGTCTTCGGACATGAGTCGGGGGTTTGGTTACAGGCCCTAGCACAGTATTAGTCTTTGGACATGAGTCGGGGGTATTGCATGAGACAGGATCTAGATGAATAAGAAGTGGATCGCATACTTCGGTACTGTGTAGTCTTCGGACATGAGTCGGGGGTTTGGTTACAGGCCCCGGCACGGTATCAGTCTTCGGACGTGAGTCGGGAGTATTGCATGAGACGAGATAATAAGGTGAGCGACCTTGTGTTGCAACAGACTCGGATAGAGTTCAATCCATGTAATTGACTTGAATGGGATCTTTGTCGCGTATCCCGGTGCTGTGTTAGTCTTCGGACATGAGTCGGGGGTTTGTGTACAGGCCCCGGCACAACATCAGCTTTCGAGCATGAGTCGGGGATATTGCATGAGACAAGATTCGAGTAATGAAGAGTAATGAGCAAAGAAATGAATGAACGAATGAATGATGATGAAGATAATAATAATAATTATTATCAGTATGTATGTATGATGTATGTCAACTGACGAATGTAAAGTACGAGAACAGAGTAAGAGAAAAGATAGTGAAAAGTATATACGAAAGTATGAATGAGAAAGATAATTATGAAAGAACGAATGTATGAAATGAACGAATGAGAATGAATGATAATGATGTACGTTGAATGAACGAAAGTTAATGAACGAATCATAAAAATAATAATGATATTATCTATGTGTACGTATGATGTGTGATCATGTACGAAAGTATAGTATGATTTGAAAGAAAGTAAAAGAACGGTTTTAATGAAAATAAAGTATTTTATCTATAAAACTAGAACTCACTCAGCAACGCTGACTTTGATGTGTTTTCAGTTGGCAGGTAATGTTGCTGAGCATGGCACGAGGCGACTACTCAACTCTTTTTGGATGACACTCTTCTGTTTAATGTTTTTGCAATGTAATACGAACGAGAGATATTTTGTAATGAAATGAAATGTTGGTTTTAAAAGTTTCCGTTGCATGATTTTAGTAAAGTTTTATTTAATTATATGTTTTATGTGCGATGATCGACCAGCTGTAAGTGTCCCGGGAACGGGGCCTTACAAAACTTCTGGAACATTCTTCAAACACGAAGTTGTCGACGAAACCGGCGAATTCACATACTTCGAAGTCGATTTCCTTGATTTTGATCCAACTTGCCTCGACGCCATTGATGAATCAATTGAATTCAACGTCTACTTCGTTCGATTGGTTAAACACACAACGTAATCCGATTTCTGCAGCTTTTTGTTGAAATTTTCAGTGAAACTGACGTATATAACAAGGATTAGAATGTGATTAGTGATGATGAACACTTGATTTGAGAGGTGTTTGGTGAGTAATTAGGGTTTATTAGGTGTAATACAATATTTGTGCTTGCCTTTGAAGCGATGATCCTTCATGAGAGGCAATATGTGTCCTCCGTACCTTTCAAGAGATTTTCAGACCACTTGAAAAGGTGAAAATAAAATAATAATATCAAGTAGGATATATACAAAAAGTGGTTTAGATCCGTTAAATTATTTTAGAGTTTTGATTTTATTTTTTCTTTTTGAGTTAAATATAGTTTTTATCCTGAGGTCTTATAAAAATTGACATTTGAGTTCAAAAATTTAAATTTTATCATGTACATCCAATTGTTTATAAAAATTTATTATTTGAATCCATTTAACTACTTTTAATTAACACCGTTAACGTTGTTCGTTAAGTTTTCTACATTAGGGGTATTTTTGTCAAAATACTAAAAATATCTCTACGTGAGGGGTTTTATACGTTCAATCTCGTTTGATAATCACCATTGAGATTTAATTTCACCTATAGATAAAATATAATAAAATGATTGCCACTTAAAATTGACTCATTTCTAACTTTGTAAAATATACACCACAATATTATATAAATAAACCAGCTCATGCATTTAACAAAACTAAAAAAAGCTGTAATTAACAAAAGAGGCTGAACACACAAAAATTTTCACGTGGGCTTGTTTTTTATTTTGTAATAATTTTGACTAAAAAACTAGCCTGCGTGAAAAGTTTTATACGTCTAGTCTCTTTTATGGTGTATATTTTATAAGAATTAATACGAGTTAGGTGGTTATTATTATATTTTATTTTATCTAATAGGTGGACTCAAATCGTTAAGGTGATTACCAAGCGAGACGAATGCATAAAACCTCTTATGTAGAGTTGATTTTTTATTTTTTATTTGTTTTTGACAAAAATACTCGTAAATTCGTAATGTAAGAAACTTAACGGAAAAAAGTAATGGTGTTAATTACAAATAATTAAATGGATTCAAATAAAAAATTTTATGAAACTCTTGAATACAAATAATAAAATTTAAAATTTTAAACTCAAATGACAAATTCAATTAAACATCATAAATGAAAAACACATTTAACTCTTCTTTTTTTAATGTAAAAATCTTTTTGAAAGCGACATTTTTTACTTTATTCTACCGTTTGTGCATCTATTTATAACTTTGTTATTAATAGGATTTTAATAAGTATTATTTTATTCAGATTTTTAGGTGAAACGTAGGTTTGGTTTAGTGGTAAGGTTCTTGCATTATTTTACTCCAGACCCCAGATCGACACCCTGTATTATTGTACTACTATTAATTTACCAAATTGATGAGCAGTTGCTTTTGTGGGTTTTCAGACCTGCCACACAAGTTTCTTAGTTTTCCCTTTTTAAACCCCTCACTACCATCTTTGTATATATCGAGGGTTGGTCTTCCTTTTCCGCCGCCATCATCCACCTGCACCCCATCGTCTTCTGCTATAGCGCCGGCGCCCACCTCCGGCCACGCCGCCTAAGGTTAGTGGGTGGCTCCGACGATGGTTGTTTTATGTCGGCTTGTCGTTGAGGCAGACCCTTCTGGTTTGATCGGTCTTTGTGTTTTGGGTTGTCGCCAGACGGGGACGAAGGCCATGCCGCCTCCCGTTTCCGGCCACTGTAGGTCTTTTTGTTGCCATGGCGTTGCCGTCGATATGCTCGATTGCCGCACTGCCGCCCTTCGTCGGTTAACATCTGTTTCGTTTTGAAGCGGTGGCCGCTGCTTGGCAATCGGCGGCGTGTTATGGTTATTCCGGTGATGGACGATCCTCTGTTGTATTGTTTGAGTTGGTCATCGCGGACAGTGGCGGCGTGACCTCCCATTTCTGGCTACGATTGTCTCTTTTGTAACCGTCGGACACCGCCGGTGGCCATCACCGGTCGCTTTTGGTGGTGTCTACGCTACACGTTGGCAGAGGTATTGGTTTGCTGTTGTTGAATTTCATATCGATGATGTTGATTTACAGTTATTCAAACCTGTGTATGTTGTACTGTTAGGGTTTTTGAGGCTTTTCAGGTTTGAAATATTGTTGTCGATGATGATGAGGTTGGCTCATCTGAGACCCAAAAAAATTGTTCATCTAAACTTTCTTGAGCCGATTCTTACTTCTATGGTGTAGTGGTCGATGACGATGAGCGTAACATCATCAGAGACCCTTAAATGGTGTAAGCGTTTGATGTTGTGCATTTTGATTTGCTGCGCGTATCGGTTTGGTTTAGAATGCAGATGTTGTTGGGTTTGGCATGCCTTTGTTGTCTGCACTTTTTATGATTATACAAACGCCGTGTGTGGCTGTCTGAATCAAGTGTGGTTGTATTTCTGTTGCGGCGAGCAGCTTATGATAATGTTTTGGGATCATTTTCTATTTATCCTTGAATGTGAAACTTATTTGGGTCTCTTTGGCTTCCATAAGTTGGATAGCACTCAGTTTCTTCATTGGCTATGATGATCCAACTATAAACAGGTTGTTATCATAGCGTGGCAACCATGTGTTAATGGTTTGTAGCTAGAGGTGGTGGCCGAGTTTGAGCAAGCCTTTGTCCACGGCTGTAATGTTTAATGTTGGCTTCGATTTGGCTATGATGATCCCAAAAAAAACATGTTGTTCTGGCGTGGTGACTACGTGTTGCAGCCTGTGACGATGACCGGGTCTGAGCCAAACCAATGTTACGTCGTCTTCTTTTGTTTGGCTTCGATTTGGCTATGATGATCTCACAAAAAACATGTTGTTCTGGCGTGGCGACCACGTGTAAATGGTTTGCAGCCTGTGACGATAACCGGGTCTGAGCCAAACCAATGTTACATCATCTTATTTTGTTACCCTACGATGACCGGGTCTGAGGTACCCTGTATGTTTAAAGAACAGTGGCTTTTATTATGCTTTGATTTTCTTGCTTGTGGTTGCTAATAGGATGGCTATGATGATTGTGAGGAAAAAGTTCGTTGTATTGGCGTGGCAAACATGTTTGGTTTGCAGTCACAACGAGGACGCGAATCTGAGCCACCACGTTTTTGTTTTTGATTTATAGCACTCGCGCAACGCGCGAGGATGTATCCTCCTAGTTGTTATTATTTTGTTAAAAAACCAAATAATTAATTGCCACATATAAATAGTTAACATAAACTAGATATTAAAACCGCGCGTTGCCGCGGGTATCTTTTGAGTTTAAAGGGTTTTTTTATAACTGTGATTATTTTGTTGATGCAGTTAAAAAATACTCTGTTAAACAAAGAAAAAGTTAAATAACTAAAAAGTTAAATAACAAAATAGTTAATGTTTCATATGAAACCATTTAAATATCCATATACTTTATCAATAACAACAAATATATCACTTTATACTATTAATAATTTTATAAATTATTAAAATAGATATAAATGTCTGATATACCTTGTCAACATATAGACACAACTTTCAATAACTTAAAAACCTTTATTTTTTAAAAGATTTCGTAGTAGTGTATTAAAAGTAAATGATGGACCAAATTGACTAACATCCGGATTCCAATAAAAGATTAAATCTATTGAAATTTCATTTGAAGTCCACTGATAAAACAATTTCACTCTCTTTCTCTTTCAATGTGTAGCACCATCATAATGCATCTCCAATCTCTCTTCCAATCTCCGGTCACCACCACCATCCATCTTCAACCGGCGAAGCCATCGTCGCCCACCACGACCATAACCAACGTAGAGCCACTGCAGATCCACCGAATAACCATTTTCTCATCTCTCTCTTTCTCTCTCTCCCCGTAACAACCGCCGCAGCACCACCATCTCACTCCAACAACCACCGTAACACTACCATCGCCACCCACCACAACTGCAACCACTACCGCAACCATCACACCACCACAACACATGTTCACTCTAACCCTCCTCGATCGGGAGAGAGGAATCTAAAGGATAGCCATCACGGCGGCCAAAAAATAGACCGGTGGTCGCTGCCATAGCTCCGGCAGCGACGGCTTCACTGAGTCGGAAATTCACCACAGACAGTTACAATCTCAATTGTTGCATCACAGGCTTATAATTTCAGCATTATTACTTGTACATAATGCTTTTGAGACGTAGCTTTCTAAAGTTGTACACGCCGTGGCCGGAGAGTGGTCGGAGGGAGGTGGTGGTGGAGAAATGTGATGATGTGATGGTGAGGAAGATGAAGATTAGTTGACCGTTGACTTTGGCCGGTGGCACTGTAGCCACCGACCAAAGTCTTTAATAAGAATTGTAATGTAATAACGTTAAATGAGCATTTAATGGTATTCGACTGTTTTATATTAAACGTTTCTCTATACCATCATTAATGATTTATTTGTCTTCATGCAGTTTGAGCATATGCGTCCCTAAATAAGCATTTAATGGTTACCCATAAATGCTATTTTTTCTCGACTAAAATGTTATTTTCGTTCAACATATTTTGTTAAATTTGTCATTTCAATCCAAAAACTTTTTTTTACTATTTCAGTCATCATAGTTTTTACCAAATGTTGTCATTTACATTCACTCAACTAACTTCGTTAATATCTCCGTTAAATATGATGGTTATTTAGTATTTTTCAACGCCGTAACTATCCAATTAAAATAAAATAATCAATTAATATTTAATTAAAAAAAACATATGAAGCGACTAGTGAGACCAGACGCTTCGATTTAAAAGTTTCGATTAACTCTAAATTATATTGTTCAGTTGAGGTCTGCTGTGACATTTCAATTGATATTTAATGTTTTGTTCGAAAGTGCACCGTTGTTCGATTGATATCTATTGTTGTCACATTTTGTTTGATTGAGGTCTATTGTTGTTACGTAACATGACAATATCAGATCTCAATCAAACAAAGCGTGACAAAAGCAGACATCAATCACACAGTAGATCTTAATCGAATAAATGTATATGTGTTAAAACAAAATATGAAAATTAATTGAATCTAAAAAATATCCCAATCACACAACATGGTTAGAGTTAATCGAATATTTTAAATCGAATCGCCAGTCTCACTAGTCTTCATATATTTTTTAATTTTAATTGAATATTAATTGATTAATTTATTTTAGTTGGATAATTAAAGTTTTAAAAATACTAAAATACCTTCATATTTAACGGAAATTTTAACAGAGTTAGTGGAGTGGATGAAAATGACAATATTTGATAACTACAGTGACTAAAATGACAAAAAAAATTTTTGAATTGAAATGACAAATTTAACAAAACGTCAGTGACGAAAATAATATTTACTCTTTTTTTTTTTGTAGTTCGAGCATACATATCCCTAAATTAGCATTTAATGGATTTTACTGTATGAATTGAATAAACATATCCCATATAGCTTAATGTATTCTCTACTGACCTGATTCTCTTTATAAAACAACTAGGGAGGAGCCCGCGCGATGCGGCGCGACGGACAAATTATTACTGATTCATACAAGGTTTGAGGCTCCTTTATTATTTATTATTTATTATTTACAAAAAGACTAAAAATTAGAATACACTTTCCGTCTTCATCAAAATTAGCACGAAGGTTGACAATAACAACCGTCTTTATTCTCCATTGATGGATATGTGCTTGTATCTCACTTGACATTCTAAAATTAAGTCAATAGAATAAAGATGAAACAACATAAGTTTTTGTTAGAGGAAGGTAAAATGATTTGCTTTTGTACTCTAGATTTACCTAGCTTTGCACCAACAACCTGGATTTTCATATTCTATCCAGTTTCAATTAATCTACATTTGTACTATGGTAAAACGTGTAGGTGGTAAATTTAGTGGACAACCTATTGAATAAATATTTGCATATATTAGCCACCAAGTTAAAAACAATTAAAAGTTTGAAAAAGCTAAAAATAAGAGAAAACGAAATCATAAGAAAAAAAATTTGAATACCATCAATTTAGGTAGATTGAGGGATGTGCATCAGCATGAACAAACTTGAGGATTCTTTTTCCATCGCAGTTTGACACTAGTTACATCATTGATGTCCGCAGAAGGCTAAACCATGTACTCATATATATGAAAACACAACTTAATTAAACTTAAGTAGTCTCTGTTAAAATATTAAGTATTAGGGGTACGATCTTTAAGCATTATAGCATAAAACAAAAGCTCACCTTCTTAATAGAATAAAAATAATTTTAAAAATTAGTTTGAGAATCCAATTATAAGTTTTTCCAGCAAGTCAGTAGTAAGCACACCTACATCAGAAAGTTAGAAAATGAGTTGTTTATAAGGAAAACTATTATTACAAACTATTAGGAGATCAAAATGAACCTAGAGTACCCTAATAAACAACCAAACGATTTGGATTTCAAACAAATATACAAGAGTATAAACAAAAAGTCCTTATAATATAATCACATCCAGCTATGTATTATATATTGTATTTAAAAGTTTTATCATCATACTTATAGGGCTGGAAAGAAGCCAAACCAAAATAAGACGATACAATTTAGTAACACTATAAAAAACATACAACATGTGATCATAAGCTGGTAAATCCTTATGAACCTTAGATCATAAGATATTAAAAACAAAAGTTTTGATTGGAGATGTCAAAAATCTATATCATGTCCAAAAATCAAGTGACTAAGCCTAAGTAATAATTAAGATGAATCCTTACATGGGCAAAGGCTTGGCTTCAGCATGGATGACAATGTTCACCTTACAATCATATGTAATTGAAAATAAAACAGTGGTTAGAGGGATATTAATCGTTATCCTCAATTATTATGGAGTTGGTGTAAATACTCAAGTTCCATATACACCTAAAAAAGAGGTGCACAAATGAGTGGGTCAATCTACTTGGGTTGAAACATATAAATAACTATTTAATAAAAAGTAGTAAAAAAGCAACATTACATAGATAACCATTTTTAATAATTAAAATGCCCTATGAGCAACATTTACTTAGTTGACTTGCTCGAACCATTTACTTTAATAAAAATGATTTAATAGGTTTTATGATCATGTAATATAGAATATCTGGCACATAACATAGGATCTCAAATCGTAACTGCAAAGTTGGTTACTAACTACATTTATTAGTACATTACAACTCATAGGATGGTAATTCATGAATGCTTAAAAGTAAAAAATAAAATAAAAATGTCTACAATGTGTATCTTTAGCATATCTTCTCTAAAAACCTCTTAAAATAACAAAAAATAAAAAATTAAGTATTCATGAACTAAAAAAATAAAGAATTGGCATTTGAAAAGAAAACCTGCTGCCCGTTTTGCTATGAGTTTGCTTTAGCCTCACACGTCTTCACTCGAGGCTTCACAACCAACCCTTGTTCTTATTGCTAAAATACGCTTCGTCGCGGTTTGATTCCAAACACCATCTTTATATGTTGTATTGTAGCAAAGGTATTTTATAAGCTGCTAATCTTCTAATATTTTGTGTTACTATATGAGCGGGTCAAGCGGGACGGGTAATAGGTCAAAATGGGTGTTGTTAAAGTGGCTTAGCGCCCAAGTACATTCAAATTGTTATACAACGCTCTGCGCTCAAATATATGGTGTATATGTGGCTTGGCGAAGCACTTTACTCTTTTACTGACGTATATGTATTGTACTTGCTTACAAAGTCTATGAAACACAACTAAAAGATAAAGAGTCAATTAACAAAAAATCCACACACAAACAAACTATATTACATAACAAATACCGGTACATACGTGGGTATTTATACAATTATACCCATCAATTCCTACGGTTAGTTAACCATCGAATGACAGTTATTATTGAATCTTAACTACTGGATCGGGTAACTACCTATAGACCCATAACTTAATTCCTAAAATACTTCTTTTAACTTCTAGATTTTACGCAGTTTGTTTTTTGTTCATTTGACTTTCTAAATAAGCTTGATTTCTTGATTAAACTTTCCAATAACAAAAGCTAGATGTTATAAAGAATACCAAAAAACAACATGCTAGGTATCAAATTCAAAAGTAAAAAAATAATGCAGGCTGCTAGAGAGAGACTCGTCAAACATGTGTAAAAGCAAATTCTCACTCACCAGAAAATCTTTATGTGTATACTCTGCCTTTGTAATCTGAAGAGGGTGTAATATGACCTAGTTTTCTAATTAAAGTTTTAACGCGGCCTACGCATTTGCGGGGTAGACTTCATGAATGAAAATTATTAAGTACATTATTTTATATAATTACTCAAAAAGCATATGTTAAAGCATTAAAGGGAAGAAAACAAATTTACCTATTAGTAGGGTATTTATATCTTAAAACAACATTATTGATTTTTAGGCATGAATGTATATCAAGTAATTTATAAATCTAGTCTCCCAATATCTGATAACATATATCTTAATAAATACAAGCTTGAAATGCAAAAACATTACCTGTCACTTCTATCACTATGAACATAACTTATGACCAACATAGTCAAAGATCATACCCAAATCAAAGTTAAAGTTGTAACTATCATAAAACGTTTTTTTAAAATTTGTAAGATCACACAACAAATTATTAATCAAAACAATTAAAATATATATCAGTAGAGAAAACAACTAACCTTGCCTTTGATGGTATATTCGAATAATTCACGAATAGGCTCAGGTGTAATTTCAACCTGTTAGATCAAGAAAACAACTACATTATAAACATTGGGGGTGCTTGAAGCGAAAAAAAAAGTAACTTTTAACCTGATATTAGCATGTTTATTTTATTTCTTTACAACTGCCACAAGATGATTAGCAATCTGATTGGTTATGTAATCAACACAAGTTCTTGCCTTGATCGTTGTGATATTATTCACAAAACTGACCTGGTACCAAATTAACACTCATTATAAGCTTCTAACCACTCATAATAATATATGCTAATAAGCTTAACAAGTATCAAAATCTATACAAACTTCTACCTGCTTGAAGTAACCATATGCCAAACTAACATAAATCTCCCATCTTTCATTAACTTTTTCATAATTATATGTATGAATCATAATTTCTTTGAGGATGGAAATTGAATTATCTTTTGTGGATTGCTTTGAGCATTTTTACCAACTTTATTATTCTGTCAACTTATATGCAATACCCACATTTCATCTCTTAATCTCTCTCAAGACCCTAGGTGTACAACACACACTCATTAAAATGCTCAATAAACACAGTTTTGGACCCAAAGATTCAAATAACATGTCTAATCACTAACTAACATCCCTAAGCAAAATCCCACATTTGCTAAAAATAATAGATTTGTAATTATATTTAATCTGTTAATAAATTATATTATATAGAACTGATTAAAAATGTGCAGGGCCTGCCCAAGCTAATCTCCCCTGACCGCTTTGAACATGAAGATAATACATGTCTCAATCCGTTATCCAAACTGCCTCGATTTCAAGTACTCAATATGAGGAATCATCACAACAAATGTGCTAGATACCCAATGGTGTAGGCACATAAACCCACCCAGATCATACCATGCAAGAAGAGACTACAGGCGAGCTGGTTAACATTCTTAACATGTTAACTGACTACAAAGGATAACAGTGAAGCAATTGTGACAAGATACTTATTTATAAAAAATGAGTGAATAAATAATTGGGAACTGACCCTAGTCCTCAATTGACAACACATGTGGACACAGATAAATTGTAATCATGGTAGGGTGATGGTTAGATACAGTGGTAAAAGATGTTTCATCCAAAGGTTGTGAGTTTAAGATGTGGTCTATTTGGAGTAGTTTAGAGGTGGAGTAGATAGGTGTATGGGTCGTTAAAAAGAGAAATTAAAAAATGGCCTCCCATGATGACCAAAATGATAATTTTAATATATTCCCCTGATCACACAGTAATACAATATTGATATGATTTTGATGTATTTGCTTGTAACTAAAACACACACATACACACAAGTGACCGAGAGGTCAATTATAATGACATAATAAATGTTTCAAAACGACAAAAGTTTACATGAGTGAGTTTCTGGAAACAAGAGGCACACACCTCCAGTATAACCTGATTTGTATGATAGCTATTAGAAAGCCAAACTGCAATGTGATAACATAGTAGAAGAGCTTATTATATACTGGCTCTTAGTTTGACCATTCTGTAAAAAAATGTTACCAAATATGTATGGAAATTCCTGCCTATTGACTTTGAACTAAGCTGGTCAGTGCAGTATATGTACATTCCAGGTTGTTAGACACACCTATGAATCACTTTGTTTGAAGGGGCAAGTTTTCTATTATATATTGCCCCTTCAAACAAAGTGATTATCAATATAATCGTAGGAGAAAATTGTAGTTACAGTACACATACCGAATCGGGAGCAAGTACAACGATGGAGATGATGAATGAAGAAGATGAATGCCGATGCGGGAAAAGGGGTGAAGCTTCTACCGACAGGCAATTTGAAGATGAAATAGACGGGAAGGGACTCCTTGTAAACTATGAGACTTTAGTGGCCGATCGTACAACTTCAAGGCTAAGAACCACCACCACGTCCAGCCCAAAAACACCAATACCACCACATCAACTCCACCAGCAAATGACCGCAACCTAGGGGACTTGACAACTAACACCAACAAGAGGCGGTCCGATGGGATAACACCAATGAAGGCGCCATTAATCGACTCATTTAGGGGAACGATTTGTATGATGAATGCGATTGTGGCTGGCACCGCTCCAATCGAACACCGATTATGGTGCAGAGATTATAACGAGAGTGTGCAACCTAGGCGATTGAAACGAGTCGATTATAGGAGCAGAGATTGAGCCAATCGACCCTGAAACTGTCGGTTCTAATTATAAACGATGAAGATGAACATCTGAAACTGGTTTGATAAGAGCAGAGTTTATAGGGTAGAGGAGACTGAAATGTAAATGTGATCGATGAAACAGGCGATTGAAGAGGAAGGGCTGAAACAGGCGATTGAATTGAAGGCCATGGGATTCAGATCGACTGATGGTTAATGGTGATGAATGCGAAACCGATGCGCTTTTGATGATGATGATGAATGCAGGTAGGCGGAGAGTAAGGGAGAGGATACCAAAAGGCGCGTCTTACAAATTTGGTCAAATTACATTCTTACCATGGTTTATGTATTATATAAGAATAGAGATAGATAAACGTCTACAGTTTGGATTTGCATATGCCCTTACATAAAGCTTGTATAAACTCACACAAGTTTGTATAAAGTAATTCACAATTTTACACTAGTTTTTCATCTCCATCCCTATATTGACACTAAAACATTATTTTTTCTTTCTTTCTTTCAATTAAATAATTGATTTTATATTTTTATCCTTAGTTTTTATATCCGCTTCACTCACATAAACTTTCAAAAATATTTAAAAATTTATAGGAGTTATACCGTGGTTTTTTAAATATGGAAAAACACGGTACAACTCCTATAAAATTTTACTATCCTTCACTCACAGTCACCCCTTATGATATAAAGCAAACACTCATATAAAAGATAACTTAGTGTGAATGCTCCTCATGATATCAGGCAAACACTCATATAAAAAAGATAACTTAGTGTGAATGCTCTGTAGTATAATAGAAAATATACATTAAGTAAAAACATAAATAGATTGGGTCCATTTACTATAACCCTTTACATTATTCTGTAATTTCATCTTTGAGTGCTACAATAAAATAAAAAGTAGTCATGACTTAGAAGTTAGGAAGATGCTTAAGATGATACACCACCAACTAATATGATTACAAAACAAAGTTGGGACGAAATTGACCTTTTACATCTTGACGCATTGCATGTCGTGTCGACCGTTAATTGGTGAACGATTTGAATTTGTTGATTGGAGTATGTTTGGACTAAATTGTAATTATGGAGGCATAGAATATAGATTGGTACGTTTAGCAATTTTAAATTTAACTATGGGCATATTTAAAATAGTGCACCAACTTTAAAAAAATTCAGTCACGTGTACAAGCATCTTGTGGGCAGGAAGAAGAAGAAAAACAATAACAAAAAGCCAGTGGAAGTGAATTTTTTTCGGACAGAATAGCTCATTTGATAGAGACTTTATTTTTTATAAAAAAAGATCCTATGCTCAAACACAAACATGGTGTAATTGATGTAATATAGGAATAGAAGTAGAAAAATTTGCCGTTAAATTATGATGATTTAATATGATTAATGATGTTAATTATTTCCAATAAATAACCGGTTATAGGAAACATGTTACGGACCAAATATAAAAAATCACTATTAAAAAATTAGTCTAGTAGGTGAGGAAGCCTATCTAGTTCAAATCTCATATTTATCATTCATACAATTGATGTGGGACAAATCTTATATTTTACAATGGTTTTGGTTCGTGACAAACACATGTAAAAACCTTAATAAGTGTTTGTGTCTTGTGTAGATCAGATATACCAAGACAGATAAACCCGTAATAAATACGCGTACGTAACGTGGATCAGATATAGTAAGAGAGAGAAAAACAATAAAGAATGTGTGTAAGTGCGGGTCAGATATTATATATTATATTACCAGCGGTGAGTGTAACCGCTGGTTGAATCAATCTGGGCCGTTGGATGAAGCTGAAATTAAATCCTGATCGTGTAAACTCGACGGTTTTGACGTATACGGGGTGGTTTTCGACAGTTTAAACCGTTCCGCGGAATTTTAGGGTGCAGTTATGCACAACCTGGAATTTAGCAACAAAGCATCGTGGGATGATTCCCTATAAGGCTATAACCGTTTCATGTCCTCTATAAAAAGCAGCCATTATAGTCCTGCCCTCGAAACCTAAATCTAATTCATAAGATCAACTTGCAAAAGCAGAGGGTGTATTTATCCTTCAACCACCAGAAGAAAGGATAGAAGACCGGTGTATTTATCCTTCAACCACCAGAAGGAAGGATAGAAGACCGGTAATTGTGACCTTAAATCATCGTTATTCATGAGTTTTGTTCTTATTTCATGATTTGTTGATTCGATTGCACCTTGGACTTGCACATTTATCGGACTGACTGAATAAAATGGATGAGATTTGATTTTGGAGTTTCAGATACGGAGATGGTGAAGGAAAATTTCACGAAATTGCTTTTTGGGGGATGATTTTTCTTAGGGGAGGAAGGAGTTACGTTTCATCATATTTGGAAATGCTATTACAAATCTCTAATGGTGTAAGCATGAAGATAAGCCATTCTTTCTTTCTACACCTATAGTCATTGAATTTGAATATTTGACAAAGATATTTGATTTTGATTCTCTTTTTCTATACCTTTAGTTTATTCAAACATTAAACACTAATTATTGCAACTACAAGTCATAAAAAGTCGTTTCAAAACACTAATCCTAGATAGTAACACGATATTTGTAATTTTTTATTGTTAGGTTTGCAGCTGGATGCTTCTGGAAGTTTCGGGACTACTTCTCTTCTCAACGTATACTCACCTTGTCCTATTTTGGGCTGAGATATATCATCAGACGTGATATATATATATATATATATATATATATATATATATTATCTTCTTTAATCTTTTATTTGTAAATTGTTGATATAATCTTGCTATTTCCTTGCAATATGCAGCAGGCTAGAATTTGCCAACATATAAACTCAGGACCACTTATGTTTGTGTTGATATGGGAGTTTATTTCATTCAGGTTAGCTACCTGTACAAATACATGTTTCTGTATGCTGAAAATTTTGATCCATCTACTTAATACTCTGTAGATTGGGATATGTTTTACTTTACCGGGTCAAAAATGCAAAGGAATTAACTCATAATGAAATGGGTCAAATGCCGATCAAAACTATGTTTTCATAGCATAAAGCCTCCAAAATCAATGCATTCAAAAATGAGATTACTGAAACAACATGATTTTATTATTATATATTTAGCTGGTAGTGTTAGTGATATACATGTGTGAGTTTGCCTCACCATTTCATATGATGAAAGCTTGAATCTGTTTATTTATATGCTACAATTAGTTGTTATATATTGTTAGTAAGCAATTTACTCAAATCATACATAAACCATATTATATAACATAAGCAGGAAGTATTAATTAAGAATTTTAAATTTTCCCTCTTTTGTTACAGCTAAACAACATTCTATCACTAAGAGCCTTCCTTTTGATGATGTTCTTGGCTTCATATTAATTATCAAGTGAAAGTTTGTTAAGGAGTAATTCTAGATTTCCAGTGACATATATGAGAAGGGAGGGTGCCCTAAAAGAAAGAGAACTTTTATGTGGTTTTCTCATTTATCTGCTTATTCGGCCACTTTTCCTATCTGGATTTTATCATGAGGTGTAGGTATGTATGATATACAAGCTTTGAGTTGTTTCTCTTTCACTTCTCTCCATGTTATAGTCTTTGTATCTTTATCTATTATTTCCATGCTTATAGCATTTGGTTGTAATTTATTCTTATAGTTGTTGGTATATATTATAGTGTCATTCAGTTATCATAACTTGTGCATATAATTGTGCAACAACTTAGAGTGTAAAGTGATTTGTCGTTATGGTTGTATCGACCTAAGTCTAAGTATAAATTTCTAATGCTCTTTGCTGATGTTTGTTTCTTTTAGTCTATCTTGTAATCACTTAATTCAAGACACACCAAATGGGTTTAAGTTTCTGTATTTTTATGTTATGCAAATTAGAATTTTGATCAAATTTATAAACTATTGACATGGACAACAAGACTTACCTTTCCCCATACCCTTTTACATAATATGATTTTATCTCCAGAGATAGAACTACGATAATTGCCAATGAGGTATAATCTTCAATTCATCACCCAAATGATCGACATGCTTTTTTACAATCTTAAATGTTGAAGCTGCAAAATATAAAAGAAGCTTAGTTCTTTCCTTTCATTTGGAACAAATGATCTCATCTAAGTAACAGTTTGGTACAGTAGAGATGATGTTATCAAGTTTCTTCAAATTTATCTTTCGCAAAGCTAGCTATACCATGGTCCAATTGAGGTTAGTAACATGACTTTTAATATAAACTGTCACACCCCAACCTTGACGGCGGAATCGTCGAGGAGTGAGGGATAAGATTATTCACAGCCACATAACGCTATGTTTAAATGTAAATATTCAAATTAATAGTTTCAACAGGAATTACAAACATAAGTCTCAACCATGAAATACATTCAAGCATATATCAAAACATAACATAACATTTCATTTATTTAACTAGGTCCACGTCCTAGTTTTATTGCAAGCTTCAAAAGACCACTTTAAACTTGGGGGTTACCTGAAACATGATAAAAATAAAAGGTCAACTAAAAATAGTTGGTGAGTTTCCAAGGTTTTCATACATAATATGAAAAGATTATAAGTAGCAATTCATGTCATAGGTTATAAGCTAGTAAGGTTATAGAACACATATCTTTACAATCAAACCTCGACTTGATTACAAGTATATAAGCTTGGCTAAGTGTATTTGGTTCCCTAGTGCACAAGCATACGGCTCCTAGGAGTCGGCAATACCTCGACTTTAGCACCAATAGGCTTGTCAGGCCCAAAGATCTAAGACGTCGCCAGGCTAGCAATATTTAATGATTGTAACAAACTATGTATCTCATATAATCACTTACAATACACAAATAACCATGACAAGATATAAAAATGAATTGCAAGTGCTTTACAAGTCTCAAACGTTTATAAGTGTATGATGTATAAGTATCATGTTTCACCCCAAAATGGTGTGAAATAAAGTAAAAAGGGGCAAGGAAAACTCACTTGTCAAATAAGTATGTAATGACGTTTAATAAAAATAATAATAGGCGTCGTTCCAACGTGAATCGCACAAGTCACCTAAATATGTAATTTACGAGATGAAGATTAAGGTTAATATTATAATTTACGTTCAAATAAGAGTTTGGCTTTCAATATTTTTAAGGTTTTAATAAGTAATAAGTTTATAATGTATTTATTTACATTTTTAGTTTATTAAAAGAATTATATAAGTTATTATTTAGAATTGACTTTAAGTATAAACCATTGGTATGATTCACTTTTAATCAAGCTTTATAATCATTTAAAATTAATAGGAATAATGTTTTGATTAATAATAAATTATTAATCTAAACCTTTAGTTAGTATATTTTTAAAAATAATATTTGTAACTAATTCGTGAAATTTTAAATTATATAATTTCTACAGTTATCATGACAAAGCCTTAATTAATATAATGTCTCATACTATTATAAAGATTTATTATTTCCAGTCTAATAATCATTTAATTATTTTAGAAGGAAACAATTTAAGTATAAAGGTTAGATATACATTTTAAAAAAATAACATTTGGATCAAATGTTTTATTATTTATTATTTGAATAAGAATTTAATAAGCTAAAATAAGAAAATAATCCAATTGAAATGTTTTGTTAAGATAAACAAATTTTAAAGTCTATTTTATAAGTTATTTAACTAGCTATATTATTTGTTTTAATAAAATAGTATATAGTGTTAAGATATTATAAGAAATAAATTTTCAGAAATTGGTTTGATGTTAAAAAAATATTTAAAGTTTATAAAAATTATTTATATTTATTAAAAATTTTCTAAAATAAAATATGTGGCTGAAAAGCCTTAAAAAAATGACTTGAAGGTGCCCGGGTTCAAACCCGGGACCTCAAGTGTAGAATGCGCACGGGGTACCAGCAGACCAAGGCCTAAGCCACGGTTGGTAATGGGTTTTAAATCTTAAAACCCTTGAATACAAACCTCCCCCAAACCCGTAAACCCTAGAAACTGGTTCGATCAAATTGAACCCCATTCGAACATTGTAATAGATCGAGGGGTTAGGGCTTTTGATCCTCATATGGAATCGAGTATAAAGGTGATTTACTTACCTGAATGGTGATGGATTGAAGACAAACTGAACGAAGAACAGACGCGACGAGAGGGTGTTTGATTCGAGGAGTTTAGATGTGTTTCGAGTGGAATTGAGTTCATCAAGTGATTAGAATTAGATATAAGATTGTTTGTGCGTGTTTATTTGACTTAATTTAATGTGTAGTGCGATCGATGGACTGTTAAAGTAGCCGACCACGTGGGGAAGGAACAGGGATGAATCGCACTGAAATTTTTAGATTAAACTTGAGGCACGAGTTCGAATCTCCCACGTGAATGTGTTGGGGTGTTTGTTTCGATTAAAAATCGAGTGGTTTGGCTGCTGCGGGCTCGCCGAAGCCGTTGGTCGGCGGTGAGAAGTCCGACGGGGAAAGGGGGGGGGGGGCGGTTTGGGTGTTTGAATAATTTACACAAATGGTCCCTGTACTTTCAAACTCTATTATTTTATGTAATAAATCATTATTCAAAGTTTTCAAAATGACAAAACGACCCCCTGCACTTTAATTCTAAGTTATTATTATTATTATTATTATTATTATTATTAATATTAATATTATTATTATTATTATTATTAATATTATTATTACCATTAACATTATGGTTATTATTTTTATAATTAAACTAGTATTATTATTACTATTATTATTAGTTATTATTATTATTAGTTATTATTATTATGTTTTTGTAATTAACTATTATTATTATTATTATCTTATTATTATTTTATTATTTATTATTAGCAAAACTAACTTTAAATTATTCAAAATTACAAGATGTTACAGTCTCCCCAACTTAAAGAATTTCGTCTCAAAATTAAAAATGAAATTATGCGAATAAATACAGGTATTTATTCTTCATGTGCTCCTCACGTTCCCAAGTAAATTCAGCGCCACGCTTATTCTCCCAACGAACCTTGACGATTGGGGTTGTGGTGGTTCTAGTCTTCTTCATAATACGATCCATAACTTCAACGGGTTTCTCGACAAAGTGTAATGACTCGTCGATCTGGATGTCATCCAACGGGACATGCAGACCTTCGTCAGCCAGACACTTCCTCAAATTCGAGACATGGAACACAGGATGAATTCCACTAAGGTCGGAAGGTAATTCCAGTTTGTAAGCCACTTTTCCAATCCTTTTCAGAATCTTGAAAGGTCCTACAAATCTTGGAGCCAGTTTACCCTTCCTTCCAAAGCGAACAACACCCTTCCACGGTGAAACCTTAAGAAGAACCATCTCCCCAACTTGGAATTCCAATGGCTTACGTCGCTTATCAGCATAGCTCTTTTGTCGACTTCTTGCCACTTCAAGGTTCTTCTGGATGATAAAAACTTTATCGGTCGTCTCTTGTATGAGTTCAGAACCCGTGATGAAGTTTTCACCAATGTCGGTCCAGCAGATCGGTGAACGACATTTTCGACCATAAAGTGCTTCGAATGGTGCCATCTTGATACTCGAGTGATAACTATTGTTATACGAAAATTCCGCAAGCGGTAGATGCGTATCCCAATCACCACCAAAGTCAAGGACACACAGGCGTAGCAAATCCTCCAGGGTTTGGATCGTTCGCTCGGTTTGACCATCAGTTTGAGGATGGTAAGCCGTGCTTAGATCTAGTTGTGTACCCAAGAGTTCTTGCATAGACAACCAAAAATGCGAAATGAATCGAGCGTCTCGGTCGGATATGATGTGAAGAGGCAACCCATGACGACTTACAATTTCATCAACGTATATCCGAGCCAACCTTGATGTCTTGTAAGTGTCACGTATGGGTATAAAATGTGCCGATTTGGTCAATCGGTCAACGATCACCCATATGCTATCATGTCCTCGAGAGGTTCGGGGTAGTTTAGTTATGAAGTCCATGGATATGTGTTCCCACTTCCACATAGGAATCTCGGGTTGTTCAAGTAACCCACTTGGACGTTGATGTTCGGCTTTAACCTTCGTACACGTGAGGCACTTAGCTACATAAGTCGCTATGTCTTTCTTCATTCCAGGCCACCAATATTGACCACGCAGGTCCATGTACATTTTATCGGAGCCAGGATGAATAGAATAACGAGTTTGATGAGCTTCGTTCATGACAAGGGTACGAAGATTATCACGATTTGGAACCCAAATTCGATTCGCAAAGTACATCAACCCATTAGGTTTCGTCTCCAGTTGAGTTAGAAGGTTATGCTCCAGTTTATCCTTCATTCTTCCTTCTTGTTGAATCATTTGTTGAGCCTCCAAGATACTAGACTCAATGTCACTATCTATTCTCAGATTTTGTAGAAGTACGGTAGCTTTGTTGACATCTAGTCGAATTTCAGTATCGAATCTTCTTAAAGTATCAAACCACGGTCGTCGATCGCGAATCTCTTGAAACAAGGTCTTCTTGTTATGGACTTTACGACTTAGTGCATCGACTACGATATTTGCCTTCCCAGGGTGGTAACGAATGTCACAGTCATAATCATTAATCAACTCAATCCAACGACGTTGTCTCATATTGAGATCTTTTTGATTAAAAACATGTTGAAGGCTTTTGTGATCGGTGTAGACTATACATTTCGTACCATAAAGGTAATGCCTCCAAATCTTCAAGGCAAAAACAACAGCACCAAGCTCGAGATCGTGGGTTGTGTAATTCACCTCGTGAACCTTCAATTGTCTTGATGCATAAGCTATGACCTTTCCTCGTTGCATAAGCACGCAACCAAGGCCTTGTTTTGATGCATCACAATATACGGTGAAATCATCGTTTCCATCGGGTAGCGTCAAGATAGGAGCATTGCACAGTTTGTGCTTTAACGCTTCAAAAGCTTCTTCTTGTTCGGGCCCCCACTCGAATGGTTTATTCTTTTGTGTCAAGGAAGTGAGTGGCTTCGCGATCCTTGAAAAGTTGGCGATGAATCGCCGGTAATAACCAGCAAGACCAAGGAAAGAACGAATCTCGGTCGGAGTCATGGGAACACACCAATTCTTCACAGCTTCCACCTTCGCAGGGTCAACGTGAATTCCTTGGCTATTCACCACGTGTCCTAGAAATTGAACTTCCTCGAGCCAGAAATCACACTTAGAGAACTTCGCGTACAGTTGTTCCTTCTTCAACAGATCGAGGATTTGACGGAGATGAAGTTCATGATCGGAACGGGACTTGGAATAAATAAGAATGTCGTCGATGAAAACGATGACAAATTTGTCTAGGTATGGCTTGCACACCGGTTCATAAGATCCATAAAGACCGTAGGAGCATTTGTTAAGCCGAAAGGCATAACCGTAAACTCATAGTGTCCATAACGAGTACGGAACACGGTCTTTGGGATGTCATCATCATGGACTCGTAATTGATGATATCCAGAACGTAGATCAATCTTCGAGAATATAGCAGCTCCTTGAAGTTGATCAAACAGATCGTCGATATGAGGAAGAGGATACCGGTTCTTGATGGTCAACTTGTTGAGCTCCCGGTAATCGATACACATACGGAATGACCCATCTTTCTTCTTCACAAATAAGACCGGTGCACCCCAAGGAGAAGAACTAGGGCGGATAAACCCCTTCTCGGATAATTCCTGGAGTTGGCTAGAGAGTTCTTGCATTTCAGATGGTGCAAGTCGATATGGTGACTTAGCCACGGGGTTTGCTCCTGGTATCAAGTCGATTTTAAACTCGACTTCACGTACGGGAGGTAAACCACTAAGGTCATTGGGAAATACTTCAGGAAAGTCTCGTACGATAGGGACATCATTAAGTTCTTCCCTTTGACTTTTGTGTTGACCACGTAAGCTAAGAAGGCCATATACTTCTTGCTTAAGCACTTTCGGGCTTGAGTGCAAGACATGAGTTTAAGTCCTTTGGAAGATTTTTCACCGAACACTTTCAAAGTATCCCAAGAGGGTAACGATATACGAATGCACTTCTCGAAACAAACGATCTCGGCATGGTATTTGGCTAACCAATCCATACCAATGATGACGTCAAAGCTTCCAAGTTTCATAGGAATAAGATCAATAAGGAAATCGTGCGTGTCAAGACTTAAGATGCAATCACGGATAACGACATCCATTGTGATCGGCTTTCCATCAGCAACTTCAACGGTGAGAGGTCTTTCTAGTTTCGTATGTGGCTTAGCAAGTATAGGTTCAAACTCTAATGAAACAAAACTCCTATCGGCTCCAGAATCAAATAGGACATAGGCATAAGTCTTATTAATAAGAAACATACCTGTTTAATTTTAAGGTATTTAACGATACAAGTACTGTATGAAAAGAATAGGATCACAATAGTCAAAAGTAAGTTAACATACCATTCACTACATCGTTGTTTGCTTATGCTTGGTTAGCGTTGATGTTGAAAGCACGTCCTCGAGCTTGCGGCACATTACCCACAAGGCGAGGGCATTGTGGGCGGAAATGACCAGGTTCCCCACAATTGTAGCAAACACGGTTTGTGACCATGGCGGCGTTGTTAGGCGCACGGTGACAAGTCGCCACCCAGTGACTATATTTACCACATAAGGTACAGATACGGCATGGTTGATTCCCGGATGATGATATCTACACGTGTTGCACATAGGTTGCGGACCAGCATAGGCTCTAGCCCCAAGCACTTGTGCCACAGGCGTAGCGACAGGTACAAGTTGTCTTTGGGGTTGTTTGGGTGCAGCTAAGACATAGTTGCGTGCTGTTGTAAACTTATGCTTCTTGTTGTTGTTGTTGTTGTTGTTGTGAGACGGTTCAGCTTTAGTCTCCTTAACGGCCTCAGTAGCCGTCTTTTCCACCTTCTTTGCACCCTTCACAGACATGGTGCCCGCTCGTATATGATTCTCGGTGAGTTGAGCGGTGATAGTTATGGTTTCCTCCAAGGTTGTGGGTCGGCTACCCACCACAGTTTATGAACTTCTCATTGTTGCGGGGGATAGTGTCGACCATATGGGGCAGTAGTAAACTCAACTCATGATGCCTAGTTGAGTAGGCCAAATGGTCACCACCATCATGCTTCAAGTTCCAAAACTCTTCCTCCAACTTTTGCAGTTCGCTTCTCGGGCAGAACTTCGCGATGGCGATGTTCTTGAACTCTTCCCAAGTAAGTGCCAGAATAGCATCAGCTCCTCGTTTTCTCTTCTCGCTATTCCACCAGGTAAGTGCCCTTTGTTGAAACATACTAGTGGCATAACGGACTTTGAGTGCCTCGGGACACTCACAATTGACAAAAGTGTTCTCCATGCTTTCGAACCACTCAAGAAGACCAGTGGCTCATTCCTTGCCACTAAAACTAGTGGGCTTGCAAGAGCTAAAGTGCTTGAAAGTGCAAGTTTGGTTGCTACGGCCTTGGTTTGCACTATTTTCCCGTGGCCGTTGCTGTTGTTCGCGACATTGGCTATCATAGTGCTGCTGAGTTCAGCCATCATATTCTGGATGACCGCAGCCATTTGCCGGGTAATCATGGCGGCAAGTTTACGGTCGGATCTTCTTCGGTTTCCGAGATGGCGAGACATACTGGAAAATACGAATTAGATTAGGAACGGGTAAAAGGACAATAAGGATAGACAGTTAAAGTAAGAATCATGAATTATACGGAATGTTTCCAGTCGGTAACGCATCACCATTTGAAAACGTTGGCACGTCAAGGTGAATTGACCCATTTGCCTTAGAAACTTGTGTGTGTTGACCATAGTTTATCACTCATCCAGAAATCCCCAGGTAAGCGTAACTGGTCTCGTAGGATTTATACGAAACGCTTACCTTAGCCCGAAGGCTTTTTGCCAGGAAATCCAGAATACAGGTATTTATGTGTCACACAACAGTTCTTAGGTTTATGGAATCAAAACCTTGATTAGATTTATATAGATTAGACATATCGTCTAAAGATTCAAGTCATAAGCATAAGCATAAGATTCCACACGTCGTCGAGAATAAGATTAAGAGGTTCATATTCGGGGGGAGTCAAAGAGTCAAATATAAGTTTTGGGAGACATATAGAAATGTTTAGGCAATCCTATGCTAAGGCATCAAATTACACATAAGGAGACATAGCATTATGTAGCATGTAAACCATATAATTTACAAGATAGAAATATAATTCTATAAGGTTCATGCATATGCTATAGTCTAGGTCACCATTTCTAATAACCTAAATCCCTATAGTTATGGGCTCTGATACCAATCTGTCACACCCAACCTTGACGGCGGAATCGTCAAGGTGTGAGGGATAAGATTGTTCACAGCCACATAACGCTATGTTTAAATGTAAATATTCAAATTAATAGTTTCAACAGGAATTACAAACATAAGTTTCAACCATGAAATACATTCAAGCATGTGACAACCCGGAATTTTTTTATTTAGTATAATAATTAGGTGATTTTACAAATTAGCATTTATATTTTTTTATTATTGAATAATATTAATAATAATAAAAAAAGCAATGATAATAATAATAATAATATTATTATTAAAAATAATGTTAATAATGATAATAATAATAATAATGAAAATATTATTATTATTAATAATTTATAAGAATTTATTAAAAATTGGATTTATAAGTCCAGGGGGAATTTCTGTAATTTTTAAAACTTGGTTTTAAAAACTTAAAACATAGATTTTAAACATTTCAAACCACAGGGACCATTCTGTAAATTGTTCAAAACCCAACCCCATTTCCCACCCGTCGCCCCTCTGCTCCCGCCGGCGACATCTCCGGCCAACTCCGGCAAACCCCAACATACAAAACTAGTCGGTTTTTGACCAAATTAAACACCCCGACATTTTCACATGCGTGATTCGAACCTGTCCCCCTCTTAATTTGAATAATGGAATTACCTAACCCACTAAACCACTCACCTCACTTTCGGCCAAAAGAACCGGCCACGATCATCCACTAACACTAATAAAAATCGAATTAATTGAGTATAAATGGACGCATATCGGCCTCTAATCTATTGCACCATTCAATTCCTATTGAATCAAACAAAAACACTCTGTTCGATCACCCTCTTTCTTTCGAACCTGCAACCTATTCGAAGGCCCTGATACAAACATTCTAACCAGGAATTGATAAGAGGCTTTTGTTCATTGAACGTATTAGAAGCTTCCTGTACAAGGAATTTGACTCGCATCATCGTTTGCACCCCGAATCATTTACCCTCGGTCGCGACTGTTCTACCTAGTGTCCATCATCAATTCGAATCCAATTCTGGTAATTAAACACACCGACATGCTCGATTTTAGGTGGGGATAAAAAGCCCCATGTTTATTTCTATGATTACTGTCGAATTGGGTTTCGATTTTGGATTCAAAGATCTAGGGTTCTTCGGATTCGGGGGGGATTGTTGAGGTTGTGTTTAAAGAATTTAAAACCCGGATATTACCGCGGCCACGGCCTTTGGTTCACCGGTTCCCTGTCCACTATCCAACCGAGAGGTCCCGGGTTCGACCCCGGGCTACCTCATTTATTTTTTAGTAGCTTTTTAAGCTTCTAAAAATTATAAAAAAAAATTTCTAAAAATTATAAAATCATTTTATGAACTCTGATTATTTTTAATCATCAGATTTAATTTTCTGCAATTTTTCTTTAATTTTAATATTTCTAAAACATTATAACAAATGTTATTTTTGGAATATTTCATGTAAAATGGACTTTGATTTTTGGTTTAAATTAATAAATTATTATTGGCCAAATGTTACTCTAAATTATAAGTTTAAATCTTGTTACTTAAAATAATTATAGAAATTATTTACACTTCATATTTAAGATTTACCCGTTCTTATAAATACTTCAAATACGTGAAATTATTTAAATGAAATAATATTTTTCATGGAATTACAATATAAGGGATTCGATTATTAAAATTTTACCTATATATTAAAAACCCCAAATTCTTATCGAAACCCTAGTTCGCGTATGATCGTTGAACCTTATTAATAACCTAAATCTTAAAATATATATATATATACTGAATGAAACACAGGTTAATTGGAAACCCGATCTTTTGTGATTGCAATTACTTGTTGCTCTACACTCGAGGTGAGTTCCACGGCCCCTTTTTACTTTCTTTCCTTTTGGGGGAGAAAACATGCAAACATATTTTTATTATTGATATCGCTTGTTATGTTAGTGCGAAACGCATTTGAAAGTCCTTACAGTATCAAACCGTTAGTAACGCGATTAGCGAGGTAATTTTGAGTAGTACTACTGGGTCTGACAAACCCCGCCCGGGCTAGTCGCGCTAGCTTGATTGGAGGTCGAACGGGTGCTAAATTGACCTGTAACGATTGCCACGGTCGGTTAAGACGTGGTGGAAAGGCACTAAACACACACAGTCAGCTTCGGTTTGAAACACTAACTAACTTGTTTATAGGCTCGCGACCTATCGATATGCTTTATATACTAAACCATGTGAAACGCTTTTCTGACACAGTTCTGTTGATGAAACATATGAAACGCTTTCTGGTACATTTCTTGTTGATTAAAACCTGTGGACTCACCAACTTTATGTTGACACATTTTAGCATGTTTTCTCAGGTCACAGAAACGCACAAGATTAAGAACTCAGCTAGGATGCATGCATGGCATACATCACAACACAACTGGTTTAATTTGTGAAACGCTATTGATCCTTATGGTTGAAACGCATGTTGAAACGATTCACTGTTGATTTCTATATTTCGAAACGCTTCCGCAAGTTTGAAACACTCATGTTTGATTTAAACAACTAATGGTTAATGTGATGTTTTGTAACTACTGTGTTTGGTGTAACTAATGCTATCTAAGATCCTGGTGTGTCACACGCCTGACGGTAAAATCCCGTTAGCGGATTTTGAGGGTGTGACAGATTGGTATCAGAGCATTAGTTATAGCGAACTAAAATGGACTTTGCATCTCATTTGCATTGCATTTTAGACTATAGCTGGATTTGCATTAGTTACACACACATAGATTACTAAGCTTATTAACTTTAGATGCCTGAGAACTGTTGCTTTAACATATTCCTGTGACACATAGATACCTGAGGAAAAGAAACTGATAACTCGTGCCTTTAATTTCTCTCTAAAGTATTATTCCATGAACCAAAGAAATTTGTGTGACACATAGACACCTGTATTCTGGATTCCTGGCAAAAGGCCCTCGGGCTAAGGCAAGCATATCGCATATATCTCATTGCGAGACCTGGTATGCTTACCTGGGGATTTCTGGGATGAGTGATAAACTATGGTCAATATACACAAATATCTAGGTCACATGTATCATCCTCGACTAATAAGAGGGGTAGGGAGTTCCGCTCACTCACTTCCAACAACTACACATGATTCTTCCCTCTCGGAGTTGAGGCAACGACAACCCGAATCCACCATTACCACTTGGAAACGCGAAACTCTTTTCAAACACACACGATGACAAACAAGGAGAACAACACACATTACTTCCTTAACTCTATCGTACTTGTCTCGGTTCTCATGAAGCCTCACTATCGATGTGCAAACAAATCCTCTATTCCTACTAGTATGAAACAAATTAATGTTATTAATAGTTATCATTCGATAGTGACTGTCGTACATTGTGAATTGAAGAATCATGTATGGAAGGAGACCTGGACGCCCGAGAGGACACGGAAACATCAACCTGACTCAAGCTGAGTTGGATGCCATCATTAATGAGCGAGTTACTAATACGCTCACAGCCTATGAACAGATCCGCAACCAGAACCAGAACAACCAGAATCTGAATCAAGGAGGCCCAACAGCCTGTACCTACAAGATGTTTATGGACTGTAAGCCTCACTCTTTCAGCGGTTCTGAAGGTGCTGTCACACTACTTCGCTGGCTAGAGAAGCTCGAATCAGTGTTCGCCATGTGCAACTGTCCTGCTGGAAGTCGTGTCAAGTACGCCTCCGGCACACTGGAAGGACCAGCTTTGACATGGTGGAACTCACAGGTCCAGACTTTAGGACTTGATGCTGCTAACGGTATGCCTTGGGATGATTTCAAAACACTGATGAAAGAAGAATATTGCCCCAGAAACGAGGTCCAAAGCTAGAAGCAGAGTTTTGGAATCTCAAAATGACTGGCTCTGAAATTGAGGAGTACACGACTCGTTCACACGAGTTGGCTACTCTATGTCCCCAAATGGTGACCCCGGCCTACAAACGGATTGAAAAGTACATTGATGGCCTAGCTCCTCAAATCCAAGCTAGTGTTATAGCTGCTGATCCTGCCACTATTCAGCAGGCTATTCGACTGGCTCACAAGCTCACTGATCAGGCAGTGGCACATGGTGTCCTACCTAAATGTGGCGCCACCTCTGGACCATTCGAACACAAAAGGAAATGGGATGGTAACAACAGTAAGTCTTCAAGCTCCGATCAACAACCAATCAGAAAGTTTGATTCATCTAGAAGCTTCACAAACAACAATCGGAACAACAACAACAACGGTCAAGGATCGAGCAACTATGTTGGCAAAAACCCAAAATGTAACAAATGCAACTTCCATCATTATGGTCAGTGTGATCGTTTTCGTTGCCAAAGATGTGGCAAGACGGGTCATATTGCTAGGGATTGCATGGGTGATCTAATGGCTAGGCAACAACCTCAACAACGCCAGGGCGGAGAGACTAGGGGCTGTTATGAGTGTGGTAAGGAGGGCCACTACAGGAAGGATTGCCCACAACTGAGGAATGGAAACAGGGGCAATGATGGAAACAACAACAATGGAAATGATGCCAAAGGTCGAGTTTTTGTGATTGGTTCTGGTGAGGCAAGGGATGATCAGGATGTGGTTACTGGTACGTTTCCTCTGAATGGTCGTTTTGCTTCTATACTGTTTGATATCGGTGCCGATAAGAGTTTTGTTCCCAACAAGTTTATTAAATTCCTAGACGTAACCTTAGTTGATATGGAACCTAGTTACACTGTAGAATTAACTGATAGGAAACTAATTGAGGCAACTCACATCATTAAGGGATGTAAACTCGGATTATCTGGACATAAGTTAGGAATAGATCTGATGCCTGTCACACTTGGAAGTTTTGATGTAGTCGTTGGCATGGATTGGTTATCTAAAAACCAAGCCGAAATTTTCTGTCATAAGAAGTCTGGTTAATCTTACCATGAGATAACAATCATGAGTATTACAAGTTTCTATTCTATACCCTAGGGTGCTAGGATCATAATTCTAGTAAGACCTTGTTAAGGGTAACAAAACATTACTAACCCTTGCTATTACTTAAGTCCTGTTCTACTTAGAGCCTTCATGGTATTTCCAATCATTTTAAGATACATACCTCCACTTAGTATTTCGGTAACTGAGGAACTGATTGAATACTTAGAATGGAAGTGAACTACAGGAAATATAGAAGAGTGATGAAACTTATTGTACATAATCTTTGGGATGATGCTAAGGAAAATTAGGATGTCGTGTAACCGGTTTAAGCACATTCTTAGTATACGGTGATGCTTATATATAGGGTTATTGAGGTGAGTTCAAAGCCTTGGTGATTGAGTACTGTTACTTAAGGAATGAAATGCAAAAGTTGGAAGTGTAATGGTAGGGTTAGGTCGTGCTCTTTATACCGACAAACTCCATGAATTGACAAAGCTGATGTCATACCTTATGACATTAGACCAAATAGAATTAAGAAGGACACTGGGAAAATCTAGTGAGTAGTAGAAAGAAGTTGGAGGGTTGAACAAGCAATCTAGCGGTAAGGTAGACAAGAATGCTAATGTTGTAAACCTAGCTATGTTGGTTAATATGATTAAGCTAACATGCGTTAAACAGGGACATTAAGAAGGTTGGAGTTCCGACCATTACCATAAGTGTGCCCTAGGTCGATTAGGACCCAAGAACAAGTTAGAAGCAATCAAAATTAGGAAATGGCTATAGCTAGAAAGTAAGAACAGTTAAATTATGGAAATTATTGACCGAGAGGTCAAGACACTCAAACACAGTCGTATCCCTATTGTCAAAGTTCGGTGGAACTCCCGGCGTGGTCCTGAGTACACTTGGGAACGAGAGGACGAAATGATGCGCAAGTATCCTAACCTGTTCAAGGATGCGGTCAGTACATCTTAATTTTCGGGACGAAATTCCTCTAACAGGGGGATGATGTGACAACCCGGAATTTTTTTTATTTAGTATAATAATTAGGTGATTTTACAAATTAGCATTTATATTTTTTTATTATTGAATAATATTAATAATAATAAAAAAAACAATGATAATAATAATAATAATATTATTATTAAAAATAATGTTAATAATGATAATAATAATAATAATGAAAATATTATTATTATTAATAATTTATAAGAATTTATTAAAAATTGGATTTATAAGTCCAGGGGGAATTTCTGTAATTTTTAAAACTTGGTTTTAAAAACTTAAAACATAGATTTTAAACATTTCAAACCACAGGGACCATTCTGTAAATTGTTCAAAACCCAACCCCCTTTCCCACCCGTCGCCCCTCTGCTCCGCCGGCGACATCTCCGGCCAACTCCGGCAAACCCCAACATACAAAACTAGTCGGTTTTTGACCAAATTAAACACCCCGACATTTTCACATGCGTGATTCGAACCTGTCCCCCTCTTAATTTGAATAATGGAATTACCTAACCCACTAAACCACTCACCTCACTTTCGGCCAAAAGAACCGGCCACGATCGTCCACTAACACTAATAAAAATCGAATTAATTGAGTATAAATGGACGCATATCGGCCTCTAATCTATTGCACCATTCAATTCCTATTGAATCAAACAAAAACACTCTGTTCGATCACCCTCTTTCTTTCGAACCTGCAACCTATTCGAAGGCCCTGATACAAACATTCTAACCAGGAATTGATAAGAGGCTTTTGTTCATTGAACGTATTAGAAGCTTCCTGTACAAGGAATTTGACTCGCATCATCGTTTGCACCCCGAATCATTTACCCTCGGTCGCGACTGTTCTACCTAGTGTCCATCATCAATTCGAATCCAATTCTGGTAATTAAACACACCGACATGCTCGATTTTAGGTGGGGATAAAAAGCCCCATGTTTATTTCTATGATTACTGTCGAATTGGGTTTCGATTTTGGATTCAAAGATCTAGGGTTCTTCGGATTCGGGGGGGATTGTTGAGGTTGTGTTTAAAGAATTTAAAACCCGGATATTACCGCGGCGACGGCCTTTGGTTCACCGGTTCCCTGTCCACTATCCAACCGAGAGGTCCCGGGTTCGACCCCGGGCTACCTCATTTATTTTTTTAGTAGCTTTTTAAGCTTCTAAAAATTATAAAAAAAAATTTCTAAAAATTATAAAAATCATTTATGAACTCTGATTATTTTTAATCATCAGATTTAATTTTCTGCAATTTTTCTTTAATTTTTAATATTTCTAAAACATTATAGCAAATGTTATTTTTGGAATATTTCATGTAAAATGGACTTTGATTTTTGGTTTAAATTAATAAATTATTATTGGCCAAATGTTACTCTAAATTATAAGTTTAAATCTTGTTACTTAAAATAATTATAGAAATTATTTACACTTCATATTTAAGATTTACCCATTCTTATAAATACTTCAAATACGTGAAATTATTTAAATGAAATAATATTTTTCATGGAATTACAATATAAGGGATTCGATTATTAAAATTTTACCTATATATTAAAAACCCCAAATTCTTATCGAAACCCTAGTTCGCGTATGATCGTTGAACCTTATTAATAACCTAAATCTTAAAATATATATATATACTGAATGAAACACAGGTTAATTGGAAACCCGATCTTTTGTGATTGCAATTACTTGTTGCTCTACACTCGAGGTGAGTTCCACGACCCCTTTTTACTTTCTTTCCTTTTTAGGGGAGAAAACATGCAAACATATTTTTATTATTGATATCGCTTGTTATGTTAGTGCGAAACGCATTTGAAAGTCCTTACAGTATCAAACCGTTAGTAACGCGATTAGTGAGGTAATTTTGAGTAGTACTACTGGGTCTGACAAACCCCGCCCGGGCTAGTCGCGCTAGCTTGATTGGAGGTCGAACGGGTGCTAAATTGACCTGTAACGATTGCCACGGTCGGTTAAGACGTGGTGGAAAGGCACTAAACACACACAGTCAGCTTCGGTTTGAAACACTAACTAACTTGTTTATAGGCTCGCGACCTATCGATATGCTTTATATACTAAACCATGTGAAACGCTTTTCTGACACAGTTCTGTTGATGAAACATATGAAACGCTTTCTGGTACATTTCTTGTTGATTAAAACCTGTGGACTCACCAACTTTATGTTGACACATTTTAGCATGTTTTCTCAGGTCACAGAAACGCACAAGATTAAGAACTCAGCTAGGATGCATGCATGGCATACATCACAACACAACTGGTTTAATTTGTGAAACGCTATTGATCTTATGGTTGAAACGCATGTTGAAACGATTCACTGTTGATTTCTATATTTCGAAACGCTTCCGCAAGTTTGAAACACTCATGTTTGATTTAAACAACTAATGGTTTAATGTGATGTTTTGTAACTACTGTGTTTGGTGTAACTAATGCTATCTAAGATCCTGGTGTGTCACACGCCTGACGGTAAAATCCCGTTAGCGGATTTTGAGGGTGTGACAAAGCATATATCAAAACATAACATAACATTTCATTTATTTAACTAGGTCCACGTCCTAGTTTTATTGCAAGCTTTAAAAGACCACTTTAAACTTGGGGGTTACCTGAAACATGATAAAAATAAAAGGTCAACTAAAAATAGTTGGTGAGTTTCCAAGGTTTTCATACATAATATGAAAATATTATAAGTAGCAATTCATGTCATAGGTTATAAGCTAGTAAGGTTATAGAACACATATCTTTACAATCAAACCTCGACTTGATTACAAGTATATAAGATTGGCTAAGTGTATTTGGTTCCCTAGTGCACAAGCATACGGCTCCTAGGAGTCGGCAATACCTCGACTTTAGCACCAAATAGGCTTGTCAGGTCCAAAGATCTAAGACGTCATCAGGCTAGCAATATTTAATGATTGTAACAAACTATGTATCTCATATAATCACTTACAACACACAAATAACCATGACAAGATATAAAGATGAATTGCAAGTGCTTTACAAGTCTCAAATGTTTATAAGTGTAGATATATAAGTATCATGTTTCACCCCAAAATGATGTGAAATAAAGTAAAAAGGGGCAAGGAAAACTCACTTGTCAAATAAGTATGTAATGACGTTTAATAAGAATAATAATAGGCGTCGTTCCAACGTGAATCGTCACAAGTCACCTAAATATGTAATTTACGAGAATAAGATTAAGGTTAATATTATAATTTACGTTCAAATAAGAGTTTGGCTTTCAATATTTTTAAGGTTTTAATAAGTAATAAATTTATAATGTAATTATTTACATTTTTAGTTTATTAAAAGAATTATATAAGTTATTATTTTAGAATTGACTTTAAGTATAAACCATTGGTATGATTCACTTTAATCAAGCTTTATAATCATTTAAAATTAATAGGAATAACGTTTGATTAATAATAAATTATTAATCTAAACCTTTAGTTAGTATATTTTTAAAAATAATATTTGTAACTAATTCGTGAAATTATAAATTATATAATTTCTATAGTTATCATAACAAAGCCTTAATTAATATAATGTCTCATACTATTATAAAGGTTTATTATTTCCAGTCCAATAATCATTTAATTATTTTTAGAAGGAAACAATTTAAGTATAAAGGTTAGATATACATTTTAAAAAAATAACATTTGGATCAAATGTTTTATTATTTATTATTTGAATAAGAATTTAATAAGCTAAAATAAGAAAATAATCCAATTGAAATGTTTTGTTAAGATAAATAAATTTTAAAGTCTATTTTATAAGTTATTTAACTAGGTATATTATTTGTTTTAATAAAATAGTATATAATGTTAAGATATTATAAGAAATAAATTTTCAGAAATTGGATTGATGTTAAAAAAAATATTTAAAGTTTATAAAAATTATTTTATATTTATTAAAAATTTTCTAAAATAAAATATGTGGCTGAAAAGCCTTAAAAAATTACTTGAAGGTGCTCGGGTTCGAACCCGGGACCTCAAGTGTAGAATGCGCACGGGGGTACCAGCAGACCAAGGCCTAAGCCGCGGTTGGTAATGGGTTTTAAATATTAAAACCCTTGAATACAAACCTCCCCCAAACCCGTAAACCCTAGAAACTGGTTCGATCAAATTGAACCCCATTCGAACATTGTAATCGATCGAGGGGTTAGGGCTTTTGATCCTCATATGGAATCGAGTATAAAGGTGATTTTACTTACCCGAATGGTGATGGATTGAAGAACAGACGCGACGAGAGGGTGTTTGATTCGAGGAGTTTAGATGTGTTTCGAGTGGAATTGAGTTCATCAACTGATTAGGATTAGATATAAGATTGTTTGTGTGTGTTTATTTGACTTAATTAATGTGTAGTGCGATCGATGGACTGTTAAAGTAGCCGACCACGTGGGGAAGGAACAGGGATGAATCGCACTGAAATTTTTAGATTAAACTTGAGGCACGAGTTCGAATCTCCCACGTGAATATGTTGGGGTGTTGTTTCGATTAAAAATCGAGTGGTTTGGCTGCTGCGGGCTTGCCGGAGTCGTTGGCCGGCGGCGAGAAGTCCGACGGGGAAAAAGGGGGGGGGGCGGTTTGGGTGTTTGAATAATTTACACAAATGGTCCCTGTACTTTCAAACGCTATTATTTTATGTAATAAATCTTTATTCAAAGTTTTCAAAATGACAAAACGACCCCTGCACTTTAATTCTAAGTTATTATTATTATTATTATTATTATTATTATTAATATTATTATTATTATTATTAATATTATTATTATTATTAATATTGTTATTACCATTAACATTATGGTTATTATTTTTATAATTAAACTAGTATTATTATTACTATTATTATTAGTTAGTATTATTATTATTAGTTATTATTGTTATTTTTTGTAATTAACTATTATTATTATTATTATTTTATTATTTATTATTAGCAAAACTGACTTTAAATTAATTCAAAATTACAAGATGTTACATACACAAATAGATATTATGGGTGAATGTTATTGATACAAATTTTAGTTTTGTTTGTTTACTTGTTACAAGTCTAACGACGTCGTCCTCGATAATTTCAAGATGTTTTAATTATAATTCTTTAATTTTTGTGTGTGAATTTGAAATTTTTATTTACTTGCTTTTGTGTTTATCAAACTAGCAATTGTATTTGTAAACTATTTATAGGTTTCATCCAAACTGCTTCCACTGTTAGCTCTTGCATCTCTTCTTTTAAGAATTTACAGTCTCCCTTATAAATGTTTTTGTACAATCTGGAAAATGAATAATTCTAAAAAGAAGATGGTTGGATCAAAGGTTTTTTTGTTTGCTTTTGGTTGTAGGGTACTATTTATAATGCATTAGCAGATAAGGAGTGTTATGGTCTAGAGACCCCAAATGCTTGAATGACATATATTTTGTTAATAAGGTGGATCTTTTTCTATAGGTATAACACATTTATACATGTGCCTTAGTGTATCTATAGAATGGTTTTGACTGAAAAATGGAAACTAATAGGCTTTAGTAAATGTTGATGGTGAGCTATCAAACTTAGTACATGTTCATGTTTTAACTGAAGTGAATGATCGCCTTGCTTATGACAAGCCTGCAATTATTAGAAAGGTATTAACAATAGTTGTCATTTCTACGCCACATATTATATATGAATATGTCATCTGATTTTGTATTTTCTATTGTAATGTTCATGTTTTGTATGATCTAAAATATTGTCTATTATTACAATCAACTTGCAGAGTAGATTATTTAAACTTTTGTGAAACTCAATTGTAACTTAATTTTTTAATTGGACAAGTTGATGGTCAAAACCTACCCATTCTTATTGCTATCAGATTGCTTCTTCTGTGGGAAAAGAGAGTTATCATTTGTTTTTGGCCATTAAATTATTTGTTGGTTCTAAAATTCAACCATCACCAATTGCCTAAGGTTTTTACTAACCTCTTTGGCTTAAAGTGAGGTATGCAATAAGTTTCATGTATGGAAATGTGAATATTTAACTGCCCTCTTAACTTTTTATTATTTACTGATTTACAGATTTAAAAGAGAATTCTTTGAGGGATGCAAAGTTATCTTTTAAAGATATAGATGAGGTCAATTGGTTAACTACTTCATGGTCACATGCAAATCCTCCACCCCAAGTTAGTCAACATGCACATCCTAAGAATCTACGATCCAAGATGGACTACACAATCCTCTGTTTCAGTAGTTTATTTATTACTGATTTGTTTTGCGGTTATATTGGCTTAGTCACTCATTTTTTTCTTTAAAAATAATCGAGATGTACTTTGATTTAAAACTCAATCTTATTTTCTTTGGGATTCGTAAAGCAAAAAACTTATTTTATTACATTAAAATACCCGATCACCGGACGGGTATAAAACTAGTTGTGAGTGGGGAGGGAGTGGTGTGGCAAGAGGAGGGTACCGGCTGGAACCCCGCCCCACCCCTTGGTCCCATAAAAATGTTACCAGTTGTGCTTCTCCGGTCTGTTTGTCTATCCACACTCCCGAGTTTTATACATTTGTAACATGTTTTATTTACTCACATATTATAGTTTAAGGTTGTGAAAAACTACCTCATCTTAGAGAATAGAAACAAGTGAAATTGAAATCTGAGGTGTTATCTATATGGATGAGAGAGAGCCTTAGGTTTTAGGGATGAGAAAGATAGGGCTGTTCATGAGCCGAGCCGAGCCGAGCCAGGATTAGCTCGGACTCGGCTCGAATTATAAACCGAGCCGGCTCGGCTCGGCTCGGATTTACAACCGAGCTAAAAAGTAGAGCTCGAACTCGGCTTGGTTTTAAACCGAGCTGGCTCGGCTCGGTTTGTTTGGCACATCAACTATATCTTTTAGTTTATCAACTAGCTCAACACTTTCCCCATCACTTAGTTCAACACTTTCCCCATCACTTAGTTCAACATGATCATTACTTGGATTCGTTTCAACTCCACCAACTGATTCTTTAAAGGAAGACATTCTTCAATATAAGAAGAGAAAACAATTAAAACACTAAATTACTCAAATCGCAGAAACATCATAGATACTCAAATCGCAGAAATATCATAAACAAGCATATTTCTAAACACCTACAAGAAATATATAAAGAAGCATATTTCTAAATACCCAAATCGCAGATTCGTAGGTAGAAGGAGAGGGAAACATAACTATCTCAAGATATACCTGACCCAAATCGCAGATTCGTAGGTAGGCAAGCACCGAACGGGACTCGGGAGAGTGCGCAGCAGCCGTAGTGGTGGTAGGCGGGCAGGCGGCGGAGGCGACCGAGGGGAGGGACGAGGGAGTGACGGAGGGCGTGGGTGAGTGGTAGGCGGGCAGGCGGGAGGGAGTGACGGTCGACGTCAAGGGAGAGTGGGAGAGGGAGACTCCGAGACGGGACTCGGGAGAGTGCGCAGCAGCCGACTAGCTGAGTGGTGGTGGAGGACTGGGGATTTGGGGACTTAGGGTTTTCAAACTTGGGTGTGAAATTGTGAATGCAGACTTGCGAGCAAACTGCCAACCTAAAACATTTGAGTTTTTAATGTTAGTGTTATTATAATATTATATATAAATATTATATATATATATATATATATATATATATATATATATATATATATATATATATTACATATTTAGTCGAGTCAGTAAACGAGCCAACGAGCGAGCCAACGAGCGAGCCAACGAGCGAGCCGCCCTTGGCTCGGACTCGGCTTGGTTTTAAACCGAGCCGGCTCGGCTCGGCTCGTTTTTAAACCGAGCCGATTCGAGCGAGCTTTTTTCGAGCTTTTTCGAGCGAGTTCCGAGCGAGCCACGAGCCGCGAGCTATTTGGACAGCCCTAGAGAAAGATGAACTTTCTCCATAAAGTTAACAATACAGCCGTTTTATGCATCACATTTAAATAAACATTTAAATACTAGTTAATTTTTAATCTAGGTAATTATTATCATAAATTATAATATTGTTACAACTTTCACCGTTTCATTAAAATATTCTTAAATAGAGATTTTTGTTTAAAATTATATATAACTTTTGATACGAATCGTAACACATCAACCAAAACAACCGATTCACATAGTTACGTTGCAACTATCTAAATACATACCAGTAAACATACAAATGGGACATTTTACGGTTATAATGAATAATTAGTAATATATTTATTTTTTTTCATAGCTGAAAATTTCTTTATGTGTATTGTAATTACAAATCACATTTAATATCCTTGATGAAATAACGTAAATATAATATGATCTACTGGCTCACATTGTTTTTTTATGCAATTAAGTTTACACTAACTTTTTTTAATAATCATAATTATAGCAAATACGTTGAAACTTTCTTATATGATTCAAGCAAAACCTTTTATTCATGTCTATACTCTATAGTTTTAAACGACAAACCAACACTACTTTTGAAATAAACCTAACGAATTTTTTACCGGGTTTGAATCTAAAGTTACTCTAAATATTAGGACCTCTAGGTGTTCACTGTTCATCATGTCGGACAATCCCATATGTGAATAAAAGATCTTTGGTCGGCCTTATGAATATTAGAGGACCTTTGGGCACCCTTGCGAGTATTAAAGGTCTTTCAGACAGCCTCTTGAGTATCTGAGGACCTTTGGGTAGACTTGTATGCAACAGAGGGTCTTCGTGGACCCTCAAAAGAGTTAACTGATATTTGAATTGGCATGATATTTGCAAAAGAATGTGCTTGAAATGAGAAACGCTGGAACTAATAAGAGTAAACTAACATATTTTGGTGTGTATTTGAGTATGAAAGAGGTGAAAATTTAAAAAAGTAATTCCGAGCTTTGTTCCCCTAGCCGTCCTCGCTATGAAAAAAATAAATAAAAAATAAAAAAAAGTGTGTCATTTATGAAAGACACGTCATTGTGTTATTATGAAAGAAACAATGAAATTTGTTTTTGTTTTTTTTTATTTTTTTTCTGAAAGAGGATGACGAGTGGAACAGAGACTCCGAAGTACTTTTTTGAAATTCGATATAGATTGTGAGATATATTTTTTTTATAATTTTTTAGCCTAATTGTGTTTTCTCACACTTTATAGCAAAAATACATTTTGTAAAATAACCTCACACTTTGAGTATTTCAGTGGTGTTCGACTCTTCTTACATAGATAACTTGTGGCGTCTATTCGAGAAAGAGACTTGGTATTTAACGTTTAAAATTTCTTTAGCCTATATATTTGGATTTTGAGATTTATTTGTTTTGCAAGACATTGTTTAGACTTGCATTTAAACCACACACATGAAAATGAGTGTGACATAATATAATTTAATTGAGTTATGAGATGTTTGGTAATTTCTAAATAATTAATTGTTAAATTAATAAGAGATCTGAATCATTAAGGGTCTGTTTGTTTGCCTCTTAATGAGGCTGGTCAGACCATAATGTCTGACTCGGTCAGACATGGTTCAGATCAGTGTGTTTGGTTAGATACCTCTTAATGAGAAAGAGCTCTGACCCAACCTCTTATTCAATCAGACATGAGAGAGCATCTGACCCGAGTCAGATCTATGGGCGACCAGCAACCATCGGCGACCAGCAACCATCGGCGACCAGATCTATGGGCGACCCTTCAATCGACCGCGACCCTTCAATCGACGACCAACAACCATCGGCGACCCTTCAATCGACCGCGACCCAAATCACTTCAGTCGACCGATTCATTCAATTGACCGATTCATTCAATCGATTTTGTGGCTGAAGAGAGACCTTCGAGAGAGAGAGCTTCGAGAGAGAGAGCTTCGAGAGAGAGCTTCGAGAGAAAGCTTAGATGGAGAGCTTCGAGAGAGAGAGAGAGAGAGAGAGCTTCGAGAGAGAGCTTCAATCGATTTTCATTCAACCGATTCATTATTGATTTTGGGTTCACCAAGAGAGAGCTTCGAGAGAGAGCTTGATTTAAAGTCTTTAACCGACATAAGAGTTACAAATTTTGACTTCGGTTTTCAATTTTGACTTTCAAAATGATAGTGAAAATCAGAAAGTGAATATTATAAGAAAATTTATACCAAACACACTTATTGGTTCAGACCTCTTACTGGTTCAGACCTCTTACTGGTTCAGACCCTCTTATTCATTCAGCACTTATTCAATCAGATGTTGCCAAACAGCCCTAAGTACTGAACCATTAAGTGGTCTGAACCATTAAGTAATGAACCATTAAGTGATCTGAACCATTAAGAGCTAGTATATCGCCTAAATATTCAAAAACAAATGTCTGACCAATTCAGATAAGAAATTTTAACCATTCAACATTAGACCTCTTAACCATTCAGTATTAGAAGCTGTTTGGTAATTTCTAAATGATTAAATGCTTAACCAATAAGAGGTCTGAACCATTAAGTGTTAAACCATTAAAAGATCTGAATTATATAGCTTAACTATTCAAAGGTAAATATCTGATCAATTTAAATAAAATGTCTTAACCATTCAGCATTAGACATTTTAGCCATTCAGCATTAGTATAATGCTTAAAAATTCAGAGGCAAAATGTCTGAACCATTCAGACATTTCCTCACGAAACAAACAATCTGAACCATTAAATGCTGAAACATTCAAACATCTGAATCATTAAGAGTCTAATTCAGATGCTGATAAACAATCCCTTAATGAGTATGACATAATATAATTTAAATGAGTTGTCTGGTACGAATCTCGTATAAATGTTGTTATGCAGGATTGTAACAAATTAAACAACGTTTCTAATAATGAATTTTAAGGTTTTTAGTGTGAATTTAATTTATATCAAATGGCAACAAAAGGTAGCTAAAAGTATTCCTTCTTATAACAAGTTGCCATGTATTTATTATTTTGTTTAGTCTTTTTAACGATTTTTATTAAACACATGTATTGTTACTGTGCTTTTTCTTTTTTCTTTTTAACTTTTGAAAAATAGATGTCATGCACTTTTTGCCATTATTTTCACTTTCTTGTTTTAACTTTTGAACAACATCGATTTTGATACCTTGATTCGCTTTTTTTCTTGATTGTCGTTAAAGTTTTTGTCTATTCTGTTGGGTGGATGATTTCGTTGTTGATTGTGGTGAGGCAATGCGCCCCTAAGACACTTTTGAAAGATGTAAACCTAGTTTGTCTTTTTTGGTAAATGATCTCGACTGGGCTTCACGTGTGTTCATCGTTCATGTCGTTAATGTTGAATCAATAGTTTTGGTGATATGTGTGCACTAAGGTCTGATAGGCAATGATGATGAATTTTTTTTCTTGTTATGGCATGGTAAACTCACGATTTGCAGCCACAACGAATTACCGGATTTGAGCCGTATACTTTAATGTTTTGTTAAGAAAAACATAAAGTTAATGGCTATGATGATGTTACCATGATAAGCAGACTACATGCATGTGTCTAAGCCTAGGTTATGTTGCAAACCACAAACCTCAATCTTTCTGACAACAGTGTATGTACTTACTAAATATTGAAATAATCGATGATTGTGTTATGTTTATTGAAACGAACGATAACGCCTTGGTAGCCTTAACAGTTAACACGTTGTATTTACGCTCAAGACCGCCTTAACACAAAGGGTCAACAACTAGTAAGTTAAATTCAAACGTCGAGGCCTTTCTGCAACTCATCCATGTCCATAACTCCACATAGGTGATATTGATAAGTTGGAGTGTTGGACGTGTGTTTTAAATTGGGCCACACATAAATGGATTGGACTTTGCTTGGCCCAACTACTTATTAGTGTGTTTGTGAAACCCGGTAAATAAATAATATGATAGAATAAACTAGAATAAAATAAACCATTCCTTCAAATTTTTTTCCTCCTATATAATGCCATAATTAGTGGTAGAGAAAGTTTAGAATAAAAAGTTTATTTTTCATAAAAAGTGTATAAAGTTGGATTAGATATATTACATAAAAATAAAATAAAATTACACTAGTATGAAATTTTCACGTGACAATAAAATCATCACGCAAGAAATTCATGAGTGATAGTTTCATCACCACGTGAGAGTTTCGCTTTTTGCATGAAAGTTTCATCTGTGTGTTCCCTTCTTACATGATAACTTTAAACACTTTATATGTTTAACTTTCCTATATGACAAACATATATTTGGAAGAAAATTTGAAACTTCAATTAAATTACGTAGTGAGCTTTTATACTTTACTTTTTTTTTCTTTTTACAATAGAGATTGAGTAAATTAGATTAAATAATAATATACACAGTAGAGATAAAGTTTACATTACATAAAAAATGAAACTTATTTTACTCTTATATGTTAACTAACCATGATTCAGAAATACTCAAAACACGAATAATGAAAACGTACACTAAACAAAATTGGTTTGGTCGATCAAAATATCGTCTTAATTAAGTATCAATTTGGTTCTGGTCTGAACATAGATTTAAATTGAAACAAATCATTTTGTAAAAAAGTATTTAAATAGATTTGCATGTTGTATTTCTTTATGGTGGCTAGCGAGCTATATTATAGTTTTATTTTAATGATCAAAAGGATTAAATAAACAATAGTATTCAATGGGTTCGTTAATTGTTTACTTGTTTGATGAAAGGCAACCGATCAACCTAACGATAATATGCCAAAAATGACTCATGTGATAGAAATAACTTATGTGGATATTTTAGAATTCAAACCCAAAATAAAAAAAAAACCCTCTCATCATGCTTCAACGCTCTCATTTATACCATTGCCATCATCATCTTGCTTCACTTCGTTTGTATCACATCTAAACCCAAAGCATATCCTGTTTAGATTCCTCGATGTAAGAACACGATTAAATGTTAGTTGCATCAATTTGAACAGATCGCGACCCAATGTTACCGACACCATCCCTATCTCTTTTTCTTCGTTTTAGGTTGGTTTAACCAACTTCGGGATGGTTAACATGTGGACGATTGTGAATATGGTGGTTTAATTAATAGCAAGCTTCAGTGTCGTCTAACATTAAGAGTTTCATCTCACATTCGTGTATGGATGAACGGTGATAGTGTTGTTTAGTTTTAACATTGAAAAAAAGAGATGGTGTCGTTAGAGTTTCAATGTTGTTTAGTTTTCAATGTGGTTTAACTACTTTTTTTCTTAACCAAATAATTTATCTTAAATTTTTAAAAAGCAATCTATTTGACTTAATAGAATCAAAGTAAAACAATGACCAAGAACAAGACTAGATTCAAATCCCTTTGTAAGTAAATAAGTTCGATATGGACCACAATTAATTAAGTAGCTTCCTAAAGTGTAGTGGAGACAATGCTATCATAATTTAATGATAAATGAGTTGAACAAACTTTTTGATCTAAAATCTACTCATATCTCTCTTGAAAAGGACAACTAAATTATAACAATAAAATCAAGGAACCCATTAAAGGAGTTTTTTTCTTTATTTTTAAAGCTATTTAAAATAGATTTATAAATTAGTTTGTATATTAAAATTTACTAAAACAAGATATAAACTAGTCAAGTCAAGCCTGACCTCGACCAAACTTCAACACATTACAACTTCATGAACTTAAAAGAACTCGAGGTATAAGTAGATTTTATGTATAGCTCTATTAGCATAAATAATTGGCTAAACGTCAAAATCATAATCTATGAGATCTTTGGATTCGTTTGAGACATTGAAGTTCACATGTGCATCTTTTATATGTTTTGGAAGATGCAATGCTTTCAACTAACAAGCTTCTATATGGAAAGGGTCCTACCATATGGCAAAGCTTATAATTGAAAGAGTAAAGTTAAGAAGTTTATGTGGATGAAGTAGTAGAACAAAAGAAGTTTAAAGGAGAGACATACTTGTATGTGAAAATCTGAGTACTTTGTATTAGGGACCACACTAATAATGACAATAGCAAAGATGATCATCATAAAGGGAGTCCAAGAACAATGGTCCACAAAACATGCATTATATCAACTTAAACCTCAATCATTCTTTTATTATAATATAGAATAGTCAAACTAACATCTATTTTAGTATTTTGTACATCATTCAATAAGACTTATCACAATCTTTTTCCTGTTCACATTTTGCTAGGCTTAACTATGCTTAATATTTCATAACAAGAGAGAAAGAGGGAAGTGGTGGGGTTAAGACGCTGGCGGTAATTTATGCATGGAAGACGTGTATGATGTGCTTTGTTGTTTTGCTGTATGCTTTTTATAGTATAGTAAATAACATTAATGTATATATGTGTGTGTATATATATATATATGTGTGTGTGTGTGTGTTTGTTTGTGTAATATATCATGGAACATAACATTTAAATTGACGTAGAATTTTACCATTTCTCTTATTGACAAAACCAAAACGTGTGTGGGGCAATATCTAAAGGAAAGAACTAATAAATAACAACTACAAAGCATGTGCAATTGTCAAGTCACCTATCACTCATGTTACATTACCAATTGGAAAAGAAGAAACAAATGGCAAATACTACTTTAAAGAAAAAGTAGACATAAATATAATTCCATCTAGAAAGGATTTTATTCTTCTATTCTAAATATTATACCTATGTATTCAAATATTGTATTAGTACAAGAATTTGGGATTTTGATTGTATATATTATCATGCAATGAAAGAGATAAGAATTTGTTAACTTTTGACTGGTAAAGTATATGTGAGTGTTCAACTGAATTACGATAGTTGCATGCGATGATCAATAAATAACCAAAGATAATCTAGATGAATGTATAAGGATGTAAAACAAAGTAAAGCTATAACTGAGTTGAAAACACAATCTTTATTTTTTCTACTTGTGTATATATGTAATAAGCTAGTGACGCGTGTATTACGCGGGTTGAATACACACATACATACACTCTGAATACTATTGGTTCAGACTTCAAATACACACGTACATACATACACTCTGAATTAACAAAAGGATTACTGCTTTAAAACTCTTACTTTCATTCATTTACATCAACATAAATATACAGGAAAGAACATAAATTAACTCCTAGTTGCTATTAGATGACTTAACTATCTATGATCTAGACGCAGTACTTGCTAACCACCCACTACACTAACCAACTTGCTGACCCATCTCCATGATCCCTTCTTTAACTCGCTTTGAATTCACCGATTGCCGGACTTGAATTCAATGGACTGGAATTGTAACACCCCAACCCGGAGAGGCTGACGTGTCACTATTACAGATATCAAATCAAAAACCATTTCACGATATTAAAGAGATAATTTCAAACACAACCAGATAATCCAAAAGAACCTAATTAAGTTATTCATTACATCAATTAAAGTAAAATCCAATCTTGATCCTCAACCACTCTTCACTGATTTCCCGGAACCCCTTGATTACCTACAATCAAATAAGAAAACACCACAAAAAGGAAATACGGCTGAGCCAAAAGTTGCTCAGTGACGGAAATAACAATAGTAACGATACGAAGCATAAATACTTATATCTGAATTCTGAACGGATCACATGATGCTGAAACAGAAATCTGATTCTAAACATATAATGCTGATACTGAACTGAACATATGATATGGAAAACGGAAATCTGAATCTGAACATATAATACTGATACTGAACTGAACATGTAATACTGAACTGAACTGATCTACACGACGCGTATATACAAACAAAATAAGTCGTGTAATATAAGAAGTACCCAGAGCCAAAACTGAACTGATAAGTACATAGCTAGCTAGACTATGCACTAATGAGATGGTGTGTGGGGCGTACACACATGATTCCATCCCCCGGAATTGAACTGAACTGAACTGAACTAGGATCGATCCATCCGCCTCCCAGATATTATGGCCAAAGTACTACCTGAGTACTAACGTGTTAACGGAGACGCCGTGAACTATTTATTACACACCGTCACGAAAAGTGTCACATCATTGACGCCACAATGACATGTCGGAGAGCTCGGGTAACAGAGTATCAAATCAAATGGTAGTACAACTACCACATATAACATACCAATAAAACATTTATAGGAACATGCAATAATGAGCACAATTCATAAAATATATATTGCATGCTACAGGTGTCAATAAATAACACTAATAAGTCGAATGAATCGGAGCATAATCAAATAATATGGATATACGAATAATAAAGGCTAAACGATTCATATTAACGGAAATAACGTATCAAAAATCCGTACTACAAAGTAACGGAACAGAATTTATACTACGATAAAGATAACCAAGAATCCGTACCTTATACACGAATGACAATAATCAGAAAAAGGTTTAGGCTCGGTTAACACCGCGAGGACCTACGATAACGTAACGCAAATTATAATCTGAAAAATTCCAGTTCTGCCCTTGTCTTTTCGCACTCGTTAAAAATACTAAACGACGTTTAAAAATTCTGAAAATCTCCAGTTTACTAGATTAGTGATTTCTAAACAACTTTCATTTAGAAAAGTTTCTGATTTGGATTACCGAAATATGAGAAAAACGTGGATCTTTACAGCTGCGCAGAACTGCTAGCTGTTATGAAAACGACTATTTGGAGGTCTAAACGAATGAGTTTTCCTAAGTTTTATATATCAACAGATTCGTCTTTCGACGAACTTCGTCGTGGACATAAGATTTAACTGATTTGAATCTGTTATGAAGAAGTTATGGCCTCTGTAAGTTGGCTGTAAAATACGGGCCTAAATCAACTATTTACAGTTTATTTTTAAACAAAATAAACAATTTATAACGTTTGTTAACAATATATATAACTATAACCGTCAAAAGTTATATATATTATTCACTTATATAATATATTGGTATGTTTTGAAGCATAACAGTGATCCCTAATTTAATTAACTAATTAACTAATAGTGTTTTCTATAAAATATTTTATAGAAATAATAAAGCATTTAACAAATAAATTTCTAGAAAATATGTAGATGATTAAAAAAATAACAAGAGTTTACAGAACTGACTTTTCTAATTTTTGGAAATTTTTACATGTTTTTAAAAATTAAAAAGGCATTTAAAAAAATGTTTGAGGTGGCCCGGGGTCGAACCCGGGACCTCTCGGATAGTTTAAAGCGCAGGAACCGGTGGACTAAAGCCTTAGCTGCGATAATTCCCAGCTTTTAATTTTTTTTAAACACAATCTAAACAAATCCCCAAACCTCCATGAACCCTAGTTTCGAATCGACGAAATTGAATTCCAAAACGATGTTAATAACCAAATTAAGGTTGGGGCTTTCATTCCTCATGCCTAATCGAGTAGATACATGTATTTAATTACCTCTATGATGATGAGATGAAGCTGAACTGATCGAAGAACGGGTCGCGGTCAATGTGCCAATCGAACGATGCTCAAACGGTGATTATAATCGAATCAAACTTGAGGGAAGCTTCGAATGATAGTCCTGATCGAAAGCCCCTTATCAATTTTAGTTAAAATTGATCGGAGATAGGTGCACAATCGAGTTGCAGGTTGCGGCTTATGATGGTGATCGACGGGTGTTTGGGTTTGTTTTAATCGAAATTGAAAACAGCATTCGTTTAGGAATTGATAGATGATTGTATATAATAAGTTAATTGAATTATTGTTGGCTGAGTGCGCGACAATGGAGAGGAAAAGCGGCCGAAAGTTTCATCCCACTAAACCGACTCAAATCACCGAATTAATGTGGGGTACAATGTTCGAATCCCCACTCGAAGGTGTCGGGAACAATTGATTAAGGTAAAACCGAGTAAAATGGTCGTTTGGGGGGTCGCCGGAGTCGCCGGTGAAGTGGCCGGACGAGAGGTGGCCGACGGGGGAGAAGAGACAGTGGGGTTTTTTTCAAATTTTACAAAAGTAGTCCCTGTGGTTTTAACCTTTTGCTATTTGGTGTACAAACTTATTAATTAGGTTTTTTTTTTTTTTTTTTTAACGGGTATTATAATTCTACCCCCCTTAAAACAATTTCGTCCCTGAAATTGCTACGTACAGATCGAACCAGATATAACTAATGTGATGTTCAAGAAGCAGATAACTGATAACTTCATAACTGGTAACAGATACATATAGAAGATAATATCTAAGAGGTAAATAGATACGGATATTGAGAACGGATTTCATCTTCTATCTCCCATGTAGCTTCACGTTCGGAATGGTTTTTCCATAATACTTTAACAAAAGGGATAGTTTTCCTACGCATAATGCGTTCTTGTCGGTCAAGGATAGCTTCTGGTTCTTCCTCGAATGATAAATCCTCACGAATCAAATGAAGTGGATAGTTAACCACGTGAAGAGGATGATAATTGTACCCCCTTAAAAGAGATACATGGAAGACATTATGCACATGTGACAGTTGAGGTGGTAAAGCCAACCGATACGAAACCTCACCAACTCTTTCTAGGATTTCAAAGGGTCCGATAAACCGTGGACTAAGCTTCCCTTTTAGACCAAAACGTCGTACGCCTTTGCAAGGCGAAACCTTCAGGAACACTTTGTCACCGACCTTAAACTCCAAAAGTCGACGGTGTCGGTCTGCATAGCTTTTCTGTCTACTTTGAGCTTCCTTTAACTTTTCTCTAGCAATAGCAACTTTCTCATTCGTGATCTGAACTAACTCGGGTCCTTCGATGATTCTCTCACCGACTTCTTCCCAACAAACAGGTGCCCTACATTTACGACCATACAACAATTAGAAAGGTGCCATGCCAATGCTAGCTTGCCAACTATTATTGTAAGCAAACTCGACCAAACACAAGTACTCATCCCAGTTCCCAGTCCACTCTAAGGCACAAGCTCGAAGCATGTCCTCAAGTGTCTGAATAGTACGCTCCGACTGACCGTCAGTCTGCGGATGAAACGCCGTACTAAACCTCAACTTAGTACCCCATGCAGCTTGCAAACCCTTCCAAAAACGAGAAGTGAACCTCGGGTCTCGATCAGACACAATAGACACCGGAGTGCCATGAAGTCTAACAATCTCTTGTGTAAACACTTCAGATAGTTTGCTAACTGAAAATCCTTGCTGAATTGGGAGAAAGTGAGCTGACTTTGACAATCTGTCAACGACAACCCATATCGTATCATTTTTCTTAAATGTCCTTGGCAACCCTGTCACAAAATCCATGGAAATATCATCCCATTTCCATACAGGAATAGGTAGTGGCTGAAGCAAACCACTAGCTCTTTGATGCTCAATCTTGACCTGTTGACAAGTAAGGCAACGGCTAACATACTTAGCCACATCCTCTTTCATTCCATTCCACCAAAAGTTCTGACGAAGGTCCCGATACATCTTAGTAGATCCAGGATGAATAGAGAACGGAGAACTATGTGCCTCAGCTAATAACGATTCTCGAAGAGAAGAATCATTAGGCACACATAAACGTTTACCACACCAGATTACTCCGTGCTCATCCACTCTGAATTCTGATTGTTTACCAATCTCCACATTCTGTAAGATTGCCCAGAGTTCACCATCGTCTTTCTGTGCGTTCTTAATCCGGGATATTAAGTCTGACTCAATCTGGAGTGCTGCGAGATATCCGTTGCTCTTACCAATAAGTAGGCTAATACCCAATCTATCAAGATCAGTAACGTTGTGTGGTTGTAGCTGTAGGGAGGCTACTGTTCCTGAGCTCTTCCTGCTAAGGGCATCAGCTACCACATTGGCCTTTCCCGGATGATACTGAATATTGGCATCATAATCTTTTAACAACTCTAACCATCTTCTCTGCCTCATGTTTAGTTCCTTTTGTGTGAAGATATATTTCAAGCTCTTGTGATCAGTAAAAATCACAAGTCTCTCCGTAAAGATAATGACGCCATATTTTCAACGCGAAAATAATAGCAGCGAGTTCAAGATCATGCGTAGGATAATTTACCTCGTAAGGTTTCAACTGCCGTGAAGCATAAGCAATGACCTTACCATGCTGCATTAGCACACATCCAAGTCCTTTTTTAGAGGCATCGCTGTAAATCTGATATCCACCCGTGCCCGATGGAAGTGTGAGAACAGGAGCAGACACCAATCTTTTCTTGAGCTCTTCAAAACTTTTCTCTCGTTCGTCATTCCAAGAGTACTTAACCCCTTTCCTTAACAGTTGCGTAAGGGGTAAAGCTATAACAGAAAAACCTTCAACAAATCTGCGGTAGTAACCAGAAAGGCCAAGAAAACTACGGACTTCTGTGGCTGAGGTCGGTCTAGGCCACTTAGTGATCGCCTCAACTTTAGCAGGGTCCATCATAATACCCTCCGCAGAAACAACATGACCCAAAAAGGCTACCTTGCTCAGCCAAAATTCACACTTTGAAAATTTAGCATAAAGCTTCTTTTCACGTAGTGTTTCGAGCACGATACGAAGGTGATACGAAGGTGATTCTCATGCTCCTCCTTACTTTTAGAATAAATTAAGATGTCATCGATAAATACAATGACGAACTTATCGAGGAACTTGCGGAAAACTCGGTTCATTAGGTCCATGAATACGGCCGGGGCATTAGTTAACCCGAACGGCATAACCAGGAACTCATAGTGACCATACCGAGTACGGAAGGCAAATTTAGGGACGTCAGAATCTTTGATCTTTAGCTGATGGTAACCAGACCTCAGATCGATTTTAGAGAAACACTTTGCACCCTGAAGCTGATCAAATAAATCATCAATACGAGGCAGAGGGTAACGATTACGGATAGTGATCTTGTTGAGTTCTCTGTAATCAATGCAGAGTCTCAAAGAACCATCTTTCTTCTTCACGAATAGGACCGGTGCGCCCCAAGGTGAGACGCTTGGTCTAATAAATCCCAAATCTAGTAATTCTTGTAACTGCTCCTTTAACTCCTTTAGCTCCATAGGTGCCATACGATACGGTGCCTTAGAAATCGGCTCCGCACCTGGAACAAGATCAATAGTGAATTCTACCTCGCGATCTGGTGGAAGTCCGGGTAACTCCTCAGGAAACACGTCAGGAAAATCACAAACAATCGGATAATCAGATATGTTCGGCTTTTCAGAAGATGTAGCTTTCACCGAAGCTAGGAATCCCACGCAACCGTGCGATAAGAGTTTCTGAGCTTTAAACGCAGAGATGATTTTCAACGATTTCCGAGGCGGAGTCCCTTGATAAACGAGTTCAGGGCATTGAGGATTTCCAAATAAAACACGACGAGTCTGGCATTCAATAGTAACGTGATGTCGAGTCAACCAGTCCATACCAAGTATGACATCAAAGTCACTCATTTGCATAGGAAACAAATCAGCTTTACGAATAATAGACTCGATTCTAATCGGACAATCTCTATAGACATGCGAGATGATAGTCGACTCTCCTAATGGAGTCGTAATAACCAAAGCGTGCTCTAAAGCAGTCGGTGCAGTCCTTAAGTACTTAGCAAACAAAAGAGATACGACAGAATGCGTAGCGCCCGTATCAAATAAGACATAAATATCCCGCTTTCCTATGCAAAGGGTACCGGAGATCATACCTAGGGCATTTACTATCAGTATCGGATAAGACATATATAGATATATAATACGTTGCTAACTAAGGGGTCATAAATATACCTGGTGCGTTAGCCGCTTCATTTGCAGTGAGTGCAAAAACTCGTCCTCCGGTTGCAGGTTTAGCTTGATTCCCTCCAGCGTCATTACGAGGGTCACGCTGAGGGCAATCCCTAATCATGTGTCCTGCACGTCCGCATCTGAAACATAATCCTCCGGCCAGACGACAAACTCCCTTATGAAGTTTCCCGCATGTGTTACACGGAGGGATAGCATTCCGATCCTGATTAGGGTGCTGCTGATTTTGTGGTTGAGCACGAGTAGGAGCCTGCTGAGTCTGATTATGAGTTGATTTCTGGTTCTGGTTTCGATTTTTCCATGATCGGGAGTTATTGTTGTTGTTGCGATCGAAACGGTTTCGACGGTCTCGTGGTGGTGAAGACTGATTCTTATTCGTATGAGAAGATGACTGATCATGGTCATTCTCTCTAGGCCGCTTGCGGTTATCATCATACGACTTCCTTCCATTCTTCTTATCATTATATAAGTTTTTAACAGCATCAACCACTTCATTAATATCTTTAAACCGATGATTCAATATAAACTTTCGATCCCTTTCACATATGGCCCACTGAAAATTTTCTGTCTGCTCTTGCGGTGAGCCTGCAGAAGCACCAAGAAAACTCACCAACCGCGTAAATCGTGTCTTGAAATCTGTTATGTGCTCGTCATCCCTCTGTCTAATATTAGCATACTGTCTACGATACTCAGTGCGGTCAGCAGCAGTGAAGTATTCCTCATAAAACATTCCTCGGAATTTATCCCAAGGAAGTGTAGCTGCATAATCGTTTCCTCCTCTAGCTTGTTTCACAGTCGTCCACCATCTGTGAGCATCATCTTCTAACTTGTAAGTAGCCAACCTTACTTTGTATACGTCCTCAACACCAAGTACCTCAAACAATTTCTCAATATGACTGATCCAGTTTTGCACCTCGACCGGATCATTGGAAGTACTGAAAGACTTAGGCCTTTGCTTCTGGAAACGTTCCAACCAGACATGAATACCATCACGGGGTGGTGGTGTATTATCACTGGAAGGTGCTCCTGTGTTGTTCCCGCCAGAAGGTGGTTCTGAGTTATTTCCACCGGGTGGAGGTCCTGTGTTGTTTCCCTCCGAATTTGCATGTTGCATCTGCTGGATGACTGTTTGAGCAGTCTGAGTCATCAAGTTCGGGAGTATTCCAGAAATAGCAGCGTTTACGGCATTAGCAACGAGGGTTTCAAGAGGAGTATCAGATGAGGGGCCATTCGAGTTATTGCGGTTGTTCACACGTCTCTTAGGAGCCATCTGAAATGAAAGTATACGTGTGAACACTGGAATTTAGATTGGGAACAAAATTAGATCCTAACCCAACGTCTACCCATTACCTCACAAGTTTATTATTAATGTTTAAGTTTTCTACAGGAAAGAGCCTTTGCTCTGATACCATAACTGTAACACCCCAACCCGGAGAGGCTGACGTGTCACTATTACAGATATCAAATCAAAAACCATTTCACGATATTAAAGAGATAATTTCAAACACAACCAGATAATCCAAAAGAACCTAATTAAGTTATTCATTACATCAATTAAAGTAAAATCCAATCTTGATCCTCAACCACTCTTCACTGATTTCCCGGAACCCCTTGATTACCTACAATCAAATAAGAAAACACCACAAAAAGGAAATACGGCTGAGCCAAAAGTTGCTCAGTGACGGAAATAACAATAGTAACGATACGAAGCATAAATACTTATATCTGAATTCTGAACGGATCACATGATGCTGAAACAGAAATCTGATTCTAAACATATAATGCTGATACTGAACTGAACATATGATATGGAAAACGGAAATCTGAATCTGAACATATAATACTGATACTGAACTGAACATGTAATACTGAACTGAACTGATCTACACGACGCGTATATACAAACAAAATAAGTCGTGTAATATAAGAAGTACCCAGAGCCAAAACTGAACTGATAAGTACATAGCTAGCTAGACTATGCACTAATGAGATGGTGTGTGGGGCGTACACACATGATTCCATCCCCCGGAACTGAACTGAACTGAACTGAACTAGGATCGATCCATCCGCCTCCCAGATATTATGGCCAAAGTACTACCTGAGTACTAACGTGTTAACGGAGACGCCGTGAACTATTTATTACACACCGTCACGAAAAGTGTCACATCATTGACGCCACAATGACATGTCGGAGAGCTCGGGTAACAGAGTATCAAATCAAATGGTAGTACAACTACCACATATAACATACCAATAAAACATTTATAGGAACATGCAATAATGAACACAATTCATAAAATATATATTGCATGCTACAGGTGTCAATAAATAACACTAATAAGTCGAATGAATCGGAGCATAATCAAATAATATGGATATACGAATAATAAAGGCTAAACGATTCATATTAACGGAAATAACGTATCAAAAATCCGTTCTACAAAGTAACGGAACAGAATTTATACTACGATAAAGATAACCAAGAATCCGTACCTTATACACGAATGACAATAATCAGAAAAAGGTTTAGGCTCGGTTAACACCGCGAGGACCTACGATAACGTAACGCAAATTATAATCTGAAAAATTCCAGTTCTGCCCTTGTCTTTTCGCACTCGTTAAAAATACTAAACGACGTTTAAAAATTCTGAAAATCTCCATTTTACTAGATTAGTGATTTCTAAACAACTTTCATTTAGAAAAGTTTCTGATTTGGATTACCGAAATATGAGAAAAACGTGGATCTTTACAGCTGCGCAGAACTGCTAGCTGTTACGAAAACGACTATTTGGAGGTCTAAACGAATGAGTTTTCCTAAGTTTTATATATCAACAGATTCGTCTTTCGACGAACTTCGTCGTGGACATAAGATTTAACTGATTTGAATCTGTTATGAAGAAGTTATGGCCTCTGTAAGTTGGCTGTAAAATACGGGCCTAAATCAACTATTTACAGTTTATTTTTAAACAAAATAAACAATTTATAACGTTTGTTAACAATATATATAACTATAACCGTCAAAAGTTATATATATTATTCACTTATATAATATATTGGTATGTTTTGAAGCATAACAGTGATCCCTAATTTAATTAACTAATTAACTAATAGTGTTTTCTATAAAATATTTTATAGAAATAATAAAGCATTTAACAAATAAATTTCTAGAAAATATGTAGATGATTAAAAAAATAACAAGAGTTTACAGAACTGACTTTTCTAATTTTTGGAAATTTTTACATGTTTTTAAAAATTAAAAAGGCATTTAAAAAATGTTTGAGGTGGCCAGGGGTCGAACCCGGGACCTCTCGGATAGTTTAAAGCGCAGGAACCGGTGGACTAAAGCCTTAGCTGCGATAATTCCCAGCTTTTAATTTTTTTAAACACAATCTAAACAAATCCCCAAACCTCCATGAACCCTAGTTTCGAATCGACGAAATTGAATTCCAAAACGATGTTAATAACCAAATTAAGGTTGGGGCTTTCATTCCTCATGCCTAATCGAGTAGATACATGTATTTAATTACCTCTATGATGATGAGATGAAGCTGAACTGATCGAAGAACGGGTCGCGGTCAATGTGCCAATCGAACGATGCTCAAACGGTGATTATAATCGAATCAAACTTGAGGGAAGCTTCGAATGATAGTCCTGATCGAAAGCCCCTTATCAATTTTAGTTAAAATTGATCGGAGATAGGTGCACAATCGAGTTGCAGGTTGCGGCTTATGATGGTGATCGACGGGGTGTTTGGGTTTGTTTTAATCGAAATTGAAAACAGCATTCGTTTAGGAATTGATAGATGATTGTATATAATAAGTTAATTGAATTATTGTTGGCTGAGTGCGCGACAATGGAGAGGAAAAGCGGCCGAAAGTTTCATCCCACTAAACCGACTCAAATCACCGAATTAATGTGGGGTACAATGTTCGAATCCCCACTCGAAGGTGTCGGGAACAATTGATTAAGGTAAAACCGAGTAAAATGGTCGTTTGGGGGGTCGCCGGAGTCGCCGGTGAAGTGGCCGGACGAGAGGTGGCCGACGGGGGAGAAGAGACAGTGGGGTTTTTTTCAAATTTTACAAAAGTAGTCCCTGTGGTTTTAACCTTTTGCTATTTGGTGTACAAACTTATTAATTAGGTTTTTTTTTTTTTTTTTTTTAACGGGTATTATAGGAATGCTCATCAAGATTAACCCTGCAAATACATAATTGATTTGTACTATAACTTGTATACACATGTGTTTATGTATGTATGGTACTTCATATCAAGTCAACATCCTCATCAAATAAGTGGACCATTTAGTCCAGTCATTGTAGTAAATATAGGGGGTTCACAATGCATTTAAAATTTATAATTTTTAGCTCAATTGATAGATAAATTCAGGATGATGGTCTTTTAATATCTACTAAACTGAACACCTAAGATAAGTTTTGTACAAAAGGTATAGTAAATGTGTAATGCTTGCTATTCAAATTCTAAGAAAGGTTATAAGCTGTATATTCTTAATATTAAACATGTGATTTCTTTAAAAGACGTTAAAATTTGTTTTTTTAAATAATTTATAAATATATAAATGGGAAAAAAACATTGAACCCCTTTGATTTTCTTTATGTGTTTTCTACTTGACGATCCAAATTATTGTTGGTTTAGTGATGAATATAGATTTTGAGATATTTGGTATGTAGAGCATCTCCAACGATCGTTTTTAGAGCTGTATCATGTGACATCTTCTCCTTTGATGCTGAGGAGAGAGGGAGGAGAGAGGAAGGAGGTGTGTATTTTAGTGTGGATGCTATCCATAAGGGATTGAAATATGGAAAGATAGAGGGAGGAGAGAGGGGGTGCTCGTGAGCCCCGTTGGCGATGTTGTAATAGTTATAATCCTAATCCCTAACTATTGAAAACTTTAATTCACTTCAAATGGAAGCGGTTCAACAATCTCCACCGTTGGACAATGATGCTTAGTATTCAAATCATATTTGAAAACCTTGAAATATTATTTGATTTTAAATAAAAAATAACCGGTTTGAATTTGTATATGAATTTTTGAATTCGAATTTGACTCGAAGTGTAACTGTTGAATTCGAATGGAATTTCAAATTTATGGTTTCTAATTCAATTTGAAATTCAAATTAGAAAAACATACACTTACACTTATTTATTTTATATATTAATTTATAAATATGTATATAAGAAACTAAGAATTAAAAGTTCAAAAATGTATAATCTTAAATTTCATATACAACTTGTACCTTTTGTCTTATTTGACTCTTAAAATATATGTATGCTATGTTTGGTTTTTTGAACTTTTTTCTTTAATCATTTGAAATTAGATATTTCGAATTAATTTTATAATATTTGTCCATTAATTTGATCGCTGTTTAAAAATTTTGAAATTCGACTTAATTCGATTCGATTAACTCACATTCAATTAGATTCGATTTTGCCTACCGTTGGAGTCGTGTAGCAATCTAGTCTAACCGGCTGTTCCTTTCCGGTTTTAACAATGAAAAATATTCAAATTTATAGGTATTTCATCTTTTGGATAATTTGATGGAGAAAATGTGAGAATTTACAAGGTTGAGAAGAGGGCACGTGAATAGAGTAATTATGAAAAAGAAAAAGAAGTCGAAATGAATTAGGGACCATGAAGCTAGCTTTGACATAAACTTGAAGATGGATCCATTGAAAAGGGGTTGTACATGTGAATGCAACATCTGAAAAGATGCCATGGCTTCTGGTGGTCCATAACCAGGAGTTCCAGACAACAATGATGCAGATACATCACAATTACACAGCACTACACACTGAAACACGAAGATGGAAGATGTATATGAGATCTTAGAGAACGGAAATAAGAGAGGGTCAAGATTGACTATACGTTAACTTAGTGTCGCTGGAATTTGTTGGTTTTCATTTATAAAATCGAGTTTTCTTTGACCCCCAGTTGGAGTTTGTAAAGCTGAAAATCTTATAATAAAAAAACTCTCGTTCCACCAATAAGATCATATTTGTCCTTTAAAGCATATAATAATTCCGATATTTAGTTTCTAATAGTTTAATATTTCATATATATATATATATAGATAGATAGATAGATAGATAGATAGATAGATAGATATACACACACATATACACACACACACATATATATATACACACACACATCTATATATATACACATATATATGTATACACCAATGTTTTCAGAACCGGATCGGACGTCGAACCGGACGCCTTACTGGTTTGGTGGTCGGACCGGTCGGACCGGTCGGACCGGATGGACCGGATTTAACTATATTTTAATTATATTTATATATGTAATTAAATATAAGTAATTTATATAAATTTATAGATATATTTTATAGTTATATATAAAACTTAACTATAAGTAATTTATATATGACCGTTTATGTACTAAGTTTATTATATAAACCAATCAAGTATGTATCTTGTGTTTGATGTATTATCTATTTGAACAAAAACATATTAAATGGTAAAATGGCCAATAATTATCAATAATTAGTTTGATCAATCTAAAGTTTTTCTCGTAAGAGGCTAAGTGCATCCATTTCTTTTGAAGTTATTAGGCCCTAGAGTTACAAATTTACAACATCAAAGTTATTAGGCCAAGCATTTCCCAAAAGCCCAAACCCCTCTAATGTACAAAACAACCCATCATCCACACATTAAAACCCTAACATGCACCATCTCCCTCATTTCATCTTCCTGCATCATCTCCCTCATTTCATCTTCTTCACCAAAACCCTAATCCCTCTGCAACAATGCCGCCGAAGTTCGATCCATCACAAGTCGTCGACGTGTACGTCCGCGTCACCGGCGGAGAGGTCGGCGCCGCGAGTTCACTCGCCCCCAAAATCGGCCAACTCGGCCTCTCACCGAAGAAGATCGGAGAAGACATCAAAAAGGAAACTGCAAAGGACTAGAAAGGCCTCCGAGTCACCGTCAAACTCACCGTCCAGAACCGTCAGGCGAAAGTCTCCGTCGTACCGTCCGCCGCTGCACTCGTGATCAAGCCGGTCGGAACCGGCCCGGTTCGCGCGGTCCAACCGCCGGTTCGGGTACGACCGGCCGGTTCAAAGCAAACAAAACGAGTCATAGTGGATCGGATCGGCCAGGGCCCCGAATCGCGGTCCGACCGGTCGGACCGGCCGGTCCGATCCGAGCCTAACAACACTGGTATACACACACACACATCTATATATATACACATATATATGTATACACACACACATATATATATATATATATATATATATATATATATATATTATACATATATACATATATATATATATATACATATATACATATATATATATATATATATATATATATATATTATACATATATACATATATATATATGTATTATACATATAAACATATATATATATATATTATACATATATACATATATATATATATATATTATACATATATACATATATACATATATACATATATATATATATATATTATACATATATACATATATACATATATATATATTATACATACATATATATATATATATATATATATACAGTGGTGGATCTAGAAGAAAAGTTCAGGGGTAACGTAAATTTTTTTACCGTACATTTATATAAATACCACTGCTGCAGCAGAACGCCCGACAGCGAGGGGTCGTCACTCTGGTCAGTGATGGTTGGTTGGCGACATGGACAAAGGTTGTTGGGTGATCGGGGCCAGGGTGAGTCGGTGAGGGTTATGGGTATAACTAGTTATTTTTTTAAGTTGTTTAGTTTAGGTGATGAGTATTTGAGCTTATTAATGTTTTATAAAATGTTATTTGGTATTTTGGGTCTGTTAGTTGTTTAGTTATTTAAATTTTGGGCTTATTATAATTTTGGTCATGTTATTTGTTTAGTTGTTAACTTATTAAGTTATTAATGTTATTTGTTATTTTGGGTTTGTTAGTTGTTTAGTTAGTTATTAATCAAATAACACAATTCAAATTCATATAATTTTAAATAAAATACATCTCCAAATCCCTAATTTCATCTTCCAAATACATTTGGGATCGAAGGAGTTGAACCGAAGAAATTGAACCTGAATGAATTGAACCCGAGTGAATTAAACCCGAAGGAATTGAAACTGAGAGAATTGAACTCGAAGGAGTTGTCGATCAAATATTATCATCATTATTAGAAATAATATATTTCTCGTGAAATTTTCTTTTAAAAAAGTTGCCTGTAAGAACTAGGGCTGTTCAAACCGCTCGACGTCGACGCTCGCTCGACGTTCGTTCGGAATTTGCTCGAAAAATACTCGTTCGAATTTATTCTCGGTTGTAAGCGAGCCGATCGGCTCGGATCGGTTTGTAAACGAGCCAAGCACGAGCAAAGGTCCGCTCGGTTCGGTTCGGATCGAATTAATATGTATATATAGTTTATACGTAGTACTCTAGTAGATTTGACCCATTATATACAAATATATAATTATATTTATACATACTTGATCAATCAACCTAATAAAGAATTCTATATTAAACATAAAAATGAAATCCTAAGCTGTTAATATATATTTTTTCGATCATCTTCCGCTCCCACCGTCATCGTATCTACAATATGCTCTCTGCCTTATCGGCTACAGCCTTAGCTTCATCGTCAACCACAAAGTATTGTCATCCATGAAAATATTGTGTAATGAAATGTGACTGATTTTTATTTAATTAAACCTTATTCGCTGCAGTATAAATCATAATACACACAAGATAATTGGGTTGTATAAATTGTTCCTCGCTCGTTTATGCTCGCTCGACGCTCGCTCGAAAATTTAATGCTCGAAAAATGCTCGTTCGATTTTCCGCTCGGTTGTAAACGAGCCGATTGGCTCGGTTCGGTTTGGAAACGAGCCAAGCACGAGCAAAGGTCTGCTCGGTTCGGCTCGGCTCGTGAACAGCCCAAGTAAGAACTTGTTTTTTCATCTTCCAAATCCCTAATTCAATTTCAAATAACACAATAAGATTACAAATTGCAATTACAAATAACACAATTCAAAATTCATAAATTTCAAATCCCTAATTTTAAATCCCTAATATTTAATTCATATAACACAATTTAAAGCCATAATTTCAATACAAATCCCTAATTGTTAATAAAACTTAAAAATTAAATCAAATAACAAATAATCAATCTTTTACTCTAAAAATCTTGCAAATAACACATAAAACTAGAATGTAGAAAGAATACCTTCAAAGATTCAAAGCTTCAAAACTTGCAAATAACACTCAACTCTTCGGAGAATCGTGGTCAAGCGGTGGTCGAGCAGCGGCGATCGAGCGCCCGAGCAGCAGCAACAGATTCGTAGGTTGCAGTAGCAGGGGAGGAGGACCGGATAAGTGGAGCAGCAAAGGGTTTTTTATTATTTATTTATTTATTTATTTATTTTTGGGGGTGGGGGTCCGACTTTTGTAAAAGTGTGTTTGGGTATTTGGGTTCTAAATTAATTTAGATTTTGTAATAATTGGGCTAACCAACTTTAATTGAGTTTTAAAATAATTCGGGCTTTTAAATTAATTGAGTTTTTTTAATAAATTGGGCTTTCAATGTTAATTGGGTAATTGGGTTTTATAATATTTTTATAAAAGTTAATATTTTTTATAAAATATTAGACTAATTTTTATAAAATTTAAAATTTTCTATAAAATTTTGAATTTAAATTTTTTATGGGTAACGTAATATTTTCTCAAGGTTAACATAAAACAGTAAAAACAACTTTTTAATATAAAACGTTAAAAATATTTTTAACACTACGCGTAAAAAGTTGAGGGGTAGCGGAGGCTACCCCTCAACTCTAAATAGGTCCGCCCCTATATATATATATATATATATATATATATATATATATATATATATATATATATATATATATATATATATATATATATATATATATATAACTGTAATGAAAAATCATTTTACTATATGTATATAACAAGTTAATTAAACTTTTTATTGGTTCCTAATAATTCAAAATTCACTCGATCATTTTGAGTAAAGATTTTGTTTGTGCTTGTATGTTTAAGCGATATATTTACAGTGAACAATTGTACATTGCTATTCTATAAATCTTCAAGTCAGATTTCCTTTTAAAAATGAAACCTACATAGTTCATATATGTTTACATATGCGTTACATCTCTTATTGGTTTTGGTGTTATGGCTATTATAAATCTTTAATACCTTTTTTAGAACAACTATGTCTCTACATTTTACAAAACATTTAAACATTCAATCTTGAAGAAAAATATATACATGTTACCATCAGAAGGCTTCCTTGAAAACAAATCTTGTGATAACCGATTAAAAAAAACTTGTGAAGAATGATTCAAGTAAATTGAGTCTCTCGTGACTCATGTTTGTAGCTTTAAATGAGAAATTATAAAGTGGGCTCTCTATGTCTCTAGTTTTCATTGCATAGACAATCTTGGTAGCTAGATTGAGGGCTATAATCTCTAGAGAGATTTTGTTTCAAGCATTGAATTTCTGCCTTTGCCTGTTGAGAAGTACTTTAAGTCTCTCTATCACACACATAGGATGGTTCATGTACAAAGTGATTTTTAATTAAGAAGCATAGAACATAATAAGACTAAACCACTTTTATATTATTGGTTTTATGGGCGAATGTACTAACATAGAGCACGTAAGGTTTTGGCATAAAATCACAATTTTCTAGTACAATTACACAATTATAAAAGCGAAGGGAGTCATCTTACACATCCGTCACATCCCTAGAGTTATTTCTTGTACACATTTACGTTAAATTAACTATTTTTTCAACACGTCACCATAATCATCCCAAGACCATTGTAAGGCTTGTTTCTCACATCCCTAGCATTCCCTTAATCAAAACAATTAAATTAAATGCAAAGGAAATTAAATTTTACATTTCACTAAAATAACCCAAGTAAAATACATAGTTGAACAGTCAAGTTGCGTAAGTACATTCCATCAAATCATAAATATTAGCAGGTTGTGTAAATATGTTCCATAAAATTTGAGCACGTGCCAAAACACTTACGAAACAAAATATATTTTATTTTAAAAACAACTTTGCCTTCCTTAAGATTTATATAAAAATGCTCATAAAAATAAATTAAAACTCATATTTTGGAGTTTAAAATAATTAAATGTGTTAACTTATTAGAGAAAAATCAAATTGTCTCTGATATAAATTATTAAACAAAATAAAAAATAAAAATTTAACTCTTATCACTCATGGTGCGCGCACACACACCATATTCACCTTCACCGGACTGCACCGTGAGTGGGTCGGGTAACTCACGTAAGCCATCCCTTGTCGTGCCATGTCCATTCCCTCCGTCCTAATTTATAGTATATAACAACATAGTTATTCATACAATGATAGCGATATATGCGAATAGTAATATTGGTATAATAATAACATCATTATAACAACACTACTAAACGATATAACAACACTGTTATTCACACATACATTATCATTTTCCTAAAAATGTTTATTCATAAAAAAATATAGTATGATCGCATTTGAGAGAATAAATCACAAAATGCATTATCATTTTCGTAAAAGAATGTTCTAATGAAGAGATATAGCAATATTATGATCGTATTTCAGAGAATAAAATCTTTATGTTATAGTATAATATTATTAGAAAACTATATAAAAAATCATAAAAGTCACTTGAGTTTACAACCATTAGTTGAAGGCCCAAGCTAATTGAACACCCTGTCAGGTGTTATCTGGACGCCCTTTGACTTTTTTCACGGCCCGTGAAGGGCCTTACGGGCCGTAAGGTGTTCGAAATTTAAATTTCGCAGCTTTATCCGCATACGAGCTGTGAAACACATCACGGCCCGTAAGCGTCTAACATCACGGCCCGTGAACAAGTGCCATAACGGCTCGTGAGTTCTCTCACGGGCCGTAGTAGTCCTTCTGAAAATTTATTTTCCTCGATTTGCGTGCATTTTTAAATTTTATAATTATGTGACGTGACGTATTATTCCTTGATTTGATTTAAGATTCTGTACAAAACGTTATATATATTACTTGTTATATACGGTTAGTGAGAAACGAAACGGTTAAAATGTCTTCTCGTAGATGTAATAGAAGAGGTCAAAATGAGTCCTCTTCAAACTCACGAGATATTGTGAAAAGTATTCCTGATCCAATAGATAACCATAATTGGCAGAATGGGAGGAACTGGTCTGAAAATGTTATTCAGTTTATACATAACGGTGATTCCCAAACATGTAGGGTGTATTACATGGGTAATTCCGATATTAAGTTAGAATATTGACGTGAATTACTCGGAAACGTGTCTTTAGGTACAAAGGTATGATTTAAAGTTTTTTTTTTGTAAATTTTATTTTATTTTAAAAATTCTAACAATTAAAAAGTTGTTATTTTATAGCATGTTCGGGCGTGGACAAATAGACTCACAATATGGAGATACGAAGAAATACGTAGAACAGAAGAGTTGCCGGGTAGTGATCGTTGGACGATTCTCCCATTTTAGTGGTTTAACTTAATATACTCGGGGTCTGTTAAGGGTAACGAATATGGTGATGGGAGTGACTATCTATATCCCGCGTTATGGGAAGTTGATACGGTAATACTGTTTTCATGTTTTACAATAAAAATCATGAATTTATAACTGTGAATTAAATTGTTTTGTAGGTTTACGTACCAATGACTGATGACGAAGAAAATTGGTATCTTTTAAGATTTCTATGGACTCACTACAAGTTCGTATATATTCTCTATACGAATGCCGACCAAATAGGTGTGATGATTCATGGTGCATTCATCGTAATGCCCGAACGATTTTCGTACAATTCGAATCGTACTTTTTACATTTTCTGTCACGTATACAATATTGGCAGCACTCCGGACAAGAAGAAATCGAAGAACTGGTTGTATCCGGTGAAACCGTGTGGCCTCCTAATGCCGGTCATATTGGTCGAGATTCGGGAGTTGTAATTTGTATGTTATTGCGTAGGTTGGCTCAAAATAGATCTTTAGAGTGGCAAGTGGTTAGCTTACAGGATGCTTGCTTTAGATTCTGAAGATTTATGGCAGACGAACTGTATTCTAGACGTATAATGTAGAACAGTAATGAAATATTTTATTAAAACATAAACGTTTGTTAGTACACTTTATTAAAAACGATAAACCGTTATTATCACACAATAAAAAACACATAATTTTTAATCTTCTTGATCTTTATAAAAGATCCAAGCCGCAAAATGGTTAAAAGAAATTCCAAAAGTCTCCCGATATCGTTCTTGAGCTGTTGTCAAAATATCTGTATGACGAGTTTGGGCTTATTAAGAGCTGTCTGTTCTATGGGCTGGATCCGTATGAAGAGAAATATCATTTTAAACTTTGGAAATTATCGAAATCCTAAAAAATACACCTATGATGAGTTTGGGCTTATTAAGAGCTGTATGTTCTATGGGCTGGATCCGTATGAAGAGAAATATCATTTTAAAGGTTAACGGTCGTGAAGGGTCTCACGGCCCGTATTTGTAGGCAATCACGAGCCGTGAAGGAGTTAACGGGTCGTGAGGCCCTTCAACGGTTGTTTTTTAAAATATATCCAGCCTCACGACCGTGACGTCTCTCACGGCCCGTTTTGGTACTCGGTAATGGGCCGTGAGGCCCTTCACGACCGTGAAGCCGGATTATATATAGGACCTTACGGCCCATTTCTTCATTGACGCCCCCTAAACACACATTCGATTCACTCTGTCACGACCTCCGGATTTTCATCACTTTCATACCGCCTACTCCTTACTACGGTACGTATTCAAATTCGTATTTTATTTTTGTATATTTATCGTTTAAATATGTTAAAATTTAATTTAAAAACGAATAAATTCTGAAAAATTTGGGGGGTTACGGGCCGTGAACAGTTCTCACGGGCCGTAACCATTTGTGTTTTTAACAGTCACGGGCCGTGACTGCTGTTCACGGGCCGTAACCCTTCGAACATTCAGAGGGTCACGGGTCGTGACCTAGCTTCACGGGCCGTAACCCTTTAGGTGTTCTTATGATTTTTAATTTTTTTTGCAGATTATGCCGCCACACAAACATTCATGTCCAGAGACCGAGCCTGAGGGTCAGGGTGACTTCCTGGACCCACATACTGATCTTCGTTTTCCTCGAGAGATAGCCACGACTTAGGCTATGGAAGCTGATAGGACGGCCCCTGAAGGGGACCCGCACCATTGACTGGGACGTGCTAGAGGAGGTTGGAGATATAACACGTGCCCAGGACATCGTTGGGCTCGAGGGAGAGACGCCCTGGAGGTGTATGTTTGATTTGGGATCTAGGAGGGGCAACAGGGAGCTCACGTTGGAGTTTTTGTCGACTTTTTTGTTCACTACTGCGACAGAGGATGAGGACCCCTAGGAGCACCTAGCTGTTCGATTTAGGCTGGGGAGCAGTAGGTTTGAGTTCACCCTCGCTCAGTGGGGGTGACTCTTGGGTTTTACACCCAGGAGGAGACGCATGATGCTCGTTTTTACTCTGACGAGGTCCGGTCAGAGGCGGCTCCTTTGGTCGGATGGTGGCCGACGATTTCCGACCAGCCATGGGAGGGCGCCATTAGGGCAAGCTCCATTAGAGATCCGTTGCACCAGTATCTACACCGGTTCATTGCCGGTACCATTGCCGGCAGAGACCAGAGTATGGAGCAGGTGTCGCTCTTTGATTTATTTTTTCTGAGGGCTTTGCTTTCACCTAGACAGGTGAATCTTGCTCACTGCATAGCCACCTATTTTTTCAGTGTCATTCAGGGCAAGGTAAAAAAATATTTATATTAATTCTTAATAAATAAGTATTATCTATTATTATATTATAATTTGATTGTTTTGCAGATGAATAGCCCCATTGTTTGCGGCTCTTACATCACCGTCATTGCCTCGCGCTTAGGGTTGTTTACGGACGCCCTAATTGCGAGGCAGACGACGGACACGCCGCTTAGGATTTTGGGCCGACAGACCGTCATGGCCATGGGGATTGCCGCCAAATTTGGCGACGAACTCCGATGGTCCACTGACGGTGGTCTGACCATCTGGCAGCCTATGGCGGGCGTTGGTGAGGAGGAGGAGCAGCCGCAGTCGCAACAGCAGCCGCAGGCACACACCAGAGCACTGGCCCACCGCCAGTATCGCCTGTTGCTAGGACTATCATTCGGCAGATTCCGCCGACGGGGGAGTTTATGGCGGAGTCACTCCATTTAGCGCGCCAGTCCTACGCCTTGCTTGTATGGATGGTGGATCTATGCAGCATTTGGGCTACTCGCCAGGGTATCGACCCCCCTCGGCCAGAGTTGCCTCCGTTTGTCAGACGACCTGGGGGTGATGATGAGGAGGCTACTGGTGGTGATGAGGAGGATGCTGGTGGTGGTGATGAGGCATAGATAGTAGGCCTGTATTGTTTTATTTAGCTTTCATGTAAAAAACTTGATAAATTTTGTTGATATATTATGACGTATTTTGGATGACGTTTAAATGTTTGTTTGATGATGTATGATTAAATAAAGAATTGATAAATTAAATAAAAAATGTGTAAATTATACTAAATCTATACGTTCAACCGGGTCTACGGGCCTTAGTTCGAGATATTTTTAAAATCGACTTCCGTATATAACCTCCCAATCATTAGTGTTTTCTGTTTTGTACAAGTACCAATATTTGCTCGGAACAGGCATTGGATAGTCACCCACTAATCGAATTCTAATGAAATGGTTATCTTGAACATAAGCAATTGAAATCATATGATGTTCAATGATATCACGAGGAGATAACCACAACGGGAAAAAAGTAGCGGAGTTGCCGATAGATATAAAAATTATAACCACTCGAAACCTGTTAGCAATAAGGATTGTAGTAGGTGGTACTGTCATCCAATTTTTTTAGGAGATGTACCTAAGCCGTTCCAGTTTAATGATTCCCTTATTTCATTTATATCAGGAAACATCACAGCGTACCTATGTTTGTTTTCATCCAACTCAGCTATAAGTTCCGTACGAATAAAACGCCAGTGATTTTCACGATATCCCAGTGCGAGTGCTATAGCACGAAAAACACAATTGCCGTCGGCTAAAACATCATCCTCACCTGAAATATACGGGAAAAAGAATGATGGAATCCAGCGATTAAACCGGAAAAAAATGTTTTTATCTTCGTCGCCCGGGATATATGAAAACTTGGAACTTTGTTGAGATAATCCATCTTTGGCTCTTGATTCGGAAGACATGGATTGACTGCGCTGTAAAGACCCTTGTTTTGACTTCTCCACCGAACTTGAATATGTTGGCGGAACTTCAAAATTTTCTCTAGGTTGAACATATGAACTATGTCTGGGGGGTCTAATATTGTTTCTTTTTGCTTATCTTGTTTAGGATGACCCCGTGTATGTGTTTGGACTTTAGGAGGTTTTTTTTATCAGTTTTTGAAGGATGAATGAAAGATTTGAAGATATTAATCAAAGATTTTTTCACATTTTCGGGTTGGACAAGTAAATGTTTTGTCACCATCTCCATCTCTTTATGTACATCTATTTGAACCTCCCGTACAATATACGCGGGTGAAAAATCTAGCTTCCTCCAAAAAACATCAATGGCATCGGGCGGGATACATTGACCTATAAAATAATAGATTAAATTAAATATAATAAAAGTTTTCATTAAAAAAAATGTAAAATAACATTCACCTGTTTGAAAATAATTGTTTAATTTACAAGCACACGGAAGATCACAGCTGGTAAAAAGATGGCAGCCACATGATTCTTTGGATCTAATTAGATGATTTATCCTGTTAATCTCACCAACTAAGAGATCTAAAGCTGCAAAAGAAAAGTTACCTCGCAGCAATTTAAGCACTTTCCTGGGTAACTAAGATATTATGCTGCACCATAAGTATAATTTTGCTTTTGGTAAAACTTTCTTTTATAGCAATTTCCTTGGTAACTAAGATATTATTGATAAAAGGAATAAATCTATCCAGGGTGCTATTGGTTGCTTTCAGGTAACTTTTCAACAATGAATGTTGGCTCTCAACTCGGTTCGTTGTGTGCTGACCGAAGTTATAACTTTTATTTATCCACGCTGACATAAATCTCTCTTTGTAAGGGTCCAACCAGTTATTTTTGAGGTACATCATCACTCCTATTTAAAAAAATGTAGTTATTTTTATGTAAATATACATATATGTTTAAGAATAACACTAGAAAACTTACTTGAATGTTTGGACACCAATCTGCGATAAAGGCGGTCGTAATTATAAGCGTATATGTCCGTCGTTGCAGAGTTAATAAGTACCGACCACACATGCTCAAAATCACCCCACTCTTCATTTGGAAAACTCGCCTTGCAATGTTTAGCAATTTTTTCTGAAATATGCCATGTGCAAAGTAATCGAACAACACTCGGAAAAACTTCTTTTGACGCTTTCATCAGAGCGAGGTCTCGGTCGGTTAGTATAACACGGGGCTCCATACACTTTTCTTCCAGCGTTGCTTTAGTTGCTCTAACACGGGTCTCGGTCAGTTTTGTAAGTTGTATCAATCATCAACACGTGTGGGTACACACGCCATAATGTGTGAGATGTGGGATGTATAAAAAAAACCCCGTCGATGGTATTTGTCGGTTCATCAATATGAGGGGTGTAAATATATTGATGTTGTTGTAGTATAGAAAAAAAACCTGCATTGGGGTTTCACCAATCTGGTGGACTTTTTAATTTTTGCCCGAGCGTTATATATGGTTCGTAACGCAGACACGTTATTGGCATTTTGTTCCCTCAACGTGCCTAGAATGTTTCGAGGATCAGTATTTTGCTCTGTCAGATTCTTTACAGTAGAAAGCTTATTTTCGGTGAGCCTCATTGCGTATGCATGTCCTTCCAGGTGTTCAGCTGGTTCATGGTTATGAGTATCATCCACAACAACTATAATCCACCCATCTCTCTTCATCTCGTACTTACCCTGCAATTCAAATTGACAGTTTGTTTTTTTGGTGTCACTTTTTCTTAGAGTGGATGCTCCCTTATATACACCACCCCGATCATATTTCGACCAAATTTTAACCACCACACCATTCGAATTTCTTTTTGAATGTTTGGTGACAATAACAAACTCATTTTCTCGCCCTACGTTACTTGCCCAATCAACTAATTCTTCACGAGATGATAAAACCTAAAAAATTTTATATTTTTAGTTAGCTATTACTAAATAAAAGTAAAATTAAAGATGATATATCTTATAACCTGATTCGTGTCGTATAAACCTCTTTTACCGGAACCAGAACCGTCATTATCACCGCTACTATCGCCACCGTTATCACCCCCGTCATCGCCGCCGTCATTCCCGCCGTAATTGGACGCGAACTGTCACACCCCAACCTTGACGGTGGAATCGTCGAGGTGTGAGAATTACGATTGTTCACAACCACATAAGGCTATTATTAAATGTAAATATTGAAATTAATAGTTTCAAAAGGAAGTACAAACATAAGTATTGAATATGCAATAAGTTCAACATAACATAACATTTTATTTATTTATCTAGGTCCAAGTCCTAGATTATGCCAGCAACATAAGTTCACTTCAAACTTGGGGGTTTTCCTTGCCCCTTTTTACTTTATTTCACACCATTTTGGGGTGAAACATGATACTTATACATCATACACTTATAAAAGTTGTTCCTAAATACTTCATCACGAATGGCTCACTCTAAATTGAGGTTTTAGGAACAATATATGAGATAGAAACATATTATTTATATATTATTTTATCATATTTAAATATATTTAAATATATTTAAACATATTTAAATATTTAAATATGTTTATCAAGTATTATACTTATCGACGGTTTAAATATATTTAAATAACATATTTAAATATGTTTATCAACGTTTGCAACGATTCCGCCGTCAAGGTTGAGGTGTGACAGAATTCAAGTATTATCAACGTTTGCAACCCGAATCAATCCTTCCTTCGCCGCGACCTGTTCTTATCTGTTCTCAACGATTTGGTTTCGAAAAATGGTAATTGAATATTGTTTAATACTCGATTTCATCTACTAAACAAAAGCCCTATGATTGATTTCCCGTTTCAAGCTTTCGAGGCACAGAATAAATCAAATTTCTAAGATTTTTCTACCACCGTAACCCACTACCCAACTGTAATCCCTCTATCTCTAGATGGAATTTGTTTGTGCCCTTTTGGCATCTTTTCTGAGCTTTTCTCAAATTTTTTTATTTTTTTGTTTTTTTTTATTTTTTTTTCTTGAGCATTGCCTTATTATACCTAATTCTCAGAGGTGTTGCAAGCAAGAGTCACTATCCCCCGCAACCAACGCATGAGCCTTAGGTTTATTATACCCAATTCCTAGAGGTGCTGCAAGCAAGAGTCACCATCCCCCGTAACCAACGCATAGGCCTTAGGTTTTTTTAAATTTTTAAGTTTATTACTCCCTTTTTCTTTAGCTCAATATATGGGTGGATTTCCTAAAGGCGCCGCCTGTTAAAGCGTGCCTGCTAGAAAAACTACAGCTGGGTCTTAACCTATAGTGGTACCCCTTATACTATCTACGGTTTTGGCTTCCAATGGCGAGAACCCACAAGACTTAATAATGTTTAATTAAGTGCATTAGAATACTCCTAGGATAACCTTACAAGATCAGCTGGGCCTACCCGCACATCCCAAATCAGACATGTTTTCAATCAATTATTCATCTTATATATATAATATTTGACAAACCGAACACCTGATTTTATCTATCATTTTCCATATTTTATTAGTGCAAACTTCAAATTCGGGACATTTTCATATTTTCATTTTTTTTCAACAACAACAACATATAACCTGATGATACCCATCCCCATACTTAAAATTTGCATTGTCTCTAATGCAGGAATGAATCAAACAAAAACATCAGGTAAAAGAAACTGGACAAGACTTAGCTGGTAAAATATAGCAAGAGGTAAAAGAAACTGGACAAGACTTAGCTGGTAAAATATAGCAAGACTGTCAAGTGCCAGTCTAGTCCACCCGGTACCGCCTTCCTATTCGCACGTGCTCAGCACACAATTCCGAGTCATCACACACACGAACTTGCTGCATATCAATCACTAACAGACCAATACTTCATAGCAGGGTAAGCATAATAATAGCAAAATATCCAAAATCTAAGGGTTAGCCAACCCTTACCCGATGCCCCCCTGAGTACAGTACCGATAATTCAAAATATCAAGAAAAACATAGTAAAATTGTATCATACATAACCATGATCAAAATATAAACTAGCTGTCACACAAGCTAGTCTTCCTCCTCGCTGTCATCATGTCCACCACCGGATCCTCCTGCATAGCTAGGTACCTGAAAAAATTCTGGAATGTTAATGTTCAAGGCACCCATCATATGTCGTATGGCGTCATCCTGCCTGCGCTGACCGGCCATAACCTCATCATGACTGGTCCTCCAAAATTCCATTCCCTGCTCGTAGTATGTGTCCATCCTACCATATAAGTGTGGGGATTTTTTGGGGTTATGGGTTGCGATGGTAGAAGAAGATGGGTGAAAAAATAAGGCTGGGGTTGAGAAAAATCATCTTTTTAGCCGTCAGGTGTCGCGTCGCGTAGCGCGACATAGGTGGGGATATCGTCGCGTAGAGCGACGGATTGGGTTGACTGACCAGTTGACCAGACCAGGTTGTCGCGTAGCGCGACAGGGTATAGCATCTGTCGCGCAGCGCGACAGGGTATAGCATCTGTCGCGCAGCGCGACGGGTGCTTTTTAACAGAAACTTTTTCTTCTTTCCATGCCTTAGAAAAAATTTCGAGTCTCCAAAATCCTTACCCACCCATACTTAGAAATTTCCAGAGTGCTCAAAAACATACCTGCTGTCCTCGGGGTGGTGTTTTCCATCAATCCTCAAACAATCACCTGCAAAGACACTAACAAAACAAAAACAAAGCAAAAACAAATACGAAAAATAACGAAAACATAACCGAAAACTTACAAAAACACGAATTTACACACTTTACAAACTCTACACTTGGGCACTTACCCAAGACTCTCAGCATACAATCACTCGGGCTTTTCGAGAGGGATTTCCTCCCCTATATAGGTTCTATTGGTCCTCCAAGATAATGTTTTAACCTATACCCATTAACCTTCCACGTGTTACCATCCTTCTCGTTCTCTAACTCAATTGCCCCGTACGGGAACACTTCTTTAACCGTGTATGGTCCTGCCTACTTAGACTTAGTTTTCCACCATACAACTTCAACCTGGAGTTGTAAAGTAGAACCTTATCTCCTTTCTTAAACTCTTTCAAACCCTTAATCTTCCTATCATGTAAGGCTTTGGTTTTCTCCTTAATACTTAGAGATCTTGCATATGCTGCATCTCTAAGTTCCTCTAGCTCATGAAGTTGGAAATACCTTCTCCTAGCAGCCTCGGTAAGGTCTAGGTTAACTGCCTTAAGGGCCCAAAGTGCACGGTGTTCTAGCTCTACGGGCAAATGACATGCTTTCCCGTACACAATCATGAAAGGAGTGGTGCCTAAAGGTGTCTTAAAGGCCGTTCTAAACGCCCACAAAGCGTCATCTAGCTTATCAGACCAATCCTTTCTGCTCTTTCCCACAGTTCTTTCTAGGATTCTCTTCACTCCCCTATTTGCATTCTCAACTTGACCGCTTGTTTGTGGATGGTATGCGGTCGACAAACGATGGGTGACACCATAACGAGCTAAAACTTTTTCCATCAGGGTGTTACAAAAATGCGTACCACGATCACTAATAAGGGCTTTAGGGGTTCCAAACCTAGTGAACAACTTCTTAAGGAACTTGATAACAACTCGGGCATCATTAGTAGGTAAGGCTTGCGCCTCCACCTATTTAGAGACATAATCTATGGCCACTAAGATGTACTTATTTCCACTAGACACAGGAAACGGTCCCATGAAATCAATACCCCACATATCAAACACTTCTAAAACCTGAATTAGGTTTTGGGGCATCCCATCTTTAAAAGAAATGTTACCTGTACGCTGGCATGCATCACACGTTTTCATAAACTCGAGAGAATCCGTCACCACTGAAGGCCAATAAAAGCCACAATCAAATACCTTTTGCGCGGTAGCGTGGTGACCATGATGACCACCTGTTAAACCTTCGTGACAGTGCCTAATAATCTCTCTACCCTCAGCTACCATGACGCATCTCCTCAAAACTCTATCACCTCCTATCCTATACAAATAAGGATCATCCCAGATGTACTTACCAGCATCCCTAAAGAACTTCTTCTTCTGCTGAGTGGTCATACCCTCTACTACCACTCCATAGCAAGGTAATTGGCGAAATCACTAAACCATAGCATACCCTGCTTCTCGGCCTCTACAAAGTCAATTGACTCGTGAGGAAACCTATCACCTATCTCATCCTCACGCAACTCCTCTCTACTGGGGTCCTCTAACCGGGAAAGGTGATCCGCTGCTACGTTTTCTGCTCCTTTCTTATCCTTAATTTCTATATCAAACTCAGAAAGTAAAAGGATCCAACGAATCAAGCGAGGTTTGGCATCCTTTATTACAAATAAATAACGTAGAGCTGCATGGTCGGTGAACACTATGGTTTTAAACAGGACAAGGTATGATCTAAACTTATCAAAAGCAAAGACTATAGCTAGAAGCTCCTTCTCGGTGGTTGTGTAATTCTCCTGAGCATGGTTAAGGGTCTTACTAGCATAGTAGATCGGGTGAAAGTGACTATCTCTCCTCTGACCTAAAACCGCTCCTACAGCATAATCACTAGCGTCACACATCAACTCAAATGGCAAAGTCCAATCTGGGGACACTAGAATAGGAGCACTCACTAACCTCTCCTTCAACAACTCAAATGCCCGAAGGCAATCCTCACTAAAAACAAACGGGGCATCCTTCTCTAGCAGGCGGGTCATGGGTAGGGTTATCTTAGAGAAATCCTTGATGAAACGCCTATAAAACCCTGCATGACCAAGAAAGCTACGGATAGACTTAACATTTGTGGGTGGTGGAAGTTTACTAATGGTGTCCATCTTGGCCCTATCAACCTCTATCCCTGCTCCCAAAATCTTATGCCCTAGCACAATACCCTCAGTCACCATAAAGTGACACTTCTCCCAATTAAGCATCAATTTTGTTTCAACACACCTTTTCAACATTTTCTCTAAATTCAACAAGCAAACATCAAAAGAGCTACCATAAACTGAAAAATCATCCATGAAAACCTCCATGGATGTCTCTATCATGTCCTGAAAGATGGCTATCATGCAACACTGAAAAGTGGCAGGGGGATTACAGAGACCGAAAGGCATACGACAATAAGCATATGTGTCATAGGGGCATGTGAATGTGGTCTTATCCTGATCCTCGGGTGCTATGGGGATCTGGAAATACCTGGAAAAACCGTCTAAGAAACAGTAAAACTGCTGACCTGCTAACCGCTCGAGCATCTGATCAATGAAGGGAAGTGGGAAGTGGTCTTTTCTGGTGGCATCATTGAGTTTCCTATAATCTATGCAGACATGCCAACCAGTGACAGTACGAGACGGGATCAACTCATTCTTAGCATTCATCACTACATTCATCCCACCCTTCTTCGGAACAACCTGAGTCGGACTAACCCAGGCTGAGTCAGAAATAGGGTAAACCAAACCTGCATCCATCAACTTAATGACCTCTTTCTTAACTACCTCCTGCATGTTAGGATTCAATCGCCTCTGAGGTTGCACTACAGGTCTATAATCATCCTCCATCAGGATCCTATGGGTGCAATAAACTGGACTAATACCCTGAATGTCTGAAAGTCTCCAAGCAATGGCTTGCTTATGTGCCCGTAACACATCAAGTAGCCGAGACGTCTCCTCCTTCGTCAACTTTGAAGAAATGATGACAGGTAGTGTGGACTCATCCCCTAAGTAAACGTATTCTAGGTGGGAAGGTAGGACCTTAAGCTCTAGAGGTGGTGGTAATTCTACCGACGGCTTCCTACTCTTCTCCCTAACCTCATTAATCTCTAACACCTCAGGAAGTAAAGGAGCCTCCTCAGACCAATCTGGTTCCTCTTCACTATCCTCAACCATTAAATCTGCCCCACAGATGTAATCTAAACACCTATCTACACTCGATATGAACGAATTTATGAAGTAAACCGAGTGACACGGGGCACCAAAATCATCCTGACTACCTAGGTGCTTCATAGACTTGACAACCTCAAAAGTAACATTCTCATCTCCTACTCTAAGGGTGATCTTACCATCATAAACATCTATCAACGCCTTAGCAGTACGCAGGAACGGACGCCCTAAGATAAGGGGAACAATGTCGTCAGCCTCCATATCAAGGATGACAAAATCCACGGGGAAGACAAATTTATCTACCTTAACTATCAAGTTCTCAATGATGCCCCGTGGATACTTGACTGACCGATCAGCAAGTGAGAGTGTCATGCGCGTAGGAGTCAGATCACCTAGGTCTAGCTTCTCGTACATGGAATACGGCATCAAGTTGATACTAGCACCTAAATCTGCTAACGCGCGACTCTGAGTGTCACCACCAAACAAACACGGGATTGTGAAAATACCCGGATCTGTCAATTTCTCCAGTAGCTTGTTCAGAATCACCGCAGAACACCCTCCAGTCAGTGGAATATTAGAAAGCTCACCTAACCTGGTCTTACGCTTGAGTAGATCTTTCAAGAATTTAGCATACTTGGGCATATGCTGAAGAGCCTCGACAAACAGTAGATTGATTTTCAACTGCTTAAACATGTCAAGAAAATGCCCATACTCCATAACATACTTCTGGTGAGCAAGGCGGGCCGGGTATGGAACCCTAGAATGATCTATCACGGGTGCTGGCCTAACCTCAATTGGTTTTCTAACCTCGGGTCTAACTACTGGGGCTTCACTCCTTGGTGATGTACTCCTGGGTCTAGCCTAGTTTTCACCTTTGGAGGAACCTCCATCTCTAACTCCTCATCCACCGGTTCCTCATCACTATCCTGTACCGGTGGTCTAACTGTCTCTCCTCCTCTACCACTACGAATAGTAACTACCTTAAGTTGGGCGTTTGGGTTAAGCTGGGTTTTACCTGGAAACTGGCCCTGTGGCCTCTCATCTAAACGCCTAGCAATGTCACCTACTGAACGCTAAAGATCTAGAAAAGCAGACTGCTGGTTCTTAAGGAGAAGGTCATGCTCTGCTAAGGTTTTCTGGGTAGTAGCATCCTTAGCAAGTAACTGGGTCAACAACTCTTCTATCCTACTCATGTTTCCACCATTATTTGGTGGTGGGTTACTATTTGATCCTCCACTAGAAGACTGACCCTGCCCCTGGGCTGGATTAGGATTTGTGTTTGCATGGAACCCAGGGGGATTACCTGAAGATCTCCAACCATTGTTTCTCCAACCTGAATTGTAGGGGGTATTAAACGGATTAATGGGGGGTCGATTTGGGCCTCCTATATATTCTACCTGTTCTTGCTCTATCAAAGGACACTCATTGGTAGCATGTCCTCCCCTACACAACTCACACCTGTTAACTCTCAGCTTTAAATCCTTCACCTCACTCACTAAACTCTCGAGAACAACGGTCACACCGGAATCCAGAGTAACCTGGTTCACTCCCTTAGGGAACTAACCGGTGGCAAGAGTTGATTTCTTTCGACCTGACCGTTGTTCATACTTAGCTTGTGCGAAACTCTCAAACATTTCCCTACACTCGTTAACATTTTTCTTACCCATCAAGTGCCCACCCGCAGAAGTGTTAAACCGAGAGCGAATATCATAAGTAATGCCATTGTAGAATTTCTCTACAAGTGCCCAATCAGAGAGACCATGCTGGGAGAACGACTAAGAAGGTTTTAGAAACGCTCCCATGCATGGTAATATTCCTCATCGGGTTCCATTCTGAATGAATAGATTTCATCCCGAAGTCTAGAACCCTTGGCCGGCGGGAAGTACTTATTCAGAAAATTTGCCTAAGAGCCGGCCAAGTGGTGAATGTACCTGCAGGGTGAGATTCAAGCCATGTAGCAGCACGATCTGTGATCGAGAAAGGGAAGAGCTGGAGGAAAATAGCATCCTCAGTGGCACCTTGCAGTTTGAAGGTGCGGCAGATACGCTCAAGACGGCCTATGTGAGCCGGAGCATCCTCGTCATCACGCCCATGGAACTGGCAATTGTTAGCAATCGCGGTCATGACATATGAGGGAATCTGCCAAGAGTTTTCATTCGCAATGTTAGGAATGGTGATGGGATTGTTAACTCCAGTGAAGCCTTGGGTGGCTTGTTGGTGGACAGTGCGATGTTCAGCCATTGGTCTAGGAGTAACAGTGGGTTTTGGACTAGGAGGTGGAGATGTAGGTGGTGTGGAGGAATCAGAGAAGGACAAGCTTGAAAAAGAAGTACGGACTTTTTCTATGAGATCCTCAAATCCAAGCTTCTCTAAAATCGGATGCTCTGGTGGTGGTCCTTGTGAACGCAAATGTGGCATATACTGCAAAGACACGAAAACACAGATGTAAGCAAGTGAAAGAGAAAAATAACTAAACAATTTAAAGCGAATAAAAGTCACTACAACTCGAACTAAAACACTTAGCACAGATATAGCAAATCAGTTCAAAAAAAGCAAATAAAACGCAATCGCCTAAGAAGTCCCCGGCAACGGCGCCAAAAACTTGATGTCCTAAGAAGTAGTTTAAATAAATAATTAAAAACAACCAAAAACTAGACACGAAGTAATACTCTAGACTCTCTAATCTAAACTACTGACAGGCAAGTGTACCTATCGACTCTAGTAAAGCTAAGTAAGTCCGGATATCGAACCACAGGACTACTATGGAAAAACATAAAATTGACTCGATCTAACTATTGCAATCCGACTAAGAACTAAATTAATGATTAATAAAAGGGGGGTTTTTATATGGAAAAATCCAAAGTTTAAAAGAAATAACTAAATTAAAGTAAATTAGAACGTGAGAACAAAATAACAGACGATTTCAAATGGATTAAAAGTACTACCTAGGTAAGACTCCTACACATGCATGACACGGTTTCTATCGGTATTGAAACTATTGTGGAACCGGGATCTTAGAATACTAAACTCAAAGGTTACTTAGAGAATCCTCGACCCTTCTCAAAGATGTCAACTAAACACACTTTAAGCCGTTAAAATACTGGTTCAAAGGATCACCCTCACAGGTTCTCCAACTAAGATAATGAAACACCCTAAAGACACTCTACTTCACAGCATAAGTGACTAAACACCTTGCGGTGTTGGGATAGACAGTGGTTGGTGAATCAGTCTTGGTAAACGAAGTGTGAGACGGGAAACTACATAGAACTCCTCACAGAGACTCCAAATAGCAATCAAAACACACCCGATGAACCAATAACCTATTAACCTCACAGTATTAAGATTAGTTGCATATTTGATTAGTTAATTTCTTGAATAGTTATCTCAATGACTTACTACGTCTAGCAAATCATCTAATAGTCTAGAACACACAGTAAAAGACCTAGCATGCATCTATTACTTGATAGACAATCAACAAGACACACATGAGATAATAAATAAATAATCTAAACCAACTCAAATACACGTTTACAACTGATTAACGCAACCAAATCTTTTCATTATCATTCAACACAAGTTATTGTTCCAAAAACCGACAAAAGACCATGTCATACACATGTATTCATCAAAACCCTAGGTAGATAAGAGAACTAGCCAACAATCATGTTTAAAACAGTATCAAAAGTAGTAAATGAAAGCATTGTATCAAACAAAATTGAAGGACAGATAAAGAAACGCAAAACCAATTGTTTAATCCTAGAATCACAAACTCTTCTTCACAAAACTCCAATCCTTGCCTTCTGAACTCGCCAAGAACTCCGAAAATCGCCCTGATGCTCTCTGCAGCTGTCTAATGACGAATGAAATCCCGGTCATTAGGGTTAATTACGCTGAAAAACTAATTTTCCCCGTTTTTAATCCCGTCGCGTAGCGCGACGGGTCCTCAAATACTGTCGCGTAGCGCGACAGGTCACCTTAACCCGACAAAATAGTCGGGTGGCAAATCCGGCAGTTACCCGATTTCATTAAGGGCAAAACAGTAAATTCTCACCCCTCGCGTAGCGCGAGGGTAAGCCTCCATCTGTCGCGTAGCGCGACGAAGGTAATTCCACAGAATGTTCTTTATGTTCAACGCCCGATCCTCTCGTTTCGATCCTGGAAGCTCGTTCTTCTCTTTTCTACTATTTTTAGCTTCCTTCTCATCCAATTTACTACAGAAAATACAATCAATCGGTAGTATCCGAAACGAGGTAAAACAGATATAAGATGTAGCGAAAATTATATAAAATCAACTATAAAAACTCAAGTAATTTTCACTACATCATTCATAAACCTTCGTAATTTGTAGTCATGGGTATGGCATAAAAGAAAAGACCTAACTTGGCATGTGTCCAAGTGTCTTACCTACACATATGACAAAACCTAACCTTCGTGTTTCCGTGAATCTTCTGTTTAACTTTTCATTCACTAAGTGCTCTTATTTTAAAGGTCATGATGACAATTGGTCTTTTATTCAAAGAGGAAACATTGGAATTAGTAAATTGCCATAACATCTCTCAAAACGTCCCGTATTTCAATGGAAAGGTTCAAGTTGACATATACTTGAAGGATTCTCTAAAATGAAACATCTCATCTGTAATCAAACGTCTATCACTGTCCGTTCATATGATTATCTTTCATTTAAACCCTCTTGTTCGTTTAAGTTTCATTCTTAATTTCGGGACGAAATTCTTAAAAGTTGGGGAGACTGTAACATCTCGTATTTTATGATAATTAAAAATAATAATAATAATAATAATAATAAAGATAATAATAAATAATAATAATAATAATAATAATAATGATAGTAATAATGAAGATAATAATAATAATAATAATAATAATAATAATAATAATAATAAAGATAATAATAACAATAATAAAGATAATAATAATAATAATAAAGATAATAATAATAATAATAATAATAATAATAAAAATAATAAAGATAATAATAATAATAATAACGATAATAACAATAATAATAATAATAATAATAATAATAATAATAATAATAATAATAATAATAATAATAATAATAATAATAATAATAATAATAATAATAATAATAAAGATAATAATTTTGTAAATAGATAAAACAATATAAAGTTCATTATTTTAAAACTTGTAAATAAAGTTTGTGCCTAAAATAAAACTGTTAGAAAGTTGAGGGACCATTTATGTAAATTCTGAAAACACCCACTTTCTTCCCACCCACTTTCGATCCCCCCTGTCTCCCCCGCTATTTCGGCCAAGATCCACGCCACAAATCGCACTAACCGATTATAATAATTCAAAGTAATCACGCACTAACGTTAGTTTAATCGTTTATAAACTACTATCGAGTTCAATTGCACCAAATCAAACACATACATTGAATTAAATCTTCATCCCCTGTCGCGACCTGCAAGTGAATCGAAATCTATGTTTGGAGCGATATTAAACCAAAATGATAGAGGTCTTTGCATTAAAAACCCCATTCGAAGCTTCCTGTAAAGCGAATTCAAGTATTATCAACGTTTGCAACCCGAATCAATCCTTCCATCACCGCGACCTGTTCTTATCTGTTCTCAACGATTTGGTTTTGAAAAATGGTAATTGAATATTGTTTAATACTCGATTTCATCTACTAAACAAAAGCCCTATGATTGATTTCACTATCAAGAACGAAATTAGGTCCAATTTGGGATCGATCGAATTAGGGTTCTTATGTGAAATTGGGGGTCTCTGTTATTGATGTTTAAAAGAATTTGGATCCGGGTTATTTACGCGGCTGTATGCCTGGTTCACCGGTTCTGTGTCCCCTTGTTAAGTTGGAGGTCCCGGGTTCGACCCCGGGCACCCCCATATTTTTTTAACGTAAAAATACGAGATGTTAAAGTCTTCCCAACTTTTAAGAATTTCAGCGCGATTCATCCCTGTTCCTTCCCCACGTGGTCGGCTGCTTTACAGGAAGCTTCGAATGGGGTTTTTAATGCAAAGTATACATAACATATATCTTAATTCCAACTAATATATATTATATTGGGTTATCAAACAATAATATATATTTGATACATATTATTAAACTATTGTTATAATCCATAAAAATAATCCATGAGATACATAGTTTGCGATTTCAATTGAAATATAATATGTTAATTACACATATATTTAAATAATAATATATTATTATTTGTCTAAACAAATTATTGTTCCAAATAATATATTATGGATTAATATATTATAATGTGTAATAATATATTATGAATTTACATTATACATATAACTCAAATTCACAAATATGGTATTTAATAATGGGTATTTAAAATATTTGTTATTTTTATATATCATATGTTTTAATAATATATTATTAATAATATATCACTGGTAAATAATAATATATTTATATATCTTATTACTTGTTCAATAATAATATATTTATAATATATCAATTAAAACCTTATAAAAATATATGTAAATAATTATTAAAACAATATATTATTATATGATAAAAGTTTTTCTTATCGTATATTAAATAACTCAAATATATATCAGGTTATATATATTTAAATATATATATTTAAATGATTTTTTAAATATACATTAATAATAATATATTATTATTAATAATATATCACTTGTAAATAATAATATATTATTATCAAGTAATATATACATTTAAATTTGTGAATATGTCAAGGTTAACAATATATTTTAAAACAATATATATATAATTGGGTTTATATGTATATAGTTAAATAATAATATATTATTATTTTAAATAATTATCTATGTACAATAATGTGTAATTTAATAATATATTATTTATTTAAATAATATTGAGGTTATATAATATTTAATACCATAATAATATATCAAATATTAACATTTAAATTATTTGTCTTGGGTTTTACGATATTTGTTATTGATATATATTATTAAATGATTTTTTTGCAAGTGCTTATCTGATTTCAATTGATTGGTTATTCACAAATAACCATGAATTGCAAGTGCTTTATATTATTTGCAAGTATTCAAATATTCCAAGTATTTTTTATTTTTATATATGTATTTTATATTAAATACAAATATCTTGATACGTAAAAAATAATATATGGTATCATTTATTTTAAATATGGTATATTTAAAATTACGACGTTTAAAACCTGAATCAATTTCGTCTCAGTCGCGGCTATTTCTTGTTCATCCTCATCGATTTAAACTTTGATCCAGGTAACTAAACATTGTAAAGAACTCAATTTTTCATTAAGAATCAAAGCCCTATGATCGTTTCTGTAATTGTTGTCGATTTGAGGTTTGATTGGATCGAAATCAGTTTAGGGTTTATATGGAATTGGGGAAAGAGCTCTAAAGAAGCTTAAAACAAATTGGAAACAGGATATGACCGCGGCTGTATGCCTGGTCTACTGGTTCCGTGTCCCCTTGCTAAGTTGGAGGTCCCGGGTTCGAAACCCGGGCACCCCCATTTATTTTTTTAAATAGTTTCTCAGCCTTAAATAAATTATAGAAAATTCCTAATAAATATAAAAATTGATTTTGTAAACTTTAAATATTTTTAAAGGCATCAAATTATTTTCTGGAATTTATTTCTTTAAACAAATGATACTAATTTTAAATATTGTTTAACTTATTTGCTAATTTGCTATAAAAATATATAATTAGTTCATTTTCTTATAAAATAGATTTTAAATATTGTTTAACTTATTAAATCATTATTTGTTCAAATAATATATTTAGATTATTTCCTATAAGATAAACTTAAAATATTGTTTTAATTTACTAAATAGGTATTTGCTCAAAATAATATACTTAAATTATTTTATAAAATATAGTAACTAAAGGTTTAGATTGATAATTCATTATTAATCAAAACGTTAATCTAATTAATTTTAAATAATTACAAAGCTTTATTTATATTGAATCTCATCTATATTATTACTTAAATTCGTTTCTAAATACTTAAATATACATATATAAATCCCTTAATGGAATCAAACTAAAATCATTTTATAAACTTATTACTTATTTAAAACTCTAAAACTATTAAAACCCTAATCCTCGTCAATTCGTTAAACTTATTATTAAACTTAAATCTTGTAAACTTAAATCTTGTAAATATATATATATTCTTAGGTACCTTGCGAAGGATTGCGTTGGAACGTTTATTAATATTTTTTAGTAATCATCATCCTTATACTTATTTGCCATGTGAGTTTTACTTGCCCTTTTTTACTTTATTTCACACCATTTTGGGGTGAAACATGATACTTATACGTCATACACTTATAAACGTTTGAGACTTATAAAGCACTTGCAATTCATCTTTATATTTTGTCATGGTTATTTGCGTGTTGTAAGTGATTATATGAGATACATAGTTTGTTACAATCATTAACTATTGCTAGCCTGGTGACGTCTTAGATCTTTGGGCTTGACAAGCCTATTTGGTGCTAAAGTCGATGAACTACCGACTCCTATGAGCCGTATGCTTATGCACTAGGGAACCAAATACACTTAGCCAATCTTATATACTTGTAATCAAGTCGAGGTTTGATTGTAAAGATATGTGTTCTATCACCTTACTAGCATATAACCTATGACATGAATTGCTACTTGAAATCTTTTTATATTATGTATGAAAACTTGGAAACTCACCAACTATTTATAGTTGATCTTTTATTTTTATCATGTTTAAGGAAAATCCCCAAGTTTGAAGTGAACTTATGTTGCTGGCATAATCTAGGACTTGGACCTAGATAAATAAATAAATATTATGTTATGTTAAACTTATTGCATATTCAAGACTTATGTTTGTAATTCCTTTTGAAACTATTAATTTGAATATTTACATTTAATAATAGCGTTATGTGGCTGTGAACAATCGTAATTCTCACACCTCGATGATTCCGCCGTCAAGGTTGGGGTGTGACAGATTGGTATCAGAGCTCATAACTATTGGGATTTAGGTTATTAGAAATGGTGACCTAGACTATAGTTGCATGACCCTCATAGAAAGATCTCTATACTATTGTGCTTACATATTATTTGCATGTTACATAATGCTATGCCTTTTGTGCAACATGATGCCTTAGCATAGGATTGCCTTATGTATGCTTAAACTTAGTTACTTGTCTCCCTAGACTTAACTTTGACTTTTGACTCTCCCCGACAAATGAACTTCCTAAACTTATTCTCAACGACATGTGGAATCTACACTTATCATCGTGGGTTCAAAGAAATTTGTGTGACACATAGACACCTGTATTCTGGATTTCCTGACAAAAGGCCTTCGGGCTAAGGCAAGCATATCGTATAAATCTCATTGCGAGACCAGTTATGCTTACCTGGAGATTTCTGGGAAGAGTGATAAACTATGATCAATACATAAGTCTCTAAGGCAAATGGGTCAAATTACCTTGACGTGTCAACGATTCCAAATGGTAATGCGTTACCAAATGGAACCATCCTTTTTGAATCTTAAAAATCCTTGAATCCTTGAACTGGTATATCACCAAAGTTTTAATATCTTCTCATTCTTAACTTAAATAATGTTCCTGTTAATATTGAACCCATCCTACATTTCAACTCTTACGTTTAAACGCTCAACGTGTAACGTGTAACGGTATTGAACTCAACGTTTCATGTAACTATTTCTATACCTTGACCAACGTGAACATGGATTTTAATATACCTAAAGATATTGGGAATCTAAACCGTATGGTCTTCAAAACTTTAAAACCGTTACTTATGGTTCTCAAATCTTCTTAAGGATGTGTCCCATAACTAAGAACATGCAATGCTGTAGGTGAAATTCCTACATCTCGGGATACTTTGCTAACTGAATATTAACTTTGTTAATTTAAAGTGGTCACTCACCTCAATGATTGAATAAACTAATTATAACTTTGTTACCAATTATAAGTACGCGTGTCTTCAATAAGGTTATGGTTGACCTCATATCTTAAGAAGTCCATGTATTTTTCCTTTCGATTATGAATCAAATGTTCACATCTCGTTATGGTGTTGAATCATTCTTGTCCTTGATTTCGTCTTCCCGATTTAAGTCATTTAAGATTTGAACACCACAACAAAATCTGTTATCTCGAACTTTGATCTTAAGCTTGTAAATATGATTTTCTCTTTTGTTACATTGTTGTAACTTGAAATTTCTTGAATTTCTGAATTGATATTCTTTTCTTTTCGCTGTTTTGTCAAACTTCGTACCGTTGTACCGTGGGAGATGCAAGAGTTTGTAAGTCAACCTATGATTAAGAACACTCGTATCTCCTAAATAATTCTAACTCATCAAAACAGGGGTGATTTGTAACACCCGGAAGTCTGACTTTTAGGAAGCTATGCGACTGAGCCTCAGTCGCCTGTGATTTATGCGACTGGAGGTCAACCGCATGGCTATTCGGCCGATTGAAGCTCAACCGCACGATTGAAGTTCAACCGCCCGAATGGAGTATGAGCCGCATGGGACATGTGCGATTGGGGTCCAATCGCATAGTGTTCATGCGACTGAAGGTCCAGTCGCCCCTGGACCAGATGCGACTGAGAAGTGGGTATAAAATGGGGATAGCTCCATTCTCCTCCCCATTTTCAGTCGGGGAGAGAGCAGGGAGCGACAGAGAACAGAGAAGAAGAGAGGGAAAGTGCTGCCCGAGTTCAAGATCGATTGTGAAGCTAGCCAAATCGAAGCTCACCAACTCCTACCTGACAATGTGAGTTCTAGGACCCCTCATTTACGTGTTTTCTAACAATTTTGGGGCTGGAAACACATTAAACCCTATTTTTGAAATAGTGTATGTTTGACCCATTTGGGTAATTCTTGAGTAATGAGTTTATGGTATGAAGTAGGACTTGTATATGCTTATGTGATGTCCTAGTATGAATCCCTAAGGCTTTGGAGAGTCAATTTGGGCTGAAAATGGGTTTATGGTGACTGTGGGGGCGGGGGTTTCGCGACTGCAGTGTTTGAAGAACTCCAGTCGCTGCCCAGGGTTATGCGACTGAAGGGCCATTCGGCCGAATGAGTGTTAGTTGATGTCCAATCGCCCGACTGAGGTTCAGACGCCCGATTGAAACTCAATCGCACGATAGGTGATGCGACTGAGAGTTCGGTCGCATAAGTTCAATCGCAGAGTAGTTCAGTCGCACGGTTAAGAGTTAGTCGCATATAACCCAGTCGCATAGTGTCTAGTCGTACGAAAGGAAGTTCAATCGCACAATTGAGTACCCATTTGCATGAATAGCCCAATCGCATGGCCCAGTCGCATGGAGGACATGCGACTGGTGGTAGTTCAGTCGCCCGGACAGGGCTGATGTGAGTAAATGTAGAAGTGTATGTATGATGTATGTATGTTAGTATGATGTTGCCATGATAGATGGTGAATACTGATGATATGTAAGTATTTATGTTCCTTATGTGTATGTGCCTTATCTTTAATAACTTTACGTGAATGAATGAACGAAAGAAAGAATGTATTAAGAACGTAAAGTGAAAGATAATGAAAGAAGGGAACATGATGAATGAATGCATGCATTAATGAAAGAAAGTAAGAAAGGCTTGCAAGCAAATGAAGGAGGTGCACACCCCTGGCAGGTGTTAGCTCAACGGTGTACGGGTTAGCTACCCCGAAGGATGTACATCGGGTCAATCATTAAGATTGATAATGAGGTGAGCAACTTCGTGTTGCAACAGACTCGGTTAGCAGGCAATCATAAGATTGTCACTGAGGTGAGCAGTCGCACGCTGCAACAGACTCGGCTAACGTATGTTAGTAGTAAAGTGAAAGATAAGTGGTGCATGTATCTACCCCAGGTGACTGGATCAGCTTTGTGCATAACGTTCGTGGCTAACCACCACAGGTCCAGCACCAGTAGTATGTATGATGAAAATGGGGTATTGTACATGTCACCGGATGTAATGAACGTTCGAACGAAAGTAATGAAAGTATGAATGAATGTAATGAATGTTCGAACGTAAGTAATGAATGTAAGAATGAAGGTAAAGTACGTACGAAAGTACGTGAAGTATGTATGTATGAAAGTAAAAGAGAATGATGAAGTGTACACGAATGAAAGTAAGTAATAAATGATGAGATAATAATAATATTATCTACGTGTACGTATGATGTGTGAACACATGTATGGAAGAACAGTTAATGAGAATGAAAGTATGTTTTATTATAAAACTAGAACTCACTCAGCAACGCTGACTTTTATGTGTTTTCCAGTTCGCAGGTAGAGTTGCTGAGGATGGCACGAGGCGGCTACTCAGCTCTTTTGGGATGGCATTCTCCAGTTAATAATGCTGCAACGTCATGGGTTGCGGGTCCATAATATACGCAACACATCACGTTGCATGTCATTATGAGATTTCTTGAGAATCTGAATAAACGAGATTACTCAAGAAATCTCCTTTAGATTTTGATAAGTTCGCCACGCATTGGATGCGTGTGCATGGTACATGCAACAAAGTATGTTGCATGAGAGTGTCAAGAGTATTCCGTCAGGGTTCCGATGTACGGAATTACTTAAGGAATATTCTTTAGTATAAAATTAAATTTTTATATTCTTGAACTTAATATCTCCTCTAGAGGTCGCTGTATGATCCTATGAGGAGAGACAAAGTAGAGAAAGCTGCATTTTGTAATCAAGACAATGATGTAAAAGCTTTTATGATGAAATGAGAACGCAAGTTTTTATTAATTCCGCTGCGTATTTTATGATCATGTATTAATGTATGTTTTACGTGTGATGATGACAACAGTAAGGTGCCCGGTGAGCGGGGCCTTACAAGTTGGTATCAGAGCAAAAGTTTAAGTAAAATGGGTAAATTTTTTTATAATAAACCTAAACTTAAACTGAGAATGGGACAGGGAGAATGAGAATGCCATCTAGTAGTCGCGTGCCATCAGGTATTTTTCTTAAAGATTAACTGGTATTATGTGCGCTTGTTATGTGAATGACGTGTACTGTTAGACCTAGATGCTAATGTAGTCAGGACAGGTGATGCTCGGGGTATGAAGAGTAGAGTAAGTGGCTAATCACAACTGGCCACTGTAATTAGGGACTTACTGTACTTAACATAAACTGAGCTATTTCCTTGAATGACCGTGTTGGTGTTTTAATCTTTCAGTGTGATAGAAGATGGTCGGTGATAGATCATCTGATGCTTCCCGTGATGGTAAACGTGGTGATGAGCCGCGTATCACGCGAGGGAGATCTAGGAAAGAGAAAGTAGCTCGTGAGGAGAACGAGATTCCTCATCAGGAAGAGACGGATGAAAGCGCAAAGTTGAGAGCCTCGGTAAAAGAGGCAGTGATTGAGGAAGTGCACCAGGCTATGCAGACGATCTTACCGTCTGTACTGACCGAAGTGATAAAGGCAGTACGCGAGGATGATAGACGAGGGAGGAAACGGTCCTCCGGTAGACAGCAACAGACAGAGGCAGAAACGGTATCGTCCGATGACGAAGAGGAAGAGGAAGAACAGGTAAGGGGGACAGCCCGGGGTTGTGATTACGGGAAATTTATGAGGTGCAAGCCTCCGACTTTTGATGGTTCGGGTACGGCTGCTGATGCTCACCAATGGGTGAGAGAGATGGAGGCGGTCCTTGATATCAGTGACTGCCAGGAGGATAAGGAGGTAAAGTTTGCTACCCACTCGTTTACGGGAACGGCATTGTGCTGGTGGGACAATATTGTCCAGGCCGAGGGTAGCAGGGCCATTGGGAAAATGAAGTGGTCTGAGTTGAAGAGAATGGTGATCGAGGAGTTTAGTCCTCGTCGCGAGATGGACAGAGTTGAGAGAGAGTTCCTGCAGTTGGAAGCGGGAACGATGACCCACCAACAATACACCATCAAGTTCAACGACATGGCACGGTTGGTGCCAGAGCAAGTGACGCCGGTGTCTCGCAAGATTAACCGGTATATTCAGGGGTTGCCAGCCGAAATTCGTTGGCATTTGATTTCCGCCCGACCAAGTACTTTCAGGTCGGCGGTGGATTTAGCTGGGAGGTTGTATGATGAACGGGCTGCGATGGTGAAATCTGAGGGCAGTAAGAAGGGAAGTGATGAGAGGAAGTGGCAGGGAAAGAGGTTTGGTCGGGGTAATACTTCGACAAGTAGTAAGAAGGCACGGGTTGATGATCGTCGTGGGGTCGTGACAAGTGCAGGGTCGAGAAAGTGTGGGAAGTGTGGGCGAGAGCACGGTGGTGAGTGCAGATGGGGGCTGAATGTATGTTTCAAGTGTGGAAAGTCCGGTCATATGGCCAAAGAGTGTAAAGCGATGAGGTGCTATAACTGTGGGGAAAGTGGTCATATGAATAAAGACTGCAAGAAGCCGAGATCTGAGGGTTCCGGCGTGAAGAAGACAGGGGTGAAGGGTCGAAAGCGAGCGCCAGAGCATTTACGATGACGCAGGAAGAGGCGAGGACGGACCCTGATGTAGTGTCCGGTACGTTTCTGGTGAACCAAACTTTAGCCTCTGTGTTATTTGATTTGGGTGCCAGTAGGAGTTTTATTTCTGCTGCTTTTTGTGCCAAATTGCCCGTTAGTAGTAGACGTGTGGATGTACCGTTTGATGTAGAGACTGCTATAGGTAAAACCACCAGGATTTGTGAGGTAATTGAGGGTTGCGATGTAGAACTGGAGGGTCACAAATTCCCAGTTAAACCCTTTGCGATGACGTTAGGTGGTTTCGATTTGGTGCTTGGGATGGATTGGTTGGCGGATTTCGAGGCGAACATTGTGTGTCGCAAGAAGATGATCAGTTTGACAGCACCTGACGGTAGACCAGTGACAGTTTATGGGGATCGGGTTACTACGATTCCGAAGGTGATCTCAATGGCAGTGGCGGGGAAATGTATGAGGCGTGGATGTAACGCCTATTTATGTTATGTGAAAGATGTAGAAAAGCCAGCACCACAACTGTCTGATGTTCCGGTTGTGTGTGAGTTCCCAGACGTGTTCCCGGAAGACTTATCGGGATTGCCACCTGACAGGGAGATCGAGTTCCAGATTGATTTAGTACCAGGCGCCCAACCTGTTGCCAAGGCACCGTACCGATTGGCCCCGACAGAGATGAAGGAGTTGATGGAGCAGTTACAAGAGCTGCTGGATAAGGGGTTTATTAGACCGAGTATCTCACCTTGGGGTGCTCCGGTCCTGTTTGTAAAGAAGAAGGACGGTAGTATGAGGATGTGCATCGACTACCGCGAGCTGAATAAGCTGACAGTAAAGAACAGATACCCCTTGCCGAGGATCGATGACTTGTTTGATCAACTTCAGGGTGCTAGTTGGTTCTCACGTATAGATCTTCGATCAGGCTACCATCAACTGAAGGTGAAGGAGCAGGATATCCCTAAAACAGCTTTCCGTACGCGCTACGGTCATTATGAGTTCCTCGTTATGTCGTTTGGGTTGACCAATGCACCAGCTGCTTTTATGGACCTGATGAATAGGGTGTGCCGGCCGATGTTGGATAAATCAGTGATTGTATTCATTGATGACATCTTGATTTATTCAAAGAATGAGACTGAGCATGCCGGTCACATTCACGAAGTTCTGGAGACGTTGAGAAGGGAGAAGTTGTATGCTAAATTCTCCAAGTGCGCATTCTGGTTGCGTGAAGTTCAATTCTTGGGTCACATGGTAAATCCGGATGGGATTACGGTCGATCCGGCGAAAGTGGAAGCAGTGATGCAATGGAAGTCTCCGAAGACGCCGTCCGAGATCCGTAGTTTCTTGGGTTTGGCGGGTTACTACCGAAGGTTCATCCAAGACTTTTCCAAAATTGCTTCTCCACTGACAAAGTTGACTCGGAAGGATGTGAAATTTGTATGGGGTCAAGCTCAAGAGAAGGCGTTTGAAGAACTGAAGACGAGATTGACCCAAGCTCCAGTATTGGCGTTACCCGAGGGGAGTGAAGATTTGGTGGTTTATTCTGATGCCTCCTACTCGGGGTTGGGGTGTGTATTAATGCAGAGAGGAAAGGTGATAGCCTATGCATCCCGACAGCTGAAAGTTCATGAGGTTAATTACCCTACTCATGACCTGGAGCTAGCAGCTGTGGTTTTCGCGTTGAAGATTTGGCGGCACTATTTATATGGGACAAGGTGTACCATCTTCACGGACCACAAAAGCTTGAAGTACTTCTTCGAGCAAAAAGATCTGAATATGAGGCAACGGCGATGGTTGGAGCTCATAAAGGACTATGACTGTGAGATCCATTACCATCCGGGTAAAGCCAACGTTGTGGCGGATGCCCTTAGCCGAAAAGAGAGGCCCGAGCCAATTCGGGTGAAGGCGTACCAGCTAATCATGACCTCCGACGTAATGAAGCAGGTCAAAGAGTTCCAAGATGAGGCTTTGAAAGACGAACATCTTAACTCTGAACGAATGAGAGGTCTGGTCGCGGAGTTGGGTGAGAACGCAACGGGTGTTAGAACTCGGTTTGGGCGTATGTGGATTCCTCGTCTTGGGGATCTGCGAATGAAGATTTTGGATGAAGCTCATAAGTCTCGATACTCCATTCATCCCGGTGCCACCAAGATGTACCAAGATATGAAGAAAGATTATTGGTGGCCGGGTATGAAACGCGATGTGGTGGAGTATGTGAGTAAATGCCTCACGTGTTTGCAAGTGAAGGCGGAGCACCAGAAGCCGTATGGAAAGATCCAACCGTTGGACATACCGGAATGGAAGTGGGAACACATCACCATGGATTTTATCACAAAGCTGCCACGCACCCCGAAAGGGTATGATACAATCTGGGTGATTGTGGATCGAATGACGAAGAGTGCTCACTTCTTACCGATGCGGGAGACATATTCGTCCGAGAAGTTGGCTGATCTTTTCATCAAAGAGATTGTGACTCGTCACGGTGTACCAGTGTCGATTGTATCTGATCGCGGGACGAGATTACATATTAGCACGGCTTATCATCCTCAAACTGATGGTCAGTCTGAAAGGACCATTCAGACTTTGGAGGACATGCTCCGAGCATGTGTTATTGACTTCGGGGGAAGTTGGGATGACCATCTACCGTTAGCTGAGTTCTCATACAACAACAGTTATCATGCCAGTATCGGCATGCCACCCTATGAGATGCTATACGGTAGAAGATGCAGGACACCCGTCTGTTGGGGTGAAATTGGTCAGAAAGAATTGGGAAGCGTCGAAGTGGTAGAGGCTACGATGAAAAGCTTGAAAGAATTAAAGCGTATATGAAAGCTGCCAAAGACCGACAGAAATCGTATGCCGACAAACGACGCAGACCGATTGAGTTCCAGGTGGGAGATCGTGTTATGTTGAAGGTCTCACCTTGGAAAGGGATCATTCGATTCCGGAAGCGGGGTAAGTTGAGTCCGCGATATATAGGCCCTTTCCGAATCATTGCTCGAGTAGGAGAGGTGGCCTATAGGTTAGATTTGCCAGATGAACTAAGTGGAATCCACCCGACTTTCCACGTGTCTCATCTGAGGAAGTGTTTGGCGGACGAAGACATGGTCGTTCCACTGGATGATATCGAGGTAGACGAAAAGCTCAATTATGTAGAGCAACCAGTGGCGATCATAGATCGTAAAGAGAAGAGGTTGAGAAATAAAGTGGTTCCCCTTGTGCGTGTACAGTGGCGGCACAGGAAGGGATCCGAGTCGACGTGGGAAACTGAAGAAGAAATGAGGCAGCATTACCCACGATTGTTCGAGGAATGACAGGTTTCGGGGACGAAACCTAAAATAAGGGGGGTGGACTTGTAACACCCGGAAGTCTGACTTTTAGGAGGCTATGCGACTGAGCCTCAGTCGCCTGTGATTTATGCGACTGGAGGTCAACCGCATGGCTATTCGGCCGATTGAAGCTCAACCGCACGATTGAAGTTCAACCGCCCGAATGGAGTATGAGCCGCATGGGACATGTGCGATTGGGGTCCAATCGCATAGTGTTCATGCGACTGAAGGTCCAGTCGCCCCTGGACCAGATGCGACTGAGAAGTGGGTATAAAATAGGGATAGCTCCATTCTCCTCCCCATTTTCAGTCGGGGAGAGAGCAGGGAGCGACAGAGAACAGAGAAGAAGAGAGGGAAAGTGCTGCCCGAGTTCAAGATCGATCGTGAAGCTAGCCAAATCGAAGCTCACCAACTCCTACCTGACAATGTGAGTTCTAGGACCCCTCATTTACGTGTTTTCTAACGATTTTGGGGCTGGAAACACATTAAACCCTATTTTTGAAATAGTGTATGTTTGACCCATTTGGGTAATTCTTGAGTAATGAGTTTATGGTATGAAGTAGGACTTGTATATGCTTATGTGATGTCCTAGTATGAATCCCTAAGGCTTTGGAGAGTCAATTTGGGCTGAAAATGGGTTTATGGTGACTGTGGGGGCGGGGGTTTCGCGACTGCAGTGTATGAAGAACTCCAGTCGCTGCCCAGTTAGGGTTATGCGACTGAAGGGCCATTCGGCCGAATGAGTGTTAGTTGATGTCCAATCGTCCGACTGAGGTTCAGACGCCCGATTGAAACTCAATCGCACGATAGGTGATGCGACTGAGAGTTCGGTCGCATAAGTTCAATCGCAGAGTAGTTCAGTCGCACGGTTAAGAGTTAGTCGCATATAACCCAGTCACATAGTGTCTAGTCGTACGGAAGGAAGTTCAATCGCACAATTGAGTACCCATTTGCATGAATAGCCCAATCGCATGGCCCAGTCGCATGGAGGACATGCGACTGGTGGTAGTTCAGTCGCCCGGACAGGGCTGATGTGAGTAAATGTAGAAGTGTATGTATGATGTATGTATGTTAGTATGATGTTGCCATGATAGATGGTGAATACTGATGATATGTAAGTATTTATGTTCCTTATGTGTATGTGCCTTATCTTTAATAACTTTACATGAATGAATGAACGAAAGAAAAGAATGTATTAAGAACGTAAATGAAAGATAATGAAAGAAGGGAACATGATGAATGAATGCATGTATTAATGAAAGAAAGTAAGAAAGGCTTGCAAGCAAATGAAGGAGGTGCACACCCCTGGCAGGTGTTAGCTCAACGGTGTACGGGTTAGCTACCCCGAAGGATGTACATCGGGTCAATCATTAAGATTGATAATGAGGTGAGCAACTTCGTGTTGCAACAGACTCGGTTAGCAGGCAATCATAAGATTGTCACTGAGGTGAGCAGTCGCGCGCTGCAACAGACTCGGCTAACGTATGTTAGTAGTAAAGTGAAAGATAAGTGGTGCATGTATCTACCCCAGGTGACTGGATCAGCTTTGTGCATAACGTTCGTGGCTAACCACCACAGGTCCAGCACCAGTAGTATGTATGATGAAAATGGGGTATTGTACATGTCACCGGATGTAATGAACGTTCGAACGAAAGTAATGAAAGTATGAATGAATGTAATGAATGTTCGAACGTAAGTAATGAATGTAAGAATGAAGGTAAAGTACGTACGAAAGTACGTGAAGTATGTATGTATGAAAGTAAAAGAGAATGATGAAGTGTACACGAATGAAAGTAAGTAATAAATGATGAGATAATAATATAATATTATCTACGTGTACGTATGATGTGTGAACACATGTATGGAAGAACAGTTAATGAGAATGAAAGTATGTTTTATTATAAAACTAGAACTCACTCAGCAACGCTGACTTTTATGTGTTTTCCAGTTCGCAGGTAGAGTTGCTGAGGATGGCACGAGGCGGCTACTCAGCTCTTTTGGGATGGCATTCTCCAGTTAATAATGCTGCAACGTCATGGGTTGCGGGTCCATAATATACGCAACACATCACGTTGCATGTCATTATGAGATTTCTTGAGAATCTGAATAAACGAGATTACTCAAGAAATCTCCTTTAGATTTTGATAAGTTCGCCACGCATTGGATGCGTGTGCATGGTACATGCAACAAAGTATGTTGCATGAGAGTGTCAAGAGTATTCCGTCAGGGTTCCGATGTACGGAATTACTTAAGGAATATTCTTTAGTATAAAAATTAAATTTTTATATTCTTGAACTTAATATCTCCTCTAGAGGTCGCTGTATGATCCTATGAGGAGAGACAAAGTAGAGAAAGCTGCATTTTGTAATCAAGACAATGATGTAAAAGCTTTTATGATGAAATGAGAACGCAAGTTTTTATTAATTCCGCTGCGTATTTTATGATCATGTATTAAATGTATGTTTTACGTGTGATGATGACCAACAGTAAGGTGCCCGGTGAGCGGGGCCTTACATGATTCCCTTACTTTGATGATTCTCTATTTGTTTTGATATATGGTTTCCAATTGTGTGTTTTATGAAAAATTCATCCTCTGGATTAGGACAAATTTCTCATTCTGAGGATTGGCTTTAATTATTCTCATTGGAACTTGCACTTCACAAATGACATGATCTCACCAAAATAGGATTGAAACCCGTACTTTGGTGACAAATGTTAATCTTTGATTGTTTTCTTGTTATTATGAAGCTCAATCATCAAGATAAACGTGAATTTCATACCTTGATGATAATTTCATTTTTATGAATTGCATTTTTTTCAAATGAAACGACCTCGTCAAAGTAGGAGTGAATTCTGGATTTTGATGAAGAAGTTCATCCTGTTATATTTTGTTTTTGTAAAATTTCACCGTTAAGATAGGAGTGATTTCCCTTACCTTAATGGTGAGATACCTCGTATTATTTCTGTGGATCCTTAACAAAGAGTTGGGATCGAACTTTTGATTGGTAAGTTAGTGGTCGTACCTTGGGAATACACCATCAAGTTAGGAGTGAAAACCACACCTTGATGACTACTCTCATTTCTTGATCTCAACTTACCATAGTTATAATCGAGTGACGAGAAGCATGTAGTAACTTGAAGGGTGAATCATTGTTAGTGTTCCGACCTATCAAGCCAAGGCATGATCTCTGAACTTGAAAGGAGACCCGATCATTTATGTTGATTTTGATTCCAAGCTTGGAGCATGTAAATTCTTAAATCGATTTCTTTCCCTTTATCTTCATGTTTTGACTCGATCTAACTACATCGAACCATTTATTCCTTACTTATCAACTTTCATTTTGAGATATCATCAAACCCATAAGTATAGTCTTCCTAAACAATCTTTTGTCAAATAAAGATATTATCAAATACCTATCTTATTGTTAGATGAGTTACGTATGCAATCTGTCTTTGGAAATTTATTATCTTGCAAAACATGTTTACAAATACCTATCTTATTGTTTGCGGCATTTCTTGAATCGTTTTTGAATCTTTAACCTTGAAAATCATTGAAATTCTAACTTGATTTTGAACAACAAGACTCGTTATTATCCTCATTGCGATGTGGATATAATGATTCATAAAATTTCGTAATCTGTAGTCATGGGCTTGGCATAAAGAAAAAGACGTAACTTGGTATGTGCCCAAGTGTCTTACCTTTACATACGACAAAACCGTGTTCCCGTGAATCTCCTGTTTAACTTTTCATTCACTAAGTGCCTCTTATCTTAGCTGCCATAATGACAATGGTGCATTATAGACCGATTGGCTAAAAATTCAATTCGACCCATTATCTCACAACGTCGAGAAATTGACCTGTATCTGTTTCAAATATTCATATACCGAAGTATGACGTTAAAGCATCGATCGTTATTCTGAATGATTGATTCATTTTCTGTTTTTAAAAATATTCTTAATCACCGTCGTGAACTCATTCCAAGATCTTCGCATAGCGTGTTATTCTTAGACCGATGGTTGGTCAAAAGAGAAATACATATTCACAACATATGGTTTAAGGTTGTTTCATATGGTGACGTTTTGGATTCTTAAATTCCGACGGTTAACCTTTCTCATCATTGTTGGTCTTTTATTGATTTCTAGACTTCACCTTACCACGAAATTATATTCTGGAAGTTGTGATTATAAGTCTAACATACCATGGTAACTCGTCAACATTTCCAATGTTTCCTCTCAAACGTCTCATATTTCACTGGAAGAGTTCAAGTTGTCATGTATTATGTCAAGAGACTTGAAGGATTCCCTAAAGTGAAACATCTCAGCTGTAATTAAACATCTATCACTGTCCGTTCGTACGCGTATGTTTCATTTAAACCCTCTTGTTCGTTTAAGTCTCATTCTTAATTTCGGGACGAAATTCTTAAAAGTTGGGGAGACTGTAACATCTCGTATTTTATGTTAATTATAAGTTAATGTCGTTATGTTCTTGTAAGGACTGATGTTGTCATTTATGAAACTTCTGGATAAATTATACTTGTTTTTCTTTACTTTTATATTCTATCTTTAGTATTTTGAACAATTAAATTGAGTATAATAATGATAATAACAAATTACAATAATAATGGCAATAAGTAATAATAATAATAATTTTAATAATAAACCATGATGATAATAATGATAACTAAAATAGTCATAATAAATATACTAAAAGTATTAATAATGATAATAGTAATAATGGTTTGTGAAAGGCTATAAACCTAATAATATATAAAAACTTAAAGTTAATTTAAGTCCAGGGGCTATTTTGTTAAATTCGAAACTTTATAAGAATGTTTTAGCAGAAGTGATAATCACCCAAAACCTGAGGGACCATTTTTGTAAATTAGAAAACACCCAAACCGCCCCACCTTCTTCCCCACTTCGACCGCGTATTCGGCCCCTTTTACAGGCAAATCGATCGCACTCACCTGCAATAATGCAAATAAACTAATCAAAAAGATCGTTTATATGATTCCTAAACTAATGGCACTTCGAATTGCATCTGAAACAAACCTAAATACGAAGATTTACCATCTTCAAACTCGCGGACCTGTTACCACTCGAACACCATTTTCAAAGCTTCCAAACACGAAATGAATAGAGGGCTTTCACTTATCATCGTCTTTGGAAGATATCTGCAGAGTTAATTCGAAAATCAACAACGTTTAAAACCTGAATCAATTTCGTCTCAGTCGCGGCTATTTCTTGTTCATCCTCATCGATTTAAACTTTGATCCAGGTAACTAAACATTGTAAAGAACTCGATTTTTCATAAAGAATCAAAGCCTCATGATCGTTTCTGTAATTGTTGTCGATTTGAGGTTCGATTGGATCGAAATCAGTTTAGGGTTTATATGGAATTGGGGAAAGAGCTCTAAAGAAGCTTAAAACAAATTGGAAACAGGATATGACCGCGGCTGTATACCTGGTCTACTGGTTCCGGGTCCCCTTGCTAAGTTGGAGGTCCCGGGTTCGAAACCCGGGCACCCCTATTTATTTTTTTAAATAGTTTCTCAGCCTTAAATAAATTATAGAAAATTCCTAATAAATATAAAAAATGATTTTGTAAACTTTAAATATTTTTAAAGACATCAAATTATTTTCTGGAATTTATTTCTTCTAAACAAATGATACTAATTTTAAGTATTGTTTAACTTATTTGCTAATTTGCTATAAAAATATATAATTAGTTCATTTTCTTATAAAATAGATTTTAAATATTGTTTAACTTATTAAATCATTATTTGTTCAAATAATATATTTAGATTATTTTCTATAAGATAAACTTAAAATGTTGTTTTAATTTACTAAATAGGTATTTGCTCAAAATAATATACTTAAATTATTTTATAAAATATAGTAACTAAAGGTTTAGATTGATAATTCATTATTAATCAAAACGTTAATCCAATTAATTTTGAATAATTACAAAGTTTTATTTATATTGAATCTCATCTATATTATTACTTAAATTCGTTTCTAAATACTTAAATATACATATATAAATCCCTTAATGGAATCAAACTAAAATCATTTTATAAACTTATTACTTATTTAAAACCCTAAAGCTATTAAAAAATTAATCCTCGTCAATTCGTTAAACTTATTATTAAACTTAAATCTTGTAAACTTAAATCTTGTAAATATATATATATTCTTAGGTACCTTGCGAAGGATTACGTTGGAACGTTTATTAATATTTCTTAGTAATCATCATCCTTATACTTATTTGCCATGTGAGTTTTCCTTGCCCCTTTTTACTTTGTTTCACACCATTTTGGGGTGAAACATGATACTTATACATCATACACTTATAAACGTTTGAGACTTATAAAGCACTTGCAATTCATCTTTATATTTTGTCATGGTTATTTGCGCGTTGTAAGTGATTATATGAGATACATAGTTTGTTACAATCATTAACTATTGCTAGCCTGGCGACGTCTTAGATCTTTGGGCCTGACAAGCCTATTTGGTGCTAAAGTCGATGAACTGCCGACTCCTAGGAGCCGTATGCTTGTGCACTAGGGAACCAAATACACTTAGCCAATCTTATATACTTGTAATCAAGTCGAGGTTTGATTGTAAAGATATGTGTTCTATAACCTTACTAGCATATAACCTATGACATGAATTGCTACTTGAAATCTTTTCATATTATGTATGAAAACTTGGAAACTCACCAACTATTTATAGTTGACATTTTATTTTTATCATGTTTCAGGAAAACCCTCAAGTTTGAAGTGAACTTATGTTGCTGGCATAATCTAGGACTTGGACCTAGATAAATAAATAAAATGTTATGTTATGTTGAACTTATTGCATATTCAAGACTTATGTTTGTAATTCCTTTTGAAACTATTAATTTGAATATTTACATTTAATAATAGCGTTATGTGGCTGTGAACAATCGTAATTCTCACACCTCGACGATTCCGCCGTCAAGGTTGGGGTGTGACACGAACTGTCCTAAATAGTTTGAAGCACCCTCATCGTAATAACCGTAACCCTTCTCAGGGTAATAGTTAGATTCCGAACCGAATAAATAGTTGCTAACCCAAAAAGACATCGTAACGTTAAATATTATTTCAAACTTATCGTAGAAATTTGAATTATGGAATGAATTTATAAACTAACGTTTGTATAGTAGTTCACATGGAATATTGCATCCCGTCACATAATTAACACGAATATCGAGGAATATTACGTCATATCAAATAACGTAATAAATACAAAATTACACGACTATCGAGGAATATTACGTCATATCAAATAACGTAATAAATACAAAATTACACGAAAAACGAGGAATAATATATCTCGTCAAATTATTAAAGGTGGAAATAGGACCCGTAAAGCGGTTCACGGGCCGTAAGTGAAAGGGCTAACGGGTCGTGAAACGCTTAACGGGCCGTGAAAAATTAACACCGTGAACACCTTCACGGGCCGTTACGTTTTTGAATGACTGATTTGATTGCCCGACAGTAATTACGGCCCGTGAAAGGCCTTACGGCCCGTGAAGGGCCTTACGGCCCGTAAAGAGGGCGTCCAGATATCCTTCTGGGCGTCTCTCTGGACGCCCTCTTTAGTAGACCCCTTAGTTGAATTAGTATTTAATAACAAAGTCAACACAAAAGGCGTATTCCTTTTCTACCATCCGAGCGGTTATTAGCTCCAATGTTTTGGAGACCGGATCGGACCAGCCGGTCCGACCGGTTCGACGGGGGATCGGTCCGGTGGCCGGTCCGGTCTGATACGGATCTTTTCTGGACGGGCGAACCGGCCGGTTCGTCCCGAACCGCTGGTCGGACCGGGAAACCGGACCGGTTCGGACCGTTTTTTTTAATTTTTTTAATTTTAATGGATAAAAACGGGGTGTTAAACCATAAATTAGTACGTTGGATATACAAATATAGTTAAATTTTATATATAACTATAAAATACATATAGAAAACATATATAAATTATTTATATTTAATTACATATATAAATTAATATAGTTAAATCCGGTCCAACAGGTCCGACCACCAAACCAGTAAGACGTCCGATTCGACAGATCCGGTTCTAAAAACATTGATTAGCTCACATTTATTTACACATGCGTCCCTGATATTAGCTTAACCATTAAATTTTGATCAAATAATTATATATTATTACACTTTTACACACACAGACACAATATATACTCATACTCATATATTATATAAATAAATAACGGTGTCGCATATCATAATTTTATAAGCTATCGTTTACTTTTCCCGCTTATTTTTCTTCACCTAATATATTATAAATAAGTTTGTTTTCATTTCTCTTTCTTAATTCTTAAATCTCACTCTTCTATTTTTTTCATCACTATTTAATATTTATTTATTTGACCAGTGTAATACACTTATATTTTTAACCTATTGTATATGTATATATATAATATATTTTTATAAAAAAATAAGTAATCATTTTATATGAAAAAAACATATTTTAAATAAGGGTAAAACTGAAGTTCAATGTTTCATATGTGATGAATTTTCTTTCTACCAATATTTTATTTGATTTTATCATTCTTTTAATACAACTAGTTTTAATAACCAGACGCGCGTTGTGCGTCTTGGAAACGCTGTAAATCGATACTCTATCAACTATCTAAGACAGCAAGATCACACCAAGAGGACCACGCCGACCACAAAATGTCGGTGACACCACAGTTTGAGACTATTAAAATCAACAATTTTCCACTTTAATGTAGGGCTCAGAGTGTGTAAAGAAATGACTCCATCATGGCCGGAGGGCGGGTTGCAGGCAATAACCTGTCATCCTACACCCCTCCCAGGGCTAGACAATGTCCTCAATCAATTTTTACTCAGACCCATCAACTCATCACAGCCTATTAGAAACACCAACTTAAGATTAGGTAGTCGGACCACCACCATCAAAAGCCCCACCATCAGAACCACCATCATCAAAACCACCAATATTAAGACCCCTACCATCAAAACCCACACCATCAAAACCACCATCATATTTGTTCATATGTAGGATAATAACCCAAAAGTAAAAACCCTAAAAGGGTATCATAGAGAAATGGAGGGGGAGTAATAGAAGTGATTACACCACCACTATCAAGACCATCACCATCAAAACCACCACCATCAAAACCTACACCATGAAGACCATCACCAGCAAGACCAACGAAGACCAAGAAACAGTTGTGCATGTTGTAGATCGGGAAAAAAGGATGTTAAAAACTAAATTACAGATGAAACCCTAAATGAAACATGAAGGTGGTGGTGGAAGTGAAAACAAACAACTAGATATCCCAAATGTATGTTCAAAAAAAGACTTGATTAAACAATTCAAATTTTACCAAATGCAGATCTACAGCTCAAATTGGGAAGACCAGCAATTATTCCAATCGACAACAGTCAAACACCAACCCAAATCAATCATTAATCTAAATTCAATGTTCATAAACAGTAATCAACAATAACAGTGAATCCGATTGAAGAAACATACCTGTAGATTTTACCAGGGTGATCATGAAGGTAACAGAGCTTGTTGGAGATCGTTCTCTGTTTAATGGTGAACTGTGTGTACTCCGATAACGAATCCATTACAGTTTTAAGGGTGCTCTTCTTGTGGACGAAGATGAACTCATCGACATTGAAGAAGAACATCCATTTCGCCATGAACCTGTACCGATGCAACCAATCATTCACAATCAAAAACTGATTATGATAATACCCATCAAATCTCACTTCCTCACGAATATCCTGCACTGTTACATAACCCTTTTCGATCCACGACCGTAGAACCGCCATTACGTCGGGATGTACACCACCGGCGTCGTGAATCACGAAATGCGATTTCTCTCCAAACATTTTGACGTGATAAGCAATCCACTCACGAATCCGTTGGTGGCTGAGGTTACCGTAAAGTGACGAGCCACAATAGAGGTAATCGTACTTTGGAGGAGCTGTAAATTGTAGTGGATTCAAGCTTCCGGGAGCCTCCACCAACGCTTCAATCGAGTCGGTGAGGTTGAAATTGGCGTCACCGCCACCGACGGTGGAGGCGTGAACAACCAACCGTCCGTTGGAGCCGGGCCCTCACCGCCACCATGAGCAAACACACACCTTTGTACAAATGACATAGGAACCCGGTATCATATAGTGATACAAATGGCATCACAACCGATAAACCATCGTTGAAATCGTACAGATCTGAAATGAGGTACCCTAAAGGGTCGATAACCCCAAAAACCTAAAAGCAGATGAGGAACATAGTCCTCTCCATCGCCGCCAAGGCAACCCATGCGAGCACGGGACCGGTGGCGACGCACTCTCCCCTTCTTTCTGCTTTAAACACACCCGGGGGGCAAACATGCATAGAAAGCTACATCCACCTCGACTGAACCTCAACTATAAAACGGAAGTGGATTCGGCGGAGCCTCCACCACCACCGCCCATCACAAACCGGCTCAAGAGATACGGTAGAACGGAGGCGACCAAAGGGGTGAGTCCACCGCCATAGAGGCGGACCAATGATGTCACTGTCGTTGGAGAACCTCCGCCTCACCCTCTCGTATCTCCCTCACTGTTTGTTGGTGACGTGCAGGTGATAGCGGTGCAGCCGGTGCAGGAGGAGGTATAGCCGAGACAGGCGGCGGTACAGCCGGTGAATCACGGCGCTAGAGAGAGCACTTTCTCTCCCTAGAAATTCTCTCTCTAGAAATTCTCTCTCTAGAAATGAGCGGATGTGAAATGAATGAGGATTTGAGATCTTACTCCTCTTTAAAGCCTAGGGGGTGAGATTGTAAATATTCAATACATTTGTGGCAAATCTCAAAACCCCAAAAACTTAACTGCTTCTTCCCAGCTTCTTTTTAAATATATAATCAAAGATAGTATCCACTAAATGTCAAAATTTGCTACTGTTCATCAATGCTACTGTTCATCAAGATCATATATATGAACGAAAATATATATTTTATAATTCAAATGAATGTCATCAGTATAGATTAGAACAGTATTCAAAATTGGATCATGATAGGTTATATCAAGAAAGATAACATGTACATTTGCATTTCATGTGATATAAGTAAAAATAAAAATAAAAGTGCTTGCATCATAACAGTTAGCATTAAGTTTAAAGTTATATTGGTCACCTTGCTTTAGAGCAAATAGAAGTTCGAGGTAATCAAAAGCTTCTAGAATTAACTCCACATTTTCCAATAATACTTCCTCTGCATTAAACGTGAAGCACAATTTCAACTCCAGTGATTTAAAATTTAAAATAGTGATTATTATGCATGAATACAGATGACTATCAAACTACAGAAAGTTACCCAATATGACCATATTCATCTTGAAGCAAAAACAAAACCATGTGGTGAACCAGAATACAGATAAAAATTAGAGAATATTGAAATTAAAAAATCCAAAAGTTTAATGACAGGATAGAGAAATATATATATTGTGACGATAATAACCAAAGGAACAACCCCCTTCCAACATAAGCTACATCAACAAAAGAGCAGGATATGTAGTGGTGACTAACCATTCCACAGTGTAATCTTTAGCTGCTCCCTGTGTATATCTTTAATATATTGCCCAAGGTAACCTAAAATCAGCTGTCTTACTAACCCTTCAAACATTTCCTATACAACCAGAACACCATCTAAGCATAGTAATCACGAAATTGATTACAATGAAAAATCATAATATTGTCTATCTAATTAAAATAATAATAAAATATTATAACCCGGTCAGTAAAACCCAAAAGCGGGTTAGCGTCATTTTAAAGTATTACCTAAAAATTGCAGTCTCAAATTAGCATGACTTGAATATGGAAGCGACTGATACTTTGAATGTCCAGCAGCTGAGTGATTGCATCAACTATCAGTCATGTAAATTGCTTGTGAACCTGTGCATGTATCAAAAATTAAACAGTACGCTCAAAAGCCCTAAATGATAAATAACCACGAAATCCGGATGAAGAAAAACAGCAACGAAACCTGAGAACCATTGAAACAGAATACTTTGTTTGCCTCTTAAACATATATTAATGAATAGGCTGGAAGAATTAGTGGATAATCATACATAACAGAACAAACCTGATGAGAGAGGCTGCCGGAGAATCGATTAGGTTAGGTTTTGGTCCGACGACCGCCGAGAGACCGCCGATCGGACTTGAACTGATCTCTGGTGAACGATTTGAGCCAGTACTTGAGAGTGTACTCCAGCGCCCTCGCCAGTATCGAATCCATGATTTAGTATGAAATCACCACCGGAGGTAGGCGGAGACGCCGTGGACGCCACTGGAGATGTGGAGAACAACGGTGTTGGTGTGGAATCGAAGTGGATCTCGATGATTTGAGATGAATGATATGAAGAAAAGGAAGGAAGAAGAAGGGGGAGGGGGCTGGGCGCTGTTCTACTATTCATCAGAACTTGGTTTTTTCATAGTAACAAGTTTCTTGTTCTTGAAGAAATTTGGGGCAAAATAAGCTGTAAACGGATCAAACCCACATAAAAAACCAAATAGATTCCACATGGGCAACAATGAAATAAGCAAATAGTGTCAGCAACTTTGTGGGAAATCCCAAAAATCAAACTTGAAAGCAGTTTACCTGTGAGAAATCCAAGAGACAATTGACCGTTTACCCAATTGCATATCGATGATCAACAAATTCGAACAGCCTTCATCGCCGGCAACCAGTCGGAGGTCAGTGTCGCTTGTGTGTGAGGGGTGAAATCGGGGATTTCAAGAATTGAGTGAATCCTCTCCGGAGATGGTCCGACGGCTAAAAGGGTGGTCGCCCTGTTTAGATGAATCGTTGGTCTTCAAAAAGCTTAACTTCACACACCAAGATGTTTAGATGAATCGTTGGTCTATGTACAAAGCTATTGAAAAAGCAAATGATGGAACAATGAAATGGTGGAAACTACAACTTACAGTGATGAATCGTTGAGAAGATGAAGATGAGCGTGGTTTGTTGTAGAAGTCAGTGGCAATTAGGGGTTTTAGAGGTTGTAAGTGGTTTCTAGAAGTGGGTACTGTTCATCATGCGATCACGGGTGTTTTCCGGCGAGCTTGTTGGCGTGATGGACGCGGTGGTCGCAGGCGGAGCACAGGGCGTCGTTGTCGGCGTGTCTTTGTTGCAGAAGTCGCACTGGATCTTCATCAATGGAGGTTTTGCAGTGGTGATGATGGTGGTGGCGGTGTGAAATTGGGAGTGATGGTGTTTCGATTGGATGAAAAGGACCAGAGGGGGTGGAAATACCAAAATTGTCCCTTGGTACTATTCATCATGTCAAATCACAGTTGATAAATTAATATTAGGTAATATTAGACATGTTGTAGTATGTAACCTAGAAAAGGTTTAAAAAACATACTACTTTTAAGATGTATGTATTGGTAGAAACTAGTTTATAACAATACTACAAGCTAGTGTTTTGGAAATTTAAATCAAGTATTTTGGAGTGGTAGCCGGATAATGATTTTAAAGAAGAATGATGATTTTAATTAGTCAAAACTATAAAACTTAGAGTTGTTTTTTTAATTTGTTTATTAATTAGAAAAAAGCTTTGAGTTGTTTGTTATCAACGGGTTAACTAAAGTAGCTGTTAGTGCTTTAAGAAGCCTAAAATGCAAGTGTTTTTGAAAATTATAGTTTTGAATGCAAATAGTGATAAATAAAACACACATTATTTAATACATTTTGTGTTAAATTAATAAATATTTATTACGATGACAAACATACTTTTAGCTGTCATTGCTAACAATAATACACCTCACAACGTGGCAATGTTTTGATTCTTTTAAATCTTTTAATGTTTCTAACAAATATTTATGAACTTTGATTAATATGTTATGAGTATAAAACTATTTTAAGAAATACACTCAGAGAGCGTTTGGTTGGAAGGAATGGAATGGAATGGAATGGAATGGAATGGAATGAGATTGAGAAACTAGTATAATTTTCAAGTAAAATTAGTTTTGGTTGAGTAATGAAATGTAAAATCCAAGGAATGTTCCACCTCAAATTCCCTTGGATGTGGGATTTAAAATCCTTCCACCTAGAGAGGGAATTTGAAATCCCACAACCAATGGAATTTGAGGTGAAACATTCTCTTGTATTTTACATTTCATTACTCACTCAAACATAATTTTACTTGAAAATTATACTAATTTCTCAATTCCATTCCATTTCATTCCATTCATTCCAACCAAACGCTCCCTCAAGAGTTTATACATATTGGAATTTAATACTATTGTTATATATATTAATAAACCTCTTGTATTAATAGGTCATTTTCTATCAAAATAAGGTTTGAGAACATCAACGTTGGACAGAAACTTGAAATTCAGTTTAACTGTGGATAGAAATTTTGTACAATCTACTATTATTGAAAAAAGAATTTTTTTATAATTCTACTATATTTATTGTAGTGATTTATCCACGTATTTCAATTTGTATATGTACATAGAGAAATATTAATATACAAAGTTCACTTTGCGTATAAAGTGTATGAAGTGACATGGGCCATTGATCATTCCAACGTTCGGCTCAGATTATTTGCATGATTACTTCGACCTTCTTGTGTGATAATTTTACCTCTATTGCATGATAATTCCATCACTGTATGATAATCATCAAAAAATCATGAATTCTTGATCTTGCGTAATGATTCCACATCTACTTTACACACTTTGTATGAAAAAATCACTTTATAATCTAAATTTCTTTATATACATACATGTACATATACTCATCTCTATATATGTGTATGTGTGATACATATGTGTGTATGAGTGTGCTGTGTGCATATATTGATTGTTGTCGACATAGATAAGGCCATAAGGGTAACCTGCAGATGGATAATATGTATTCTTAACCACATGTATATGATGCATATACACGTACAAAAAATAGTGTGTTATATGTATATTCACCATATGTCATATTCAGGACACCTAATTTTGAAAGTGATATTAGGAAACATCCGGATGGCGACTTTTTTAATTTATATCAACACCTCTTTCGAAAGAAATAAATATGGAGACCAAAAAACTGTTTTAAACTTGTTAAAAGAGAGAAGTTAGTGTTTCAGAAGATAGTGACTCTTTTATTGTCCCATACTCATATATATCCATCATTAATTCTTCTATTCCCACTCTCCTCCCTTGCACTTTCCATGCTTTACTTATTACACCCTTAACTTCTAAGTAATCCAGAAAACGTGTCTAGTAAAATGTTTTTTAGTAGTTTTACTTGTAAAAGATTTGTAAAACCACACAATCAAAGTGTGATTTGTTGGCATTCGAGCATCTGTTGTCTTGTTGAAAAGATCATAGATTCATGTGGGATTAACTAATTAAAGCAGACTACGGATTCACGTGGATTGTTTGAGAAGAACCAAGTCTCATTCAAGAACTCTATGGCATCTTCAACGAAGAACCAATGTGTTTCGTCATCAAGATATATATATATATCCCTTCACTAAACCCCTACTATTGTACTAAAGTCCGCGGTAAACTTTAGGGTGTAGTTCAAGATGAATATGGAGTCTTCAACATTCTTTGGGCTTATCCCCATCAAATCACAAATATTTTAGTAAGTTACTCAAACACGAGACATGTTGAATCCATGGTTTTTAGTTGCAAGATCGCTAGTTTTACAATTAAAATAAAACCCACTAGGTTGCTAATTTTTTTTCTTTTCAATTTGTAATTTTGATAAGTCAGTTTAAACTTTAAAGTCTTCTTAAATTTAAAATATTGGTACTTGTCTCTACCTTAGTGTAGTTTGAACACCTTGTGACTTAGCATTTATGGGTTCTTTTATGTGTATGCCACTTTTGTAATTTATATATAAAGAAATTGTGTTTTCTGTATGGTTGCAAGCTACAAAAAGAATGTATGTGTGTGGAGTATATTCATAGATGCATTGGATGTAAGAATCTGATTCATCACTTGCACACAAAATGATATACACGGAAGCAAAAAAGAAACAAATCAAAACCCAAGTGGGAAACCCTATCTCTGAAGAGTCCCCATACAAAGAATGGGATGTTTGTCACAATTAACATGCATATGAAAACCTCCAAATTAATTCCAACCTGGGTGTGTATATATATACGTAATGGTGTATGTACGTATGACATGTGTGTATGTGTGTGTGTATATATATATATATATATTATGAGAGAGTTTATGAGAAAAACAATAAGTTGAGATAAAATTGTGAATGCTATAAGTTATGTAAATGTAACGTGTTATATATATGCATAACTATTGGTTACTTATATATAACTTATACAAGTTTATTACAAGTTATTTATCTGTAACTCGTTCTTCCATCATCTGTGTTTCGTCATGAAAATATTAAACTATATAGACAATTAAAACGATGGGTTGAAAGTTTATTTAAATACACTTTGGACAATTATAAGATAAATAATTTATAAATTATGTGATTGACTAAAGGTAGTTTTCATAATTTTCTTGTAAGTTGATAGTTTTCTTTAGATTCTTTCACTATATATACACACTCATAAAATATGAGATAGGCTTAGAGCTAAATATTTATGAGAATTACTTTGATTCAATAAATTTGAAAATTTTGATTTATTTTTTAATTAATGTATTAGAGCAAACATATAAAATTAAATAAATGACTGAAACCATATACACAAATATTTATTTTTTCATTTCTCACTATATTAAGTTACCCATTTGATACTCATTTGAGTATATTCACAAACCATGAATCATAGTTATAGAATTAGTTAATCCAAGTGTTTCTCACATAGAATTAGGATCGAGTAAAAGGCCAAATATTAATAAGAAATACTTTGATTTACCAGTTATGTAACTTCGATTTATGATTTTTTTAATGTGCTTACATATGAAAAAATAATGTACGAATTAAAGGTATAAAATTAATGAGTTAAAATATGCTTAAATATTTAGCTTCTAATATATATTTATATTATATATATAAAGATAAGTGAGAGACACAAATAACATTTTACTTGAGTTTTAAAACACTTAAAACAACTTAAGCATGTAATATAAGTGATTTGTACAGTTATTCTTATTTTGTTTCAATTTAATAAACCCATTTTGATTAATACCTTATTTAATTTATATTATTAAAATATTATTTAATAATACGAGATTATATAATTTATGTATTAAATATATCTTATTTACGGTACTTTAAATTAATATTTAAATTTATATTCACTATCTATATTTTGATAATTAAATATTACTTAAATTAAGTATAATTTTTTAAAATACTTAATATATAATTATTAAATATTTTTATATTTATAATTATAATAATATTTTCTAGGGTAATTTTAGATATTTAATAATTTTAGTATGTATGACTAAATTTGTTAGTTAATGACATATTATTTAATATATTTCAGAAAATAATATAATAATAATAATTGGATATTTAGTACTTAGTATTTATAACTAAATTTGTTAGTTAATGACATATTATTTAAAATGTTTAAAAAATAATTACATTAATAATAAATATAATAATAATAATAATAATAATTTATCTTTACTATTTTCATTTTTGTAAGTACATACTATTCAAATTAAGTATTATCTTATTTAAATACTTAAGAAATATATATGACCAGTCAAAAACCATATGTTCAGTAATAATATCATGATGGTGTATTAATGAGTCGTAAAAGTATATGTAGAAATTCACGATAATCCAAGTGCCTATATAATTAAAACTTACTAAAAAGAGATAACAGGCTCTAAAACTATCATTGCGACGTTATCATTTGCGTTCAAAATTGTACACCAATGAATCGCAAGTCTAATCCTCTAGTATATTATGTACGTGGAGGTCATTATAGAACATATAATTATTGAATATATTAAATTATTACATAAACAAAAACAACAAATCAAAATCAATTAGTTTATTGATAATGGTTCGTATTTTTTAAATGAAAGTTTATGTTATTTACATTATGTACATTATAATTTAGAGTTATTTGAATTTTAATAATCTCAATTTTTATTTATTGGACAATATTAATTTTAACTTAGAAAATATTTATAGTCACTCTCAAATTTAAGCTTATTTTACTACAATAACCATTTATTAACTGAGAGCTAACATCGTTAATTTTGTATGACGTGGACTACTTATATAGCTAAAACACTAACTAGAAAGTTGAAATTAACCACTAGATCCGTTAATCTGAAACTTCTGTACCCTAAAACCCTTCAATCTCCACTATCTGATCTACACCACTTGACTCATTGGAGGTAGATTTCAGGTGACGATAGAAGCTAGACATCGAATAAAGGGCTTGATGAAAGCTGGGAGGTGGCAAAGTTAATAATGGGCTCAAAGTTTACCTCATTTCATCAAAAAAACTAATACGGGTTAAATCTCAGTTAGTAAGAGATCATTGGAGGAAAATAAACCCAAAGTTTGAAGTGTCTGTAATATTTTTTTGAGTTGGGATTAAAACCCCCAATAAATAAAAGTTAGGATTATTATTATCCAATAACCATAACATAAACTAATGTGTTTATATTTTTTCTTTGAATTTAGGGGAAACTAGTGAGAAACAATAAACATTACATTATACTATTTTTTATTAAGAAGTTTTAAGATTCAAAAATTGAATGCTTCATTTTAATTTTTTACTTTTGTTCTCATACTAATATGTCTTAGATCTCTCTCTTATATTCCATATTATTAATTATTAATTTTCTTATTTCAGTCCACACTATCACTAAAACATTATAGTTTCAGTGTTGTTACTTGCTCCAAACAACCATTTTTTGGGGCTTTCTTAATTTTGCCTAGCTAGAGCAATGCATAAACATAGAATTTACACCTTTTATATATTAGGGTTTCATATTATAATAGATGATAAACTGCGTATTTTAAAACAAACCGACATAAATAAACATGCTTTTCAAGAATCAAGTAACGTTACCGGACAATTAATGAAATATAAGAAATTACAACGCTATGATATGTATGATGGAAATAAAATATGATCTTGTCTAGAACAATTTAGGTAAGAAGAATGATTTGTATAATATATATGAATAGATGTTTTCCATCCTCAATATTCAATAACAATTACATAGGTTTAAATAGAGACAAATAAGATACTAAACTATCAACTATTAAATATTATTTAACAATAGTTATTATGAGATTTTCTAGACTCTAGTTGCTTTCTACTACTAAATGTAACCCTCAAACTAAAATTATATTTAGCTTGAAACATCTAACAAAAAACCAAAAATAAAAAGAGAAAGAAAGTTATTCTTGTAGTTCTACATGTAAATAAGCTCGAACTTGGAAATTGATTATGTCCAACAGAAAAGACAAGGTCGACCATTAGTGCTTGTAGTACTGACAGATATACATATACTGAACTTTGTGTTTTCAACATCATTAAAAAGAAAATGTTGTTATGTTACACCATTAAGGGACGTGATTGTAGTGTGCAACTTATAATAATCCACTTCTTATCTAAAGCATCATGTTCATCTTTTTGAATCTATAATCTGATCTTGTTCTTCTTGTTTTTATAATTGCAAATGAAAACTTAAACACGAATGAAAATTTTAGTTAAAAGCAAATAAAAATATAGCATTCTAGGCATATCTCATCTCGACCATGAATAAAAGAGATGCTCAGTTCATAAACATATTTTGTCTTAAATATCACCAATGTTTTCAGAACCGGATCGGACGTTGAACCGGACGCCTTACTGGTTTGGTGGTCGGACCGGTCGGACCGGATGGACCGGATTTAACTATATTTTAATTATATTTATATATGTAATTAAATAAGTAATTTATATATGATTTATATATAAATTTTATAGTTATATATAAAACTTAACTATATTTGTATATCCTACGTACTAATTTATGGTTTAACACCCCGTTTTTACCCACTAAAATAAAAAAAAATACTGAAAGCCGGTCGGAACCGAGCCGGTTCGCCGGTCCAACCACCGGTTCGGTTCGGACCGGCCGGTTCAAAGCCACAAAAACGAACCATAGTGGATCGGATCGGCCATGTCCCCGATTCGCGGTCCGACCGGTCGGACCGGCCGGTCCGATCCGAGCGTGAAACAGTGAATATCACAAATGCATTAACACCCTTGTAAGTAGGTCACCAAGCAAACACAAGGTAGCTTGGGACACCAAAAACACAATTTTTTTTGTATATACAAAATCACACACCCAAATGAAATCTCGAGCAACAATCAAGAAATTTTGACACCAATTCTTATAAAATATATGACGCGACACACAATTAAATTATTTAATAACAATAAAAACCTATTATAAATAAAGTTGTAAATTGAATCATTACCTGTTAATCCTTACTAACCTAATAAATTAAACCAACCGCATTTTAAACATTTAAGTCCATTAGGTCATTACTCCATAAGCTTTACCTTAAGCCCCACTTTTAATCCCCAATCCTTTTTACTAGTTACCAGTTTACCTATGGTTTTTTTCAATCGACGTTTAAAAAATCATCATAATTTTACAACTCAAGTCTACAGTAGAAGATGATCGTCATCATTGGGCAGTAGGGCACCACACATTGAAAAAGTCCGACCCACATAATTTATAATTACATAAGATGAGTTAATACTTTATTAGTTTTTTTATAGTTGGTGCATGATTTGCTTAGAAAAGATCATATTAATCGAACTGGTGATGAGATTTATGCGATAGTTATATTTGTTATACTTAAAAACAATTGCTTAGAAATGAATTTATACATGTTCCAATTGCTCGGTTGATTGACGGATTTTTATTATGTATTTCAAATTTAATATGATTTTATCTTTTTATTATGTAGCCAGACTCGAACAAGACAAAAAAATCTAAAATCTATGATTTTGACATGATTAAAATTATTTGAAGGTCTCCGAACAAAATTTAATGGGAGGAAGGGTGGAAGGTGAATAAAGAGGATGATGATTTCCATTATGTTTTAATCTTGTTACACTAATAAAATAGTAAATTGAGCTGACACGTGTTAGCATCACATTTATTCTTATCAAACTTTTCTCGTTTCTTTCTTATATTAAATAACTATATTAATTACTAATAATATTATTTATTACTTTTATATTATAATTAGTTTTTTTAATAAATTAAGAAATAGATTTTTTTATTAATGTTATTTGTATAGAAAAGTTTTTTATAAAAAAATCTTTTCTAAAAACTCAAACTATTTTACATAATATTTTAAGATTGTTTTTAAGTAAATTTATAAAATAGAAATAATTAAAATAGAGAGTTATAGTAAGGAAAATTTTAAAAATAAAAAATTTCGTTATTTTGAAACAAATATTTAATTTATCTTTGAAAAACAAAAAAAAGTTAAAAATTAAATATTATTGTTTTATTTCTTATAGTTATTACTCATACATAATTCTAATCGTATCATGTTTTAGTATATCATTTTATAATTAATAAATTAAGAATATGTTTTTTTAATAAATTAAGAATAGATTTTTTTTATTAATGTTATTTGTATAGAAAAGTTTTTTATAAAAAGAATCTTTTCTAAAAACTCAAACTATTTTACATAATATTTTAAAATTGTTTTTTAAGTAAATTTATAAAATAGAAATAATTAAAATAGAGAGTTATAGTAAGGAAAATTTTAAAAATAAAAAAATTTAAAACGTTATTTTGAAACAAAATATTTAATTTATCTTTGAAAAACAAAAAAAAGTTAAAAATTAAATATTATTATTTTATTTCTTATATTTATTACTCATACATAATTCTAATCGTATCATGTTTTAGTATATCATTTTATAATTAATAAATATTTATTGTATTTAATATTTTATTTATTTAACTCACGTATATAAAGCTAGTTAACTTCATAAGAATGTTAAATATTAGGTACATACATACATACATCCATACATCCATACATCCATACATCCATCCATCCATCCATCCATCCATCCATCCATACATACATACATACATACATACATACATACATAAATACATACATACATACATACATACATCCATCCATCCATCCATCCATCCATCCATCCATACATCCATCCATCCATCCATCCATCCATCCATCCATCCATCCATCCATCCATCCATCCATCCATCCATCCATCCATCCATCCATCCATCCATCCATACATACATACATACATACATACATACATACATACATACATACATACATACATACATACATACATACATACATACATACATACATACATACATACATACATACATACATACGTACATACATACGTACCTACATACCTACGTACCTACGTACGTACATATATATACATACATGTATTACACTTCAGTTTATTGTTCATAATTACATGGGAGATACTATTTCACAACGACTAACACTATACCATTTATACACATTTTTAAATCTACATCAATGTTCGTTAAAATTTTAAACACTCAACCATTTGGTTGGAAAAACTTTTTTACATACCTTTTACCACCAAAACACAACCCATTTATTCAAGTTAGCATTTTTAATATACATATACTTATCTAGTGTATAATAAGAAAAATAAAAGATTACTAAATTACATAACTATGAAAAACATAAAAGACTTGATATGTAAATCACAGAAAGTTATTTTGATATATAATTTCACAATAACTGTTTCTTAATCAATCGAATCCATATCATTTAAATGAGTGTTATACATTGTTTAGGTTTGATGATTCGTATGAGAAAAATACAAATGTACACTTATAAAACTTTGATTAGATCATATAAATCAGAACAAAAGTTTTAATTGTATTTTTATTGAGATTTTAATATTTAACTCAAATATTTTGATAAACTTCACACAGATCATCTCATTTATCAATATTTATTTATTTTTTTATAAATGAAAATTTGATTTGTTAAATATGGCAAAGGTTATTATTATTATCCATACCATAATAGTATGCATGTTGATGACTAAGGTGTTGTTTGTTTCTGAAGAGGTAAAACATCTGCAGTCTGCAGACCACATCTGCAGACATCTGTAGGAGAAGAGGTGGACCAAACCTCTGCAGTCTGTATTAAGAAGACTGTTTGTTTTGTAACGTCTGCAGACTGCTGAAATAAACTGAAATTAATAAAAAGTTAAAATAAACAGAAATTTAAATAGCAATCTATACTCTAATATTCAGTTTAATTTTTCAATTTATAATACAAGATACAAACAGGAAGCAGCTTCCCCAACTAGCAAGCTATTGTAAAGCCATAAGGACAAAATTTCAATTACCAGTTGAATGATGAGGCATCATAATGCACATCATAGCCATATGAACTGATACAAAATTTTCTAGAACTCTAAGGTTTCTAGATTCACTTCCTACCATAGAATATCTCAACAATTTTGGCACGAAGGCACTCTCAAAACATCAGAACTCCTAGGAATTATGTTTCAACAAAGCTCAATACAATTAGGGGCCACCAAACCAAAAACCTAAAACATAAAACCAAAGCTCATTCACCTACAGACTCTACAAAAGCAATTAACATTCAATGGTCAATGAAAACAACTACTCACATTATACGTAACATCAGGCTTCTCCGACTGACTAAGAAGCGAAATACTGGAATCCGCCTCGGGCGGCAACACATCAACAAGAGCATTAGAATGGCGGTGCAGAGCCACAGACGCCGAGGGCTTCAACAACTCTCGATTAATCGTACTCAAAATCCTAACATAATAATTAGACCCCGTAGTCGAACCAACAATTCCGTTGTTCTGATCGATCATTTCCATGAACTGACCGATCACAAGCGGCACCGACTGGATCCGCTTGACCTCCTCCTGCGACCTCAGGAGCTCACGCTTGACATAGTTTGAGGCGAGTGTAGAGGTCGTCGTCAGAGTCGGTGACGGTGGTGTCAGTGGTGGTGAGGGTTGGTGGTGGTGGTTTAGGGTCGAGAACCATCGTTGCTGCCATTGTTGATCGGTGTTGTGGTGTTACGAGATTGAGAGATGGTGAAACCTAATCGAGCAGAAGGGGGAGTGGCGACGGGGGGAGTGGCGACGGGGGGAGTGGCGACGGGGGTAGTGGCGACGGGGGAGTGGCGACGGGGGGAGGCGACGGGGGGAGGCGACGGGGGGAGGCGACCGGGGGGGGCAGAATGTGGGGTGTGGGTATTTGGGGGTTTAGGGTTGATATGTGAAGAAGAGGTGAGAAGATTTCTGAAGACTTTAGTCCACCTCTTCTTGGAGAAGAGGTCACGCAGACCTTTTTTAGTGAAACGTCTTCAGAAAAACAAACACTCTGCAGACCAGAAACATCAGCCCGCCTCTTTTTGGCGCAGACAAAAGAGCTTCAGAAGCTCTTTTTCAGAAAAACAAACACCACCTAACTGGATGTGAGCAAGTGTACCAAAGTGGTTATTATTGACATGCACATAAACATAATTTTAACACTTTAAATGCAAAAATGCAAGTGGTGGCACTTTAAATTGGTCCCCCTTTCATCTCTTTTTCACACTCATTAACTCACCATCACTTCTAATGGCAAAAGATGGCAAGAGCTTTCATCAACACCTTTCAACTCCCTCTTCTTGATTTTCATTCATTTATATTCAAAACATTAGAAAAATCATATCCATTTTTTAAAATTTTGCACTTTAATTATTGATATTTTCTGTCTACTTGATACCATATGTACACATATTAGGAAAAAAATATTAATAAATAACACTATTGACATTTATTCACAATTATAAAATTTATGAATATTTCAATTTGTTTACAAATTTATTTGTTCATATTTTTATTTTTTATATTAATATAGGCTAAACATACATGATGAATTGATGAAGGAATGCAGATTTTCCTTTGAAGGGAAAAACTAAGTTTACACATACATTTCTAAGTGGGATTTAAATCTTTATACTTGTAGATAGAATGACTCATTAGATACACTTTGAGACTGCTATACAAAGACATTGTTAATTAATAATGATGGAATGTAATTACTCATTGAACTCTATATCTATTACTAACCGATGATTATTAACCAAATGAACACAAAAAAAAAATCATAAAGTTTGATAATCTATCTTATTATAACAAAATAAAGAATTATAGAAAAACTAAAACTGCTAGAGATTGTAGCTTGAATGACAAATCCGTTCTAATCACAGCCAAAGCTATAGTCACTGCAAGTTAGATCTTTCCATCACGAGTTTGTCACACCGGCACTAGTTATTTGATCCATCTAATCAAAGTAACCACACAAGCTCGAACATGTGACTACCATTCGTTACAATGAGTACATAGCTCCTTCAATTATTTATGAATAAAATCATCACTTAAATCTTTTACTTTTACTTATGATGAAATTTTACGTCTGCCCCTTGAATTCTTATAAGTTACATTTAGCTCTAAAAGGTTAGTTTAGTTTTGGTTCTTAGATTATATTAAAAACTTATATTTGATCTAAAATGTCAAATTTGTGTATTTTACACCTACAAATTACATTTTTTCATGACACATATTACAGGTGCCTTTGTTAATCACAAGTACTATATATTAGATGAATTTATTTTAATCAAGAATACCTATTCTAATAGTAACTAAGCTTCTTTAGTGTTACACTGAAGTTACTCAATCTTTATTAACAAGAAAAAGCATTCTAATTTGATATTGTTCTATTCTTGTAAGATTTTTCATAACTGCATTTTAAAAATAAGTGAACTGAATATATAGAAGATATATTTAACTTGGTTATAAGTTCAACCTAAAAAGAAGGTAATTATAAAGGAAAAAAATCATTAAGTAATAAAAGAAGGTAGTTATAAAGGAAAAAAATCATTAAGTAATAACCAACTTTAATATGGTTTCATATAACTCAATTTGAAAATAATACGTAGTAAATAATAAATAAGATTAATATCTCATCCACTCAGGTCAAGTAAACAAACAAACAAACAAACAAACAAACCCAGTGTATCCCACTCGAGAGTAATTTTATGAAATTAAGTTTTTAACATTAATACATTATTTTACAAGATTAGAATAATATTGAACCTTGTGTTTTGTTGTTAGAAATAATCATGTGTAACTTTACTAGAACAGATGAATTTATTGAAACATTAATAAAAGTTTATTATGATTATATGATTTTAACCTTTGGTTAATAATATAATTATAAAGTTAAAAGAATTATATATTGGTTTAGAATCTCTAATTAGAAGTAGAATGGTATTTATGAGGTAGCTAGTTGTACATTATGCATTGGGGTCCATAATTTCAGAAGGTACAATCACGATCTATGATATAAAGGGTTTGTGGGGGTTACTTCAATTAAAACAAAACCTGCATCACACTCTCCTTCCCCACCTATAGAGCCTCAAGAAAATGACATCTCATGTCAATGGAACTTGTTTTCTAAAGTGATTAATAAATTGATATATCAATAAATTCAAACGTTTGAATTCAAAAATTAAAAAACATGAAAGAGATAAATTTATATCATTGAATTAAGTACCATTAGTGAATTAAATGGGAGAAAAGAATGATGTGCAAAAATGTATAGACATTGGAAAGAGAAAAGCCAAACAACATTAATTTAGCTATTAATGTTTTATTATAATACTTTCATGCAACCTCCACATATGTGGACCAACTAAAACTACCTACTTTTACCCCTATTATAATTACCTTGATTGTATATCATCCTAATTCTTTAGATTATTGTAGGAGAAAATCATGAACTAAGTCAATTTTTATTGGTTAAATTCTAGAGAGTAATTACGTCTATGTGTATTAAATGGTGTGAATCTAACTTTATTCTCATCAGCTTACATGTTATGTTAGATTTTGTATATCATATGTGAATCAAGAGTCGTGTGTCAACTTATGATAGTGTAATACAAAACTAGCATAATATAAAATTTTAATGCTAAAATAAATATAATGTGTAAAATACAATATATTTGTTCTATACAATGATTACAACAACTGAAATTTAATTTTAATTTAACATGTTTAACACTTAGTTTTGTATTAAAAATAAAAAGTGTTTTAGAGCTCATTTCCTTTAAAAATAAGAAATTGTTATTGGTCTCTAAGTTTTAGGGTTTTTATAAGAATACTAAAGTGTTTTAATGTCCCCAAAATTAAGAATAAAAAACTACTTAAGGGTTCATTATTTCTATTTAATATCTAGCTAGCTAACCTAAGGCTAGCCATAACTAATCAAAATGCATAAAAATATGTGAAAAACGATTTGAAAGTGTGAATGTGAATCACATAACGCTCACAAGAAATGAGAGTGATGGAGAGAGAGAGAGTTGTCCACATGTTCCATAATCGATGGATTGAACGCGAGATTAACCGCAACACAGGCAGCCTTGTCTCTAGCGACTACAGGATCAACCACAACAAGAGCAGTCCAATTTCTGAGTAGAAGCCTTCAACGACCTTTTTCACCACCCATTTGTTCTAAACTCTTTATAATACACATCTAGTATATCTCTCTCTAATTTTTCAATACCCTAACATCATTTTGAAGGGGATCGAGGATTCAAGATCAAAGATTCAAAGAGCAAAAAGAAAAACAAGTTTCATCATTCATGGTAATCACTACCATTGTGTTGGTAAGAAGCTTGTGTGGGGTTCTGTCACACCCTCAATTTCCACAAACGGGATTTTACTGTTAAGCGTGTGACATACCAGGATCTCAGACACGGTTGTGACAACCCGAGTTTTCGGTAAATACTATTAAACAAATTTTCACCGTTTATCATAAATTGAACCAATTTATTTTTATTTAAGAATAATAATAATAATAATAATAATAATAATAATAATAATAATAATAATAATAATAATAATAATTAAGTTGAGGGGTTGTATTGTTATTTTTAAAACTTTAAAAATGAGTTTTGGCAAAAAATAAATACAAGTTTAAACCACAGGGACCATTTCTGTAATTAACCAAAACCCAACCCATTTCCCCCCGTCGATCCTCTCGCCGTCCGGCGACTCCCCCGGCCAACTCCGGCGACCTTTCAAACACCCAAATGGACGCGGTTTTTACCTAATTAAAGTTACCGACACATTCCCGTGGTGGAGTCGAACGTGAGTCACCATTCAATTGAAAAATGCGAGTGCGAATTCCACTGAAACCGACCCTCTCCACTGTCGGCCAAAACACGCAATCCACGATCACCATTAACACTAAAATACTTCAATTAAACGTGTATATAAGACCCTATAACTGTTCCTAATAGAATGCGACTTTCAATCGCGTTTGAAACAAACTTAAACACCCCCATTAATCACCACCTTCGACCGTAACCTGCACCCTACTCGAACTCCATCTTCCGAGCAATATTGATCGAGATTGATAGAGGGCTATTGATCATCATTAAGTGGAGAAGCTTCCTGCAAAGTTAATTCGAATTCCATATCCGTTTATCCATCGTTTGATTCAAGGCAAACCGCGACCTGTTCATCGTACCATTCACCTTCAATTCGAACACAAATCGGGTAATTTAACATACCTATACACTCGGTTTCACATAGGGAACAAAAGCCCTATGTTTAATTTCATTAACAACTTCGAATCAATGGTCAATTGATCAAGAATTGAAAATTAGGGTTCTTGATTTGGGGAAGGGCTTACGGGTCTGTTTAAAAGAAATTGGAACCAATGTTTACCGCGGCTGCGGCCTTGGTTCACTGGTTCCCTGCTTCCCTGCCACCCCTGAGGTCCCGGGTTCGAACCCGGGCAACCTCTTTTATTTTTTTAAAGGCCTTTTGAGCCTTTTAAAAATACGGAAAAATTTCTAAAAATTATATAAACAGTTTTTATAAACTTTGTTTATTTCAGAAATTATATAATTATTTTCTGGAAAAATATTTCTTTAAAAACCTATTTATTTATTTATTTATAAAAGTTATTTCAAATGTTATAAAATATTTATTTTATAAAATGGACTTTAAACAATAATCATCAAGATATTAATGAACCTTATATTATTCTAATTACGGATTAATTATGTTAATGGTAAGAATTATATGTAATAATTTTACCAACTATTCACAAATAAAATTATTAACATTATAATTATACCATTGTTATCATTAATATCAATATTGATAATATTATTAATACATGGTATTGTTAGTATATCCCGCCGTGTACGTCAAACCAAACCAACCCGAAACTTATCAAATATATTAATTCGCAATAAACACATTTTAAAGACTTAGTTATAATTAATAATAGGTATCGATCGTGCTTGGCCGTGCATTGCCTAATTCTTTGAAGTTCTTGTTCATATACATTACATCAATTCAAGGTGAGTTTACAGCCCCACTTTTACTTTATACTCTTTTTGGGGGAGAGAAACATGCTGTTTTTATAAACTTTACATTACATTGGATTTTTGTAATACTGCATATACTTGATACTATGGTGTATACTTGCCCAACGGACCGTTAATATGGACTTAACGAGGTAATTGTTAGTAGTACTACTGGGATTGACATACCCCACCCGGGCTAGTCGCGCTAGCACAACGTTCGTCAAACGGGTGAACGGTTAGCCTAATTACAAGTGTTGTGGTGTGTGATCCACATCCGGGCCTGTTTATTTATTTGATTACATGTCAGTTCGGCCGCGCCTTCATACACATAGTGATCATTATGGACTAGCTACCCATTATATGCTTTATTTATAAATCCGGGAATTTCATTATATTGACCGGATTAATAAATCCGGGGATTTCATTTATATTGACCGGATTAATAAATCCGGGGATTTCATTATACTTGACGGATTACATAATCCGGGAATTACATACTTGACGGATTATATAATCCGGGGATTACATACTTGACGGATTACATAATCCGGGAATTACATACTTGACGGATTTTATAATCCGGGAACTTCATTACTGATAATTACTGTTTTCTGATAAACCTGTGAACTCACCAGTCTTGTACTGAGATTTTTGCATGTTTTCTCTCAGGACAATGATGTGGCACGTTTAGGAGCACAGCATCTACAGCATGTCATTCTGTATTCACTACAAACCGTTTTCAAGATTTAATTTGCATTTACTTTACGTAAACTGGTTTGGACACATGTTTGTGTGTTTCAAAACTATTGTTGAATGTTTCACTGTATTCGCTTCCGCATTACTTAAATACAATTGGTCTGTTTCCTTAAAATTAAGCAACTTATATGATTTGTAATTATCGAGTCGTTTGGTGTAACTAATGCTTATCTGAGATCCTGGTTATGTCACACGCCTGACGGTAAAACCCCGTATGTGGAAAATGAGGGTGTGACAGATTGGTATCAGAGCATTAGTTATAGCGAACTAAAATGGACTTGCATCTCATTTGCATTGCATTTTAGACTATAGCTGGATTTGCATTAGTTACACACACATAGAATTCTAAGCTATGTTTACTTAATTTAGTTGCCTGAAAACTTTTGCCTTAACATATCCCTGTGTTGTGAGTCACGGGAGGGTTTGAGTGCCTAATTCAAGTGATTTCAAACTCCAAAACCTCGATTGTTATTAATGGTTTCAAAGTCTCGTCAAAGTCTGTGTCTTACAACTTGAACACATGCAATGCTGGAAGAGTAAGATGCCTGTATCTCGGGGTGTTCTGTCTAGGCAAGGTATTCGCATATATCCAAATCAACCGATGGACCTGTTTACCTTACCTGGGAACCCTTGGGATGAGTATCTGCTTATAGGTACGCGTGTCTTCAACAAAGTTGTGATTGACCCAATACTTTGATTAGTCAACGTACTCGCTTTGATTCTCGAATCAAACGAATACACTCGGAACTTCTATCATTGATGACCACTGTAAGATATGTTAGCCTGATAGGAGGAGCCGGGGTGATCATGCAAAGCAAATTACCATTACGGGTGCACACGTAATTGTAATTTGTCGTGCATGCTAAGTCCGGTGAATCTGGTCAGGTGGTAACATTGCAGTCAGTATAAGTCATCATTCCTACACGTTGAGCAAGAAAGCCTCGGTTCTCATAGAGCATAGCCACAGATGTGGAAACTATTAATTAGTTCTATTTGTAGGAATGCTCACACTTACCTTGAATTTGGACGTAATTCAAACTATGACATTTGCGTTAATCCCACGGATTCGGACTGATTCTCTAGCTTATCTACCCTTGAATTTCTTTTCCTTTCCATTCCAAGACAAAAGGTCTATTTTCATATGACTAATAGCTTTTGATATTTGGTAATGTAAAGAATGTCTGGAAGAGGACGCGGGAGAGGTAACATCTCAATGACGCCTGCAGAGTTGGCAGCAATAATCAATCATAGCATCACCGCAGCGTTGGCAAACCAACCCCCTCCACAGCAGAACCCAATTGGTCAACCAACTTGCACCTACAAGTCCTTTATGGACTGCAAGCCCAATCCGTTCAATGGAACCGAGGGAGCGGTGGGACTGCTCCGTTGGTTCGAAAAGCTAGAATCGGTGTTCGAAATCTGCAACTGCCCTGCTGGGAATAGGGTAAAATATGCTGCTGGCACACTGGATGGTGCTGCTCTGAGCTGGTGGAACACACAAGTTCAGATGCTGGGCATTGGAGCTGCAAACGCCATAACATGGGTAGAATTCAAGAATCTGCTGAAAGAGGAGTACTGTTCACGAGACGAAATACAAAAACTGGAGACTGAATTTTGGAACCTGAAGATGGTAGGTTCTGAAATTGAAGCTTACACAACTCGTTCTCACGAGTTGGCTACTCTGTGCCCCACTATGATTAACCCGGCATACAAACGGGTTGAAAGATACATCGACGGACTGGTACCTGAAATCCAGAGCATGGTCACCACTGCTAGACCAGCTACCATTCAGGAAGCAGTTCAACTAGCCCACAAGTTGACTGACCAGGCTGTCGCGCAAGGAAAACTGCCCCCGCGAGGTGCTGCATCTGGTTTCCACAATAACAAGAGGAAATGGGAACCATCTACCAGCGGAAAGCAATCTTCATCCTCCACTTATCAACCTCAACACAAGAAGTTTAATCAGTCCCAACCCTCTCATTCGGGCGGCTATCAGGGAAATCTCCCAAAGTGCAACAAATGTCAGCTCCATCATACTGGGCAGTGCACAAAGAGCACGTGTGAGAGGTGTGGGAAGTTCGGGCTTGTTGCCAAGTATTGCCGGGTGAATCTCTCGGGAAAAGCACCTCAACAACAGCAGAACCACAATCAGACTGTGTGCTATGAATGTGGTCAACCCGGACACTTTAAAAGGGATTGCCCGAGACTGAAAAAGAATGGTGATAATGGTGCTGCTGATAAGCCCAAGAACAACAACAATGGTGGTGGCGGTGGCAGAGGCAGAGTCTTCATCATGGGCTCAGGTGAGGCTCGAAACGACCCTACTGTAGTATCCGGTAGATTCTCTATTAATGGGTGTTATGCCTCTGTTTTATTTGACTCTGGTGCTGATAAGAGTTATGTGTCCACCAAGTTTAGTAAAACACTAGGGATGGTGCCTACTGATTTGAGTTCTAATTATGCCATAGAAATAGCCGATGGTAGGACGATAACAGCAACACAAGTGTTTAAAAACTGTAAGCTAGGCTTAACCGGACACACCTTCAACATAGACCTTATTCCTGTCACACTAGGAAGCTTTGATGTAGTCGTCGGGATGGATTGGTTATCCCAGAATAGTGCTGAGATCGTCTGCAAGGAGAAGCTGATCAAGTTACCTATTTCGGACGATGAAATTCTTATTGTGGAAGGTGAAAAGGTGGGTGCGGTAGTTGGCATCATATCATATTTGAAGGCTCAGAAATGTCTCAGAAAAGGACACCTTGCCTTGTTGGCACTTGTTACTGAACCGAAGGCGGATGAGAGGCGAGTTGAAGATATTCCTGTTGTTAGAGACTTTCCTGAGGTATTTCCCGAAGACCTACCTGGCCTTCCTCCACACAGACAGGTAGAATTTCAAATTGAACTAGCACCAGGAGCAACTCCAATCGCTCGGGCGCCGTACCGTTTGGCACCAAACGAACTACAAGAACTGTCTAAGCAATTACAAGAGTTGTTAGACAAAGGATTCATACGTCCCAGCTCTTCACCTTGGGGAGCTCCAGTGCTTTTCGTTAAAAAGAAAGATGGAACCTTCAGGATGTGTATTGACTACCGCGAACTGAACAAGGTGACAATCAAGAATAGGTATCCACTCCCACGCATTGATGATTTGTTCGACCAATTGCAAGGATCTAGCTACTATTCCAAGATTGACTTGAGATCAGGTTATCATCAGTTGAGGGTTCGAGAAGAAGACATCTCCAAGACTGCGTTTCGAACACGCTATGGGCACTACGAGTTCACTGTAATGCCTTTTGGGCTGACTAATGCCCCAGCAGTTTTCATGGACCTCATGAACCGTGTCTGCAAACCTTATCTGGATAAGTTTGTCATTGTCTTCATTGATGACATACTAATCTACTCCCGTAATAAGGAAGATCATGAGGAACATTTGAGAACCATACTGGAATTGCTAAGAGATGAACAGCTTTACGCAAAGTTCTCAAAATGCGACTTCTGGATGCGTGAAGTGCAATTCCTTGGGCACGTGGTGAATGAAAAGGGGATACATGTTGATCCTTCAAAGATTAAAGCAATCAAGGATTGGCCGGCACCAAAGACGCCTACTGAGGTGCGACAATTCCTTGGTTTGGCAGGCTATTACCGAAGATTTATTGAAGGATTTTCTAAATTGGCACAACCTTTGACTGCCCTGACTCATAAGGGAACAATTTATAAGTGGGGCAGCAAAGAGGAGACAGCGTTTCAGGCGCTTAAAGACAAACTCTGCAGCGCACCAATCCTAGCTTTACCAGAAGGAACTGATGACTTTGTTGTTTACTGTGATGCATCCATCCAAGGTTTGGGGTGTGTATTGATGCAACGTGACAAAGTCATAGCCTATGCATCTAGACAGCTCAAGGTGCATGAGAAGAATTATACAACGCATGATCTGGAACTAGGAGCTGTAGTGTTTGCCTTGAAAATCTGGAGGCACTACCTATACGGAACCAGGTGCACAATCTATACAGATCATAAGAGCCTCCAGCACATATTTAACCAGAAGGAACTGAATATGCGACAAAGACGATGGTTAGAATTACTCAATGATTATGACTGTGTGATCAAGTACCATCCGGGTAAGGCTAATGTAGTAGCTGATGCCCTTAGTCGTAAGGAAACCCTAAAGCCTCGTCGGGTGCGCGCATTACAAATGACTATCCACTCTGACCTACCAATGCAAATCAAAGCTGCCCAATCTGAGGCTTTGAAGACAGAGAATTTCAAAGCAGAATCCATGCGAGGCATGGAGAAACAATTGGAGGTTAAAGCTGATGGAATCCGCTACTTTATGAAACGGATCTGGGTACCACAGTACGGGAACTTGCGAGAGCTGATAATGGATGAAGCTCATAAGTCACGTTACTCGATCCATCCAGGTTCAGACAAGATGTATCAGGACCTGAAAGAATTTTACTGGTGGCCGAAAATGAAGGCGGAGATAGCCACGTACGTAAGCCGATGCCTAACTTGTTCCAAGGTTAAAGTGGAATACCAGAGACCCTCCGGTTTACTCCAACAACCGGAAATTCCAGTGTGGAAATGGGAGCAGATCTCAATGGACTTCATCACGAAGTTACCCAGAACTCCCAGCGGATGCGATACCATTTGGGTTATAGTAGATCGCTTAACGAAATCCGCACACTTTCTGGCAATCCGAGAGACTGATCGAATGGAGAAGCTAACACGTATCTATTTAAGGGAAATAGTCTCTCGGCATGGCGTACCAATATCTATCATTTCTGATCGTGACGCTCGGTTCACTTCTCACTTCTGGCAATCATTACAACGATCATTAGGAACGCGGCTGGATATGAGTACTGCATATCACCCGCAGACCGATGGTCAAAGTGAGCGTACAATCCAAACACTGGAAGACATGTTGCGTGCCTGTGTGATCGATTTTGGCAGCAGTTGGGAAACTCATCTACCATTAGTTGAGTTCTCCTATAATAACAGTTATCACACTTCGATCAAGGCAGCTCCATTTGAGGCATTGTATGGACGAAAGTGCCGATCACCTATCTGTTGGGCAGAAGTAGGAGAAAGCCAACTTACAGGACCTGAACTGGTGCACGAAACGACTGAGAAGATCGTGCAAATTCGTAACCGTATGGCGGCAGCACGTGATCGACAAAAGAGTTACGCCGACAAGCGCCGGAAGCCATTGGAGTTTCGGGTGGGTGACAAAGTACTGTTGAAAGTCTCACCCTGGAAAGGTGTAATACGCTTTGGAAAGCGTGGGAAGTTAAGCCCAAGATACGTGGGGCCATTCGAGATTGTCAAACGGATTGGCCCAGTAGCCTATCAGTTGAATTTACCTGAAGAACTCAGGGGGATACATGATGTATTTCACGTATCCAATCTGAGGAAATGTCTGTCGGATGAATCATTGATCGTGCCTTTGGAGGAATTAAAGATAGATGATCAACTACATTTCATCGAAGAACCAGTGGAGATCATGGATCGAGAGGTCAAGACGCTAAAGCGTAGCAAAATTCCCATTGTGCGCGTAAGATGGAACTCTAAACGGGGACCAGAATTTACATGGGAACGGGAGGATCAGATGAAGTCTAAATATCCGCACTTATTCGTGGATACACTTTCAGAACCTAACTCCAACTGAAGTTTAGAATGAAATTTTCTCAACTAAGGGATACTGTGATATCTCACGATATCAAGCAAAGAACATTGTGGGTCTAATTTCACATTTGTTCCACCTCATAAGGTTTCACGTTTGTGTGATAGCTCGGATAATACAGATGGTTTCATGGTCACCTTCGGATAAACAAAAGTACTAGAAACATTCAGGATATTCCCAAATCAGAAAGGAAACCTAAGATTCTTCTTGTTGAAGATCATGTGGTAAATGTCATGGTGTGTGACATCTGTCACTAACTAGTATGTCAGTTAGCATTAAGCTCATTAACTCATTGTGCGTATTAACTGTTCTCATATATTTTCATAGTCCATTTATCAGTTTGATCGAATTCTCCGTATACATGTTTGTTAACCCCGGTGTTTCAATTTTCGGGACGAAAATTCCTGCAACAAGGGGATAATGTGACAACCCGAGTTTTCGGTAAATACTATTAAACAAATTTTCACCGTTTATCATAAATTGAACCAATTTATTTTTATTTAAGAATAATAATAATAATAATAATAATAATAATAATAATAATAATAATAATAATAATAATAATAATAATAATTAAGTTGAGGGGTTGTATTGTTATTTTTAAAACTTTAAAAATGAGTTTTGGCAAAAAATAAATACAAGTTTAAACCACAGGGACCATTTCTGTAATTAACCAAAACCCAACCCATTTCCCCCCGTCGATCCTCTCGCCGTCCGGCGACTCCCCCGGCCAACTCCGGCGACCTTTCAAACACCCAAATGGACGCGGTTTTTACCTAATTAAAGTTACCGACACATTCCCGTGGTGGAGTCGAACGTGAGTCACCATTCAATTGAAAAATGCGAGTGCGAATTCCACTGAAACCGACCCTCTCCACTGTCGGCCAAAACACGCAATCCACGATCACCATTAACACTAAAATACTTCAATTAAACGTGTATATAAGACCCTATAACTGTTCCTAATAGAATGCGACTTTCAATCGCGTTTGAAACAAACTTAAACACCCCCATTAATCACCACCTTCGACCGTAACCTGCACCCTACTCGAACTCCATCTTCCGAGCAATATTGATCGAGATTGATAGAGGGCTATTGATCATCATTAAGTGGAGAAGCTTCCTGCAAAGTTAATTCGAATTCCATATCCGTTTATCCATCGTTTGATTCAAGGCAAACCGCGACCTGTTCATCGTACCATTCACCTTCAATTCGAACACAAATCGGGTAATTTAACATACCTATACACTCGGTTTCACATAGGGAACAAAAGCCCTATGTTTAATTTCATTAACAACTTCGAATCAATGGTCAATTGATCAAGAATTGAAAATTAGGGTTCTTGATTTGGGGAAGGGCTTACGGGTCTGTTTAAAAGAAATTGGAACCAATGTTTACCGCGGCTGCGGCCTTGGTTCACTGGTTCCCTGCTTCCCTGCCACCCCTGAGGTCCCGGGTTCGAACCCGGGCAACCTCTTTTATTTTTTTAAAGGCCTTTTGAGCCTTTTAAAAATACGGAAAAATTTCTAAAAATTATATAAACAGTTTTTATAAACTTTGTTTATTTCAGAAATTATATAATTATTTTCTGGAAAAATATTTCTTTAAAAACCTATTTATTTATTTATTTATAAAAGTTATTTCAAATGTTATAAAATATTTATTTTATAAAATGGACTTTAAACAATAATCATCAAGATATTAATGAACCTTATATTATTCTAATTACGGATTAATTATGTTAATGGTAAGAATTATATGTAATAATTTTACCAACTATTCACAAATAAAATTATTAACATTATAATTATACCATTGTTATCATTAATATCAATATTGATAATATTATTAATACATGGTATTGTTAGTATATCACGCCGTGTACGTCAAACCAAACCAACCCGAAACTTATCAAATATATTAATTCGCAATAAACACATTTTAAAGACTTAGTTATAATTAATAATAGGTATCGATCGTGCTTGACCGTGCATTGCCTAATTCTTTGAAGTTCTTGTTCATATACATTACATCAATTCAAGGTGAGTTTACAGCCCCACTTTTACTTTATACTCTTTTTGGGGGAGAGAAACATGCTGTTTTTATAAACTTTACATTACATTGGATTTTTGTAATACTGCATATACTTGATACTATGGTGTATACTTGCCCAACGGACCGTTAATATGGACTTAACGAGGTAATTGTTAGTAGTACTACTGGGATTGACATACCCCACCCGGGCTAGTCGCGCTAGCACAACGTTCGTCAAACGGGTGAACGGTTAGCCTAATTACAAGTGTTGTGGTGTGTGATCCACATCCGGGCCTGTTTATTTATTTGATTACATGTCAGTTCGGCCGCGCCTTCATACACATAGTGATCATTATGGACTAGCTACCCATTATATGCTTTATTTATAAATCCGGGAATTTCATTTATATTGACCGGATTAATAAATCCGGGGATTTCATTTATATGACCGGATTAATAAATCCGGGGATTTCATTATACTTGACGGATTACATAATCCGGGAATTACATACTTGACGGATTATATAATCCGGGGATTACATACTTGACGGATTACATAATCCGGGAATTACATACTTGACGGATTTTATAATCCGGGAACTTCATTACTGATAATTACTGTTTTCTGATAAACCTGTGAACTCACCAGTCTTGTACTGAGATTTTTGCATGTTTTCTCTCAGGACAATGATGTGGCACGTTTAGGAGCACAGCATCTACAGCATGTCATTCTGTATTCACTACAAACCGTTTTCAAGATTTAATTTGCATTTACTTTACGTAAACTGGTTTGGACACATGTTTGTGTGTTTCAAAACTATTGTTGAATGTTTCACTGTATTCGCTTCCGCATTACTTAAATACAATTGGTCTGTTTCCTTAAAATTAAGCAACTTATATGATTTGTAATTATCGAGTCGTTTGGTGTAACTAATGCTTATCTGAGATCCTGGTTATGTCACACGCCTGACGGTAAAACCCCGTATGTGGAAAATGAGGGTGTGACAACGGTCATATCAAACAACACTATATGAGTTTAAAAATAAACGTTTGACTTAAATCAGAGTACATAAAAGAAATGAATAACAGTGCAGAAGCGTAAAACTGAAATGTAAACAATACTGAAAGTCTGAAAATGTTATGCCAAAACAAATATTCAATGCAACTAAATGAAACTGATGAATGAATGTCCTGAGTGCGTCCTTAATCGTGCATCATAAGCTTAAGCGTTCCTGTGACCTGAGAAAACATGCTAAAGTGTGTCAACATAAAGTTGATGAGTTCACAGGTTTTATCACAGATAAAATGTTTGTAACTGTTTGAATGTTTATAACTGTTTGACTGTTTGTAACTGTTCGACTGTTCGTAACTGTTCAACTGTTCGAATGGTATAGTAATTAAAGCATATCGATAGGTAGCTAGCCTATAATCATGTTACTTAGCGTTTCGAACCGAAGCTGACTGTTTGCGTGTCCTATATGTTTGTTGTTCCCCCGTCACGTCTCGCAAGACAGTGACAAATGTTAGGTCAATTTAGCACCCGTTCGACCTCCAATCAAGCTAGCGCGACCAGCCCGGGCGGGGTTTGTCAAACCCAGTAGTACTACTCAGAATTACCTCGCTAATCCCATTACTAACGGTTTGATACTGTAAGGACTTTCAAATGCGTTTCCACTAATATAACAGGCGATATCAATAATACTGGCAATCATAACAAAAATAGTATTTGCATGTTTTCTCCCCCAAAAAGGAAAGAATATAAAATGGGGCTGTGAAAACTCACCTTAATAGCATAGCAAGGAGTAAACGATAGCACAAAGATTAAAGTTTCCGGTTAACCTGTACGTCATTTAATATATAATATATATAATTAATATTAAATATTAATTATTTACAATGAGTCGTATGGTTTCGCGTTCTCGGTTCGGGTCCATTTTTGACATTAACACAATCATCATTCTGTAACACCAACATAATTTCTCACAACATACTATATGTAGGTATTCTATATACATACACATGCGATACAAGCTGTATAAATCATACATAATATATATTGTACACCTATATTATTAATATATTACTACGTTACCAAACCTCTATTATATATATATATATATATATATATATATATATATATTGTACTCCCACATATGAACAATTATTGAATACTTTTCTTACATATATCATGCTCTCCATCGAAACCCACCATATATATATATATATATATATATATATATATATATATATATATATATATATATATATATACCCATTATATAAGCCACACCAACACACATCAAAACATAAACATATTTACACAACTAAATGCAATGAACCTATATCCAAAACTTAACCACATACACCCATGTATAATTGTTACTCATATTAAATCCAAACAAAGGCATACCCATGTTAGTTTATACATACTGTAGAAAGAAGACACACACAAGAACTCATGCATATTGGCTACTTACGCATACATACATACCATGTGCTTCACCCATACAACCCAAAACACACACACAAAATCTTAATTCTCATCCAACCCACTGCACAAAACACATACAAACATATTGCATAAAGCATCCACTGCCGCCTACATACATACACACATAAGAACACATACATACATCTACGTACGTGCTTATGCACCACACAAACCAAAGGTCCAAACCACCCGCACCCAACCCCACGGTTGAACACACACACAAAACACCGTACACACACTCAACCACCTTTACATGTACACTCACGGTTAACACACCCTCGATCCCGATCACACAACAAAACTCCCGCACAACCACTGAATCGCATACACACACACACACTTAAGGCAAGTTATACGTGTGAGATCGAACCCCAAACCGCGACCAACGCTCACGGTCGACGACCGAGCCATAGTCGAAACCGTACGAATGAAACGGGGGGAAGGAAACATACCGTACGTCTGTATTTCGCGGTTACTAGTTCTCGTGAAGGGCTGTCGGGTCTCGCGAAGGGCTTTCGGGTCTCGCGAAGGGCTGTCGGCGATGGAGAGGCTGTTGGATGTGCATTGGGGTGGAGGCAGCAGGCCGTCGGGGGTGGGGATCGGGCTGCCGAAGGCTGCCGGTGATGGAGATAGGGTGTGGAAGAAGGCTGCAAAGGGAAGGAGAAGCCGAATGAAGGGCTGTCGATGGATGTTTGAGATCATGGTTTTGTTTGGTGTTGGTGATCAATAATTGAAGTATGGTTTCGTTTGGTGTTGGTGATCAATAATTGAAGTGTCGTTCCAAAAAATCAATAATTGAAGTGCCAAAGGTGGTGGGGTTAAGGGTTATAGAAAATTCCGTAGGTGGTGGGGGAGATGATTATTTAGAATGAGATATGGTTTCCAACTTGCCATTCTAGTCCCTCACCTTTACATGATTTGGCATTGAACCTAGTTTAGTTAGTTGTAATTTATTTAGAGTTAATTATTAATAATATTTAGGATAATAACCAATATCACCTAATAATAATAAGTTAATTAGTTATAGATAACGGAGAGGGGTTAGGTTAATAGAACGAGGTTAACTTGAAATATGCGGGTTGTCACATTATCCCCATGTTGAAGGAATTTTCGTCCCGAAAATTAGAATATAAGGTTAACGCAGAACATCAGGTTTCAATAGCAGCACAGAAGAGCAGTCAAAAGTTTTCTTAGGATAGGGTTTTCTGGAATTTCTAAAAAAAATTTCCAATATAAAGAAATGTAGGGTTTTAAGATTTCGCGAGGGTTGTCACATCATCTCCTTGTTGAAGGGAATTTCATCTCGAAATTTAAGGGAAAGATATCTTAAGAATGGATACCCTAAGAAGTAGACGGATGATTGTTGAACAGTTGTGGGTAGTTCTTCTTCATCTGATACTCGCGCTCCCAGGTAAACTCTGGTCCACGCTTTGATTTCCAACGGACTTTGACAATAGGAATACGACTATGTTTGAGCGTTTTGACCTCTCAGTCCATAATTTCCACCGGCTCTTCAATGAAACGTAGTTGTTCATCCACATGTATCTCATCTAACGGAACGACGAGAGTCTCATCTGCAAGGCATTTCCTCAGGTTCGAAACGTGAAACATATTGTGTACTCCACTAACCTCTTTGGGTAAGTTCAGCTGGTAGGCTACGGGCCAACCCGTTCGACGATTTCAAACGGTCCCACGTATCTAGGGTTTAGCCTTCCACGTTTCCCGAAACGAATCACACCCTTCCAAGGTGACACTTTTAAAAGTACTTTGTCGCCAATTTGAAATTCCAACGGTCGACGATGCTTATCAGCGTAACTCTTCTATCGGTCACGTGCTGCTGCCATGCGGTTACGAATTTGCACGATCTTCTCAGTCGTCTCGTGCACAAGTTCAGGACCGGTAAGTTGACTTTCTCCAACTTCCGCCCAACAAATAGGTGATCGGAACTTTAGCCCATACAGTGCCTCAAATGGAGCAGCTTTGATCGATGTGTGATAACTATTATTGTAAGAAAACTCAACCAACGGTAAGTGAGTTTCCCCACTACTGCCAAAATCAATCACGCAGGCGCGCAACATGTCTTCCAAAGTCTGGATCGTACGCTCACTCTGGCCATCTGTTTGAGGATGATATGCCGTATTCATGTCTAACTGTGTACCCAATGCTCGTTGTAATGATTGCCAGAAATGTGAAGTGAATCGAGCGTCACGATCAGAGATAATGGAAATTGGCACACCGTGCCGAGAGACTATTTCTCTTAGGTAAATACGTGTTAACTTCTCCATTCTATCGGTCTCTCTGATTGGTAAGAAGTGTGCGGATTTCGTTAAACGATCTACAATCACCCAAATGGTATCGCATCCGCTGGGAGTCCGAGGTAGTTTCGTGATAAAGTCCATAGATATCTGCTCCCACTTCCATACTGGTATTTCTGGTTGTTGAAGTAAACCAGATGATCGTTGATACTCCACCTTAACCTTGGAACAGGTTAAGCATCTGCTTACATAGGTAGCAATGTTAGCTTTCATGTTTGGCCACCAGTAAAGACCTTTCTGATCGTGATACATCTTGTCTGAACCCGGATGGATAGGATAGCGTGACTTGTGAGCTTTGTCCATTACCAGCTCTCGTAGGTCTCCATACAAAGGAACCTATATTCGACCCATGAAGTAACTGATTCCGTCAGATTTGATTTCTAGTTGCTTCTCCATGCCCCGTAGTGATTCGGCTTTCAGGTTCTTGTCTTTCAAAGCTTCAAGTTGAGCATTACGTATTTGATCGGGTAATCCAGTGTGAATGGTGAGTTGCAATACTCGAACTCACTTCGGCTTAGGTGTCTCCTTTCGACTTAAGGCATCTGCTACTACATTAGCCTTACCCGGATGATACTTGATCGCACAGTCGTAGTCGTTCAACAACTCCACCCAATGACGTTGTCTCATGTTCAGCTCCTTCTGTTCAGAGATATGCTGGAGACTCTTGTGATCAGTGTAAATGGTGCACTTGGTTCCGTACAAGTAGTGTCTCCATATTTTGAGTGCAAACACAACGGCTCCCAACTCTAAGTCATGTGTCGTGTAGTTTTTCTCGTGAACTTTCAATTGACGGGAAGCATAAGCAATCACCTTTTCGTGTTGCATTAGCACACAACCGAGACCTTGAATAGAGGCGTCACAGTAAACTACAAAGTCGTCTGTTCCCTCAGGCAGGGATAGAATCGGTGCCGTACAGAGTTTCTGCTTTAGAACCTAAAATGCGGATTCTTGTTTGTCACCCCAATTGTACGTAGTGCCTTTATGAGTTAACGCGGTGAGAGGTTGAGCAATCTTTGAAAACCCTTGGATGAATCGTCGATAATAGCCAGCCAACCCAAGAAACTGTCGTACCTCAGTCGGAGTCATAGGTGTAGCCCAGTTCTTGATGGCTTCTATTTTTGTCGGGTCAACATGTATGCCCTTCTCGTTAACTACATGACCCAAGAATTGGACTTCTCATATCCAGAAGTCACACTTTGAAAATTTAGCATACAATTGTTCTTATTTTAGCAGTTCCAAAATCAGTCTAGGGTGTTCCTCATGTTCTTCCTTATTCTTTAAATAAATAAGGATGTCATCAATGAAGAAGATGACAAACTTGTCTAAATAGAGTTTACACACTCGGTTCATGAGGTCCATGAAAACCGCTGGTGCGTTGGTCAACCCAAACAGCATAATCAAAAACTCGTAGTGGTCATACTAGTTAATTATTCTGGAAATACTTCTGGGAAGTCTCTGACAACTGGAATATCTTTAACACGCTTCTCATCCGCCTTCTTCTCTGTAATTAGTGTCAGTAGAGAGAAATCCCTTTTCTTGAGACATTTATGCACCTTCACGTTTGAGATGATGCCAACCACCACACCAACCCTGTCGCCTTCTACCGCAGGTATTCCACCACTAAGAAGAGGTAACTTAATTAGTTTGTTTCCACAAATGATCTATGTTTGTTTTTTTTTTTGACAACTCATCCATTTTGACCATGACATCGTAGTTACCATGGGTAATAGAAATCAGATTTATATCGAACGAATGTCTAGACACACCTAGATCACAACTGCCAAGCACACGGGTGGCGGTTATAATTGTACTTGCTATTTATAATGGAAAGGCAGAGATAAAATGAACGAGGTCGTCATAATATCTTGTTATTTGGTCCTACGCCAAACGTAGTTAGCCGGAAAAATCCGATTGTGTCCCACCACTAGGGAACAAGCAAATATAAGGTACGCTTAAACATGATAAATATCAAATGAAATGAATGTTGGAATGCTCCAATTACCAAGATTCTAAGTCTTGTGATCAATTCAATGAACAAGGACTACACGCGCCAAGAATATTATCACTTTATTGCAACTCTTGAAGATCTGGCACAATGTAGATCGATAGTGTTACACGAACATTGAAATGCTAAAAAGAGCACGTCTCATAGAGACTAGGGCTAATGTCATAACACGAGTCTCATTAAGGCTCGGGGTAAATGAGAACTTTCATACTAGTAGGAATGAAGGATTTGTTTGCATATCGATAGTGAGGTTTTATAAGAACCGATACCTCATGTCTCCAGGTATAGAAATGAAAACTTGTACTGATTATGACCGTTATCACCCAATAGAGTTACCAGAATTCTCATGCACGACAAATTACAATTACGTGTGCACCCGTGATTCTAATTTGCTTTGCATGGTCATTCATGGTTCCTACCATTCGAGATAACATACCTTGTCAAGTACCGAGTGCTATCTGTTAAGACTAGCGAAGATGATAGGGCATGTTGGAAGTAGAAACAAGTACAATAGTATGACAACTAGAAAAAAAATTCATGATTTAATATAGTATTTATGCAATTATACGAATTAAATTTTATATTTTTATTATTATTTAATAATATTATTAAAAATATAAAAATAATGATAATAATAATAATAACAAAAATAATAATAACAATAATAATAATAATAGTAATTTATAAAAGTTTATTAAATTTTGAAATAATAATTAGAATAATAAATTTCAGGGGGTGAGTGTGTTATTTTTGAAACTTGAAATAAATACTTTGGACATGAAATAATAACAATCGAAACTGCAGGGACCATTGTGTAAATATTTAAAATGCTAACTGCTGTCTCTCTCCTCTCTCACGTGTTTCCGGCAACACACCGGCCGGTCGCCGGCGGCCCTCCGACGAGACCAAAGGACCAGTTTTAGGCCACGAATTCGACCCCACAATGCACCAAATCGAACGTGGGACAAAAGACAACAATTGTGCGTGCTTAAATTATGGAAAAGCAACCGGGAATTGCGATTAATGGTCCACAAACCATTTTCGGCTGACACCACTACGAACACGCACTAAACATCACAATAATTCAATTAAATTAATTCAATCGATCGAATATAAGATTCCTAAACTAATGGTACATTGAATTGCACCTGAAACACACGAAATCACACTATTCGATTGTCATCTTCGTTCGGACCTGCAACTTATTCGATTTCCACCTTCTGAGTTCTATTTCACGACACCAACAGAGGGCTTTGGATCATTAGTATCATTGGAACCTTCCTGCGTAATTAATTTGATTATCATAAGCGTTTGATCGTTGTTTGGATTCCACATTGGTCGCGACCTGTTCTTCGACTGTTCTTGACCATTTGGACACCAAAACAGGTAATTAAGTATACCCTTATACTCGATTTATCATGGGGAACGAAAACCCCATGATTATAGATGTTAACAGGACCGAATTCGGGGTTAATTTGACCCAAATCGAATTAGGGTTCTTGGGGGAATTGGGGGAAATGGGTTTAATGGGTTAAAAGCATTTGGAAACCATGAATACCGCGGCTTAGGCCTTTGTTCCACCGGTTCTGCACTCACATTTCAAGCAGGAGGTCACGGGTTCGAACCCGGCCCCCAACATATATTTTTTAAAGGCCTTTCTGACCTTTTAAAAATACAGAAAAATTATTAAAAATTATAAAAATAATTTTTCTAAACTTTGTTTATTTTAGGGGTTATATAATTATTTTCTGGAAAATTATTTCTTTAAAAACCTTATTTATTTATTTATTTAATTATTACAAATGTTATAAAATATTATTTTTATAAGAATAAGACCCTAAATAATAATTTAAATTATTAATTTATTATTTGTAAATATGGATAACATAATTAATAATTAGATAATTTATATTATTTATTAAACATAATCTATTATGTTATAATTATTAATTATTGAACATAATTAATAATTCAATAAATTATATTATGTTTATCATGTAAATATGTTAATATTTATTATTTATATGTCCAATTAAAATAACATTATCATATAAATATAATGTCTAGATAATTTGTGTCTATTTATAAAATCTTACAAAATTAAATATAAATTTACATAGTTAAATAATGTTTATAATTTATTTAGAATATAATGATATGTTAAAATCATTATTAAACTAATCAAATTTTATGAAATATAAATCTTTAGTTATTAAAGAATTAACAAAATAACTAAATGATTTAATTATATGTTTATAACAAATCCTCAAAAAACCAAACCTTAGATCAATTAAATGCCAGGTTCACGATCTAACTTAATTAGGTTATGGATTTGTATTTGTTGCTTATGTGAATTATAATTCCTTAGGAGGAATTTACTAGCTTGTCAATACCACACAAGGACTGAGGTGAGTTCATAACTATTCCCCTTTTTAATCATTTAAATATTTTGGGGCTGGAATACATGTTGTAATTAAAATTACAAATTATTTTTATGTATTATGTTAAATAATAATTGAATCACATTTATGATTACATATGGTTATATTGAAAATCCTTCTCTGTAAACTGGACTATAAACTAGCAGGGATCTTTTGGATAGTACTATCGGGGAGTGACTTACCCCCACAAAGGTTTGGACATGTGGTCCTTACCAAGATGCATAAAGATCTTATTGTCATTCGGGATGACTTGTTCTGGTGTGAGAAGGCAGATGTGCACTATATTAAGTTTGCCATTATAGTTCCATTTACAACCCATATGAGGATAAATGTAAAGGAGGATTTGCTCCCTCTGATTTGGAATTATTATAAATAACATAATATACACATGAAAAGGATATTAAACTATGATACATGGACAAATCCTATGTGAAGGATTTGTTGGGCTTGTACATAGTGGGTATGTGGGATAGCGGGTTCACCTTATTAAAAAGGGTTCCGACAGGCTATTCATATACCGGTGAGTAAATTAAACTCACACTTTTACAGTAAATCTTAATTGATGATAGTTGATGATTAATGATAAACTATGATACATGGGCAAATCCTATATGAAGGATTTGTTGGGCTTGTACGTAGTAAGTATATGGGATAGCGGGTTCACCTTATAAAAGGGTTCCGACAGGCTATTCATATACCAAGTGACACCAGTGAGTAGTCACACTTTTACAGAAAATCCTATTTTGATGAAAACTAATGGTTTATCAATTATGTTTTACTTACCTATGAACTCACCAACCTTGTGTTGACACTTGATTTTACATGTATTCTCAAGTATCTACAAGGAGCTTATGACATGCACGTAGGATCATATAAGAGCTCAGGATACATATTAGTTATTGATAAGACATGATTAGACGTATTGTTAAGAAACAATATATATATTTATTTCCGCTAAGTATAATATCTAATGCTCTGAATAATAATGGATTGATTATCTAAAACTTATCATATAGAAAACTGCATCTCATGTGTAACTACTGTGTTCGATCCTGTTTGCTCACCCCTCCATGATAGATTCCAGACCCGGAATTTGAGGGTGTGACAAATAGAGTTGGAAAAGTAATGTGCGTTGTTCTCCTTGTTTGTCATCGTTAGGTTTGTCGTGTGTGTTAGAAAAGAGTTCCGTGTTCCCAAGTGGTAATGTTAGGTTCAAGTTGTCGTTGCTTCAACTCCGAGAGTGAAGAAACAGATGTAGATGTTGGAAGTAAGCAAGCGGGACTCTCCGCCCCTCTGTTCGTCGAGGATGATACAGGTGACATAGATAGTGCGGGTAATGTTTGATCGTTCAGTAATGTAATGTTAGCATGCCGGGAGAATGTTCGTACAACAGTTGCAATCATGTAAGAGTGTCTGTGCAATACTAGTGTTGTGTCTAAGGCTATAGTCTAGATGCAAATGCAATCCTAGTTCTCTATAACCAGTGGCTCTGATACCAATCTGTCACACCCTCAATTTCCACAAACGAGGTTTTACCGTTAGGCGTGTGACATACCAGGATCTCAGAAACGGTCATATCAAACAACACTATATGAGTTTAAAAATAAACGTTTGACTTAAATCAGAGTACATAAAAGAAATGAATAACAGTGCGGAAGCGTAAAACTGAAATGTAAACAGTACTGAAAGTCTGAAAATGTTATGCCAAAACAAATATTTAATGCAACTAAATGAAACTGATGAATGAATGCCCTGAGTGTGTCCTTAATCGTGCATCATGAGCTTAAGCGTTCCTGTGACCTGAGAAAACATGCTAAAGTGTGTCAACATAAAGTTGGTGAGTTCACAGGTTTTATCACAGATAAAAATGTTTGTAACTGTTTGAATGTTTGTAACTGTTCGACTGTTTGTAACTGTTTGACTGTTCGTAACTGTTCGACTGTTCGAATGGTATAGTAATTGTTGGATCTAGATAGTATAGGTCTAGATCATTTTGTGTAGGCTTAGAACTTGGATCAAGTCTTGTAACTAATATTTGTAACAGTCAGTATATATATATGTGTGCATTGAATCTATAGGTTAACCCGTATATATGTGTGTTGCTTTGTGACTGTTGACAGGCAAAATCAATATACTTGGTAGGATTCCTGAAATTGACCAAGTGTAAGAAACATCTACGGATGAACATTATTGGTAATCCGTAGATATGTTTCTTACAAGACCAAAGTGAAGATTCCTGCGGATGATCAAGGATTGTATGAAGTGAAGACTTCTACGGAAGACAATTCCTGCAGATGATCAAGACTTCTACGGAAGACCAAGACATCTACGGAAGAACAAAACTCCTGCGGACGATAAGACTCCTGCGGAAGAACAGAATACTTGTGTGATTTCAAATACCAAGAAGTCAAACAAGTCAACACAATCAATAACAAATCCCAAGAGATCGGGTGTTTCCTCAACCGACTCAAACCGTCTATAAATATGAGTCCTAAGGTTCACATCTCGGTGAACACAATCAATCAATATTACGGCTGTCAAGAGTTACATCATCATGCAACCCTAACCGCCGTCACATCAACAACAACATTATTCGATTCATAGAAATCGTTGTTCATAGTCATTCTTAATTATTCTTTTGTAATCATTACTGATAATTAAAGAAATACTTTGAATAATTATTGAGTTCATATTTATTGTGTTTTTGTGTTTGTGTTCATCAATAATCATTAAAACAATTAAACGTCAATTAATGATAATTCCGCGATCATTGATTTGATTTATTTTAATACTGATAATTCCTGAATTGAGATCATTGGATTCACAGGTGGTATCAGAGCCAAGTGCTCATTGATTTAGATCAATTGATCTATCAATATTAAAATTGTTTAATTAATTTTTAAACAATTATTTCAGCGACTTATCATTCAGCAAGCATTTTCTCATTGCTTGTTTGATTTAAATCTATATTCAAATCAATTGAATACTAGATCTGAGTCTTTGATAGGTTTGTCCAATTTAATATTCAAGGTTTCATTCATAACTTTGCATTAAACATGAGTACTTTTGGTGGAGGATCATATCAACCACCGAAGTTGGAAACTAAAGCTGATTTCAAATCCTGGAAGATCAAGTTCAGAAATCATATGACCTACACAGATTCTGACTTGTGGGAGTCCATCACTGAGGGTCCTTATATTCCACCCACTCTTGGGCCGAATTATAATGACAAGAATCAGCCTATCAGCACAAAGGACTTGTCACCTGATGATGTCAAGAAGGTTAAAGTCGATATTAAAGCATACAGTTTGCTTAGTATGGCTTTGCCTGAAGAGATATTAATCAGGTGCGAGAACTACAAAACAGCAAATTCCTTGTGGAAAATACTCCACACTCTCTATGAAGGGAGTGATGAGATCCGAAGCATAAGGAAAGACACCCTCAGATCACAATATGAAACCTTTCATCATATTGAGGGTGAATCAATTCCTCAACAACTCCATAGATTTATGCAACTTGTTACTGAAATGAACATCTTGGAGTTGAAGTATACTACTGAGGAACTCAACAAGAAAATGCTTCACACTTTGCCTGAAAGTTGGAAGCAAACTGTATCCATGTTCAAGAACACCATAGATCTTAAGACAACTGGTCTGGATACTCTGGTTGCTAAAGTAGAAGCACTTGAAATGGATGAACAGTCAAGAAACAAGAGTGTGAGAACTCATGTCTCACCTTATCACTTCAAAGAAACCAAAAATACTGGAAGTGCATTTATCTCAAATAATGAAGGTGATAACTCTTGTACTTTGAGTGATGATGAAGAGGAAGTTTGTTTCTATGCCTCCAAACCAACTAAGAAATCATCTCAAAGTAAGAACCAAAAAGAAAAAGGAAGATCTGCTGAGAAAAGAGATACTAAAGCAACTGATAAATCTTCTCAACAAAACAATCAATCAGAACCAATTACTGTGATATTGGATTCTGAAGAACAAAAAGCAGCCTTTACAGCTTTTAGTTCTAGCTTTCAAGCTTATCTTGGAAGCTCACTAACATCAGCAAACATCTGCCAGCAAGATTTCGAGGAACTGCCCCCTGATGTAGTAGAAGAGATGGATCTACAATGGCAGATGGCTATGATTGCTTACAGAGCTAAGCAATATCTGAGGAGAAATAAGAATCTGGCTGCAGCTAGTAAAACATCAAAGATTGGTGTTGATAAGTCAAAAGTCAGATGTTTCAAATACAATCTCTATGGACACTTCTCTAGAGAATGCAACCAACAATCATCTCAGCAGCATCAGCAGCATCAACATCAGCAGCAACAGCAATATCAGAATCAGCAATCAACCTCTCAAAGATCTCTGCACAGACAACCTCAGCTGACAAATACATTCCCACCAGCCACAAATGTATCAACAGGACCAAGCAATTCTAAGGAGTCAGGACTGATCATACTTCAAGATGGAACATGTGACTGGAGCATGTATGGAAAGGAAGTCTTGGAAGAGAATAAAGCATTAATGGCACATATGGAAAACAAAGTTCCTCCTATGGCCAGAGAGGTAAAAGACAGGTTATGTTCATCAACATGTGTTGAGGAAGTTGAAAGTTACAGAGTCCATGCTCAACAATTGGTTGACAAAGTAAAAGAAACAATGATTTTGAATGAATCCCATTTAAGAGAACATAAATTATATCAAATCAAAATTAGTTCTTTGTAAAAGAATTTAGAAAAATATGTTTCTGAAAATTACAGCCTCAAAGCCCAAGTTGAGCATCTGACCACTTTCTTAACAAAATCCATGGCTGATCATGCATCTACTGAAGTGAAACTTCAGAAGTTTCAACTATCATCTCAGCAATATGAGAAGTTTTTAAACTCTCATATTGAATCAAAGAACAGGTATGGGTTGGGTTATAATGCTGTTGCACCACCTATTAATGATAACTATACAACTTTGCCTGTAACAATGACAAATACTTTATCAAATCATTTTGTGCCAAGCACCAAAATTAATATAAAAAAAACATCAACAATGAAGCTGAGATGAGTGAAACTGAATCTACTGAATCAGCATCACTTAAACATAATGACTCAGATTTTGATAAATATGATGACTTGGATGATTCTGATGAACATGATACTGATCAACTGAACATTGGTAAGAATGTTCAAGTTGAAACTGGTCTTCCCCGAGTTCTTGAAGAATCAAAGCTACAGTATCCTCCAAAACAACGAAATATGCTGAAGACTATCTGCAAAAGAATTGCTGAACTGAATCTTTACAAGGTTGATAACTACGGATCAAGTACTGAGTTACCTTTATTTCCTTCAGATAAAGGTAAGAAACATCAAACTTCAACCAAGAAGAAGAAAAATTCAAGTGTTGAAGATCTGCGGAAAGAGAAGTCTGAAGAATCCGTAGAACATCTGCGGAAAGCAAAAATAGCCAAGTCCGTACATCTGCAGAAGGCTAAAACTTGTGAATCCGCTGAAAAGCCATGGAAGAGAGAAACCGAATCTACGGATGAGGTCAAAAGGACTGCAAACAAACATGCACAGAAAATGTTGAATATCAAGCAACAAAAGGCAGCCAAAGGTGAACAAGAAACAGATGATGAGGCTCCTACCAAAAGTAAGAAAAAATCAAGTGATCCATCAGGAAAGGAGATAAAGAACAAGAAAAAGAAGGCTGAATCTGAAGAAAATTCAGAAGATAAATATTGCAAATGGTGTGATATGAAGAATCACAATACTGATGAATGCTATTTCAGCAGTTATTGCTCCATATGCAATATGAACAATCACATGACTTCTGACTGCTACTTCAACAAACACTGTGCTATATGTGACAAAAATAACCATTCAACTCAGGAATGTTATTTCAACAAGAAGAATAAGAAAAAGAGCAAAAAGAAGTCACATGATGCATTATCTGAATCAGATTCTCAATCTTCAGAGAGTGAGAAAGAATCAAAGATGCAAACAGAACAACAAAAATCAAAGAAAAGATCCTCTGCTGCGGATAAGACTTTGACGAAGAAAACAACAACACAGTCTAAGACACCTCACAAAAAGGTGGATTTGTCAGATAAACAGACTGAAGCAGTTGATGATTTCTTTGATAACTTTGAAAAAGGAACTCCTGTACCTCAATCAAAGTTGAAAGATGAAGTAACTTTCAAAAATACAGGAGCATCCTCAAAGTTAAAATATCAACCAAAACAAGATAAGTTGAAGAAAGAATCAGATAAGCAAGAAGACATCCAAACACCTGAATCATCTTCAACAGAATTATCCTCACCACCATCAAATCAAAAAGAAACAACTAATACTGAAACTTCAAGATTAATTCATGAAGGAGTAACTATTGTTGACACTTCTGGCAAACCCAAGACAATTAAGGCTTGGGTTGTCAATTCTAACTGATTTCTTTTTGTGTGCAGGAACAATCATGGAGAGCTGACAACAAATGGTATATTGACAGTGGTTGTTCCAGATATATGACAGGAAACTGTGCACTTCTCTATGACTTCAAACATAAACATGCCTCTTATGTGACATTTGGTGGGGATAAGAAGGGAGGTAAAATAGTTGGTGAGGGTATTGTAACAAATGGTGTTTTAACATTTGAAAAAGTAAATTACTGTGAAAATTTGCAGTACAATTTACTCAGTGTATCTCAAATTTGTGATCAAAATTACACTACACTATTTGATAACACTAATTGTTACATTCTTAAGCCAGGCTTTGCAGTTCCAGCAGACTGGATCCTTCTAAAAGCATCAAGAAAAGGAAACACATATGTTTTGGATATGAACAACACATCACTCACAAGCCATGAGACATGCCTGCTGTCTAAGTCTTCAGAAGATGAATCACAATTGTGGCATAGAAGGCTTGTTCATTCCAACATGAAGAACATGAATAAATTGGTGAAAAATGACTTGGTCATTGGATTACCAAAGAAAGAATTTCATTGTTCTAATCATTGTTCTTCATGTTACAAAGGAAAACAACATAGAGTGTCTCATAAATCTAAAATAATCAACACTAATACTACACCACTCAAACTACTTCACATGGACCTCTTTGGTCCAACCAATGTGATAAGCATTCGAAAAAGGCAATATTGTTTGGTGATAGTAGATGATTTCACTAGATTCACATGGGTCTTTTTCTTAAAACATAAGAGTGAAACATCTGAAACATTAATGGACTTCGTGATCAAGATTGAGAATCAACTTGATTTAAAAGTTAAAATTTTAGGAGTGATAATGGAACTGAATTTGTTAATGCTGATCTGGATTCTTTTTGCAGGAATAAAGGGATAGCAAGACAATTCAGTGCTCCAAGAACTCCACAACAGAATAGAGTGGCTGAAAGAAGAAATAGAACTCTCATAGAAGCAGCCAGAACAATGCTAGCTGATTCTCAGTTGCCCATAACTTTCTGGGCAGAAGCTGTGAATACAGCTTGCAATGTTCAAAATAGGACATTAATTGTCAAAGAACATAATAAAACTCCTTATGAGCTCTTATTTAAAAGAAAACCTTTTATAGGATATCTTAGAGCTTTTGGGTGTCATGTGTCTGTATTAAATACTAAAAAACAATTGGGAAAATTTTCTGAAAAAGCCTATGATGGTTTCTTTGTTGGATATTCATCCACTTCTAAATCATATAGGGTCTATATTCCAGAACATAACATTGTTGAAGAGACTCCCAACGTTTCTTTTGATGAATCCATGTTTACAACATCTGTAAAAGGATCATCTTGGTTATTTGATATTGATGCATTAACTGAATCATTTAACTCTGGTTATCTGATCAATGCAGGTTCTGCGGATACATGCTATCCATTTGTGCCTCCAAGTTTGAATGAAATGCCACTGACAGCTGACCCACCAATGGCACAACCTTCAACTGCACCTCAGCAAGAATCACGTCAGCAACATGCAGCTACATCCGAATCAAATCCTTCATCCGCATCACATATAAATACATCCGCAGATGCATCAGCATCCGTAGATGTAAATCCTGTTTCAACCACTGACCAAAGGGATGGAGAGGATGTGTTGAATCAACAAAACATGCCAGCAAATCAACAATGTTCATCCGTGGATGGTGAAGTAAGTAACCCCTACGGAAGTACAAAATGCCTCCGTAGATGTTGAAGTTACTCTTGCGGAAGAACAAAATGCTTCCGTAGAACTTCCTGCGGAAGAAGACAACCATGCAGCAACTGAAACTCAAGCTGATCCTAATGAACATGAGCCATTTGATTACTTCATAGACTCATCTTCTCAGCTGAATGCATCTGCATCCATGGGTTTCTCAAACTTAGAATCAACAATTCCAGTTGATGCTGTTTTAACAAGCAGAATTCACAAGTCTCATCCCTCAGATAATATCATTGGAGACCTGAATGGAAGAACTACAAGGAGCAAAGGAGGAGTAGTAAACATTTGCATGTTCACCAGCTTTTTATCTCAGACAGTTCCTACAAATATTACAGCTGCTCTAAAAGACAACAGCTGGATTGAGGCTATGCAAGAAGAGCTACAACAATTCAGAAAACAAAAGGTGTGGAATCTTGTAGACTTGCCTCAAGGTCAACATCCAATAGGAACAAGGTGGCTCTTCAAAAACAAGCTGGATGACAGGGGTATAATCGTGAGAAACAAAGCCAGACTTATTGCTCAAGGATATACTCAAAAAGAAGGGATAGACTATGATGAAGTTTTTGCACCAGTTGCAAGAATTGAAGCTATAAGGGTCTTCCTCGCTTATGCCTCATTCAAGAAGTTCACAGTCTATCAAATGGATGTGAAGTGTGCTTTCCTTTATGGAAAAATTGATGAAGAAGTATATGTGGCTCAACCCCCTGGATTTGAGGATCCTGACTATCCACATAGAGTATACAAGCTTGACAAAGCTTTATATGGTATTCATCAAGCACCAAGGAAGTGGTATGACACATTGTCATCTTTCCTGCTGAAGAATGGTTACAAAAGAGGAACCATTGATCAGACACTCTTCCTCAAACATGAACATCAAGATCTTTTGGTGGTTCAAATATATGTTGATGACATAATATTTGGATCAACCAACAAGAAACTGTGTCAAAGCTTTGAAGAGTTAATGAAATCTGAATTTCAGATTAGCTCCATGGGAGAATTGACATTCTTCCTTGGCTTACAAGTTCATCAGAAAACAGATGGCATTTTCATCAATCAAGAAAAGTACATTCATCAAATCCTGAAGAAGTACAATCTTGCTGATACAACTTCATGCAAGACACCTGCCTCAACAATAGACAAGATTGTGCCAGACCCTGTTGGAAAATCAGTAGATCAAAGACTGTATAGATCAATGATCTGAATGCTGTGAAGAAAATATTCAGATATCTGAAAGGCAAACCAGCTCTAGGACTGTGGTATCCAAAAGATGGAGATTTCAATCTTTACTCATATTCAGATAGTGACTATGGAGGGTGTAACAACAACAGAAAATCCATAACTGGTGGATGCCAGTTTTTGGGACCAAGGCTTGTTTCATGGCAATGCAAGAAGCAAACTAATGTATCTGTATCCACAATTGAAGTTGAGTACATAGCTGCTTCAGCTGGTTGCTCTCAAGTACTTTGGTTGCAAAACCAATTACTTGATTATGGTTACAATTTCCTTAAAACACCAATTCATATTGATAATTCAGCTGCTATGTTTATAACTGCTAACCCAGTCCAACATAGTAAAACAAAACATATTGAAATCAGATACCATTTTCTGAGAGATTGCTCAGAAAAGGGTTTAATCAAGTTAGTCAAAGTGGACACAACAAATCAGCTTGCTGATTTGTTCACTAAAGCCTTTGATTCTGTTAGATTTAATTTTCTGATAGAATCTCTGGGAATGATTAACTTAGAATAAATCATCAAAAGCATATGACTGTCCTTGTGTAGAGTAATGGTTAGGGATGATTTAAGTGTCTGATAGCATGTTTATGCAAGTCATATGTATGGGAAATGATAGTACACTATGCTTGGCCTTGTTTAACAACAACTAAAACTGACTTGTAACATTGTGATATGTGAGTAGGTTCATCTTGAGTAGAAACTACACTAAGAGCATGCCAAACTAAGAGAAACAGGTATCTGTCTATGGGAACTCCATTTTGAGAGTCAGGAAAGTAAGTTATCTCCTGATGTGACCAAATCACTTGCACAAGCACACTATGTAAAATACTTTATAATCTTCTATCTTTGCAAAGTTATATTCCCTGTGTTTTGTGTGAACAAAGACCTGGGAATATGATTAAAGAGTATGATCTTCATTCTCCATCTGTTTTGTGTAAACAAAGACCTGGGTTAAGTTCACCTTTGTTTTACGAGAGTAAAGACCTGGTGACTATGAAGATCATATCTCAGCTCTAAAAAGAATCACTTGTGATCAATTGTACATCAATTCAAAGAGCTTCAACATCAAAGCATTCATGAGACTGCAATATGTCTCAAGATAGAACTTATAACTTAATGTACATAGTCATTAAGTGTGAAAAGTAGTGATTTGCCTCACCTACGGAGTACAAACTCTAATGACAATTGAATGTGGAACTCATGACAGTTACTGATTAACAAACTTCAAAACATGATAAATAGCATGCCTAGTTGATACATTACTCATGTATGAATTTAAGTGGATCTATATACTTACAATCGGGTGTGCAATGAATCAAATAATCAACATTCGCAGAAGCCGAGTCATAGTATGATCTCTCTATATATATATGCATGCATGCAATTGTTTAAGTCAGAGTTTTAATTTGTCCTTTTAACTGATTTTCTCTCACTTAGACTGTCATATGCCTCTCATGCATGTTTACAGCTTAAATTTATGATGAATGCAACAGTTTAACATTAATCACAAATTTAGGGGGAGTAGTTCATGCATGAAAAACAATAAAAAGCTGTTAATTCAGTGTGCAGAAATTGGCACTTGAGCACTAACTTGAATGCAGGATACAGGACACTTGCTTTCTTGTACTTAATTGCCACTCAAACAAAGTCAACATGGTCCAATATCAACACATGATTCTACTTAGTAGATATCATACATTTAAAGTTTAACAAAACTTTAATTTCCGCAGAAGTTTCAGTAATATTTCTCATCCGTAGAAGTAACAGTGAAATTTCTGCATCCGCAGAAGTTTCAGTAATACTTCGCATCCGCAGAAGTAATAGTGAAATTTATGCTTCAGCAGAAGTAACAGTAACAGTAACTGCATATTCGTAGGATTGGTAAACTACGGATGTGCTAGTAACAAGAGGGATTGCCTGAGCTAAGACATTCGCAGATGTTAAGGCATCCGTAGATGTTAAGACATCCGCAGATGTTAAGTTTCCGCAGATGTTCTGCGGAAAAAGTAATGCATCTGGAATAAACTTGGTATACGGAAAGGGATAAAGGGGAAGTGGGCCCAACATAATTAATAAAAGAAATTAATGTGTTCGTTTATAAATAAGGTTTTTGACTCGAGAACTCGTTAATTACCTTTTCAGAGAACTTTTTTTTCAGTTTTCTAACCTAGAAAAACGCACACTTTCCCCCTCATTCAAACATTCAAAAATCCGCTCCAAACATCATAAACATCATCATTCAGTAATCGATTATCATTGTAGCGAAGGTAAATCATGTTCTAATCTTCAGTACGGAACTGGTTAATCCTTCAATGTCATTAAAACGATTCGAATTCATATGTTAAACTAATTTTCGTTTCTATTTACAGATGACAAACAGATTCGCGAAGGAACACAACGTGTGTGCATTCTTGAATGCTGATGATCCTGCTGCGGAAGGATGTCGAGATATCATCAGATATCTTCGACGGTCCAGGCTCTTCTATGCCTTGACTGCTGATCCTGTGATTCATCAATCACACATTGTCGATTTCTGGAATTCGGCACGAGTAGAACAAGCTGGAGATGACGAATTGATTGTTGCTGAGGTCCTTACTGAATGAATACAGATCAATGAAAGCACAATCAGAAGATGTCTTCAATTGGGTGATCGAGAGATAGGGCACCCTGATGTATTCGAGAATGAATACATTGAGAAGGTGTTCAACTTGATGGGGTACGATGGAGATTTTGAGAAAGGGGAGATAAAGAAGGGAAGGTTGTGCAAACCATATCGATTTCTATGCCACACCTATCTAAAGTGTATCTCTAATAGAAAGGCAGGGCTTAATAGATTCTCTCGACACATCTCATCCGGAATCATAGGGATCTTTGAGGGTAGAACTTATAACTACTCAAAATACATTTTCAACTGCCTTTGTGATCAAGTGAGACTACAAAGGAGTGACAAAATGTACATGTTCCCAAGATTCTTGCAATTGGTGATCAACGCTGAACTCCCAAGGATTGCAAGAGAAGGAGAAGTGTTTGTGCAAGAACATTTGGGAAAATCAGTGCTGAACAAAATCGGTGGAAAATATCAGGGTGAAGACATGCCCATGTTCGCCCATGTTGTGGATGCCCAAGCCGACTTACCACAAGAATTGGTTTGGATAGATGAAGAGACAGAGTCATCTACTAAATCTGCTCATGCATCACATTCACCTAGCCAAACACCACCACTCCAACATCAATCACCTAGCCAAACACCCCCTCATCAACCACAATCACCAGCCAGCATCAACACCCAACCCATCTCACCCATTCATCATCATGAATCACCACAACTAATATCTTCATCTTCCACCACCAACACTCAGCCAATCTCACCAGTTCAACACCAGTCACCATCACCTTCTCATTCATCCTCATATCATACTCAACCTCTCTCTCCACTCCAAATCCAATCCCTAGTTCAACCACCACCAGACACACCAAAACAAGCATCAAAGGAAAGTGCTAGCACTGAACTAGTTGAGATAACTGAGTCTTTAAATTCTGTGCACTCAGGAGATACTGAGTTACTGTCTCAAGCTAGCACCGTTCCCATGTCACCCACAAACACTGAAGACCAAGTGCCATCAGACCATACTGAACCCATATCTCCAGCTCTTGATGATCAACCTGCTAATGAGCAAATGGAAGTAGAACAAGAGATTGAGAAGGATGTGATTGCCTATCATGAGAATGACCTAAGTGATAGTGACATCCTAGTCAGCAAAAGCTTTTTGGTTGCTGAGTACAACAAACTAGTACTCAAATCAAACAAGCGAAAACAAAGAATCCAGGAGCTGAAAGGAATCGTTCAAGAAAAGGATGAAGAGCTGATGCTGAAAGAAGCCAGATTGAAAAGGCTGAGAGAGGATGCCAAGAGCAAAAATGAAGTAATCGATGCACTTTTGCAAAATGAACAAGAGTTGCAGGCATTCTTGAAAAATGAGAAAAGTGCAAAAGCTCAGCTAATCAAAGTGAAAGATAAAGAGATAGAGCAGTTGAAAAAGAAGATTTTTACACTGGAAACAAGGGAGGCCCAAAGTGTTAAACAATCTAAACCATCTGCTGAAGCTCCAAAGAAACTGATCCTATATTCCCGGAAAAGACAATACTTAGGTGGCATCAAGAAGAAATCTGAAGAAGAAGCCTCTCCAAAAAGGCAAAAGCTTTCATCTCCTGAACCTGCACCTTTAGTAGATTTATCTATTGTGAAGGTATCATCTAGTAATGCTGATGAAAGTGATAAAGAATGGGAGGAGCTAACCAAGATGGAGTCTCCCACTGAGCAAAAAGAATCAAAGGCCGATGACCTTCTAACCACTGAAGATATCATGGAAGATAGGCCTGAATCAAGTATGTTCATGACCCTCATCAACCATGGTTTCCCATATGACATGGTTGAGAGGATGAACTCAACTGAATTGAAGAATCTTCTGAAAGAATTTGAGCTTGCAAGATTCATACTCCCAAACTGTGATTATGAAGCTTTCACAGTCTTTCAATCGGTTGAAAAGATCAAAAAGGAGTTGGGCCATTGTGACACAGCAAAACTAAGCAAATACAATATGACCTGCTGGTTACAAGGCCACAACTACAAACCGCATGAACTAAAAGGTAGATCAACTGGTGAACTGCGGAGAATGATGGAGCATGTCATGGCAGTGGAACTTGAAACAGGTGTAAAATTCAGAACTGCAGCTCCACATCCATCCCATGACAAACTGAGCAAACTGCCTGTTGATCCAATAACTGTTGAACCCAAGGATCAGCATAAAGAAAAAGGCAAACTGATCAGAGAGCCAAGGGGAGTTATTCCCGGAAAGGTATGGCCTCTGGGAACAACTGTCAGGGAAATAACTGAACAGAAATCCACTTTGATCGAACTGTATGATCACATCACAACTCCCAGTTCTGCGGAAAAACACAGGATTATGGCCTGGAAATATGATTCAGACTGGGATTGTGCAATCATCAAGAGGACATCTGGAAGAATTCATTACTTCCATGATGTGGAAGCACTATTGAGTCTTCCGGAGCAAGACATTAGAGATCTACAAAGCATACCCATTTCAAACTATCCAATCCATCTTAGGGGAAGAGACTTCTCTGCAGCTGTTAGTGGAATGAAAACTAGATTTATCGATGATATGCTCAAACAAGCAAAGAGAGATGATATGGAGCATGATCAAACAAAGTAAGAAAAGAAGAACAGCTGAAGTCATCTCTTGTAGATGATGATATGTTAAAGAGGGTTGGATGTATGAACCACTCAGAGTCCATCAAAAGCTTCATAGGAAATCAATTTACTGCTCCCATCACAGAATGGGGATATGTTGAAAGAACAAAAGAGCTAGTATTGTTAAGAAATGCTGATGGGAAGAAAGCTGAAAAGATAAGGATTTTTGACCCTGTAGAGATCAAAATGCTTCATCCAAGCTACACATCATATCTCCACGACAAATTCTTCCCAAGGCTAACAGACGAAAAAGCTCAGAATGATCTCTGCCTTTATGTGCATATGATTCAAGTAGTAGACAAATTGCATGCAAAGGGATACAAGAGAAGAAAACATGAAACTGGGCTGCTGAAAGGATCAACAACAGAAGAAGTGTCAGAACTCAGAATCTCAGAGGAAGATGAGCTTGAAATTATGCATAATGATAGTGTAGTGGAAACACTCACTACTGAAGAAGACATTTTGGGACTGAGCTATGAAACACTGAAGAAGATCAGCAAGATGAAGATCAAGTATAAGTACGACAATTAGAAGACTGCTGTATCTTACTTCTATAACAAGATGATAGCAAGAGTCAAAGAACTTGTAGTTTTGAAAGACTGATTACAAGGAGCTAAGCCTAAGGGGGAGTATTGTTGGATCTAGATAGTATAGGTCTAGATCATTTTGTATAGGCTTAGAACTTGGATCAAGTCTTGTAATTAATATTTGTAACAATCAGTATATATATATATATATATATATATATATATATATATGTGTGTGAATCTATAGGTTAACCCATATATATGTGTCTTGCTTTGTGACTGTTGACGGGCAAAATCAATATACTTGGTAGGATTCCTGAAATTGACCAAGTGTAAGAAACATCTACGGATGAACATTATTGGTAATCCGCAGATATGTTTCTTACAAGACCAAAGTGAAGATTCCTGCAGATGATCAAGGATTGTATGAAGTGAAGACTTCTACGGAAGACAATTCCTGTGGATGATCAAGACTTCTACGGAAGACCAAGACATCTACGGAAGAATAAAACTCCTGCGGACGACAAGACTCCTGCGGAAGAACAGAATACTTGTGTAATTTCAAATACCAAGAAGTCAAACAAGTCAACACAATCAATAACAAATCCCAAGAGATCCGGTGTTTCCTCAACCGACTCAAACCGTCTATAAATATGAGTCCTAGGGTTCACATCTCGGTGAACACAATCAATCAATATTACGGCTGTCAAGAGTCACATCATCATGCAACCCTAACCGCCGTCACATCAACAACAACATTATTCGATTCACAGAAATCGTTGTTCATAGTCATTCTTAATTATTATTTTGTAATCATTACTGATAATTAAAGAGATACTTTGAATAATTATTGAGTTCATATTTATTGTGTTTTTGTGTTTGTGTTCATCAATAATCATTAAAACAATTAAACGTCAATTAATGCTAATTCCGCGATCATTGATTTGATTTATTTTAATACTGATAATTCCTGAATTGAGATCCTTGAATTCACAGTAATTAAAGCATATCGATAGGTAGCTAGCCTATAATCATGTTACTTAGCGTTTCGAACCAAAGCTGACTGTTTGCGTGTCCTATATGTTTGTTGTTCCCCCGTCACGTCTCGTAAGACAGTGACAAATGTTAGGTCAATTTAGCACCTGTTCGACCTCCAATCAAGCTAGCGCGACTAGCCCGGGTGGGGTTTGTCAAACCCAGTAGTACTACTCAGAATTACCTTGCTAATCCCATTACTAACAGTTTGATACTGTAAGGACTTTCAAATGCGTTTCCACTAACATAACAGGCGATATCAATAATACTGGCAACCATAACAAAAATAGTATTTGCATGTTTTCTCCCCTAAAAAGGAAAGAATATAAAATGGGGCCGTGAAAACTCACCTTAGTAGCACAGCAAGGAGTAAACGATAGCACAAAGATTAGAGTTTCCAGTTAACCTGTACGTCATTTAATATATATATATATATAATTAATATTAAATATTAATTATTTACAATGAGTCGTATGGTTTCGCGTTCTCGATTCGGGTCCATTTTTGACATTAACACAATCATCATTCTGTAACACCAACACAATTTCTCACAACATACTATATGTAGGTATTCTATATACATACACATGCGATACAAGCTGTATAAATCATACATAATATATAGTGTACACCTATATTATTAATATATTACTACGTTACCAAACCTCTATTATCTATATATATATATTGTACACCCACATATGAACAATTATTGTATACTTTTCTTACATATATCATGCTCTCCATCAAAATCCACCATATATATATATATATATATACCCATTATATAAGCCACACCAACACACATCAAAACAGAAACATATTTACACAACTAAATGCAATGAACCTATATCCAAAACTTAACCACATACACCCATGTATAATTGTTACTCATATTAAATCCAAACAAAGGCATACCCATGTTAGTTTATACATACTGCAGAAAGAAGACACACACAAGAACTCACGCATATTAGCTACTTAAGCATACATACATACCATGTGCTTCACCCATACAACCCAAAACACACATACAAAATCTTAATTCTCATCCAACCCACTGCACAAAAGACATACAAACATATTGCATAAAGCATCCACTGCCGCCTACATACATACACACATAAGAACACATACATACATCCACGTACGTGCTTATGCACGACACAAACCAAAGGTCCAAACCACCCGCACCCAACCCCACGGTTGAACACACACACAAAACGCAGAACACGCACGGCGCACACACACAACACACCGTACACACACTCAACCATCTTTACATGTACACTCACGGTTAACACACCCTCGATCCCGATCACACAACAATACTCCCGCACAACCACTGAATCGCATACACACACACACTTAAGGCAAGTTATACGTGTGAGATCGAACCCCAAACCACGACCAACGCTCACGGTCGACGACCGAGCCATAGTCGAAACCGTACGAGTGAAACGGGGGGGAAGGAAACATACCGTACGTCTGTATTTCGCGGTTACCGGTTCTTGTGAAGGGCTGTCGGGTCTCGCGAAGGGCTGCCGGGTCTCGTGAAGGGCTGTCGGCGATGGAGAGGTTGTTGGATGTGTGTCGGGGGTGGGGATCGGGCTGCCGAAGGCTGCCGGTGATGGAGATAGGGTGTGGAAGAAGGCTGCGAAGGGAAGGAGAAGCCGAATGAAGGGTTGTCGATGGATGTTTGAGATCATGGTTTTGTTTGGTGTTGGTGATCAATAATTGAAGTATGGTTTCGTTTGGTGTTGGTGATCAATAATTGAAGTGTCGTTCAAAAAAATCAATAATTGAAGTGCCAAAGGTGGTGGGGTTAAGGGTTATAGAAAATCCCGTTGGTGGTGGGGGAGATGATTATTTAGAATGAGATATGGTTTCCAACTTGCCATTCTAGTCCCTCACCTTTACATGATTTGGCATTGAACCTAGTTTAGTTAGTTGTAATTTATTTGGAGTTAATTATTAATAATATTTAGGATAATAACCAATATCACCTAATAATAATAAGTTAATTAGTTATAGATAATGGAGAGGGGTTAGGTTAATAGAACGAGGTTAACTTGAAATATGCGGGTTGTCACAGGTTCCACTAAACTAGTTAGCGATTTATGATTGAGGTAATCACTACATCTTGAGAATATTAATGAAACGTTGTATATATAAAGTGATCACTACATTGTCTATTGAAACGCTTGTCTAGCGGTGATCTCTTTAGTTCAATAGAATGTTTATTGGGACAAAATCTCAATTTAAGATGAAAGAGAAGACATATTTAAGGTGGATTAGTTAACATTCATCCAAACCTCTATATATCATTTTAGTCTTTCTTACTATAACTTTTTTACATTACTTGTGAAATTTATCTGATTTTTTTATTGATAAAAGCTTATCATGCAAATATAAGTATTAATAGAGTCGGCCAAAACCCATAATTAGCCTATTTAAAGGGTTTTGATGGCCAAACATGAAGCAGTTCACATTGAAGAAGCTCTAATTTTGGAGTATTTGAGAAATTTTGAAGCTTTGATTTTAAAGAAATACATATATCTTGAATTTCATCATGGTTAATGTTTAATTATGTTTTCGACAAAGTTTGAAGTTTATTTTATGCTTTCCTTTGATTTTAGATCATGTTCAACATTAAGTTTGTTTTTCTCTCATTGTGAGTGATTATTTCTCCATTTATCATCCACTTAAATGTGAACCTTAACGTTCTTGATTGCTTGACTAACTTTAGTTTATGAGCATGTTTTGATTATAGTAAAATCTTGTTCTATATCACTTGTGATATGTTTGTATACTTATTCAAGTAGTCTATGTTATAAAAGGCATGGTTATGTTTGATCTTGGTAGGTAATATGCTCCTTGATTGAATATAATTATTCTTATGTTGTGAATTTGTTGCTTGGCAATCTAAGGCTTGAGACTTTAATGGACAATTGACATAATGGTCTGTTTGGTATATGGTAATGTGATGGACAACTGAATGAAATAAATGATGTCACACCCTCAATTTCCACAAACGGGGTTTTACCGCTAGGCGTGTGACATAACCAGGATCTCAGATAAGCATCAGTTACACCAAACGACTCGACAATTACAAATCATATAAGTTGCTTAGTAATAATGAAATAAACCAACTTGTATTTAAGTATTGCGGAAGCGAAAACAGGAAAACATTTAACAACGGTTTTAGAACACGCAAACACGCGTCCAATCCAATTTATGTAAAGTACATGAAATTAAATCGTGAAAACAGTTTGGGGTGAATGCGGAATGACATGCAGTGGATGCTATGCTCCTAAACATGCCACATCAATGTCCTGAGAGAAAACATGCAAAAGTCAGTACAAGACTGGTGAGTTCACAGGTTTATCAGAAAATAGTAAGTATCAGTAATGAAATTCCCGGATTTAGTAATCAAATCATATAATGGGTAGCTAGCCCATAGCAATCACTATGTGTATGAAGTCGCGACCGAGCTGACATGTAATCAATAGTAATAATGTAGGCCCGGCTGTGATTTCCCCACCACAACACTGTAAAACAGGCTAATCGTTCACCCGTTTGACCTCCAGTCAAGCTAGAGCGACTAGCCCGGGCGGCGTATGTCAATCCCAGTAGATCTACTAACAATCATCTCGCTATTTGCATATTAACGGTCCGAAGGGCAAAGTATAACACCATAGTATCATGTATATGCGGTATTACAAAAACCCAATGTAATGTAACGTTTATGAAAGCAGCATGTTTCTCTCCCCCAAAAAGAGTATAAAGTAAAAGTGGGGCTGTAAACTCACCTTGATTGATGAGATTTAAATTTGAACGGTAATAGATTAGGCGCCAACGATGTTCTTACGAGCAACCTACGGATCGACGTCTCGAATTAGAATAAGAATGATATGAGATATGGGAATGGATTAGGGTTTCTATTGGGATTTGGGGTTTTTATTAATTTTATACATTTAGATAAGACTTAATAATGGAATCACTTGTATTTAATGAATGGTGTTATATCATTTAAATAATTTTAACGTAATTAAAGTTTTTATAATAACAGATAAAGTTTAATGTAAAGTGTAAGTAATTTCAATAATTATTTAAAGTAGGAAGATTTTAATTTTAACTAAAGGTAGCGTTTAGACTCATAGTGGTTTATTAATTTAAACCATAATAAAGAAATCCATTTTATAGGAAATAACTAAAATAATCTTTGTTATATTGTTTTATAAATATTTAAATTTAAAGAAAAATTGCAGAAAATGAGTTTGATGATTTAAAAATAAACAAAGTTTATAAAAATGATTTTTATAATTGTTAGGAATTTTCTGTAATTTTTAAAAGGCTGAAAAAGGCCTTAAAAAATATATGAGGGTGCCTGGGGTCGAACCCGGGACCTCAAGGTTGGGAGATGAGTGTGTAACCGGTGAACCAAAGGCATACAGCCGCGATAGATATGGATTTTTAATTCTTTTAAACACAATCCAATGAAAACCCCCAATTACGTAAGAACCCAAGAACTGAAATCGATCAAATTGAACCCCGATTCGTTTCAATTACAGGCTATGTTCATGGGGCTTTTATTCCCCATAATGAAACGATTATGTAGATGTGTTCAATTACCCGATTGTGTTCGAATTGAAGGTGAACACCACGATGAACAGGTCGCGACTGACGAAGTGATTGATGGATGTTCAAATGATGATGTTAATCCAATTGGTTGCACAGAAAGTTTCCAATGATGCTAATGATCGAAAGCCCTCTGTTAATTTCAAAGATTGAAGCCCGAATGGTTGTGTTCGATCAGTTGCAGGTCCGCGACAATGGAGGTGATTGAATGGCTATGTTAGTGTGTTTTTGGATGAAATTGGGAATGGTAGTTGATTAGGAACAGATAAACGATCATTTATATTCGATTAATAAGATTATTATAGTGGTTAGTGCGCGATCATGGCCTGGTTGTTCGGCCGAAAGTGGGGTGGTTGAGTTTGGTTGTCAATCGCACTAATCGATTATAATTTTAAAATGTATAGGTTCGAATCTTCCACGCAAGGCTGTCGGGTGTGTTTAATTGGGTTGAATCGCGTTAATTTTGGGGTTCTTGGCTTCGCCGGAGAGTGGCCGGAGATGTGGCCGGAGAAACAGAGGTGGGAGTCGACGGGTGGGGGGCTGGGTTTAAAAAAATTACACAAATGGTCCCTGTGAATTCCAAGAGTTTCCATTTTATGCAGAACTTCAATTTAAAGTTTATAAATTGACATTAAGACCACCTAGACTTTTAAATACAATTTTTTTACATGTTTATTTTCTTAATAATTCTTACAATTATTAATAGCAATATTATTATTATTATTATTATTATTATTATTATTATGATTATTGTAGTTATTGGAATTAACATCAACGTATTTAAACTTAATTGTTTATAAAATTAACTTTTAATTAATAAAAATACGAGATGTTACAAATGAAGGAATGAAATAGATGAGAAAGTGAAATAAATCATTACATTTAATTGTCTCGTTTGGTTATCCTTTAGGAATGTAATGAATCACTACTTTGTGTTATTTGTTAGGTAGAAAAAGACGAAAGAATGAAATGTAAAATTGGTTATGATGGTGATGACTGGTAGTGGTGGTGGCCGGTGGCAGCGGTGGTGGTCGGAGGTGGCCGGAGGTGGCGGTGGTGGCCGGTGGTTGGCCGCGGCGATGGTTGGCAGCAGAGTTGGTGGCCGGTGTGGTGGTCAATGGTGGTGGTGGTGGCCGATGACAATCAATCTTGGTGGTCGATGGTAGTGGTTGTGGTGGGTAGGTAGTGTCGGTGACTAAAGATGAAAGAAGGAAATCGAATGAAATAAAAGAAGATGGTGGATAGAATGAATTTAAGTGAATGAAATCAATTATGTAATGATTTATTTTATTATCTTCACCAATCAAACATTTTTTTTTCATTCATTCTCAATGGTTTATTACATTCCGCTTATCATTCCTACATACCAAACACTGCCTTAGGAATTAAGTTGACTGAATAGGTGTTCTACTTTGGCATTAAGTTTGAATAAAAGAGATTAAAAAAATTTTAGGATCTTTTCTAGTGATTGTTATGAGGATCGTAGGGTACGCTAACCCAAGGTACTCTTAATTATTATGATTAGGCCGTGCTAATTTATAAGTTGGTTAATAAGATTTGATTTGTAAGTTTAGACTGTTTACATGTATCTATAGTTTTGAAATTACTTGTATTATGAGATTATGAGCTTTTAGTGGAGAGTTGGTTGATTTGGGATATCAAGATATTTAATGTTAACATATGGGTATTTTTTATGGAATTTTACTCTCATATGTTATAATATTAATGTCATCATCAAAATACATGTTCTATGCTTGGCCAAGTGTGCTAATGAGTAAGTAATATTACTTTTGATTAAATTACAAGAATAATTCATATCGCACATTTTAGTGCTAATGTCGAAGCATTAGCATTAAATTTGGTTCTTAATGTTGAAACATTTTAAATTGTGTGCTAATTGCCTAATTGGCGTACATTCGTTAGGTCCATGACACTGACATATGTTAAAACTGAGGTAAGTTGATACTTAATGATCACTTTATGAAATAAATAAAAGATAATATTAACATGAGCATCGGAGCCGAATCAAATAAGAAGCTAATTTTACATGAGATGTGTTCGAATCAAATAAGAAATTAATTTTGCGTGAGATGTGTTCGAAGCGAATATGAACCCATGATCAACAAAATTAATGTCTAATAGGAGTAGCAATTTCATAATTTACTTGGTGTGAAAGAAAAAACAAGGAAAAATCATAATTCCTCATCTTCTTTCAGTTTTTCTGTTTTGTTAAAATATAGATAACTTTTATATACTTTTTTGTCTTTTTAATATATTATAATATATAAACATTTTAACTTTTATTGTTTTAAGTATAGTATTTCTACATGATAATTTGAAAAAAAAACTAGTTTCCAAAATACTAATGTATGTATGTATGTATGTATAATTTGAGTCATCATATTTAACTATAAGTTATCACAAATAATGATGTGCAACGATCTGTAATTATATCATGATTTCATACATTATTATGTTTCACTTAAATTTTAGTTCGTACCCCACCCAACAACACCCTCTTCACCAATTTCCTTTCTTCTTTCGTGTAAGTTATCCTATTACATAATTTGACCATATCCTAATATAGTAATCCTAGGAACAGTACTTTTCAAGTGAGTAACATACTAATGAACAATTTAGTATAGTTTCTATTTGTTTGGTGAACAATTTAATTTGATTTTTAATATGGATAATATTCCAAAAGAGGAACAATAAGTACATCGAATAAACTAATAGCTAGCAGTGGCCAACACCTTGGATATGAATACAAACAAAATGCATATGAAGTTTGTTAGTGTTACCATATTAGGAATTGATTTCAATGTACAAATTGCTCCAAATTGCATGGATAAGTATTTAAGGATATATGTATTAATTATAGGTTTTTATTTCTATCATTATGTGTGACATTTGATGTGAGTAGAAGTGTCATAGATTCCATTGTTGGTTGGTTCCATTTATAGTAATGAAAAGGTGGTGTCATGTTCATACACTTTAACCAATTCAACATGAAATATGATTATCACTTAAAATAATATATGTTACCGTACATGAATTAAATTAAATTAATAATAAAACCATTAATTTACGGATAATAATATAAAAATGTCTGATTTTACAAATATTTTTAAGAAAACATTAGTAAATAAAGTTTGATAATTTAACGATTAAATCTTAGCTTTGAGCCAATTTTTTTTAAACTGGGCCATCTCAACTCGGCCAACAAAGAGAAAATGGGAGAATAGGTGACTATTCATCGGATTTATATGGTTCACTCAATACTACATATTTTATCTGTATTCAGTCCGTTATATGTGTGAAATTCAACCAACAGCACCGATTACTATTCCTAGATTTACTTTCAAAACATTGCTTTGAACTAGTTTGTATTACGTAAATCTACAAAATCATTAATCATGGTCTTGACGGTTTAAACAAAAGAAAATGCGTTTATCTGTGTGTCTTAATAACTCTTAATTATGCCAAAAAGTAATTAAAACAAATTTTACTTGTGTAACAAATCTTAACTAACATACACTAATCTATGATAAAAGTAGACTGAATTGTGCTATGGTATATGGTTCTCTACACGAGACTCTTTAGTTCACTAGCTTCCTAAACGAAATTCTTCATATGATTAGCAACATCCACATGTAATTATTGAAGTTGTAACGTTTGTTACCTACCCTTTACTTTATAAAATCATTTTATCTTATCAATACATGTGATCTTTAGATCATAATAAATATCTTTACTAGTTACTATAGGGGTTAGCCATCCACAGCCATTGAAAGTTGCACGATGGACCACATTTGCAGTGAGAAGGAGAGGGATGGGTGGACTCAATCAGTATATTAATTAAAACCCAAACAACCAACAAAGCTATAAAGAACCAACGCCAACTAATTAGAACTCCAATGTTGGTCCTCAATAGTGTCATCATTTCTTATAGATAAATTTGTCACATTCTTAGAAACTTATGTTATTCTTTTAACATATTATGTGGACCAAAACTATTAACAACATATCTTGCAAACAATGCAATTGAAATCATACCATGGAAGTGGTAGATTCAAAAACTTAACTAGACATCACTTGAATGAAAAGTTAATGATCATCTTATGCACTTAGAGTTTTGGATTTGAAATACTTGATTATGAGTAAGATATCTTGCAACATCTAGCTTCATTTGCCATGATCTATGTTAGATTGACACATCCTTCACATAAAACAATTGGTTTGCCCATATCGGAATACTAATCACCTCATAATGAACAATTCAGTTTTTATAATACCGTATAAATTAGAAAAGTGTGACAAAAAAATATAAAGATCTTTATATAACTTAGAGAACATTACAAAATTTTAAGTATTTTTTTTTCATCTCCTCAATTCTATAGATAAGCATATTATCAAAAAGGTTGATTCAAGTCTTGAATGACCTTAACCTTAGCTTTAGTCTTAGCCCTCTTCGCTCTCATTGAACGGGTCAATTGTATTTCCTCCACTTCAATGTCATCTACCTCATAATCTTCAATTGAAAAAGAAATATTATTACTAATATATGTTTTCACATCGAATGGTGAGGTGTATCCCTTTAAGGAGACTTTGCTTCTGTTTATTGGTTGAGAATCAATATTTAATGTGAATTTTTTTCACGGTATAATAAATGATGATTTGTATATCATCCTTTTTAATTAATATATCATTGAACTTTTGTATTTAACAATAACCAACAAGTTCTCCCACACAATGGAGTGATCAGATACAAAAAAGTTTTATTTACTGTGTAGTGTTGTATTTAATCACACAAAAAATAACAAGTGTGTCCGTGTAACCAAAAGGTAAACTTGTTATATGCCTAGGTGTTACATTTGATAAACTGTGAAAGGGGGAGTTGTTATTTTTATGGTGTGATCATCAAACCAATAATAACAACTAAGAAAAAACAATTGGTGACACAGGACAACAAACCAATGGATTTGATACTATGTATGATTTTTTGGATTTTAATGTGTGTAATACGTGACACCACAATATTTATGATTATAAACTAAAGTTAATGATGTATAAATAATAAAAAATATGTTTGAATATTATAATAAAGACACATTTATTAGTTAATTAACTTTAAGTAGAAAACCTTTAAAATCATATAAAGGAAATTTTGAATGAGAGTGAGGATAGATTTTTATATAACTATCGCAGACATCACATGTTAAAAAGATATAAGTTTTTGTATGGTTGTATACATTTGAAACCCATAATAATTTTTTTGTTTTATAACTTAATTAATTCGCATTAGGTTATAGAGTTAAGCACATTATGTTCAAATAATGGATTTGGTCGTTAGGTTTTAAAAACTACAAGAACGCTAATAAAATTTGCAAAATTGTATCAAGTACGGTCCCTAAGTTGGTTAATGTTTAAAATTTGCAAAATTTTATCAAGTCGTAAATATGGCGTGGGCAAAAATTAGTGTCAGTGATGGCAACACCAAACAAGAAACCCTTCAATCACCGTCAGGAACCCTTCGAGCACCACCTTTGGTTGCCTTCCCCTTCAACCACCACTAGAAACCCGTCAACCCACGAGCCTTGTTCCTTCTCTTCTCATATTTTTGGTGACATGCGACTAGGTACGTAGTTTATGGCAGTGGCTTCCGTTTGCTGTCAATGACTGAAGACGAGGAAGGGGTCGGTTTTGAGGTGGTAACACACAACACTAGTGATGGAGGAGGGTGGTGCAATGGTAGGGGTTATGTGGTGGTGGTGATGTTTAAATATTTACAATAAGAGTTGGAGAGGGGTAAATTGATGGTTCCTATGAACATTTAAGAATTTTAGTTATTTATGTTAAGGGTATTTTGGTCATTTCATATCACTTAAACTATTATTTTAACATATATACCATGAACTATCCATGTACTTATCTAGATTATATTATTAGTTAAGGATATTTTATCATATTTATAAAAGTTGTAAGACTATATATATATATATATCTCCTACACTTCAATGATGGAGAGAATCTGTTCAAGGTGCCATAGAAAAGAGATAGGAGAGAGGGTCGGGGAAGAAAGAAATCCGTTCCAAAGAACGCTGATGGAGATGGACTGTGAGAGGGGAAGGAGAGTATGATCGAGTGACAAGAGAGAGTGGTCATCCATGATAATTGTGGTGGTCATCTAACGATTCGTGTAGAAGGGTACGTGCATGGTGCTTTTCTTTAACATCCATCTTTTTACTTTTAAATGTCACATAACCTTAAACCCACAAGTATTTAAAATCACATCACTTTATGAAAACAAGTATTAATACTACTAGGATACAATGTCATAAACGTGAAAAAGGCAATGCTGCTATTTAAACATATTTTGCTTTCGTTCTATAAAAATATAATAATATTTTATTCATAATTCTATAAAAGACACACACATATATATACACATATATGCATATATGTATATATCATAAAATAATTTGTAAAACACAATATACAAAAATATTCTCATATTAAATATTCCTTAAGTAATAAAAATTTTACCAAACATCCATTCAAATATCATTTTCCTCACATGTTTCTTCTTTATAGGCCCTCCTACCCCCAAAGATGTAACTAGCTCATAATCCACCTTCTTCATTCCTCCTCCTCCATCCCCCCCCCCCCTCCGCCGTATCACCACCGTCCCTCCGCCCTCCACCGCCACGTTCCGATGGAGAAAACCGACCAACAAACACACGACTTCATGAACGTCGAATCTTTCTCTCAGCTCCCCTTCATCCGCCCCTCTCCCACCAAAGAAAAAGGCATCAGGCTCTTCGGCAAAGACTTCGGTGGCGGCAACGGTGGCGGCACCGAAGACACCGCCACCACCACCGCCACCGAAGACCCAAAGGACTCCGGCGAAAACAGCCGGAAGTTCGAGTGTCATTACTGCTGCAGAAACTTTCCCACTTCACAAGCCTTAGGTGGACACCAAAACGCACACAAAAGAGAACGACAACATGCTAAAAGAGCTCATCTGCAGTCAACCATGGTCAACCACAGCTTCACGGAGGCGCAAATGTACGGTCTCATGAACTACCACCGTTACACCACCACCCACCACCGTACTACCACCACACCACCTCCAGCTTCAACCACAGGCTCTATGGGAACAATTCACCTTACACATCTCATCAAACACCCATCAATGGGAGTCCTTTGGCCTTGTGGAGGTACCCAAATGCCCCAAACTCGACGTTTCATCGCGATAACTCGATCAACATGTCGTCGATGATGGCGTCGCATGAGGGTACTTTACAGGCGTCGAGAATCGCGACGAGCTCGAGTTATAATGTGTATGAATCGAGTGTTCAAGATCAAGTTAGTCTTGATTTGCATCTGTGACATTATCATGTCTTGAAGTTTATAGCTTTATTCACCATTATCAGTTTTTTAAGGATGTTTAGAAGTATTTTATAGAACTACCATTTTCATTTTTATGATGAACTGTCTCGATAATTAGTCATGAAATCTAACAATGAATATTATTTTTTGGAGTGTGTATGTAGTTGATTTATATTATCAGTTTAGTGTTAGGGTTGTAAAGATAAAAAAGATTAGATCTTGGCAAGACCCCATCATATTCATCATAAAACCAGTTTTTTGAATTTCTTGATTCAGTATGTTAAACAAAAACGTACACAGTAAAATACACAGTAAAATCTTACTTATAATCTGCTGAAATTTTCGCAGGTTGAGATTGAAAAGATTTCATGGAATTTTCTTAAATTACAACTAAAAAGATGATATTTTTAGCTAATGTGTTCTATATATTTTTTTCTTCTTGATGCATGAAACATAACATATTCGGTAATAATCAGACTCCAAGATAATGAAATGAATCTATTTGTTGTTAATTCTTCGGTTTCGATTGGTTTAACGTTATAAAAGACCTTAAAAATGGTGATAAAATTTAGGGTTAGGAGAAGATATGAGGAAGAAGATGAAGAACATAAGAACCAGATGTTTCATAAGACATTAATATATTTTATTAAATTCTGAAAAAGCAAAAAAGATGAATTGAAAGTTTATGTAGAGTCAACATCTTGCTGCAATCAGTGATTGTACCCACAGAAGCAAATGAAGCTTGAGTTCATGAAGGAAAAAAAAGGTGCTGATGCCTTTAACAACTTCCAAAGGGTATACTCCCACTTAAACATGCTATCTATATTTGTCTTAAAGTACAACTGACAGCTGCTTACAGTATGCTTTCCATGCTTGTACATTTTACAGAACCTTTACTGTATATGTGTTGTGTGTAGGATCAGATGAAAGATAAATATTAATGTAGAGTATGTAAAAGAATACTTACCATAGAATACAAAGGGTAAAATTGATATTTTACTTTCAAATGAGTAACTAGTAATGACTCCCGCACGTTGCCGCGTGGTTTTCTCGTCATACAATGAAAATAATATTACTTTTTGTAAAAAAAAAAAGAATAATAAGAATTAATAAAATAACAAAAGAATATATAAATTGTATTTGTTTTAGCTTGATAAGTTAAACTTTTTAATTGCCTGTTAAAAATTATAACAACACTAATATAGAGTCTCTATTTAATATATATAAATACTTTAACTTAAATTTTAATAAACTATCTTTAAATAAATGTTAGACATTTAGTTTACTACAAATAGTTTAGAAATATTAGTTTACTTAAAAAAAAGTTCACTTCATCACTTTTGTATTTGACTTTATACTATATTAGAAAAAATAAAAATTAGAATAGCTTTGGCTTTTGAAAAAAAAAATAGATGAGTGAACATTTTGAGACTCTTCGTCTAACGCCTAGCATCTTGAGACTCTTTATCTAACATCTACTTTAATTTTCATTTTTAATTATCTTTATTATTCACATTTCTCAAAAAACTATTAATCCATCTTAAAAACTCTTACCTTTCTCTTCCACTTCCAGCTTCACACCGAGCACCCACCATCACCATAGCTTACCTACAACACAACCACCATTCCACTCGTCACTCAAACACACAAACCCACCGCCGCCGCCCCTTACATCAGTGCTATCCTTTAGATCGGGCTTACGACCGGCGAAAGAAAAGAGACGTTTTCTAAGGTCCGACGACGACCTGTGTTATTAGAAGGCCATCACGACAAGCTCCGCCTCTTGTGGTGGTGATCACTGACCACAATGGCTACTGATGGTGTGAGGAAGTTTAGGGGTGAGATTGAAAACTACAGGTGCACGATTCGATAGATTAAGGGTTCTTAAACGGAGAAGGCGACGGGAGGGTGATGGTGGCCGCTGCCATAGCTTCGGCAACGGGGCCTTTAGCGACCTGGTAACTCATGTAGACATCATTTTAATCTTAATCGTTGCATCACTAACGTGTTCTTCTAGCTTCATTACTTGTACCTTTGTGAAGACCAAGGCATATGCTTGTGCTTTTAGAAGTTGTATATTATGCATTGCTCTTAGTACAGTGGCACTGTAGCTATCGATCAAACATTATAATATGTAATATCAACATAGGAAGTCCTATGTTCAGTGATATAATTATTGCTTCGTTACTAAAAGATTTGCCTTCACATGATCTATATATATGTATCTATTAGAAGATTAGAATGATTTATCTTCACGTGATCTATATATGTATTTATATATGTATTTATTAGAAGATTAGAAAGAGAACCAAATATTTAGGGATGTGTATTTTACCCGAGAACCTGATTAACACTACAACAATTTTACCCTATACCGACAGCGGCTATAGCGACGACAAAGGTCGTTGGTACAGAACGCTCTGTACCGACGACAAACTAAAAGTAAAAAATTCAACACTTTGACTCTATACCGACAATATGTCGTTGGTACAGAGTTGCGCGGGCTACAAAAAAAAAGGCGGTATTATAAAAAACTCTATCGTCGTCTCTGTAGCGAAAAGTCATTTTATTTTCACTTTTTTTAAACCTTTCACTTAAGAAAATAAAAACAAAAACACGGGGTTCTCTCATGTCCCGACGACCTGTCATCGGTATAAACAATATTAAATTTATTTCTTTACTTTTTTTAACTATTCGTGTATAAATAAAATAAAAATAATATTTTTACTTGTACCGACGACAAGTCGCCGGAATAGGTAAAAGTTAAAAAAAAATATTTTTTTATTTTGACTCTATAGGGACGACTTTTTTTACTCTGCATACCCCTTAAATCACAGTTTCGACCTTCTGTCCAAAAAAAAAACCCCTTTCTTCTCCTGACTTCATCTCGGTTTAGAGGCTTATTTGGCATCAAATTGAAGTGTTTTAAGGTAAGAATGATGTTTCTTTTACTATAATGAAGTTATATAATATTTTTTTATAAGTTTTATCTAAATTTTTATGTTTTAGGTGAGATTAAAGTTTAAAGCTTGAAATTAAAGGATTTGAAGATTTTCAAGGTATGAAACTCGTTTATAGCTTATGATTTAAGTGTTGTTTAGTGAATATGTATGTGATTAGGTTTATATGATTGTAAAAGTGTATATATATGTAAATGTATATGGGTTTGATGTTAGATTAGGTTATGCCCACCAAGTGTCTAATGAAATGTCACCATATATATTTTCATGGTTTTAAGTTTGTATGCATTTTTATATTTGTTATTTGATATGTATATGGTTTGATGTGTTTAGTTGTTTATGTATATGTTTATATGTATGTAATTATGTTAATTTTGTATGTGAATGTTTGTATGTATTTATGTTTATATGTTTGTTCATTAGTATATTATATGTTTGTTTTTTTGTAATTGTTTGTTTTTTTGTAATTGTGTAGTAAGTATGTTGTATACTTGTATTTTTTGTATAGTTGTAAGTGTGTATGTAAGTATGTTGTATACTAACATGTAAGTATGTTTATATTTTTCTAATTGTGTATGTAAGTATGTTGTATATTTGTATGTTTGTACACTTGTAAGTGGTTATGTGTTGTTGATGATGTATGTATGTATGTGTATAAGTGTATATGACTTAATGTTAGTATATCTTTGTGAATATGTTAATTGATAAAATTATATTTTCATGTTCTATAACACCATAGATATGACAATTGATAAGAGTTGGATTAAATTGCGAAATCGGAGTTCTCCAGAATTTATAAAAGGTCTTCATAGCTTTCTAGAAATTGCCAAGAACCATGTCGATAGTTTAGGAAAATCTTTTTGTCCGTGTAAACGATGCTGCAATGGGTGTCGGTGGGATCTGGATATCATTTATGCCCAAATAATGACAATGGGTTTGTACAATCATATAAGACGTGGACTTATCATGGTGAGAAATATCTACATGCTTCAGAAATAGAAGACCTTTTTGCTCTAAAAAATCTATTCCAGCAACAAATAATGAGATGTTTGGTGCAATTGATGATGTTATGGTGGAGCAGAATGTTATGACCTTTTTGTATGAAAATGACCCATTTTAAGCGATTCTAGTATGTTTAAGTGTGTTTGGGTCTAAATGACCCATTTGAACTAACTTTTGTATGATTATAGTATGTTTAAGTGTGTTTGGGTTAAAATGACCCATTTGAACTCATATTTTTAATATGTTTAACGCAGAAACGAATTCAAGAGGAGTATGTGAAATCCTCTAGCGAGACCGGTGGAGACTCATCTGCTGTTGATGAGATTCAATGCATTGAGCGTGCCTTAGGTCAAAGGCGAGGACATATACGAGGTGTTGGTCGCGTGGTGAGACATCCCACCCCTGATTTTTCTAGCTCACAACCTCCAACACAACATTTCCAAGATGAAGTTGCAGAGCTTAGACACGAACTTAAACAACAACAACAACAACAACAAAATGAAGAAATACAACAATAACAACAAATCCAACAACAACAACAACACAACAACAATAAATACAAGAGATGCAACAACTGCTTCAAGAGCAGATGGAAATGATATGTTACTGGCAGCAGCAATGACCACCTGGTGACAATTAGAGTTTGTATTTTTATTAGATTTTATGAAACTTTAAACTACTTTGAAGTTGTATGAATTATTTGTATTAAACTTGAATGTGATTTGCACTAATTATATGTTGTTAAATTTGTATCAATTATTTGTTTGTTAAATTGTTATATAAAAAGTAGGTTCCTGCAAAAAAAATTAAAAAAAAATATTATCAATAGTGATGACATATCGTAGCTATAAACAAAATATAATATTGTAAAAAAAAGTAAATATAGTCTATAGCGACGACATGTCGTCCCTATAGATTGTGTCTGTTTTTTTAAAAAATATATATATTATCTATAGTGACGATATGTCATCGCTATAGATAATATATATATATATATATAATATATATATATATATATAACCTCTAATAAAGCAAGATTTCTTTTGACACTTGTCATTATCTTAATCCATGTTTTTGTCACTTGTCATTTTTCTAGAGATTCACAAATCAATTTTCCCTCCAAAAGGGTATTATAGTAATTAAATTCTCATACAAGTTTCTCTCTCTTATTAAAAATAAATTTTATAATTACTATGTTTCTCTCTCTTATTTATTTTTTTAAGTCAAACTATCTTTTTATAAAATAGATTTTATGAAAGAATTTAAAAATAACATCTTTTAATTAAAATCTAAATAACAAAAAACTAAAGTTTATATAATATGAAATTTTCTAAATCATTAAATATTTTTTAGACAAAATATTTTAAAATCATTGTGTTTTAAAAAAAATTATAAACAGGTGAAATATTTTAAAATAATTCTATTAAAACAAGCAGAATAATTACAAATCATATTTTTTTAAAACAAGATTTTTATAAAAAAATATTTTTTTATAAAATTTTTTAAAACGAATGTTTAAAAATAAAACTATTTACACAAGAGAGTTAAAAAATGGTATAATTATTTTATTTTTTGAACTATTACCTATATATAATTTTAATTATATTTTATATTAAAATATTATACTGTAATTATTCATGTTAATTTTACATAGAGTAAATTGCCATTTCCGTCCCTGTGGTTAGGTGAAAATTGCCACTTTAATCCAATAGTTTGTTTTTTCGCATCTGGGTCCCTGTGGTTTACAAATCTTGTCATATTCATCCAGTCCGTTAACTCCATCCAAAATTTCCGTTAAATGAGGGGTATATTGGTCATTTTACATATATGTTTTTATTTTTCTTTTTTTTAAACCTGATTTAATATATACTCTTTAAATACATTGCTATTTTTGTCCCTGTGGTTTGAGCGTATTTGCCAATTTAGTCCAAAAATAACTACCACACCACTACCCGTCACAAGAACCACCGAACCACCGCCACCACCCCATCACAAAGCCACCAACACCACACCAGAGCGCCCACCACCACCACGCACATTGGATCGTCGCTACCATGTAAACCCCAAAATCGATAATCAATATTGGACTTGTAACATACCACTTCGAAAATGCATATCAAACCTTACTAATACCTCTACAATACTCGTTTTCAAGGGTTCCATATACATTTTCGAAGGGGTTTGTTATAAGTGAGATTAACGGTTGGTTTCTAGGGTCCATATGGTGGTGATGATCTAGTGTGTGATGGCGGAGATCTAATGTGTGGTGGTGGAGGTCTAATGTGTGGTGGTGGTGCCCGTCTGGTGTGGTGTTGGTGGTTTTATGATAGGGTGGTGGTGATGATTTGGTGGTTCCGATGGAGTGGTGGTGGTTTTGCGGCATGGTGGTGGAGTGGTGTGTAATACGAGGTCCAACTCTGGATGGTTCTGGTCTTGTTAAACTTCGATCCACCACGCCACCACCACAGTGTGTAAATCGAAGTTCAACAAGACCAGAACCATCCAGAGTTGGACCTCGTATTTACACACCACACCACCACCACGCCGCAAAACCACCACACCACAAAACCACCACCACTCCATCAGAACCACCAAATCATTACCACCACCCTATCATAAAACCACCAACACCACACCAGACGGGCACCACCACCACACATTAGATCTCCACCACCACACATTAGATCTCCGCCATCACACATTAGATCACCACCACCATGTGGACCCTAAAAACCAACCGTTAATCTCACTTATAACAAACCCCTTCGAAAACGTATATGGAACCCTTGAAAACGAGTATTGTAGAGGTATTAGTAGGGTTTGATATGCATTTTCGAAGTGGTATGTTACAAGTCCAATATTGATTATCGATTTTTAGGATTTACATGGTAGCGACGATCCGATGTGCGTGGTGGTGGTGGGCACTCTAGTGTGGTGTTGGTGGCTTTGTGATGGGGTGGTGGCGGTGGTTCGATGGTTCTTGTGACGGGTAGTGATGTGGTGGTTATTTTTGGACTAAATTGGCAAATACGTTCAAACCACAGGGACTAAAATAGCAATGTATTTAAAGAGTATATATTAAATCAGGTTTAAAAAAAAAGAAAAATAAAAACATATATGTAAAATGACCAATATACCCATCATTTAACGGAAATTTTGGATGGAGTTAACGGACTGGATAAATATGACAAGATTTGTAAACCACAGGGACCCAGATGCGAAAAAACAAACTATTGGATTAAAGTGGCAATTTTCACCTAACCACAGGGACGAAAATGGCAATTTACTCTATATTTTATATTAAAATTTAATCCGTTTATTTAATAATTGTTTAGCTTATCTATCTATCTATAAAAAAACTAAAATAAGCGTAAAACAATTATAGATCTCATTATACTTACTTTTTTATTTCTGTATTGAACTAATAATATTACTCATCCTATTTTCAAATTAAAAAATATATAATTTAAAAAAAAAAACCTATTGTTTATTAAAAACACACTTTTAAAAAAAATTATAAAATATAGAATACAATGAATTTTTTAAAAAAATCATTTTTCTTAAAACAATATATTTAAAAATCACAATTTTTTATAAAATAAAAGTTTAAGAAAAATACATTATTGTTTATTTACTTAAAATATCTATTTATACGTAGTTATAATCATATTTTATTTTCAAGTATGATTTTATAATATATAATTTTTTATTAATAATAATTTAATATTGTATTTGTTCAATCCGTGTATTACACGGGGACTAACCTAGTATGTATATATATATATATATATATATATATATTTAAAAAAATTATTCGTTAATTTCAAAAACCACGACACTTATAGGGTCGACATGTCGTTCCTATAGCTAACTTTGTGCCGACGGTGTCTATCCCGACGACATTTTAACTTATAAGTTATAACTACTAATTTTTTGGGACAAAAGCTATAGCGACGATATATCGTTGCTATAGATCAAAATGGTCTATAGCGACGACTTGTCGTCCCGATAAATTATCATTTTTTCATTGCTATAGACCCACTTTCTTGTAGTGATAAGGATTAACCTGAGCAACCTAACCCGATTATTACATCATCAAACCGTATCCGATTTTTATAAATGGTTCAGTATTTAGGTTGGTTTTGTGAGATTCGGGTGAAACTTCAACCCGATTAACCCGAATATTAGTTTTTAGGAAAATTCAAGATTAATATATATGTATGTGTATATATATGTGTGTTTTATGTTACTGTTTACAAAATTTGAAAACATGATCTTCTAAATTTTATATTTAATTGTTGTGGTTCAAGTTTATTAAGTAAACTTTAAGAATAATCAAAATATAATGTCCTTTTAAAATTTGAATTTAAATAATAAAGTGAACTGTAAATATACAAAAACTTTCAAATCAAGATAATAAACAAAATTATATGTTAATAAGACATGCTAATCTCATACATGCATTTTGATCACATACATGTTGATCACAAAAACATGTAATATAACAAATAATTTGAAGTTTAATGGTTTAGTCTAAACCCGAACACTGATTAACCCGATCCGAATAAATCCGAAAAATGAAACCCGAAATTCGATTAAATATTACTTATTTGTTTTGGTATTCGAGTTGATTTCTTACACCTAAAAGTCCGAGAAACCTGACCCGAGAAACCCAAAACTCGATTAAAAAACTCGAATGACACCCTACAAATATTTCTATATATAAATTTAAATGTCAGTTAATATTTTTTTTCTCTCTCTTGCACTTCTTCTTCTTTCTTACGTACATCGTCACAAAACATAATAATAAGGGTCGACTACTCGACTTTATGATCGACTTATTCTTCAAACATGGTATGATAAAAAAGATGAATGTAAATTAATCTTCAAACCTTAGTACAAAAAGGATGGTGGTTGGTTGATATATGATGATGATGATAATGATAGACTTCATGAACACATCAATTAATGATGATTAAGTTCTTGAAGAAAGTGATTCCATAACACCAAATTGGTGACGTTAAATTGTTAATTGAAATCTGTAACGTCTTTTAAAAATAAAAAAAATAAATAAATAAATAAAAAACTAAATGTTCAATACTAGCCTTGAACCCACACATTACACACAAGTTCGACATTTTAATAAACGACCACCGGTATATGCCAAAATATTATACAATGACCCACCTGAGACCATCGGCGAAGCTTAAAGGGCCGGGAGCCTCTTTTTTCATCAGTAGTGTTAATTTTTGGTCCGACAATATAAATTTTTTTATATATAACGAGTTTGCCTCCCTTTAAAAAAATTAATTGCGCCCCGCCCCCTTATAAAAATATCCAAACTCCGCCACTGCCTGAGACTTGACCCAATCAAATGTGTACTTGATTGAGGCGCCTCACATGAAAGTATATATCACACACAAGGTTAGGTTTCACTAAGTGAGCTGACAAACGATAATCCTAAGTGATAAACTCCATATCACATTTAGTACCATCTTTATGTACTATTCCTGAATCCATTTAGTAAAATCTTTTCAAAGTTTCTTTTGAAATATGATATCTCATTACACAACTTTTCTATTTGCACCAAACTCTCATAGGCCAAAAACTGATTTTGGGTAGTTTTAAGATGAAATTAAGGAGGAAAACAATAGAAAACTAACTCATTAACCATTGGAGAATGAAAGGGAGAATGAAAGGGAGAATGAGAGGGAAAATGAGAGTCTAATAACCCTTGGTGAAAATATATTCATCAATCATGACCACCCGAGGCTAAACCACCTATAATAGGTTAAGTATTTTGTCATGTTAGTTGGTAAATGTTCCATGGTTTTAAACTTTGCACACACTACAATTTAGATGGCATTCGGTGACGAACACATCCATTAGATATTTGTCGGACACCCGTCGCTGATAGTTCGATAACAGACATTGTAACAATTCATCCATGGAATACTGAGCAGTTTTACCGAGGGATCACTGACAGATTAGTTAACATGGTTCATCGTTGTACAAACATGGTAAATTAACCAGCGGATTACTTAAGTGTGTCTTTGTCAAACAACCATGGTAAATTCACTGACAAATTAGTGGCTCTAATGTCACCGACAAATTAGTTACCAAGAGATTATACTAAGAGCCATCAACGGATTATTAACATGTTTCGTCAAATATGGTAAATTCACTAGCAGATTACTAAAGTATGTCATCGTCGAACAACCATGGTAAATTCACTGACTAGTTAGTGGCTCTAGTGTCAGCGATATATTACCAAGGGATTTTACTAAGGGTCGTCACCGGATTATTAACATGTTTCATCGTTGGACAAACATGGTAAATTTATTGGCAGATTATTGAATTGTGTCATAGTTGAACAACCATGGTAAATTTACAGACAAATTGGTGGCTCTAGTGTCATTGACGGATAAAGGAAGGGGTAGAAAACTAAAGGGGGTGTGTAGGTTTAATTTTTAAGTTTCTTGTTTTAGTTAATTAAGTACGAAATTAAGAACACTTATTATATGTAAGAAGTAAACAAGAAGGTAAATAGTCGGGTGATAGAAAGACAACTAATTTATAAATGTTCAAATGGATTTTATTATTTCATTATACGATTTTACTCGATTCTCCAACTGAGAGTTACCTCACTAATCGTTTCTTTAATTAAAACAGTAGAGATCACTAATACATGAATGTTGGAAAGCAAAAGCAGAATGAAGAACAGCTGGGATCAGCATCATTTACATCATTTCCCATTTTTTAGTAAAAGTGTTTCTTAGTGGTGTTTTCTTGTCTCCCATTAACAGCCAACAATAATTGTACAAACCTGTATAAGAGGAGGATAATTCTCCTCTGTTTGATGTACCAAAGAACCAACAATTCCTCAATCAATTCAATCATCTTGTTAAGATGGTATCAGAGCAGTGTTTACACTAAGTGCTCATCATCTACCCAAACACAACCCCTCTATTCCAATCTGAGCCACCATGTCCGAAGACAGCAGCTCAAACTCAGAATTGTCTTTACAGCTTGCGAAGCTGTTAAAAGATTCACAACCCCAACACCCCAAACTCTCCGACAATTTACAGATCAATCTCAAACTCAACAGCCAAAATTACCCACTATGGACCCGAATGATTCGAGTCGCAATTGGTGGAAAATCAAAAAAATTACTCAAACATTTGACCACAGAATTCCCAGGTCAGAATGATGAGAATGTAGAGCAGTGGGAACAAGATGACTTGATCGTGTTCTCATGGCTCATCCAAAACATAGAACCAGAAATTGCAAGCAACCTAACCGAGTTTCCAACAGCTAAAACACTGTGGGAAGCCTTGGCGGTTACTTACAGCAGTGGAAAGGACAAGCTCCAAGCATTCAATCTCCATGTTAAAGCCAACGAAATCAAACAAAACGGTACAACCCTTGAAGCTTTTGGATTTCATTACAGGGCATTTGGGGAGAAATCGACAGAATCGATCCAAACCCAATGAAATGCCCAGAAGACATCAAAGCATATACAAAAATCAGGACAGAACACAAGCTCTTCCAGTTCTTAAATGCTCTTGATCGAAGATATGACCCAATCAAACGGGAAATACTTCGATGGGAACCCCTCCCAACCGCGGAGGCGGCATATGCGGCGGTCCGAAAGGAAGCTGCTCACCAGAGCATCCTCGGAACCCTTACAAGCGAAACACAAGGAATCGCAGCAGGTCTTGCTGCCACCGATCCGGGTGGGATAGGGTTCGTGTCCAAAGGGTACCGCAGACCCGAAACAACAGGTAAGAAGAATGGTCATCACTCAAAGAGGATAAAACTCACCTGAAGTGTACTCACTGTGGGATGACCAAGCATACCAAAGAACAGTGCTTCAAGATCGTCGGTTATCCCGATTGGTGGTCCGATGGCCATAAAAAAGGGAGCAAGACAACCGGACAGGAGAAGGGAAAAGCATCAGCATCGGCTGCGGTGGGCAACAGTGATGCCGCCGGCACCGACAGCAACCACCGAACCGACAGCAACCACCGAACCGGTGGATTTGGAGGGATGGCAGCAGCCGGCGATGGGGATGAAGGAGAGGGTTTCTCGGTAACCACAGGTAAAGAGGTGGAGAGGAAGAGAAGGGTCTCGAAACCCTCTTCTCTTTCTTTTTTAAATAAACTTTCAAACACAGGTAAAAGGGTGGAGAAGAGAAGGGTCTCGAAACCCTCTTCTCTTTCTTTTTTAAATAAACCTTCAAATTACCAAATAGACCCTGCAGAATTTGGTGTGGCACATATGATTCAAAACAACAAATCCCGGGAACAGTCATGGATTTTTGATTGTGGAGCAACGGATACCATGACACACGACCTATCCGATTTTACTACAACTTCGAGTCCAACAAAATCCTATATACACACTGCAAATGGAGAAACAATGAAAGTAGAAAATGGTGGAACGATTGAGATCTCACCAACTCTTAAACTTTCAAATTGTCTCTATGTTCCGTCATTGTCACATAAATTACTATCCATTAGCCATGTAACAAAAGAGTTAAATTGCTCCGTTCTTATGCAACCGACATTTTGTATCTTACAGGATATCAGGACGGGAGCGATCATTGGGCGTGGCACTGAAAAACAAGGATTATATTACGTGGATGAGGTGACTCAAAATGGTAATGTTATGCTATCTCATGGAACAGTGGAACGTGAAGCTTGGCTATGGCATAGAAGACTTGGACATCCATCTACCGGTTATTTGCGTGTTTTATTTCCCAAATTATTTCCTTCCAATTGTAAGTCACATTGTGAAACTTGTGTGTTAGCTAAAAGCCATCGAAAAACCTTTAAACCAAATAACACAAGAGTCGATTTGCCTTTTTCGTTAATTCACTCGGATGTGTGGGGACCAGCTCCAACTATCGGGGGTCAAAACCTTCGTTTTTTCGTAATATTCGTGGATGATTGTACACGAATGACCTGGGTATACCTATTAAAAAGTAAATCCGAAGTTGTTGAGAAATTCATCATGTTTTACACGATGATACAAAATCAATTTCAGAAAAACATTAAAATCTTTCGATCCGATAATGGTGGAGAATTTGTTAATAATGAGCTGAAACAATTTTTCACATCGAAAGGTATTATTCACCAAACAACCTGTCCTCACACACCTGAACAAAATGGTGTTGCGGAGCGGAAAAATCGTATTCTTTTAGAAATAACTCGGGCCCTCCTGATAGAGTCACAAGTCCCAAAAGCTTTTTGGCCAGAAGCCCTTGCCACTGCCACTTATCTGATCAATCGTCTTCCAACTAAAATCCTAAACTCCAAAACTCCATTACAAGTTCTCTCTGAATTTTTCAAACCCCCGTCCATCCTTACACTCGAACCCCGGATTTTCGGTTGCACTGTATTTGTTCATATACCAAAAATCAATAGAACTAAACTTGATCCGTGTGCGGAAAAATGTGTCTTTGTCGGATATGGAGCACACCAGAAAGGGTATCGGTGCTACAATCCTAAAACCCGGCACATGTTTACCACTATGAACTGTGACTTCCTCGAAACCGAGTATTACTATGCCTCCCAAAACAGTGATAAAGGGGAGAACAAGTATCCTGAATCACTGAGTTGGCTAGAATACCATACCCAGGATGAGTCACCTCCTCCATCCAAACCCGAAGTCAGTGTCACCACCCAAGAAGTTGCTCCTGACTTGATACCAGAGGTAAGTAACACTGAATCTACCAAACTCCTGAAAATATCACTAACCAAGCAGAAGAGCAAAGTGAACATGTGCAGGAACCAGATGAACCTATCATACAAGCAGAACAAATAGAGCACGAACAAGAACAGGGAGATACAATCACACAGGAAGCCGCACCAAAACATACGTGCTGCCACCAAGAACAAACCGAGGAATTCCCCCAAAAAGATACTCTCCTGAAAAGGAGTCTCGAGGGTCCAAATATCCTATGGCTAATATAGCCGAGGGTAAGTTGTCCGAAGAAGCTAAGGCGTTCTCGTTATCGCTGTACACTGAAGACATTCCCACCAACCCAGAGCAAGCCTTGAAATCGAAACACTGGAGAAACGCAATGGAAGAAGAAATGAAAGCTTTAACGAAGAACAACACGTGGGAGAAGTGTGTCTTACCTACAGGGAAGAAACCAGTCGGATGTCGATGGGTGTTTTCAATTAAATACAAGCCGGATGGTACGATCGAAAGATATAAAGCTAGATTAGTGGCCAAAGGCTATACCCAAACATATGGGATTGATTACTCCGAAACCTTCTCTCCAGTCGCAAAGATGAACACAATCAAGGGTCCTGTTCTCAATAGCAGCAAATAAGGAATGGCCACTTCACCAGTTCGATGTAAAAAATGCATTCCTACATGGAGAGCTCAAAGAAGAGGTGTATATGGAAGCACCACAGGGGTTCACAAGCAACTTCGGTGATAGAGAAGTATGTCGGTTGAAGAAGTCCTTATATGGACTAAAACAATCTCCCAGAACATGGTTCGGAAGATTCACTCTTGCTATGAGCCGATATGGGTTTAAACAAAGTAACTCAGACCACACATTGTTTCTCAAAAAAAGGGGTAATCTAACGACTTGTTTAATAATATATGTGGACGACATGATTATTACAGGGGATGATGAAGAAGAAATCACCAGACTAAAGGAGAACTTATTCAATGAGTTCGAAATGAAGGACCTAGGAAGACTTAAATATTTCCTTGGAATTGAGATTCTAAGATCAAAACAAGGAATATTTATGTGCCAAAAGAAGTATGTTCTTGATCTTCTAACTGAAGTTGGTATGATTGATTGCAAACCAGCAGAAACCCCTATGATCGTGAATCAAAAGCTGTACATGGAAGAACAAGCAGAGCTAGCTGACAAGGAAAGATATCAACGAATTGTGGGAAAGCTAATATATCTCTCTCACACCCGACCAGATATAGCATATGCAGTGGGGATAGTAAGCCAGTTTATGCATCAACCACAAACAACCCATATGGATGCAGTCTTAAGGATTTTAAGATATCTAAAAGGCACCGTTGGACATGGAATTGTGTTCAAACCAAATGGAAACTTAGAAGTTCAATTGTACACTGATGCAGATTGGGCAGGAGACAAAGACAAGAGAAGATCAACTGCAGGTTATTTTACCTTAGTTGGAGGAAATCTGGTCACGTGGAGGAGTAAGAAACAGAAGGTAGTGGCATTATCAAGCGCTGAAGCCGAATTCAGGGGAATAGCCAGGGGATTAACAGAAGTTCTGTGGGTACGGAGGCTCCTAAGTGAAATAGGATTTCCACCACACGAAGCAAGTAAAATCATGTGCGATAATAAAGCTGCAATCCAAATTTCAGAGAATCCGGTACAACATGATCGAACGAAGCATGTTGAAGTTGACCGACACTTTATCAAAGAAAAATTAGAATCAGGAATCATTTCTCTTCCATTCGTCAAGTCTGAAATCAATTGGCAGACATCCTAACAAAAGCTGTTAACGAGAGACTACTACACAAATGCTTGGACAAGTTGAACTTTGGAGATCCCACCGTTCAACTTGAGGGGGCGTGTTGGAAAGCAAAAGCAGAATGAAGAACAGCTGGGATCAGCATCATTTACATCATTTCCCATTTTTTAGTAAAAGTGTTTCTTAGTGGTGTTTTCTTGTCTCCCATTAACAGCCAACAATAATTGTACAAACCTGTATAAGAGGAGGATAATTCTCCTCTGTTTGATGTACCAAAGAATCAACAATTCCTCAATCAATTCAATCATCTTGTTAAGAAGTAAACAAGAAGGTAAATAGTCGGGTGATAGAAAGACAACTAATTTATAAATGTTCAAATGGATTTTATTATTTCATTATACGATTTTACTCGATTCTCCAACTGAGAGTTACCTCACTAATCGTTTCTTTAATTAAAACAGTAGAGATCACTAATACATGAATGTTTTACTTGTTGGAAGGTACTTATTCAATTCCCTTGTACGGTGCATCTCACTTTTTAAGTTTCTTGTTTTAGTTAATTAAGTACGAAATTAAGAACACTTATTATATGTAAGAAGTAAACAAGAAGATAAATAGTCGGGTGATAGAAAGACAACTAATTTATAAATGTTCAAATGGATTTTATTATTTCATTATACGATTTTACTCGATTCTCCAACTGAGAGTTACCTCACTAATCGTTTCTTTAATTAAAACAGTAGAGATCACTAATACATGAATGTTTCACTTGTTGGAAGGTACTTATTCAATTCCCTTGTACGGTGCATCTCACTTTTTCAAAGAAAGTGATCAAATTTAACGTCTTGCTATTTAAATTAGAAATCACTTAGCAAATTTTCTCACTAAAATGGGTAGTTATCACCATAGTAACATAAACTTAAAAGCAGCGGCGGAGCTTGAGCATTATCGTAAGGGGGCGGAATCGATATTTATATAAAAATTTACACTACCGGGTCAAAAATTTACACTACGGGACTAAAATTTAACACTACTGACGAAAAAAGATACGGGGCCAAAATTAAAAGAAGATATATTAACATACAATTAGAGATATAAATGAACCGAACATTTAGTGTACAAGTTGTAAATCATTCGTCTAGAAATACATTAATATTCGTTCATTTATTTATGAACAAATATGAACAGCAAATCCTGATCAATTAATTAGTAATGTTTGTTTGTGTTCATGCACCGTTCGATTTTGTGTTTATAAATTATTCATGAACAAGTACAATTCCTTTATAAGCGAACAAAAAAGGGATTTTCATCCGATTATGTATTCGTGAATCATTTATTAACAAGTTGAATTTTAAATGAACAAACATGAACAAAACTTCGTTCGTTTGATTCATTTATAGCCCTAAATTAACATGATATGGTAATAATATTCGAGCGAGGCAAGGCGACCGCCATTTTCGACATCCGTCCTATGAAGCATAATTATTAAACCTAAGGAATCAAACATCCAAAGATACCAAAAAGCACGTTGAAGAGTGAACATATGGACCAGTACTATGAACAAGAATATGAATTGAGTGGACACCTTTTTGTTTGTATTTAGAGAAAGTATTTGTGTGAGCTATTATTAAGACCAACCATTTATAGACAAACAAAATGTAAGGGATATACAACTATTCATAGTAAAACACAAAAATCATTTATGAAACTTTAAAAAGATTAAAGTTAAAAAGCTCTTGTAGATCATGACACTACACTTGACCTAATGAGACCAGCTTCACTTTCAACCGCTTGGACACTTTGTCCCCCATTTTAAATTATGAAATTCTTATTTTTTTGAGTAAATTACAAATTATGTCATTTATTAATATATAAAATTACATGGTATGTTCTTTAGTTTTAATAATTACATACCATGTCCTTTTATTAAAAGATTTTGCATACATATTGTCCTTTACACTAACTATCATCTAAATGTACAGTTAATTCATTTATGTGCCCCCTCACATGAGACTATTTTTATCATTTTTTTAACGTCTAATATATTAAAAAATTTATAAAAATAAAAATTTTAAATGAAAAAAGAAAATTAAAAAATGTCGGATCGTTAGGTAAGTCGGTGAAACAAATCACTCTTAGTATGTGTTCATTCGACCAATCGTCAAAACTTTTAATGACAACAACCTCCAATAACATTTACTAAAGTAAGAAGTCTAAGTCACAAATCATTTAAAAGGTCGGAAAATCAACAATAAACACAAAAAAGTACACGTAAATACTTTTTAAACTACTCACACCAACAAATAATGAAAAATCAATAAGGAACAAAAACTTAAAGAGTACATTTGATTCTTTGAAATGCTTATATAATTGCAAAAGCAAGAAAATGAACTATTAGTCACTCGTTAAGAGGTTTTAATGGTGTGTGAGATGTTGTAGGTGGTGAAGATGACTGGTATTGGGCTATCAAATAGGGAGGATGATGGATTTAATGGTATTGAACGTAAGAGGAACGCGGGTTCACTGACTTACCCAACGATCCGATATCTTTTAATTATATATTTCATATAAAGTAATTAATTTTTTATTTGTTTAGTATATTAGATGTGAAAAGAAAATGGCAAAAATGCACCTCATATGAGATATACGTAATAACTGTATATTTAACTGAAAGTTAGTGTAAAGGACAATAGGTGTGCATATATTTTAAAAAAAGGACATTGAATGTAATTATTAAAACTAAAGGACATACCATGTAATTTCATGTATTAATAAAGGACACAATTTTAATTTACTCTATTTTTTATATATTTATTTGTAAAATTAAAAAATAGAGAAACTTATATATGTTTATGTTCTGTGAGTTTATTTTACTTAATATTAAAGTTTCTGTTTTACAAAGAAAAAATTATCATTTCTTTTCGGGAAAAACTTCACCGGTTTTATATTTATTATGGATAGAATTAATTCTAATGATTAATAAAGAAATATATAATTCCAAAATACTTTTTTTAATTGGAATTTCTGAAAAACTCAGTTTGTATAATGGAGAGTTAATAATGATTTAAATACGAAATAAGAGGTTTATCCATCATATCTCATTTGAAATGTTCTTAGTCCAGCTAAAACTTACATCTAAACTACACTTTTTACATCATAAACTTGAGTTTCTACTACTTGTGATAGCCTCTCATGCCTCTTGGTATTTAAACTCCTAAACATTTTTTATTAGTTTTTACTTCTTAGTTTCTTTACTTAGAATTTTAACTCCAGAACACTTTTTTATTATTATTTTTGACATATATTTTCTTGACGTGTTTAATATGTCATTTTTTATTAGGTTGAAGTTTACTTAAATTCTTTTTATTTAATAGTATGCGATTTAAGAGTCTTGACATCGTTGTGAATTTACACACCAATCCTCGAGATACTACAGATGTTAATCTTGTCAGGTCGGCGGATTGAGGGATAGGATTGTGGGTTGGCAGGTTGAATTGTTCAATCCGAACATCACCTGTATTTTTATTAGTGTAGAAATGTCAACCTAACTAACACATATTTAAATTCGTGTACCCCGACCACAACTCATTTGACAAAACCTGCTTATCTATTTTTGTCAAACAGATTTTGGGTTGGTATATCTAATCCGTTAAAAGATGATTCGTGTTCAGGTTATCGTACCTCCGCGTGTGTAACTTACAACATACATATTACAATATCACACAATTTATACATGACATTATATAACATATCTATTCAATCTTGAGCTCAATTTGAATGAATCCGATAGCGTCACATGGGGTTTTGTCTTTAAGACTCTTTATCTTGTTTTTTAGCTTGTATCTGGGCTCCTAATCGTAATCACGCGTCTTAATCTTGTTAGGAGAGTACCATAACTACTTAAGCATGTAGTTCATATCACACATATAAAATCTTTAAATGAGAGTTATTACCTATATATATAGTAATCAATTTAGCTTATAACGCATGAATGTGTATAATTAAACACTTTAAACATGTTGTGCTATTTTTATTCTTAATATTAATCGCCATAATTATTATAATTAGTTTTGTAATACAAAGTCAGTCACTTATTAAGCATACTTCCAAATCTATACATTTATAATTATTATAATAAACTTGTGAGATCACGTGTATTTTTTGTAAAAAGGAGAATAAAAGTTTAAATTCAAATATAATAGAAGTGTTATAAATGAAGTCGTTATATACATGAATGTTTAAGATTTTAAATATGCTATTTTCTCATGTCTAGCAAGTAGCATTATCCGTCTTAGAATACAATTCCTTTTGTATTTTCTCACATTTGACCTTAATTATAGAAAATAAAATGTTCTTTTGAACTCGATAGATGAACACAAAAGTAAAAGAAAAATTTTTATTTAAATAAAAAATGGAAAAGAGAGGGTGTGGCTTTTAGGAAAAGGGTAGAATTGATATTTTACTAAATTTAGGGAATAACATCAAAGGCAGTTAGGTTGGTGGGTTATTTGGCATAAAACTTCAAAAAGAGTAAAATACAAGGAGGTGGTCATTAGGTGAATTCTAGAATACAACTCACTTGAAGTTGTGCTTTTTGGACCTACTTGTGTGTTTTTCTATGCATTTTAACTCTTGTTTTTTTAACCTTAAACTCTGGTTTTTATTCAGCATATATGTACTTTATATGTTTTTATTTATATTGTTAAAATGGGTATAAACTATGCAATGGTTTCGAAATTGGACCGGACCGGCCGGTCCGACCGGTTCGACCGGGAACCGGTTCGACCGGGAACCGGTGATGAAGCCAGTTCGGTTCGGTGGTTTTGGACCGTTTTCGGTTGAACCGGCCGGTTCGTGCGGTCGACCGGTCCGACCGGAACCGGCGAACCGGGTTGAACCGGTTTTTGGAATTTTTTTTTTTAATTTTAATAGAAAAATATTATTGGATATGGATTAAGGAACACAGGTTCGTTAATTTGGATTATGTTTACTTGAATGGTATGTATTTTGGATGTTGTTTTGGATTAAGGAACACCGGTTCGTTAATATAAATATTTGGAATTTTTTTATATTTTTTTAAATATTTATGACGTCATCTGGTTCGTAATCCGGTCCGACCGGTCCGACCAGTGAACCTCTAGGCCGTCCGGTTCGCTTTCCGGTCCGGTTTTGAAAACATTGAAACTATGTGAAAAATGCTAGATTCTGGTTTTGGATAATCTTAAGTGATAAAATTATATATAAGATAATGATTTAAATTTTGTATTTTTGTTGTATTATGGGACAGTTTATCAAATATTCAATGTTAACATATAAGAAGAAAACCAATTGCAAAAAGGTTTTCTTTTTTCTTTTATCAGTGACAACAAAATATTTTTATTTAAAGACTGGCAGGAAACTAGCATAGTACATCCATCAAAATTCCCCCAAAAAAACAGTTACTCAAACTCCGGCCATGGCTACACCCATCGCTTGGATTCAAGCACCAATTTTTTCAATCATCAAATATCCAGTTACCTCTTTTAGTTACCTGAATGCTAGGATGTTAAGATCATCCACCATCTTCTCCATCGAACACTTATCATATATCGATATGTTTCGCGTCTTCCATAGCATCCAAACTGTAGTGTAAGTGATAGGAGATGCAACTTTGATGATAAGAAAACAATGAAAATTTTAAAGGGTAACGTTAAATACCATTTTCAATATATTAATTGTCAATCATAACTCATAAGGTCAATAGATTTTCAAACCCTTGGTACTTTAGGGATCATTAAATAGAAAATTTTCATTTAACTACTTGGTACAAAAATGACAAAGTCTTTGTTATGTCAGTTTGAAGTTATGAAATGCACCAACCGGGTTTTAATGCTTTTTTTTTCAGAATGTGACGTGAAGGAAAATTAAAGTGTTTATTGCAAAAAGACACACTTGTAGGGACTATTTTGCAATTATAGTTTGGGGCATTTGCTTTCTGGGAATCTTTTGTAATATTGGAAAATCACACAGAAATTCCCTACATGTACTATTGTCGATCCATAGTAATTTCCTAGGTTCTCCAACTTTTCTAAAATCATTATGTTTTTATCGTAATCATATCAAGTATTTAATTAACTCAAATTTATTTGTTTGTAAAGGAAATAAACTCTAATAGTGTCATGACTACATAGTCCAAATATGGTTAAAAAAAAAAGACATACCAGATGCTTAACTCAATAACTCCCACTTTGCGTAGGGTACAAAGAGAAGCCGGATCACTTCGCGATCTGATTTACGCAGTCTTACCTTATACTTTTTGCAAGAGCTTGTTCCCCGCAGCTTGAACCATGACCTCAAGGTTATAAAACAGTAATTTTATCAGTTGCTCCAAAACATGCCATTTGCCCAGAAATAGAAACAGATATATATAAATAATAAAAGTCAAACAACCGCTTTAGTTTACGTAGTCAGTTCCAAGTTTCAAACAATGCTAAACCATTAAACCAGTAAACCGTCAAAACCAAACTGTGAAGCGCACTATTTACATCTCAAACCGGCTAAGCCGATTAAACCGACCGACATACTTTGATTTGGATAGCTAGATCAACTCCTACTAAATAATATGTGATAGATCTCTTGAGCTAAGGAGGTGAAAAGTCCCAATTTTGAAAAAGAAGGTCCACAAGTACAATGAATTATCAGGTGGGGGCGACTGATGGCATGCACAGAGTACAACAAAAACAGGGAACCATAAAGACAGTTAAAACACACTTCACACATTAAGCTTTGGACCACTTCTTTTTCCACTCCCATTTAAGGAACCTTGCCCCCACCCATTCCCATACCATCTCTGTCTTTCCTCATTTTGTTTCTTTCTTCTTTTATTTTTTTTCCCTAATTTATATGTTTATTTTTCTTTAAAAATATCTTTTTATAAATAAATAGGTAGAATAATTAGAAATGACAACACCACAGATAGAAAGAAAACAATATTTATGTTCATGTATGATGTACCCGTGTTTGTCTACCCATTGTTTCGACAAGGGCGTTGAAACCGATTGAACCACCCAAACCTAAGCAAGTTTGTAGGATAGTGTAGGTTGGGCCGGTTTGACACCCAAACAGTTCGGTTCATGGCTTGAGACTTCGGTCATGTTTGAACTTGGAACCGGCCATTTAACATTTATTAGTTACATGTATGTTTTCCATTTTTGCAATAGGTAAGTTTTGTATGTGTTATAATAATAAACCATGTCTAATTATTTTCAAAAACTAAAAACAAATAATAATATTGAAAAATTCAGTTGAAACTGTTAAACTGACAAAAACTATCCGTTAAACCTTCAAAACAGTAAAACCAACTCGGTTTGACGTTTTCTGGAATCGTGGTTAGTGTTTCGGCTTAGGATTTTCGTCAAAAAGCCAGACCTTAAACACCCTGAATTCATATATGTCTGCACAACCAACCTCCACCCCCCATCCCCCCCCCCCCCCCCCCAAAAAAAAAAAGAAAAAGAAAAAAAAGAAAAAAAAGAAAAAAAGAAAAAAAAGTGTACCTGAAGCATTGAAGACTGTACCATAAGTCGGTAGATATGTATATAATTGATAACTGTACGGGTATTTTGCCCTTCAAGGAATCCCATGAAAATAATGCAGTGAAGTAAGATCGCTGCAAGATGTAGGCTATATATTTGCTGTAAGTAGGTAAAAAATCCAAATGAAACTAAGGCTAATTGGGTAAACTCTCAGGATGTGAAATTTCCAGGTTGCCCCTGCTGAAGATGAACTGTTAACCAAATTCATAACAGAAACATGTCACATCCTTGAATGATGAAGATTAATATGTTCAAATTATCATCAAATTATTGGGATGAAAGGCAAATAAGTAAAACATAAAAATAAAAACTTCTTGAAAATGAAAATGATTAGAATTTCAATAATTCTATGCAGCAACTGAAGAAAAAGAAAGCGTTGCACTTGTGATTTCTATGTGTCTTACTATAGAGCAGTTGCCCTTTGGAAAGCATGTTTATCTGCTAAAGACTTTCATCAAATACGCATGCACGTCCCTGAACTTTGTTTTCGCATCATGGCGTGACTAAATCCCTAGACTTTTAGAATGCAATGTGGTCATTATTAATAAACTTTAGAGACTTAATCACATAAACGAATACATTTTTGTTGGATTTTTATCGTTAAAGCTTTCGAAGTATAGAAATTTAATCATGTAAAAGTAAAGTCCCAAGACTTATGTGTGAATTCAGCTAAAGTACTTAGGTTTTTTTTGACATTTGTCCATACAAAAATGCAAATTATTGGCAGCACAACTACTTGCACTACCATTGTCTCATTAAACATGCAGCATTTTACTTTGGTACTTGGTTGATAAAAATGTTTTGAGGGCCTCTTCAAATGTCCAAAAGTAACCCATACCGAGGACAAAATAAAGAAAACTTGTGACCATGTAAGTTAATGAGTTTAAGTAGTTATTGTTAATGATAAAAAATGAGTTACAATAAAAAAATTAGACATAAGAAATATAAAAATAGTGCACTTTTTGGGGATGAATGGAATAGTTCTTTCAAATCAATATAATCCTATTTATGTGGGTCCGATGTCGGGTATTATAGCATCCATTAGGAGGTGTTTGGGATTGCTTACTAAAAATGTTTATCTGCTTAATCAAACTTCAAACCCCTTATCCAAAACAACTTATTTCACTCACAAAACCCTAAATAGGACAAATAAACGAATATTTAATTTCTCTAATGTTTGACGTAAATCAAAACTAAACAAATTGACACTAAACTAAGCCAAAGGGAAAAGGTGAGATCAGTTTAAAGCATTATAAAATTTATTAAAGGAAACTGATCTTTAAGGGTCGGACCTTTGAGCAACGGTAAGGTTGTTGCTATTTGACCTGGATTTAAGGGGTCGAGCCGTGAAAACAGCCTCTCGCTGAAATGCGGGATAAATATGCACATATCAGGCCCGAGTGGCCTGACACCCCCAAACTCCACACGTGCGGGAGCCTCGCGCATTAGGTTTGCCAGGAAGGAAACAACCTCGTTGACTATGTGCTTATCTTTTCCAGATCTGTATCATCATCAAATATATTAATCAATATGATAGTGAGTTGCAGGCAAGCTTGTACATGATATTAATATTCATATACGGAAAAGCGGTGTACAATCAGTAACTATTCAACGTATGCAAACTATGTACTATCTAGACAGATTTTCATGTTACATGAAATTAGCATGCATCATTCTACACATGATTAAACACGGTGGTTTTTAACAAGTACCAGAGGCCTATATCATGTTATTATTGATCAATCGCCAGTTACACATGGCTGCAGTTCCCTGGTTTATGGTAGACGGGCCCCACTCAACTACTCTCGTAGTCTCGTATTAAAATCAAACAACACCAGAAAACTTTTAATGATTGGTCGATTTTCCAAAAGATATATGTAGATCCGGCAAGGTTTTGGTCAGTTTGGCACTATTGACCCTGAAGTAAAGATGTTTTCAGTCCACACATAGTGCTGGTATTTTTTAGTGTGTGAATATAAACATTTGAGGGCATAAAATTGAGGGCAGCTAATAATTGCACTTCCAAACTATATATCTAAAGCTAGTGTACAATTGCACAAGGACCCTACAATTTTCAGTTACAGAATAACGGAATCACCACTATCCAAGAACTACAGAATTGCATGCCTGCAAGAAATGTGGCTCATCAGGGATTCACATTTTCACGGTTGGCGAATCTACAACTGTTCTAAGTTATCATGTATATCTTATTTTTGAAATTCAGCATATCTTAACCTTAATGTAATAATTGTGTTATATATTACAGAGGAGACTACTTACAGTAATTTTACATCATTCTAACATTAACTAGCAATCTTTGTTTGATGTCCATAAAATCAACTCACTTAACAATTCTAGGAGACAATAATTTATTATTTTAAACCATGCTATAGTCTGATAAAGATAAAAGTTGAGGATTAGCTACAAAGCTCAGTGAGTTCAATCAGTATACAAAAGCAGGTAATATACAATACATATATTAAAACTAGGGTAAGATAATAAGCACTAATAGACCAAAGGAGTTGACTGATGCCAAAATATAACATGTTAACCAAAGTGCCAACAATTTATAAAGCTAGATGAAATATATAACATATTAAACAATCCTTATTTGTCTATTGATTCAACTATTGCATATTATATGCTACTGTGAACTACTGCAGAAATGCTTATAAAAAATAGGGTATGTGGATAAACAAAGTTCTATAAGCTATCTGCACTACAAGGTCAAAAGGTAATCGGGTTTAACTAAAAATAATCTTCGATTTGCACCTGCATTTGATCACTGAAGTCTGCAACTTTGAGAACGGGATGTATAGTATCCTCAGTGCATCGAGTAATCAATGAAATACGATAATGTGAGGCACTTGAAGTAGAATGGAAAGAAGTCACCCTGAGCTTAGGGAAGCTCGAAAGCCCGTATCCTGTGTTTTCATCAGCTCTAATAATGACCAAAACATGGTTAGTATTAAATAAATGATCTTATTTTATCAAATTATCACTCCCACTATAAAAAGTAAGATATCATTTCATTATATATTTATATCCTTTGAAAAGTTCAAAATTCCGTATATATACCCTTCTAATTTAGCATATAAATTTCTGGTATCATAGAATTCACTATTTAAACATAAGAAACCAAAATTGTTACGGGGATTCATCACACACATAATATTCTCACTGTTTGTAACTTGTAAGTGAGTTCTTTTATTTATTTACTATGGAATAGATAAATCTAATACTTTTAGCTAGTCTTCTATAAGATTAAGAAAACTATTAAGAGTTAGAAGGATTTTATGTGAAACTTTAGATATTGATAAGAAATATATGAAATCGCACTATAAACAAATATTGACAATCAATTGACATTGTGAATAGATTCAGCTGTGAAAGATATCAAACCAATGTTGACTAATGGCAGATTGGCAGTAAGAGATGCAAACCAAACAATTTTAGCTTTTAGCATGCGAGTTCATGCACAAAAACTGACAAATTCTGATCCCACAAGTCATAACCATCCATCTTCATAAATTAAACTAGTGTCTAAAATTTGAAATAAATAAGGTTTAAAATTTTTGATCCCATGGCCGTTACACAGGCCCAGCTGTTGGGCTGAATTTGAGTGCTATCAATTATATGTTCTACACAAAAAAAATGTTAATATAACGAACTTGACATCAATATGACATAACGGGAGGCTTTATATCTAACTGTTCCTCTTCCTAATCAGTATTAAAAGTGTTATCTTCGTTCTACAACAAAACAACTGCAGAGGTACCCATATGACAAACAGAAGCCGTTTTGGTCCCTGACATGCTTCTGAATTTATGGTATTCATTAACACAAGCTAAACTATAGAAAGAATTAAAAATCCCCACCCTGGTCCAGACTAGATATAAACATACACATAACACGTGGTTAAACCATTTAAGACACTTCGCATTCTACCTGAACCACAGCCTGCCTATAATAAAAAGCAAAACAAACGAAATTAGTCACTTTGACAAAATGGAAGTCATATTTATACTCTCATAATACACTGTTTTCATCCAATTGCAATTCAAGGAACTAAGATAATTGCAATAAGAGGTTAAATGAAGAATAATGTGCCCGGTATAATAGTAATCATTTCATTTCTTATTGATGATTATGGGAAGATGATTTGATTAAATTTAGGCATGGATGATGTGATAAATAGGAGAATGATTGTTTAAGTATTGTGACTGATTAAAGAAATCCTTTTATGAGTACTTAATTAGAGAAAGTGTGAAAGTACAATAATACTTTTCTCTATTTTTCTCTCTTAAGAACAATCAACCTCCAAAGTAAGAATTCTTTTTAATTGTTTTGGTTTTCTTAAGTAATGAACACCATAGTTAGACACATACCCCCTTATAATAAGACCTTACTCCCTCAGTCACCTAATAAACACAACACATTCCCTTTTCCGGTTGTCTTGAAACATTATATACATTTCCCTTTTGTGTTAAATTGGAATCAGAATTTACTTTCTTTTCCATTGGTAATCATTGCATGATTACATAACAATGATTTTCACCACGGTCTCTATATTATTCTATTAAGATTCATTTTAAAAATATGACCAACGATCGACGCTCATTAAACTATGTGTCTCAAGTCAAACGTTGCATTTGTTTCCAGGTGGATGAAGTAAATAAAGTTAACACTGCAGTTCTGTTAAAGATATGGGCATATGGCTGCTATCAGAGTTCATGCTCATGAGGTAAAACAATCCTAACAAACATAGCCCTATTTAGGTAACTATGCCTTTGATTATTTTAAGCAAATAGTATTTCCAACATTTCTCTCTGTCTGTCCTGCAATCCCCTTGACACTTACTAGTTTAAATGAAAGTGCAATTTTGTAGATACTCTAATGCAATGGAAATGTGAGCAGTAGAAAATCTGAAACCTCCGTTACAAAACAATATATAGTAGAGTAATCCTAAATCATGTGTCAATTACATGTAAATATGATACCATCACAATAAGTAAGGGGTTAATGGTTATGTCTTAATGGGACTATTCAAACTGTTCTTCACATGCCTCACGCCAGCGACCGTGGTAAATGTAGAGTTATTTACATTTTACACATTCCCTTCTCCTAGGTAATATCTATTACAATTCAACAGTTTCCTTCCACTTTTTAGACTGTAGTAATCATCATTGTAAATCCTAGGATCGGATCACTAAAACTGCTAGGTTATCAGACAATGCAGATTTTAACTCCTATAAAGTATAAACCCAAGGGGCTGGTTGACATAGAGGACAAGGCTTGGGCCATTTATTGATCTAACGTTCGAATGTTGCAGATGTATCAACTCTTAAAAGGGCCACATATGAAACAAATTGCAACTAAGGCTATGTTTATACCTTAGTGAGTGTAACGAAAAAGTGCATCCACGTAGGCATTACCTAGGCAGTGGGTGTGGTCACTCACTGCTCACACTCACTTAACATCTGTTATGGATTAGTGACTATGATCAGTTTAAATTAATAAAAAGAAATGCTACATGGATGCTTATAATTGGAGGGGCAATTTTAATGTTGCAACACAATTGGACATCAACATTTGCCCCAACACGGCTCATGGCTCTTCTTCAACGCCCAGCTTCATGACCCGAAGGGGTGGTGTTCCACTCCCGTGAGAGCTAAGGTGGCCCTCACGCCCCTCCTCTCACGGGGTATAACACAGCCTAATGCACAATCCACAAGCACTAATGACATAAATCATAATACATATACAACACCCTTAGCATATAAACCAATCAGATTCTTCCTACAAACAAGACCTCCATCACTCAAATTTAAATCAATGATTAACATAGAACCCTATTGTAATGGTTTTCAATTCCAGACTCACTAAAACATGTAAATTGATAAATCATAACTACAATCATTCAGATTCTATTCACTCGCAGATAACACATTAACAACACGAGTAAACAGAGTACGAATCAATTAATCATAAAATCAAATCATACCGCAGTAGTATCGTTAGCTTAAACTGGAGTAATAGTTCGTTCTCCTTTGTTCTGCATTCAAAAACACAAAGCGAAAAACAACCAAACAACTCAAAATCAGCTTGTGTGATCATATCAAAACCTAGAATCATGATAGTTTAATGATTTAACGAGAAGATGAACAATCAACGTACGGAGTTTGGTTTTCGATGACGCATACTGACACACACAATGATCTGATGATCATTCTGCAGTTCATGAGCGGTTGAGTAGAACCTCGAAAGGCAAGCGCAAACCGGAACCGAACCGGTTTTCATTGAAAACCGGTTTGACTCGAACCAACCACAGCCAAAACCGGATTATACGGAACCGGTTTAAGTCATGATCCAGAAATCATGGCCCACTGGATCTCTGTTGATTGAGTTTTCACCCGATCGGGCCGGCTTAACGTTTTTTAGGGTCCAGTCGAACTAAAAAATGAGACCCTTTTAAAAATCGTAATTTAATTAAATTTTTTGAACAAAAACAATAAATCAAAGAAAATTTAGTCTACCAACTTAAATACTTGATAATTGATTTCTTTTAATAAAAAAGGGTTAGACGAAGTCGATCTAATCAATCGGAGAAAAAGGAACTCAGGAATTGCCGTTTGCTTTGTAATTGTGTAACTATGTTTATTCAATAATCTATCAAATCATCAAAAATTTAATTGGGACTCAACTATCAAGTGTTATTTTTGCTTCAAAATTTCGTTGGGCCATATAATACCAAAACCCACTATAATACTTTTTATAAACGGGGGTCCTTATTTTTTGGAGGCCCGAAGATTATTGCGTAACAACTTACATTATAGAGACGGACTTGCACTTGATCTCAAATACCGCTAATACGTTTTAAGCTTCATGATTGTAGACGAGAGAAAAACTATGTAGTACATTTATGGGTGCAAATGAGTCAATCCGCTCGTTAGCTACTCGAGATCGGATCGATAAAAGGTTTGAAACAAGCTGAGCCTTATCGAGCACGAGCTTGAAAAAAAGCTCATTTAATTATCGAGATCGCGCTCAAGCTTGCTCTCGAGCCTAAACAAGTTTTTTACTTATAAATTTTTATATTTAGTTTATTACATATAAGTATATAAATTATTATTATTATATATAAAAGTGAGATAAAATTATCGAGATCGCGCTCAAGCTTGCCCGCAACCATCCCAACCTAGCCTACTACCCACCGCCTGCCGCAGCCTCCATCCCACCAACCGCAGCCACCGCCTACCGCAGCCATCCCAAACCAGCTGCACCCTCCACCCTTCACAACGCCTACCCTAGCCACACCTTCGCACCACCCACCCACCCTCCCACCCTTTCTGCCACCGTCAACATATTACCACCAGTCGACCTGCCACCGCGAAGCAATCGTGAACCCATTTGGTGAGTTCGTTTCATCTCGGGTGTTCATATATGATAATTTATTTTTATTCTTCTGTACCTATACCTTTTCGTTTAAATTGGTTGGCTGGGTTAGGGGTACCAGTATTTTGGTTGTTAATAGGGAGAGTCATCCCCTATTTCTGTGCTATTTTTTGCTTTCTCATTATTTGATAATTTAGGGTTGTTTGTGTGTCGCCTGCGTTTTGCTGACACCGTGTGATTGACTGCATCTGTTTATGTTTTTTTCGTTACGGAGGGTTAGGGAAATATAATTGATATCAGGAGCCATTGTGATACCCCGAGATCATGTTCGGTGACGAGAGGTGCTTCTACAGGAAAAAAAGGTCATAGATTGCGAGTGGCGTCGTGGAATGTAGGAACCCTTACTAGTAAGCTATTAGAATTATTAGATGTGCTGAAGAGACGTAAAGTTCAAATAGTGTGTCTTCAGGAGACTAGATGGCGGGGTGGGAGAGCAAAAGAGTGCAATGGTTACAAACTATGGTATTCAGGGTCAGATGGAACAAAAAATGGAGTAGGTTTTCTAGTTGCTAAAGAACTCCAGGATAATGTAATCGAGGTGAGAAGATACGATGATAGACTTATGTTGCTAAGAATAGTAACAGGGGATGAAGTAGTGGCAGTAGTTAGTGCGTATGCACCACAACTTGGTTTAGGGGAAACGGAAAGAAAGAAGTTCTGGGAGAGTTTAGATCACGTTATGGGAGACATACCTAGAGAAGAAAAATTATGCATAGGAGGAGATTTTAATGGCCATATCGGTAAATATAACGATCACTTCCCGTTGGTGCATGGAGGCTTTGGATATGTTCAGAGGAATGACGCCGGAAGAGAGTTCCTTGACTTTGCATTAGCACATGACCCACGCATCATAAATTTGTTTTTTAAGAAAAGAGACTCGCATCTAATCACATTTACCAGCGGCGGGAGACACACACAGATAGACTATCTGCTGATGAGGGGAGAAGACCGTAACTGCTGGAAGGACTGTAAGGCAATCCCGGGAGAGACAGTAGTGACTCAACACCATATGTTGGTGGTAGATATACGCGTTGTGACGCCCTAAACCTGGCAGGGCACCGGAGGCACGTCATGCAGTTGGATTAATATTTTAAACACAAATCAGAGCTTTCTATTTACAGCGGAAGACTTTAAACACTATTATATATATTAACCCAACTTTTTAAAACATTTTACATATGATTGTATTTAATTATACATCTCCCTATTTACATTATTAACAAGCCCTAAATCCTATGCCAGCAGTTGCTCCAGGATAGCGTGCTCATCAGCTCATACTTGCTTTCCTCTATTATCAGAGGATCCCTCCTTACCTAGCACACACAACACACTCAAAACATCAGATAACTGGTGAGTTCTAATTTTCATTAAAACATTAACAACATTTTCACACACACCACAGCTATCTTTTTATTGGCAATATTATAAATTCAACTTTTATCATTATTCTGTCCCACTGGACCTGTCCCATCGAACGTCGGTTGCCCACATCTAGCAACTACCAGTTCCCCATACCCAGTAACGTCGGTTGCCCACATCCAGCAACTACCAGTTACTACACTCAGAAACATTGGTTGCCCACATCCAGCAACTACCAGTTTCTCATACTCGGTAACGTCGGTTGCCCACATCTAGCAACTATCGGTTACCATACCCAGAGACGTCGGTTGCCCACATCTAGCAACTACCAGTCTCCCATACCCAGTAACGTCGGTTGCCCACATCTAGCAACTACCGGTTACTATCTCTCATCCAGTAGGATGCCAAATAATCATCTAGGGTCGTCACCACAAGATGTTCACAAAGCTGAGTGATCGTCATCACTCCTATCAAACTGTACAGTTTCACACTCAGGCATCTTACCCTAACTGCCCTGTTGAGATTTACATCACATTACCATTTCAAAAACATTTCTTTTATTTATTGCCAATATTATCACATTCACTCACACCCCACACATTTTTTCTTTTAGCACCAATTTTAACATGTTTTCATTAATCATCACACCCCATTCGACCCATTGGAATCATTACCATCACGTAATGATTAACAATGTTCAGATGACTATCTTTTACACCCTACCTGACCCATTGCAATCATTACCATCATGTAATGATTAACAATGTTCAGGTAATCATTTGTTACCCCCACTTTCCCTCTAACAGCTTGACAAACTGTTAGAAACATATCCATCATTACTATCACAATTCTGGTACTAAAACATTCAATTCATTTATCATTATGTGTGTGCTAGCCCGAATGTTAAAACCAAACATTTAAAAAGGGCTTAGAACTCACCTTATCAATTTCCTCACCACAGTCTACACAATCCACGTACACAAGGTAACTAGTCCTTCCTCTAATCAAGGTATATCTAAAGCAATAAACCCTGATTCAGTAAACTTATTCTCAAACATGGCCCTCATGCGATTGAACACTTATGCGAATGAGCACTCATGCGACTGAACCTATGCAGATGAACCATGCGACTGAACCTTCAGTCGTACGACTAGCCATTCATTCGTACGATTGAGTTCTCATTCGTATCCAGTGTTCACTCGTCTTCATTCGTCCTTCTAACCAGGCGACTGGGTTCCAATCGTACGACTGAACCTCCATTCGCACTCAGTCGCACGACTAGACTCTCATTCGTACGACTGAGGCATGCGATTAAGCCCATTCGTCTGGAACGGATCAGCAGCTGTGTTCTTGACGTTTTTGATCCAAACTCACTCAAAATTTGAGTTTTAACCATCCAAATCATACCATATTCAAAACAGGTCCTATACATATCGTTTACAATGGTTTCGGACCATTATTTCATTAAAACTTCACAAAAACTTGGATTTGAATTCCTGGATTTTAAATTCAGAAATGAACCAGACCAATTTACTGATTTAAACAGGTTATTGAATCAAATTCAATCATACACACAGCTTATAACATCTCCGGATTAATCCGTGATATTCAAAACTTACCGAAACGGAGTTTCGCCTAATCAATTTCGTGAAAGCAGGGTTTTGGGTGTGAAGGGGACAAGATGGAAATCTGCCCTTGAACCCCTGCACCGCCCTACTTATCCATAAATTAAACTTAACCGCCTCACCTTCAGTCGCACGACTGAACCATTCGTACGACTGAACTGTGCGACTGAAGCTCATACGCCTACGATTCGTACGATTAAGTCTCAATCGCACATAAAAATGCCACTGAAGTTCATTCGTATATAACTTATGCGACTGAATACTTAAACACTCAATCAACTCAACTTAATTTAATTAATCATAACTATAATATAATTTACAAGTCCGGATTTAGAAACCGGATGTTACACGCGTGAAGAGGGCAATTGTCCAGCCAACTAAGAGAATTAGACCCACGATCAGATGGTGCCAGCTCAAAGACGAAAAGATTACCACCTTCAGAGATAAGGTCATACCAATCAGCCAAACTGGGCCACAGGAAGACGCAAACCAAATGTGAGAGGCTATGGCAAGTAGAGTCATGCAAGCAGCTAAAGAAACTCTTGGACTTACAACAAGTAGGACAGTCAGTCATAAGGAATCCTGGTGGTGGAATGAAATTGTACAGGAGAAGATAAGAATTAAACAACAAAGTTTTAGAGAGCTTTTACGCTGTAATAATGAGGAAGAACGAGCAGAGCTAAAAGATAAATATAAAGAGGCTAAACGAGAAGCGAAGAAGTCTGTGTCGGAGGTGAAGAACACAGCGTACGAGATAATGTATAAGCGATTGGAGACGAAGGAAGGAGAACATGATATGTTCAAGATTGCCAGGGCAAGAGAAAGTAGAAGACAAGACTTGAGAATGGTGAAGTTTATAAAGGCTGCGAATGGAAAGGTCTTGGTGAAGGAGAATGACATCAAGGTGAGATGGAAAACTTACTTCAATAACCTTTTCAACATAAGGAACCCTAACCATCAAACTGCGATCGATAAAACCACTCAAACAATGCAACAAAACAAGTGTTATTGTAGAAGCATCACAGTCGACGAAGTTGTAAGAGCGCTGAAGAAAATGGGAAGGGCTAAGGCGGTGGGATCAGATAACATACCGATTGAAGTGTGGAAGTGCCTGGGAGATGAGGGCCTGCAATGGCTAACAAACTTATTTAACACTATCTTCAAGACCGGAAAGATGCCAGACCAGTGGAGAAGCAGCGTCATAGTCCCCATATATAAGAAAAAAGGAGATGTCCAATGTTGCGCAAATTACAGTGGAATAAAGCTTTTGAGTCACTCGATGAAACTATGGGAAAGAGTTATTGACACAAGAATTAGAAGAGAAACCCAGATAACGGTAAACCAATTTGGATTTATGCCAGGACGCTCCACAACAGAAGCCATACACGTCATAAGGAGGATAATGGAGAAATATAGAGAAAAGAAAAGGGACCTCCATATGGTATTCATTGACCTAGAAAAAGCCTATGACAGTGTGTCGCGTCAACTCATTTGGGAAAGTCTACGACTTAGAAAAGTACCAGAGAAGTATATCAAAGTAATAAAGGATATGTATGAAGTGGCAAAAAACGTGTGTGCGAGCACTAGTCGGAGGCACAGACTTTTTCCCGGTGGAAGTGGGACTGCACCAAGGATCGGCTTTGAGCCCATTTCTCTTCACAGTAGTGTTGGATGAGATGACCAAGTCTATACAAGAGCCAGTACCGTGGTGCATGTTGTTTGCGGATGATATTGTCTTAATATCAGAATCTAAAACGATGTTAAACGAGAGGCTAGAACAGTGGAGAGCAGCACTAGAGCGTAGAGGATTAAGGATAAGTCGCTCTAAGACGGAATACATGCATTGTAACTTTAGTGGTGAGGCTGAAGAGGACACCCAAATCAGTATCCAGGGTATGACGGTACCACAAACGTCTAGGTTCAAATACCTATGCTCGTACGTACAGGATGACGGAGAGATACACAGCGATGTAGCCCACCGTGTTCAATCAGGATGGTGCAAGTAGAGAGCAACATTAGGGATTTTGTGTGATAAGAGGTTCCCAACAAAATTAAAGGGAAAACTATACAGAGTGGCAATACGCCCAACTATGTTATACGGAACAGACTGTTGGGCCATAAAGAAATCGCACGAGAAATAGAGGTCGCGGAAATGCGAATGCTGAGGTGGATGTGTGGACACACAAGACTGGACCGAATAAGAAACGAAGTGTTTCGACAGAGGTTAGAGGTGGCTTGTATCACAGATAAAATACGAGAGGGAAGACTAAGGTGCTATTTGTTTTTTTGCAGGAAAACGTCTGCAGTCTGCGGACCACATCTGTAGACATCTGCAGCAGAAGAGGTGGACCAAACGTCTGCAGTCTGCTAGAAAAAGACTGTTTGATTTTTTAATATCTGCAAACTGCTAAAATATGTTGTAGTTACAATAAACCAAATTTGACTTTGTTCAAAAACAACATAATCCAACTGTTACTACAAAAACCATAATCCAACTGTTAAAGACCCAATTGCATAATTCTCTTCTCTATCACCATAATCCAACTGTTAATTATTAAAGACCCAATTGCATAATCAACCCAGAAAATCAAACAACATAGACACACTATGATGTCGATCTTTTCTTATACCAATTACACAAAAAAGCAAGAAAATCAGCACAGTAACTCACCAAACAAATGACAACACCATCATCATCACCCATCTCCACCACCCACCCACCACCCTACTCACCACCGTCGCACCACCGTCTCCGGCGCCACAACCACCCACCCTTTCACAACCCCCAACCCTTTCACAACCCCCAACCACCCAAACCCCCAATTCATACTCTCACACTAAATTCCACCAAAACTCCACCAATGCACCCCGTTTCACCCACCAGAGTCCAATCAAGCAACAATAATGGTACCCCAGATCTACAATTCATTCATCGTGCAATTCAATTGGCTCAATCGTCACCACCCACATGGGAATCTGCTGTTATCAGCAATTGTTTGATTTTCTTGGTGGGTTCGCCGATTCTTATGTCGGGGTTGTCTCTTTCGGGTGTTGCTGCATCGTTCTTGCTTGGGGTTCTCACGTGGCGGGGGTTTGGGTCGTCTGGGTTTCTTCTTGTTGCGGTTCTCACGTGGGCTGGCGGAGCGCGATGAGGTCGCGACGGAGGAGGCTGGCGGAGCCGCGGACGTCGCGAGGCAGTGGGCTGGTGGAGCGGGCGGAGGTCGCGACGGAGGGAACCGGCGGAGGTCGCGAGGCGGCAGCAGGAGGTCCGGTGAAGGGGGTCGGCCGGCGGTACCCTGGTAGGAGATGAGAGGAGAAGAGGATAAGAGGTGGAGGGGGCTGGTGTTTTATGTTTTGTGAAGAGAGGAGAAGCGGAGAAGAGGTAAATGTATTCCCGTCTGAAGACTCTGGTCCATGTCTTCCCCAAGAAGACCTCAGGAAGACATTTTTAAATGAAATGTCTTCCGGAAATCAAACAGTCTGTTCTATTAAAACCTCTTTCCGCGTCTGCGTACGCGCAGATGAAGAGGTTGGGAAGAGCTTTTTATAAAAAACAAATACCACCTAAGATGGTTTGGCCACGTGAAGAGGAGGGCGATGACAGCTCCTGTTAGAGTAGTAGAGAACGTCAACTTAGAGGGTAGGAGAAGTAGAGGAAGACCTAGATTGACTTGGGACGAGGTAACTAGGCGGGATATGGTAGACTTGCACCTCTCTGAGGACATGATCGAGGATAGGAGTACATGAAGGCGTAGAATTAAATTTAAGGACTTTTAGTGCGAAGTGAGGGTGGGAAGGGTAGACGCAGATTTGATACGGGTCTCCTCCAGTGAGATGTAGATTTCCACAACCTACTCTTATACGTGTTACTTGTCGCCTATTTCTTGTACGTACTTTCTAATTCTTTATGTGATTTATACCTTGGGTGCTATGCTTTATATTTTGATCGATATTGTTATTGCTTTCGTTATCGAGCGGGGGGGTCTCTTCGGAAGCGGTCTCTCTATCTCCCAAGATAGAGGAAAGACTCGCCACCACCCACCCCTCCCAGACCCTACTCATCGCATGGGATTTACTGGGTACATTTGTTTGTTTGTTTATATATAAAAGTGAGATAAAATCATTTAAATGAATGTATAATATTATATACACACAATATATATTTATAGTTATATATAAATCTTAAATACAAATGTTAAAAACACTAGTTAAATAATATAGTCCGAGTCTGAACTCGGGCTTAAAGCGTATTTGACGAGCCGAGCTCGAGTTATAAACTTAAACCTCAAAACAAGCCGAGCTCGAGCTCTCTTAGTTCAGAATAAAACAAGTTCTGGCCCATATGAGCTCAGGCTCGCCTCGACTCGTTTGCACCCCTAAGTACAAAGTTAGAAAAAGCTTGACTAGGAGTAATTACAAGATGCGTGACTTTAAGAAAATATCCATTCAATCAATAAAAGAGAAAGTTGTACCGTACATATTAACGAAGAAAGAGTTATTGTCGATTATAAATTAGTAAATACGATTGATCATATTATTGCCAAATACCACTTCCTAGACACCTTCGTTCACAACAATGTTAAAATACTAGGTGCTGCAAAGTAATATCACACTGGAACGGTGTGTAATCCTCACGTCAACGTGTAGACATCGTGTTTGATGCATATCGTACTCAGTTTGAAGCCAGCAGTTTTCTCGGATAGGGATCGGTTCTGCTCTCTACTGAATAGGAACCGAAACCAGTTACAGATAAAATACGCGAGTCTAGCCTCGAAACCGGGTTCTTTTCGCCAATTTTAGTGAAACCCAAGGTTAGCCCGTTAGACCCAAACAACACAAGAAAGCCCAATAACCAGAAACCCTAATCAAACACCACACCCCTCTTTAAAACACACACACATCTAGGGTTTCAAAACCCTCGTCTCCATAACCACCACCCTCCGCCGATCGTCGGAAAAGATGCCGGCCGGACATGGATTAAGGTCAAGAACAAGGGATTTGTTCGCCAGAGGATTCAGGAAGAAGGGTACAATTCATCTTTCAACCTACCTCAGAACCTATCACGTAGGTGATTATGTTGATATCAAGGTGAATGGTGCTGTTCACAAAGGTATGCCGCATAAGTTCTACCATGGGCGCACTGGTCAGGTGTGGAACGTTACCAAAAGGGCCATTGGTGTTGAAATGAACAAGCAGGTTGGGTTTTCTGCTTTTTACTAGATCTGTTTGAAGTTGTATGTTGGAATTTAGATGGATTTGTGAATGCATTAGCTAGTTGTTGAAGATGTGTGAATTGTTTAGGTTGATTGTTCATATGGTGTGAGATTTGGGGGTTGGATGTAGAAGCTATGTGGGAAATTTGGGTTTTAGAGAAGTTTGGATTTAGGGTTTGTGGTGTGTATTTGGTGTGAAAGTTTATGATTTGGTTATAGAAACTTAACTGGCATTTGGTTTTTAGAGAGGTGATTGTTATAGCAGATTAGCAGAAGCTTTTTTGTTCACTTGGTGTTGGAATTTAGGTTCTAAGTTACAGAAACTTATAAAGATCTAATTTGTTAGAGAAATAACTGTAGGAGTGCAAGAGAGCTGAACTTGGCAGTTTGGGCTTAAATTGGAGATCTGTTATTAAGCTAGCCAAAGTTCTGTTAGGTATTCAGAGGCGCGCCACACCCGAACAATCAACTGCAGAATAGTAAATGACAAAGATCTAAAGTTATTTGGTTGATGTGATCTATGTCTTCTGTACTGCAATTAAGTTTTTTTTTATAACTTAGGCGCGCACAAGAATTACAAAGTACCTGAACATCTATGTATACTAAATAGGTTAAACGTTAACTTAGGCTGGCTTAAGCCTGATATCTGTAACATGACTTTGATTGCTCTAGTGGTTTACGACAATCTTGAATCTATTAAGATGTTTATATTAGGAGTTAAAGAAGGATCAAGTCTTGTTTTTGCTATAACTCTTTTAATTGACACTATTATATATGTTGCTTTAAAGAATTTGAGAATTTATCTAGCTTTTATGTTACTGAAATTAATGGCCTGTTGAATGCAGTTATTATGTTTTGTTAGCATTAATTTTAAAACATAGGCCATTCAAGCGTGGTGTTTGATATGTGTTATAAAAAGTTAGGAATCAACTTCTGTTCCTATGTGGTAAACAAGTTATAATGTTTGATACATTCTGTCAAAATTGGCGCATACCAATCCACTTTCTTTTTCGTGTTACCAAACACTACCTAAGGCTTTCCCATTTAATAATGTTCTTTTATACAGAAACACAAAAAACTGGTTGTATCAACACAACCTGTTTGACCCATACAAAGAATGACCTATTTTAGCTTGAATCTGTTTTTGCCTCTTATTATTACTTATGGTATTGGTTTATGCAGGTTGGAAACAGAATCATCAAGAAGAGGATCCACGTGCGTATTGAGCATGTGATGCCATCTAGGTGCACCGAAGAGTTCAAGCAAAGGATCAAGAAGAACGATCAACTCAAAGCCGAAGCCAAGGCCAAGGGTGTAGTCATTAGCACCAAAAGACAACCTTTGGGACCAAAACCCGGGTTTATGGTTGAAGGTACAACGCTAGAGACCGTTACTCCCATACCATATGATGTTGTCAATGATCTCAAAGGTGGATACTAGGTCAAAAGAGCTTGTCTGCTGTTTTGCTACTTTTTTCTTACATTTGGAGACACTAGAACTGTTTGTTTTTTTGCATCTTGTTATCTATAATTTTAGACCTTCATGTTTTGTTCCAAAATTTCAAGAACAGTCCCTTGAGAGTTATATTTAAACTCAATTTATATTTTATCTAGATCCACAACTCAACCCATAAAATTTGCATGATTTTAGCACTATGCACAAAATCATCCTCAATTTAACCAAAATTTCAATTTTTACAATTATTTCCCACTTTACGTGTGTATAAGTTTGTCTCTAGTAAAAAACTACCTTAATTTCAACCATCTTTTTTAGTCGATATCATTAATCTCAAATCTAACAATCTCTCATCAGACAGACGACAAATCCCAACCTGCACATAGCATAAAAAAACTCAAGACTAATGATGAAGGGGCGCTCATGTCTCACATTTACTTTTCACAAAAACAAGTCAATCAAATTCGATGGTGGTGGTGTTGTCATATAATCTAACATGTCATTAGGCGTGTTTTTTTTGGTGGCGACAATGTTTTGCTATGTCACGTTAGGGCACATTGTTTAGGCACGGCACGCGTGTTCCCACCACCCTAAAAAAATACCCCCCACCACACAAAGCACTTTGCAGCGAAGAAGAAGACAATTATAGATCGAGAAAGAAGGAGCGGGAAGAGGTGAAATCATGCAATGTTATTTTATATTTTTTTTATTAATTTTAAATTAATTAATTGTTTATATATGACTAATTTAAAAATATTTAGAAAATGATTAGGGTTGAAAGAGAGACTTTCTCATCTCAGGTCACAAAAGTGAAAGAAAGAGAAAGTTTTAAAGTGACGCTTATGTGAAAAAGGAGATGAACTTCCCTCTCTGAGACTTTTTATAGAAGTAAAGATAAACCAGTAAAATATATTTTCATTATCGATGACTAGGTGATGGTCTAATAAACACAAAATTAATACGACCATTAGTGTTTAGTTTTTATTTCATGACAACCCTTTACATGAACATTACCGTCCTGATCACTCGTGTCACCAACAATTAAAAGTAACTAAAATAAAGCATGAATCAAAAGCGCATACATAAACAACACATACACATAAATAAAAAAGATATTAAATTCATAAGAATACAAACCGTTAAGACTCATCGCAGCAGGGGGTCTCCTGCGATCAGCATCCCGCTCGAGAATCAGTAAGACGTTTTCTAGGAGAGATATAGTGAAGTTGAGAATGGAGATGGATGATGTTTACCTGATACCTTCTTTATTTGTTTATAGTCGAAGATGCGTATCTTTGTGTATCATTCCAGAACTTTACTTCCTCTTTTTTTAGGAAGGGAGGTTGTATGATTCGGCCAACCCTTTTGGGCATCCTAACTTATTTCCTCATGGGTGAAATAAGTTGACTTTCTTGAAACACAACGTTATTTTATTTTTATGGCTGGATGTTACTTTACTTTTATGCCTGGTGGTTACTGTCTTGTTAAAATAGGAGTTACCTTTCATTTCTGTGATAAAAAGGTGGTTAAAGAAGTTTCATCGTTTATCTTATGTCAGACAACTTTCTTCTTTCTTTTTTTGTCTGGTCTAGCATGTCGTTGTGTTAACTATTTTAGCAGGACCAATATATATGGATTTAGTCTTATGACCTTGGCTTGACCATGTTTCCGGCCTAGGTCTTGGATATATCTCTTCCCACGTCATCAAATGTCTTACCTAAAATACTAACCGAATAATGTATTGACTCCCGAACATTTACCAAATAATAACACACGTGAAACGTACCCGCCACACACAAACTCAATAATCTAATACGATCAACGCATTTTAAACAAAAGGATTGTAAATAAAGTAAGCGTAGATCTCCTTTTCGATCATCGCATAGAGAGACCAAACCGACTCGATCACAATTCACAAACACACACAATAATCTCTCTATATCTCTCGTGTTCATCTATCACCTGGGTTTAGGGTTTCAATTGATCGATCTCGAACCCTCAATCACCAGCAAAAATGTCTCAAAGTGGCAAATTAATGCCCAATCTCGACCAAAACAGTACGAAGATCCTCAATCTCACCGTCCTTCAGAGGATGGATCCATACATCGAGGAGATCTTAATCACCGCTGCTCATGTCACCTTCTACGAATTCAACGTCGAGCTTAATCAATGGGTTTGAATTTCTCTCTTTTTGTTGACTCTGATTTTCGATTTAGGGATACGTGTTTGTCGTTGATTATGGTTTCAGCTGTTAATCGTTAGGCTTTTGTAATAAGGTAAGTATTTATGCTGTTTAGGTTGTTGTTTTTTGTCCTGTTATCGATTGTTAACTGACCGACTCTAATTCGTTAGGTTTTTGGAGCAAATTAGGATTTATGCTAATTAGGTTATCGTTTTCCCTCCTGTTATTGATTGTTAGCTGATTAGCTGATGGTGCTGAAATTAATCGGTATAACATATACTCCTATTGAAACTGTGATTGAATACATGATTGTTAATTAACTTCTGTAATGTTAGATATAGCCATATAGGTGTGCCAACATTTGATTTTCAGGCTTCCAGTCAAATTGGGATTGAATGAATAGAGGAGTTGTGATGTTAGAATTTGTAAAAACTAAAAGGAATTGTATATGGATTACTGAATGAGGATCAACAGATCTGGGTGATATGTTTGAATGACATTGAAGTCTTCACCTCTTGACTATAAGTATGCAGTGCTTCCATCAAGTTTGCTATTCTAACATTTATATTGCAACACTCAAATGTATTTTTATTTCTTAGCTGGACTTTGCATATCATCCCAATTTTCTGAGTTAAAATCAGGACTTTGAATCGTTTTAGTTTGATCCGTATTGCTGTGTTTCATGGTAATCTAGTGAGATTTGTGTGAGCTACAAACAATTATGACTTCTCAACAGATCAATGTTTGTTTCTGTCACTTTACTTTTTCTGCAACATGTTGGCATACTTCACAAAGCTCTAAACCAAAAAGGATAAGTTGGATAAAAAATTACTATTAGCAAACATCTCTACTCAGTCAACCATTGATTTATCATACCTTGTGTATATAGGGAGGAATCAGATTGCAACGATAGTTAAAGTTTCCACGCCTCCTAAAAATACGTGTAGAGTATCTGAATCTAACTAGGTTTCTCATCACATTTGGGAATTCCAATCAATTCTCATTAATTTAAACTTCCATAGTATGGCTTTACATGTTGAACACTTTCGAATGTGTGATTATATAACTCTCTTTAATCCTATTTAACAAAATTAATCCCCAAATTCAGTTTAATCCTTGTGTATGATTCAGTATGTTCTTGGAATCCTGGTAGTCACACACTCACACCTATCATATTTTATCATATAGCAAAGACTAACAGATACATCTTCTTAAACGACACTGAAATTTGCATGATATTGAAGCTACAGAGAGAAGTTTTAGCTGTATAAATCTTGTATATTTCAGCATATATAGATTTAAATTTGAGCCTAAACTAAGAACATAAAAGATAATCTGCAACTATCTCATGAAAGTGTTTTTTGGGTAACATGTTTCTGAACTTCATTTCTTATTTGTTTCTTTTTTGGTTTCTCAGAGTCGCAAGGATGTTGAAGGGTCTCTCTTTGTGGTTAAGAGGTTGTAGTTAATTTATTATTCTTTTACGCAAATTGTATTTTCCAAGGCTTTAAATTCATCATGACTGGTAATGTCTAATGTCTTGTATGCATGATAAGTCAATGACACTAAATATTGAACTCCTTTAATAGTCATATTAAAATTTAGAAATAGGAACAAGTTTTGTGATTGATTACTTTATGTGGAGATTGAAAACTAATCGATCTAATATGTCATCATTTTCACTGTAATTACAGGAACACGCAGCCGAGGTTCCAGTTTATAGTAATGAATCGACGAAGTACAGGCAAGCTTTTTTTGGTTTTTGGTTTTTGTTATTTGATTTTTGTTTCTATCTCATTGAATGACACTGATATAAAGTTAAACCAGAAGCATGAAGAACTTCACTATATTCACTTCTAAGTGGTGTGAAATTGTCAAGAAAGTGTGTACATTAAGCTAATTTGTTGTAGCAAATTATAATTATTTATCTTTTGTAATAGTACAAATGTGGTTTCATATCAGTGTTCTAATATTAAGATTTTTGACATATTTTTAATAAATAACAGAAAACCTTGTGGAGAATTTGTTGGGAGATTTTGAGTTTGAACTTCAAGTTCCATATCTGCTGTATCGAAATGCTTCTCAAGAAGTGAATGGTATTTGGTTCTACAATACACGTGAGTGTGAGGATGTTGCAAACCTCTTTACTAGGTACAACTTTTTTTTTCATTGTTTCTATGCCAGCTGCCTAGCTTTACTCTTTAGTTCCCTTTATTAATAATAGATGCATGATATCTGTTACTTGAATCTGGCTACAATGACTGATATGATACAACCAGTCGTTTATGTTAGTTAACCAAGCCATGAAACATAAAGTCTATCACCTGAATATATATTGTATACACCTGTAATTATCAACATAAGAGAGATTTAGTTAAACTTTGTTGTATTTGTCAATGATTTATCAGTAGGTCGTAGTTCTCATTAATACACGTGTTTTATGATATATTTAATCAGTTCGCATAAATATACTTGTTTCATTATCTTTCTTTTTTATTTTTTTTAGGATACTTGGTGCATATTCAAAGGTTCCCCCAAAGCAGAAAGTGAACAAAAGGTAGCAAGTATTATTATGATGTATAATCTGAATCTATTTCAATATGCATATTGTTGCTCTTTGTGGTATTTTTTCTTCTCCATATTGGATACCAAAGTGCAGAGCTTTGATAATTTTATGCTTTTCAAAGTTCCCTTTGGAGTGCATTTTTCTTTTAACCCATAAGTTGTCACATAAAGCCACGGGTTGGAATGGGTTGACCCAAAAAATTTTTGTCCAAAATATATAGTTTTTATAACTAAATAGTGAATATTTTCTGTAAGCTATTTTTTTGATATAATGATTTAAGAAGTTATGTGCATCTGTTTGACTTGTTTCCCTTTTATGAACCATTTTTTGCGAATTTAGCGGTTTGAGCCATTTGAGATAAAATATAACTTGAATTGACCACCTCATAAATAAACAGATTGTACCACCTTTACTTGATTAGTTCAGTGTTGTAAAGATCGCTAGGCGTTAGTCGAGCGGTAGGGTACCGACTAGCGATGAATCGGATTGGAATTTATATGTAAATTTCAGTTTTTTATACACACACACACACACACATTTTTATGTAATTATATTAAAATGTTTAAATTTAGATATATATACATACATTTTACAAAAATTTACATCAAAGTTTGATCGGAATTTCCAGCATTTGGCCGGAATCTGGCCAAATGTGGCCTGAATCAGACCGTAATCTAACCGCCGGTTGATTTGGGCCGGTTAGGACTGATTTGGGCCGGTTAGGACTGATTTGGGCCGGTTAGGACTGATTTGGGCCGATTAGGTCCGATTTTGGTCGTATTACCGATTTCATCCACCAATTACATGAAATCGCAAAGGTCACCAGCCAACTAGCGATTAATAACCGATTAATCGGGCCGATTAGGCTGATGTTTACAACACTGGATTAGTTCTCAATTCTTCTGTCTTTGAACCTTATATATTTACGTCCTTACAATTTTTTAAATAATTCATGTTTTTCTTGTTTAGTGAGTTTGAGGAACTTGAAGCAGTACCTACCTCTGCTATAATTGAAGGACCACTTGAGCCAGGGCTAACCGCCTCTCGGCCTACAGATGTACCTGAGGATTCTTCATTTGTCAACTTCTTTAATGTATGTCTCTATCAACATATATCTTTAATTTCTGGTTGCTGAATATGGTGGACCATGTTTGATTGTTCTGTGACATAGGTTTTGACAATATCTTTTTATTTTTAAGTGGAATTTGTCGCTTTTAGAGGGATGTTTGGATATGTGTGTTTTGAAATATGATTATGTGACAATAAATGACCAGAATCAAATAATAGGTTTTGTAGAACAAGCTGCTAAAGTTAGTGTTTGGATATGCTTCTGTTATTTGAAGTTCTAATAATGAATTAAGGATGATGTCAGGAAAAAACCAACATACTTTTTGTTTTGCTGCAAAAAGTTTCGACTGATTTTTGACTCACCGGAGTCCTGGGACTTGTTAAATTCATACCAACATGTTAAATGAAACTAATAGCAAATGCTGGTTACTTGCAAAATCATTATATGTTTTGGATGCTTTTTTTCCTAATGTGGATGCCAGTCTCTTTTATTGACCCTAACAAACTATCATGTCTTGGAATCCTGACATCAAAAAATAATCCACTGTCAGCAAAAGAGTCTGTGTCGCATCCATGTCGTCAAAAGGTCTATGTGGCCTCCACGTAAGTTTCAGATTTTAAGTAATCGAGAAATAATATTAGTTTTATAGGTTTATATAATTTAACAAGTTAAGGGACTTTAATATGCTAAAATTTGGTCAGGTGACTCTTTCTTGCAAAATGACTAAATGAGAAAGCATGTTGAATAAATTTTGGCATTAATGCTTTGAGTGTTTGTAATTTCTGGTTCTTGAAGGATTTTTTTTTTGAACGGCCAACGAATAATTTTTAAGCCCGGCCACCCGGGTAAACCCATTGGCGAAAGGCCACCCACGCCCGCGAACACAGACAGCGCTGGTGACCCGGCTCGCCCACCATTCCAAGGGAAACCCACCACCCAAAGGCCCACTGTGGTAAAACCCTTGGCCCACTTGGAGCATATTGCACCTAGTGAGACTCCAACCCATGACCTCCACTTTGGAAAGTCATAGGGTGCCTCCTCCTAAACCAGTTGATCTAGGACTCATTGGCGTTCTTGAAGGAATTAGATGAAATGACTAAAAGGGGCACTTTTGTGGAGAGTATGACCAGCTGTGTGAAATGGCAGTAAAAATCTGATTACTACGACTTTGAGTCGCGGCACTCAGATCATCAATTCCAAATGCCAAATCCGAACACGCCGCTAAGTGTTTTTCTGTTATATATGCTATTATGTGAATCGGATTGGAAAGAGGTTTTAATTTGTGATGTGTGTGCATCTGTGGATTTTATGCATGCTTCTTACTACATGTGACTTATTTGTATATTAAATTTTGTCAATGCAGACTTCTTTGAATTTGGGACATAATAATGTTCAAAATCCAGTTAATTCGATGCAACCCTATCATAATTCAACAACAATTCCTTTGCCTTCTCGTGATGCACCGTCAGCTGTGGTCAATAATCCACCATTGCAGATCCCTTCATCCGCCACACAAATGCCAGCTCAAGACAGTGTTGACCCAGTCAATAGCAGCAATCATTTGACTAATCTTATTAAACCTCTTTCTTTCTTTACACCATCTTCTTCCGCCGCTCCATTGATGAGACAGCCTACAACATCTGTGCCAGTTGCCACCCTTCAGCCGCCACTGAATACGCAAAGAAATGTTGGTATTCCCTTGCTTCAGCCATTCCCGCCACCGACACCACCACCATCACTCACTCCTAGTTCTGCTCCTGGTCAATATTATGGACCATTGACCAGAGAAAAAGTCCGAGATGCACTTGTATTGCTTTCACAGGTATTGAAATCTAATTTACTGTGAATTAGTCAACTTTATGACCATAGTTATCGTTGGAGGAGCAAAATAGGCGGGTTGGGGTTTGGAAACAAGTGAAAATGAGTTTGGGTAAGAAGTCACCTTTTTAAGGAACTGTTCAAATGGGTTTGGCCCTGGTTGACCTGGTTTTTTTTTTATTATATTCTGATTTCATAATAACCAATATGTTAAATGCTATCCCTAAATTTACTATTTGTTACTAAAAATAACGTCTGGCGCATCAAAAGTATACAACCCTGACCTCTCCTAAGTTGTTCTATCATCGTATGAGTATTTTAATAGTGTAGTTTGTAAACATATTTAATTCTTTACCTATTTACAAATTTTATGTAAAGGATAAAAACGTTAATGGGTCAACCCAACCTGTAATAACCTCTGAGCTAGAGGTGCACAAACCGGTTTTTTTTTTGAACCCGGGTCGGGTCGGACCCGGTTCGGGTTCGGTCAACGTTTTGGAGACCGGTTTTTGACCAAGAACCGGTTCGGGTCGGAACCGGTTTTCAACCCTATAAAACCCAACCCGGTTGGAACCGGTCCGGGTTGGAACCGAACCGGGCCGGGTCCAAAAACCGGTTTGAAAAACCCGGTTTTTTTTTTTTTTTTTTTTTTTTTACCTTCTAATTAAATTATATACAAATTAATTACAAATTTTGATTAATTAAAAATTATTAGAGTAGATTAATTATATACGATTGGACGCGTTTTTATTTTCATTTTGTAAACAATTAATACGAGTTTTATACAAACAATTATATACGATTGATTGTACGCGTTTTATTTTCTTTTTTATTTTATATACGATTGTCTCAAAGTTTTTATTTTCATTTTAATAAGTAAACAATTAAAAATCATACTCGAGTTTTTCTAAAGAAAACAATAAAAATTACATTAATTTATAAAAGTAAATAATTAATTCATTACGAAAAATAAACAATAAAATTACATTAAAATTAAACCAAAGAAAACAAAATATACATATTACGAATACAAGTTTGTCTAATCTAATCGTCTTCGTCGGTTTGTGTGCCAATGCGTTGAGACAAATCATAAGCGAGTTCTTCGTCGGATAGCGGTGAGGATCGTCCGGTTTGTACCTCGTGCTCGTGTATTTCTTCTTCAATCGGTGTTTCTTCTTCAAGGTTTGATATGTGTTGTCTTCGTTCGGCCGCATCTAAGTGGTCCTTTAAACAAATACACATCTCTAGCGATGTTGGAGTTAACCTTGTTCTTCTAATCGATAAAACCCTGCCACTAACAGAAAATGCAGACTCCGAAGCTACCGTGGAAGCTTGGACGGTTAGTAAATCACGTGCCATGGCGGATAGGACCGGAAATTGTGATTCCTTTCCTTTCCACCATGTCAGAATATCAAATTTCAAAAATTCATCGGGAGACATAGTGGCTAAAAAATCGGTTCCCATATATCTCCCGAGTTCGCTACTTGGGGTGTTACCCCTTTGACGTTTACTGTTTTCATTTCTCAAAGTGTTGTATAAACTAATCATCGGGTCTCTACTTGAGCTCGACGAACTCGATTCCACGTTCGATTGTCGGTGGATGTTTGATGTTGCACCATATTTTTCAACATAAACATTAAACAATTTTTTAAAAGTTTCATTAAATATTTGTTTTGTATTAACATTAAAAAATGGATCATAATCATGTAAATCTAAATCATAAGTTATCTCATCTATTAAAGTTTCTACCCCCGAAACATTTAAACACGGGTCGAGTGCGGCGGAACACGTAAAAACCGGGGGTAGTTCAATGAAATATTTTTTAAATTTTTCTTTCATCGGCGCTACCATTGCCGAAAACATTTCGTTTCTTTCTTCATATTCACTTAATTTATGGGTCATTAAATAAATTTGATGAAGCGTTAGACAACTTGTCGGATAATAAACCCCCGACAATTTTGTAGTTGCGTTTTTAAAAAGCTCTAAAAATTGAGTTATTTCTTGAATATATTCCCAACCCTCTAACGGAAACGGAACAACCCGACCCCGCATCGCAAGACCATCGTGGAAAACATGAAGCGTTTCTTTTTGACGTAAAGCACTATTAAACATTTTCCAAGTCGAATTCCATCTAGTCGGGACATCCCAATTTGGTCCTAAACAAATGGAATTCGTATCGTGACACATTTTTCTATAATTAACATACCTTTTTCTACTAGTTTTAAAAACGTCACGTAACATGTTTTTGAAAGACGTTTTAAAATCTTCCACTTCAGGAACGCCAAGACCATCTTGCACAACTAAATTAATAATATGTGCAACACATCGTGAATGAAAAAATACGCCGTCACAAACCGGTTTATATTTTATTTTCAATTTTTCGACGGCGGATGTGTTGTTCGAGGCGTTATCAAATGACATTGAAAAAATTTTGTTTTCTAATTTATACGTTTTGATTACATAGTCTAAAATTTGAAAAAGATTTTCACCGGTATGCGGATATCCAAATAATTCAAACGCAATCGTACGTTTCATCATTTGCCACGAACTTGGATCTATCCAATGGGCCGTGACGCAAAGGTACGATTCCGGTAAACCGTGTGGGGCGGACCAAACGTCGGTAGTTAAGTTCACACCGGTTTGTAAATTTTCAAATAAAACCTTTAAATCATTTTTTGCTTGTTTCCAAAGATTTAAACAATCACGTCTAAGAGTGGTGCGACTTACGTGAGTGTAGCGTGGTTGAAGAGTTTCTTGAATCAATTTTGTTAACCGAGGGTTGTCGAAGTGATCGAACGGCAATCCTTCTTGAATTACAAACTTTGCCATTCTATCTCGAACCATATCTACGTTGAAGTTCCATAAACCACCATCGTTTCCGATTGATGTTTGCCCTTGACTCGGTGTACTTTTCAAAGACTTGCACCATTTGGTCATATGATTTTTCAAAGTCGAGTTTGAATCCGACTTGAAAAACGAACCACAAGCCTTGCATCGAGCTTTTTGTTGACCATTCGACATTTCGCATAAGTCGAAATTACACCAAATCTCTTGGTTTCTCGTTGTTGAAAGAATTCTAACAACGGTAGCGGCACTTGAGGATCCACCGGTTGGAACCGAAGATTCAGAAGCCATAATTCAATAGATTGAGAGAATAGAAAGTTGAGAGTGAGGAGCGTTTTTGCGTTTTTAAGCACGTTTTCGAGCGTTTTTGAAGTTTTGAGTGTTGTGACTAAACCATTACACCCACTACCTATTTATACTATCATATAAGGGCAAAATGGTCCAAAAAATGTTGAAAAAACGGTCCCAAACGGCTATATAACGGCTATAGAGCCGTTTTAAAACGGTCAAAAAAAAAAAACGGGCAAAACCGGTTTGGAACCGGGTTTTCTGAACCGGTTTTCAAACCGGGTTGGTTTGGAACCGGTTTGGAACCGGTTTGGGCCCAAAAACGCAGAACCGGTCCGGAACCGGTGGTTTTTTCCGGGTTTGAACCGGTTTGGGTGTTTTCCGGTTTGGAACCGGTTTCGGGTCGGGTCGGGTAGGCGGGTCGGGTTGTGAAACCGGTTTTTATGTGCACCTCTACTCTGAGCTTTTAACGCTTAACTAACTTATATAATAATTTTTGGCCCATTTTGATATGCTGCTTCACCCAATTAAGCCCAAAATTTAATAAGAGGATCTAAATTGCTTAAAATCATGCTTTTAAGACCTGCATTTTGGCTTTAGGGACCAAACAGTTGAACAATCAAGAATTTTTAATTTTTGAGTTTTTTATAATCAATTTCTCTCAGAAATTCAAGCTCTTGGATTGTTTTTCTAATTTCTTTGCAGGATAACCAATTCATCGACATGTTGCATCAAGCGTTACTGAAAGTACAACAATCATAACATACTTGAAGAACTATCTGAAACAATGTCTGTAGATTTTGAAGACTTCTATGTTTGTTTGAAAGACTAATGGTTTGTTATGCTTTGTATTGTTGTCCTTCGGTTTTCAATGATGGTTTGTAGTGTTTATTCTTCTGGCTGATAGCACCAGCAGTTTGGTTGGCATTTTGCCCCTAAGCTGTGTGAAAGTAGTAGAGGTGCTCTTGATCTGTATCGACCGATCCGATCTTGATGAAAATTCTAGGCAGAATTGTTAACTATGGTTTTGGAACCAACCAGTCAAACCGGTTGGCTTGGGTTGGTCAGTGGGACTGTCTGGTTTTACCGGTTTTTGCGTTTGAATAAACTTTTCTCTTAAAATTTCTATAAGATGATAAAGATATGATTATAGTACACATACATAATTATGTATTGCTATAAATATATGTATAAAAATAATAGATGTCAAACGGTTGCTTTGGTTTATATGTTCAGTTTCAAGTTTTAAAACAAAACATATTCGTAAGCAGAACCATTTAGATTTCAAACAATCCAAACTAATTTAGGGGCTGTTTGATTGCATCTGACTGATTCTCTGACTGATGACTTGGTCAACCAGTCAGCGCGTTTGATTTGCAAAAAATAGGTTCTGACCCACTCTTGTTTTACCTTCTGATCCAGTCAGTTTTTTTGAGACCTCTGACCGAGTCTCCACTGCTGATCACATCAAACAACCCATTATTGTTTTTAGTTCGGGTGCTTCAATCTGCTCCGCTTACCATTAGAAGATATCAGGATGATAATTGTCGAAGTGCCTATAAAGAGATTGGTAATAACATTTTCTAAGAGCTCAGAAGGATTTAAGGGGTGTTTGGATTGAGGTTTCGGGAATTACTTTTGCTAAGAAAACTAAAAGATTAACGGGGTGTTTGGATTAGAGGTGCATGAACAAGTTATTAAAAAAAATCAGCTCGGTTATTTACCGCATTAGTAATTATACAAAATTGTCAAACTGGTTATTCTAAAAAGTGGTTCGGTTATTAACCAGTTTGAAAAGGAATAAAAACCTACTAGGTGTAACTGGTTCGGTTAAGTTGCTGACCAGTTAACTACTTTTTCATTTAATAAAAACCGGATTTTATTTTCAGTTAGAAAATAGTTTTTTTGAAGGGCGAATTTCATTAAAACCACCGGAATCTCCAAGAAGGAGATAACCGCGCAAAACAACAAAGTTAGAAAATAGTTGGAAAAAAATGTTCCTAACCAGATACGAGAAGCGATAACCGAGTAAAACGCACTTCAGTTTTGTTTAGGGTTCCCATGGTCGGTTATTTTAACCTTTTTTTTCCCACCTCTAGTTTAGATCGAGGGTTTGGGAATAGGGGTGTAAACGAGACGAGCCGAGCCCGAGCTCGCTAAGGCTCGAGCTCGGCTCGTTTTGGTTTTAGGAAGCTCGAGCTCGAGCTCGGCTCGTTTATAGTTTTATTTATAAAGCTCGAGCTCGACTCGTTAGCTAATTTTCAAGCTCGAGCTCGGCTCGAGCTCGACTAGTTTATTGTTAAATTATTAAATTAATATTTTTTATGATTATTTTTATAATTATTTATAAGCATACTTTTTATATATAACACAATATATATTATTTAACTATTTTTTATCACAATAATATATTTAATAATATAATTTATGTAAATATGTATTTATATATATTTAATATGTAAGTAAAAAATACATATATACAAAAAGCTCGTTTAGGCTCGCGAGCCAGCTCGAGCTCGATATCCTGAAGCTCGAGCTCGAGCTCGTTTAGTAAACGAGCAATAATTTGAGCTCGAGCTCGGGCTCGAGATCGTTTAAGCTCAACTCGATTCGAGCTTTTTTCGAGCCGATCCCGAGTAGCTTGCGAGCCGGCTTGACTCGTTTACACCCCTATTTGGGAATGAAAACGATGGATGCTTAATACAAGGGTACATCATTTAAGTTTAAGTTCAGTAAATCATATCTTTCGATGGGGGTTGTGCATCACATCATAATAATGGGTTCCCAAGTCCTTTTGGTTAGTTGATATTATCTCACGTCATATTCTATTCTATTTATTCCTTATGTCAGTCGAGGATTTTTAATTTTTTTTTATTTTTAATTTTTTTAATTTTTATTTTTTTTGTATATTATATATGACAAAATTGAGATATGAAAGGGCATCTAACTTGCTAGCTTGTGAGCTCTTTTTCACTATACATAAGACCCGGTTCGAGTCTAACATTCACTTATAATTTGCATGCTTTCTTAATTAACCCATATTAAAAAAAACGTTATTATATAATACTACGTGTTTATTTTTAAGTGTAAAAATTGTCCATGGAACGAGTTAGCTCAAATATTATAATTTTATTTCTTTGGTATAAATTCGAATTACTCTATGTTTTGATGTAAATTTTGCTAAGAAATGTGTTAAAACGAATGTAATCTATATTTTATCATGCCGCCTATGGCTTCCCCTCACTTGCTTATTTTGATATACGTCTTGAGTTGTAGTACGTTTTAACGTAAATTGCGTTTGAAATACTCTATGTTGGTGGACATAGAGGATTTTTATATATTTTTTGTATATTATATAATTTTTTTGTATATTATATTTTATATATAGCAAAATTGAGACATGGAAACGCATCTAGCTTGCTAGCTTGCGAGATCTTTTACTATACATAAGACCCGGGTTCGAGTTTAACATTTACTTATAATTTGCATGTTTTCTTAATTAACCCATATTAAAAAAAACGTTATTATATAATTCTATGTGTTTATTTTTAGGTGTAAATTTTGTTTGAAACGAGTTGGGTCAAATATTATAATTTTATTTCGTTGGCATAAATTCGAATTACTCAATGTTTTGATGTAAATTTTGCTAGGAAATGTGTTAGAGCGAATGTAATCTATGCTTTATCATGTCGTCTATGTCTTCCCCGCACTTGCTTATTTTGATATACGTTTTGAGTTGTTCTAAGTTTTAACGTAAATTACGTTTGAAATATAGTCGATTTAAATAAAATATGTTTTCATTCGATGATACTAATTGGTGTTACTCCATGTTTTACGTAAATTTAGTTCGAAAACAAATTGAGTCGATTATATTTTATACTTGATCATGACATGTACGCTCGCCGCCGCAGCAACGCACGACGAGTTAAATAACTAGTTATCAAATTAATGAATTAGAGACTGATAATCTTGTTAGTAAATGTCATACATCTTCGTAATAGAGATATCCTTAATTAACATGACCCAAAATGTCTGCATATAAATCAATCGTTTTCAGGTTTTCCTTAATATATAGAGTTAATTACTTAATTACACAAATAATTCAGTGCTTACCAATTTTCAGGTTTTCCTTAAGATATATAGTTAATTACACAAATAATTCAGTGGTTTGTGAAATGTAATATATTTTTTATTTCGGATTTGAAGTAACATTTCTAGATTTTCTGATTTCAATTATATAACAAAAACATTGGAAGACGATGGCATGTAAATTGTGACTTCAAATGCACTAGGCTTAAATACTCGAAAACAGGTTTACATTATAGATATATTTTTAGTTTGTACATTATCATATCTAAAAATAATTGAACATAAACTAGATACATGAATATTCATGCATTGTCAGAATTTGTGAGAAATTGATGTGTAAAAATGTATAAAGTTCTTTTATACTTTATCGCACTATCTAAACCTTTATGTGATATTTACCTATGTGTTGTATGCTATATATTATGATTATTGCCTCTGTTTGTGAGTCGGGGGTCTTTTCGGAAACGGTCTCTCTATTTTCCAAGATAGAGGAAAGACTCGCCACCATATACCCCTCCCAGACCCTGCTCTTGAGTGGGATATACTGGGTATGTTTGTTTGTTTGTTTATTTGTTTTATACTTTATATTAATTTGAGATAAAGAGATAGACCATTGCAACAAGTTTCTATTGATTAGGGTGATGACATCAATTGCAACATGACACAAATTCATGCATGAGCAATTACTACACTGCAACCTCATTGATCCTGATCCCTGCAAAGTTGAGCATAGCCTGTTTATTTTGATATTACCTTTCACCGTCACCATTTAAGAAGTAAGGTGATAATAATAATAGTTGTCTTTACAAGACATATTTATAGTAAAAGTGATGTACTCATTAACTAAGGATCGCATGTTAATTCCTGCAAAATACATGTGTGATGATATTTAAAGTAAAGTAGGTGTAGAATTGAACATTTATTCGATGATCAAAATAACAATAATAATAAAAAAAATAACAATAACAATAACATTAATAATAATGTGTATTATTATTATTATTATTATTATTATTATTATTATTATAATTATTATTATTATTATTATTATTATTATTATTATTATTATTATTATTATTATTATTATTATTATTATTATTATTATTATTATTATTATTATTTATTTATTTTTTTTTTACTAAGAAAAGCAATCATTAATATTAAAATAATAGCAATAGGTAGAAAATCAAAAGCAAGATTGCTTCAAATTTTGATCATAAAAGTTGAATGTCATATATAATAATTGTATCCTCTTTCTTTATTAACATAATATATATACTTAACCGTATGAGATAAAAAGTTAAATCGTAATAAAATGAACTTTTTCTTTCTTATTATTTAATGTGTTCTTACGCCTGATCTGTTAATAATATTATACAAGGTTGTAACATATTATTTGATGTCTTGTAATACAATTATTTTTTTTCCTTTCATATGTGTGTGTGAGAGAGAATTGAGTAAAGTATCTCCCTTACTGAGTATTAGATCCACCCAAGTTATGACTATATTAGGTTAAATAAGAAAATATACTTGTTAATTGGCGATTTTAATATCATAAACCTCATTTAAGCTTAGTAGGGGGTGTTTTCTTAATACAAAGAGAAATGCCAATAAATATGATAGAACATTATATATTCTCATTTTGACACCATCAAACCCGGTGGCTCAAGTGGGATAAAAAAAACCCTAGCGACCATTAGTTTCCACTTGTACGTTTCGATGTAACACGATAATGAGGCCCATGGGGAAAATCCCCTTGAGGGGTATGAATTATTGAAAAATCATTTAAAGTTGTTTCGGATTTACATAATTGATGAAAAATTACACGAACATAACCGTTAGCAAAAACTAAATATTAGTAGCAAGTTGCTACTAAAGATTAATGATTATAATGGTAACAATAGATCAACAATAGTAACCCATTATCATTGGTCATAAGTGATAACTGGTTATCAACAACAATTTAATTAGGCAATCAACAACAATTGAGTTGCTGCTAACAAATAATCATTAATGGTAAATAGTAGTAATGGAAAGGAGTTCATGCTCTTGATTTTCTTACTAAGAAGGTTGATGTAACTAAATAATTGCAATAGTTATAACTATCAATCAACTTACTTCTCCCAAATAGTTGTGACATTTCTACAAAACATTGTTTCGGTTTCTGTCTATAAAAACTTAGGTCTATTGTCTGATTTCAAATAAGTATTTGATTTTTATAACTTAAAAAATACTTGTTCTAGAAGCCTCTTTGATTTATCCGCTTAATAATTTAAGAGCACCATTAAAATACTTTAATCTGGAGGTGGTCCTTACACAATTCAAATTAACTATTCCGACAATTTCTGAACAGTAAAACCTATTCACATACGGTAATTGACATATATAACATGAATGAGTGCGATAAACAATCAAATAACATTTTTATCATGTATCACAATTAAAAAAAGATACACGACGGTTCCCATTACTTAAATTTAGCACTCTAAATAGTATTTTGATTTAAACATATGTGATTTCTAAGTATGTTACAAAGAACTTTAGTTTTAACTTATGAAAAAAGTTTAAATACAAAGTGTATTTTTGCTACAAAGTGTGAGAAGACACAATGAGTCAAAAAACGACACAATGAGTCAAAAAAAGACACAAAAAATTATATCTCACAATCAAAATCGAATTTCAAAAAAGTAATTCGGTGCTTTTGTTCCCCTAGTCGTCCTCACTAAGAAAAAATAAACGAAAAAATAAAAAAAATAAAAAAATTAACTTTTTTTATTGTGTCATTTATGAATGACACAATGACTTCATTGTGTCATTATGAATGACACAATACAATGACGTCATTGTGTCAATATAAAAGACACAATGACATCATTGTGTCATATAATGAGACAATGAAAAAAATTATTATTTTTTATTTTTATTCTGAAAGAGGACAACGAGATGAACAAAGTCTCCGAAGTGTTTTTTTAAAATTCGATTTATATTGTGAGATATAAATTTTTTATGACTTTTTTAGCCTCATTATGTTTTCTCACACTTTGTAGCAAAAATACATTTTGTAAAATAACCTCACCCTTAACTTATATATACGTACCTTAAAGTTCAAAAACTCACATTTGTGTCGTTGCTCTCTTACGTGGATATAACGTATAATATATCTTCATATCTTGCAAAGTTACTTTATTCTTAGAAAAGCTATTAGGTATTTTACCCTTGTCATAATACGATAAATAAATTATATAACTTCCTATGCTTTTGATGCTTTTATTTAAAAAAACTTTTAGATCACATCACACCCCACGTGAATTCAACTGCTTATGAAAAAAAAGCCTACCATCACTCGTCTCCTAGAATTGTTAAATGTTCATTAGGTGATACCACTATTTTAAAGCCATATTTATCGCATTCAGACGGTAAAATACATTCTCTTTATCTAAACAGTTAAGGGCTTAAATCGTACAACGTGTAAAATGGATTGTAGATGTATACTAGGATATGTTAGATAAAAGGTGATACCCATCTATTTACCCGAATCTTACATCCATTTCAGATTAAATATATAACTATAGTAATTATGTGATTTTAAAAAGATATTAAGAATAGTGCCTTAAAGTTTTCGGAAACTTACAATTATAAAAATTATAAAATTCTTAGAAATGTAGTTATATAGTTTGTATTTCAAGTCATTTTTAAGATAGGTTTTAGATCAGGTTTCGGTTAGTAGACATCTCATCAGATAAATTTTAATCACATAAGATTATAAACATGTATACCTATGAACCCGATGGGTACAAAGTGAGGGGTACTCGACGGGTTTGAGAGCGTCATGGGATACAATTTTATAACCAGATATGAGACCGAGTTATCAACATCTGGCTCGTTGTCGTTTTGTAGTCCAACCCACATTTTTGAAAGAGAGAGTACTTTTTGTATCTCATTTCAAAGTGTCGTTTTATTTGAAAGCTACAAGTAAGATTTCATAAGTTTATAATGTGGTTTTTCGAAAGGAACAAAACAAATAAAAAAGTTGTAGTAGTTAGGGCATTGTCTTCCATTTATGGACATTTGAACTACTTGCATACCAATCCTATACAACTTCTCCGGTTAATCATAGGTATTTTGTTTTCGTTTAAAAAGTTTAAAAGTCATAAAACAATATTAAAAAAATGGTATCATACTTAGTTACATATAAATGGAAAGAATACAATGTTCGAGAGTATACCCAAACGTGTATGTTAATACACTCGACCGACCGTACAAAATCAATGTTACCTAAAAAAAGCGTAAAAACATGCGACATGTGAACATGAGTATGTTTTGTCGACTGACATTTATGAACGTTTATGTAGACGAATTTTCTTTCACACATCTACACAATATTAAATGTGGTAACCTCATAGTGTAACACATGATTAAAAATTTAAAACCAATTCATGAACCTGGACACACATCGACACCGCGTAAATATGTTAAACAAAGCCTAGTGCATACACCGTGTAAAATGAGATAATCGCACTGTGTAAACATGATAATCATATTGTTTATCGTGCAGTTCAGCGTAACAATGTAACATTAAAAAGTATAATAATTTCTTCAAAATATACTAATAAAACATATAAAAGTTATTTACAGATTAAAAAATTAACGAAAGTAGAGTTCAATGAAAAGGAAAAAAAGAAAAGAGTAAATTGCCATTTTGGTCCCTGTGGTTTGGAGTAAATTGCCACTTTAATCCAAGATTTTCATTTCTCGCATCTGGGTCCCTGTGGTTTTAAAATCTCGCCATTTTCATCCAATCGGTTAACGACGTCCAATTTATTCCGTTAAATGAGGGGTAAAAAGGTCATTTCACCCAGATTTTAATTCTCTTCGTTTTTGAATCAATTAAACTCCATTAAACCCTAGTTTAATATCACTCACCTGAAACTTGCACTCTCCTTACAATCAGAGCATTGTTCGAGCACACAAAATCAAGCCTTTTGTTGGAGCAAACAAAATCAAGCCTTTGTCGCTAAAATGTATGAAATGTGGAGTGTTCGAGAACCTGATAAGATCTTTGATCCAACCATTGTTTATGGTGCGTGGTAGTTATAGTTTCTTGATGTACTCAGAGCGTTGTTTATGTTAATGTTTATGCTAATGTTTGTTCTTTACACTTTCAGGTAATAACCCCAACTTATTTACATTGGAATTCCACCATGGAGGGGAGTTAACTAGCTTTCCACAGATGAGTTATGAGAGGGGAAAAATTACCTTTATTGATAAGGTTAGCTCATACATATTTTCAATGATAACAATGAATGATATGTTGACATCACTTGGTTATTCAGAAGAAGAATTAGATTATTTGAGATACCATTTTAGGGTCCCTGGAGAAGACTTGGATTTTGGGTTAAGACCGTTGGGTAATGATGATGATGTTATTAGATTGGTCAAGTATGCTCAAATTAATAAAGTAATGGAAGTCTATGTTGAGAATATTAAAACAGTTCCTATCTTTGGACCCAATGTTGATTTAGGATATAACACACAAGCTCATGACAGTGAACTTATTGATGTTGAGGGAAGATATGAGGGAAGTGATGAGGGAATTGAGGATGATATTGATTCTGTTGACTCAGATTTTATAGTAGATGAAGACAATTTAGTTGAAGACATTGATGTAGATTTAGATGAATTTACTGCTGCTGTGGATTATGATGTTAGTGATGATAGTGGAGACCATGCTAGTGAAGAAGATGAATGTGATATTGAAGTTGATTTAGATGATTTTGATAGTCTTAGTGACTCTAGTGATGACACTAAGCTGCAAAAAGCTGTGAGAAGTATAAGGAGGAAAAATAAAAAATCAAAGGAATCTTTAGATTGTCCATTCTATGTTGGTCAAGCTTTTAGTGATAAAGAAGAGATAAAGTCATTGGTCAAAAAGCTTGCATGGACTTAATGATGGTATCCCAGAGAAATGGGTTGATCAATGTTCATGGTTAGAAACATGGAAAAAGGTTTATGCCCATACCATAGACCCAATCAATGGTATGGAATTATGGACACCTTCCTCATGCCCAACAAAGTTAACAGCCCCAAAACATCACAAGCAAGTTGGTAGACCAAAGAAAAAAGAAAGAAGTCTGCTGAGGAGGTAAGCCAAATAAGTCAGAGAATTGCTAGCAGTGGGAAGATGCCAAGGAAGGGAAACACTGTAACATGTGCTAAGTGCAATAAGCAAGGCCACAATAAGAGAAGTTGTAAGGGGCAACAAGAAAGCACACAACAGGAAGAGTAGCAGTGGGTCTTGGGTCTTAGGTGTTTATGTTTTGGTAGTTGTGTTATATGAACATGATCTTTTGGTAGTTGTGTTATGGTAACCTGTTTTAAGTATGTTTTGGTATGTATTGAACATGTGAACATGATATTTGGGTCTTAGGTATGTTTTGGTATGTATTGATCCCACTTGTGTAATGAATTGAACTATTTGGTATGTATTGTTGTGGTAACATGATCTTTCCTTTATTGAACTGTTTTGGTATGTGTTTAATTAGGTGTTTATGACCTGGGTATTGGGTATGCATTTATTGAACCCAATTGACTTGCAGCCTAATGAACATTTTGACTTGCATCATTCAACTTTTATTGAACTGTTTTTGGTATGCAATTGAGGTCAAAGTGAACTGTTTTGGTATGCAATTGAACCCAAATTGACTTGCAGCCTAATGAACATTATGACTTGTAGCATTCAACTTTTATTGAACTGTTTTTGGTATGCAATTGAGGTCAAAGTGAACTGTTTTGGTATGCAATTGAACCCAATTGACCTGGGTATGCATTAGGTGTTCATGCATTGAACTGTTTTGGTATGCAATTGAACCCAAATTGACTTGCAGCCTAATGAACATTATGACTTGCAGCATTCAACTTTTATTGAACTGTTTTTGGTATGCAATTGAGGTCAAAGTGAACTGTTTTGGTATGCAATTGAACCCAATTGACCTGGGTATGCATATTGACCTGGGTATGCATATTGACCTGGGTATGCAATTGAACCCAATTGAACCCATTGAACTGTTTTGGTATGCGTTGAACCCATATTTGCAACACATCATACATGCACCAATTAACAGCATACAAACATCGATAACATTATACATGCACCCATTAACATAATATTTGTAGCCAAAACATAACATCTTCATTAATATGATAACTGCTACATCATGTTTAGTGAAAAAGGAAATACAAAATGAACATCACCCAGCTAATTCCTAAAACAAACTTCAATCTTTTATTTTCCACTGCCATTGTCTTAGCTATATCTTCATGTCTTCTACTCTCCACTGCCATCGTTTTAGCAAGTTCTTCATGCTTGTTTATCGATTTCAGTAAACCCGGTATCACTTGAACAGCTCTTTGGCACAATGGGGTATCTGCCCAACCTACAAACCCGTAACTACCTCCCTGTAAACAATTATCAATTAATTAGGCAACTTGACAAAACCTACGACCGGGGGTTGTAAGCAACCGATAACCTTTCTTCTCAAAACTAACCTTTCTGTTGCAGCAATAAAACCTACGACCGGGGTTTACAGATGTCCATGATGTGCGAATTATGGTTTGCGATCCACATTTTGAGCAAAGCACCATTTTGAGGTGATGTAGAAAGCTGAAGGATGAGTGAATTCAGAGTTCCTTTTCTTCCAAATTAGGGTTCATACGATGTTAAAAGGGGAAACATTAATCAGATTAAAAATCATATAAGTAAAATGACCTTTTTACCCCTCATTTAACGGAATAATTTGGACGTCGTTAACCGATTGTATGAAAATGGCGAGATTTTAAAACCACAGGGACCCAGATGCGAGAAATGAAAATCTTGGATTAAAGTGGCAATTTACTCCAAACCACAGGGACCAAAATGGCAATTTACTCAAAAGAAAAAAACTAACACTAGCGGATTTCCTATTTTACCTATTTTAGCCTTTAGTAATTTTTAATTAGTTATGAAACTTTAAGCACGTCAATTTTTTAACCACAAATTTATTTGATCAAAGGCTTAAAACTCTCGTAACAAACTTCCGTTTTAAGGGGAAAAAAACAATTTTTCTGTGTGTACGTACGTGTGTGTGTATATATACTAGTGTGATATCCCGTGTAATACACGGGTTGATTAAATATATATAAAATAATTTGTAGTAAAAATTTTAAAAATTATAAATGATGTTTGTAAATAAGATATGATTGAGTTAGAAATAAGTAAGTAGTTCAAGTAAAAACAATAATAATATTATTTTAAAATTTTATTTTATAAGATTGTGTTTTTTTAGTTGTTTTCTTAAACATTTTGGACTTTTTTTTAGTTTTATTTTAAAAAAATAATTATGTTATGAAACTTAGAAAAAATAGTATTAAAATACTTCTATTTTAAAAAAATTGTGTCATATATTTTTAAAGTGTATTTTTCATTATAATATCAAGTTTTTTAATTTTTACAATATCTATTTTTTTATTTGAAAATGTTTTAAATAATATATTACTATATATACTATTATCATTTATTAGGAGAGAAAGAGACGGAAAAATGAAAATGAGAATGCTTAATATGTTGGCATGTGACATATAAAAAGCTTCTTTTATTATATGTATATATATATATATATATATATATATATATATATATATATATATATATATATATATATGGCTTGGGTTCAAATACAAAGTGAACATTATGTAAAAAGTGTGAGAAGCAATCGGTGAGTGACATGTGGCATATTTTTAAAAATAACAGTATTTTAGGAAATCTAATTTATTAAGATGAAGGTGTGGGCTTACATCAATTCTGTTAAAGATTGCTTACATCTAATTTATTTGAACACAAGCCTTCAACAAAATTATCAATTTATCGATTCAAACGGTTAACGTTTCATCTTACATCAATTTCAATCGTTGAAGATTCAAACGATCGAATTCATCTGTTGAAGATTGCTTTATGTTGTTTCTGTTGAAGATCGTTGAGTTATGTTGATCTATTTGATTTCATCAGTTTGGTACGTATGAAGACGATTATATACTGTAATTGAAATAGTATGTTAATAATTTTGTCGTTTGGATCATCATTGTGTCTATACTGTCTGATTTCTGTAAATTTTGTTATTAATTGGCATCATCATTGTGTCATAGGTATCATCATTGTGTCATAGGTATCATCATTGTGTCATCGGTATCATCATTGTGTCTTTTTGTTCGTCATTGTGTCTTTTGTATTGTCATTGTGTCTGAATAAAACAGTTATTGTGTCTATACTGTTAGATTACTCTGGACATTATCAATATGTTGTTGAACATATTTTATAAATATCAGGTGAGTCTCTATATGTTGTGTCTTTTATATTGTTATGTTTGTTATATGATTTTTATTATTGATTGACATCATCATTGTGTTTTAGATATCATCATTGTGTCTTTTTGTTCGTCATTGTGTCTTTTGTATTGTCATTGTGTCTGAATAAAACAATTATTGTTAATCAATTGGTTACGAACCAAGACGAGTTGTGTTTTTATCTTGATTATTTAAATAGTTACAAGTCTAAGGCTGATAAAGTTTAAATGGTCGCCCCACCTCCAAGCAGGAGAGATAGGTTTGCAGAGTTACCTGGAGGGAGCGAACGAAATGAAGCAAAATTCAGTGTACCTGTGAAGCAAAAGACAAAAGGTAGGCCGAAAAGAATAAAGTCAGCTCGTGAGTTAGCCATCGAACAAGCAGGAAAAAAGTTGATAAATTGTGGGTTTTGCAAACAACCTGGTCACATTATACGCAATTACAGTTTATATCTTCAAAACATTAAGGATAAACAAGTTTCAAACAGCTCAACAGTTGATTCTATGCCTATTCAAGAATAGGATTCATTGTGTCATAAGATTTATTGTGTCATATACTCATTGTGTCATTATATTTATTGTGTCATTATATTCATTGTGTCATTATATTCATTGTATCATAAGACTCATTGTGTCACGTTTGAAGAGTTTTGTTTACGTGTGATTTTGACGATAAAAACAAGTTACCAAAATACTATTGTGTAATGTAAAGCAACATATAGCAACAAATATTAACATGCCAACGCATAGCAAAATATAATAACATGCCAACATACCAATTTACTATTGTTTTAAATTACCATTGTGTCAAACTACCATTGTGTCAAACTACGATTGTGTTAAATTATCATTGTTTCAAACAACCATTGTGTCAAATAACTATTGTGTCAAACAACCATTGTGTCAAACAACCATTGTTTCAAATTATTTTTTTGCCCATCCGCCTGTTAGCAGTTTTCCACTTATTTACATTTTTGCCACCGCGTTTTTTTGAACCATTGATCTATTTTAATGAGTTGATCCAATGGCCAGAATTACTTCTCACTCTTTTTAGGAAATATAGCATTTGTAGCATATCCTCTCCCTTAGTGTGTGTGTGTGTGTGTGTGTGTGTGTGTGTGTGTATATATATATATATATATATATATATGAACAACCACTCGAGGCCCCGACCCCGAGAACCCACCTGACCTGGTTACCCGAGCAGGGGTACCCCTTCTATGGTGGGGCGTCTCCAAGAGGTCTAACTGAAGCCGGATTCCCGATCACCAGTCCTAGGAGGAAACCGTCGCCCGAAGGCCCACCGCGAAAAAAACCCATTGAGATCCAGATTCAAACATGTGATATTTGGTCACAAGCTGAACCCTTCACTTCCCCAAATGTCTTTGAGCTAGAAGCTCTTTGGCACGTGTATATATATTCCATCTATCTTGGTTTATGAGTCATTAGTAATGAAATGAACTGTGATCATTAGCTACAAGTTGAACCCTTCACTTCCCCAAATGTTATTGAACTAGAAGCTTTTTGGCACGTGTATATATATATTCTATCCATCTTGGTTTATGAGTTATTAGTAATGAAATAAAACTAAAATTTAGTAATCTAACGAGCATACAAATCAAATATAATTTTTCTAATCTATAATATATTCACAACTAATTACTTTTTACACTTATATAAAATTTACACTTCTAACAAAATATAAAAAATAAAGCAACAAAAATTGATAACCCAAAAACCACAGACAAAGTGTCTAATGTCTCTTCTACCCTCAACTTCCTCTCTCTTCTTTCTCTCTTCATTTCTTCAAATTTGTTACATCTATTTCTAGCTTCTTTCTCTCTATTCAACCCATTTCCCCTTTTACCCCTCATTGTCCTCTGGAAAATTACCAAACTATCCCTACCATTCAAATGTTTTCCATCCATGTCCTCCACCTCCATACTCAACTCCCTCACCTGCATCTCGCCCCCCTCGGACCGGCCGCAGTTGACGGTTATCCCGCACTGCACCAACGCCATTGATTCTGACGAGTGCCTGTGGTTGCCTCCGGCCAGTATGGAGGCAAACCGCACTTGCACGTCGCCAGTCAACCAATGGCGTTGGACAGACACCGGTCTGTGGGAGGAGAGATTGATGGCAAGTTTGGATACTGGGTCAATCAGTATCCAGCTTAACGTCATGTCGTCGGTTAGGGATGCACACGTGGCGTCCCTGTCCGGGTGTGGTACCTCTGTCGGGACGATATCTTTTGGGTCTAGCAAGTCGATTCTAAAGGGCGAGCATTGGAACCAACTGGAGATTGTTTCGGTTTCTTGAGTTTTGGTGAATATCAGTCTGTTCTGATGGTAAACATCTACCGCTGAGATTAATCCACTCGACGCCACTGCAACGGGTAGGAAATTTTAGGGTGTGAATTTCTGACATGACATAAATCTTAAAAAAAAAAAGAAAACAAATATTTAGTTCGTAATATCTAACCCATTCAAAGACCGATTGTATTCGAGTTAACATGTTACCAACCTGTTTAATGAAGCAAGTCGACTCACTAACCCGTTTATTACTCATCTAACCCACATTTTATAACCCGCCAACCCGATTAACACATCTAAAACTTATTTTTACCCGCCAATCCGTTCGACCCATGTGGATAAACAGGTCAAACGGGTCGTGTTTAAGCTATCAGAATTTAAAAGTGTGTACGAGTTAGAAGTCATGTTTTTTGACAAAAAAACAATAATACGAGCCCGTATTTAGATTAAATAATTTATCTTGATACAATTGATGCCATACAATAATTATACATTGATTAATAATTCTGTAATTTTATCATTTTTATATTTTTATGTGTGAATATATGCCATGCAGATACTTACAATCAACCAATTTATTGCACTGCGGTGATGACGGTGCCGGAGTTACAGTGGGGTCCGGCGACGGCAAAGGAAACGCCTGAGAGAAAAACGACCGGTGGCCGTTGCCGGAGAAGCTCGATATGACTCCACTCGCAGCCTCGGCGGCGGTCGAGGGCCACGTGGATCGGCAAATGTCGGACCACAACCGGTGGTTGTTTTCCGACATCGCACAGAGGACCGCGTTGGCGCAGCTGGCAGAGGCCAACGTCGGTCCGTCGAGTCGAGTCAGGATGTGTGACTCCAACACATCCGTCGGCAGAGAAGAAATCGAGGCGGCGTGCGGCGGTGTCACGGTGGCGATCGGCATGTTGTTAAGGTTTTTCGGTTAAGTTTTTGGGTTACGTGTGGATTTTGAGTGATGGTATTAATGGTTATAATGTTTTGTAGTTTGGAGTATAAATAGGTGGTTGAGATGTGAAATGACGAAAATGCCCTTTAGGGAGTTTTTTAGTGAAAGTTGACTGATGACCAAAGGAATTGACAACAATATTAAAGAAATCGATTGGGACATTATACAAGTCACTAGACTTGATAACGTTTGATCATATTTCGTGATTAGTCAAAGTCAATGTGATTTTTATTTGGGTGATTATGAAATCTATGTTATTTGTTACTTTTATTTTTGACAAGAGAGACAAAACATCTCTATACCATTCACAAAAATTGAATTAGGGACCATCAACAATTTATATTGTAACAAATCACCTAAACCATATGAAAATATTGGTCGTTTTGCTTTTAATGGGTTGCTTATCTAAGAACTTACGGTTTTGTTTTCAGCCGACGAATTGTTCGTCCAGACAACTATGAATATCTAAACAACATCATTCTACATAATAGTTATATAGCGGTATGTTTTAGCATAATAGTTTTAGTATAACAGTTTGGTGTCAAATTTAGATTTCATCTGTTAATCATGTAGCTTCAACTTAATTATTTTTATGTATTTTCGTAGATCGTAATTAACCTAAACGTATGTTTACTAATAGGAACAATAGCCTTTAGATTGTGATATTGCATTCTGTTTTCTTACCTAGTTTTATTCAATTGAAATGGTGCAAAAATTGCTAAACCGATCACTTATGTTTCAACACATTTAACCGTTTTGTGCAAGCGGTTTTTTGTGACCACAATAAGGTTATTTAAATGCAATTAAAGCAATTTATTATAAGACTAGATTAGTTAACCGTGTGTTACACTAGTTGAAAAATAGAAAAAATTACACTGGCAAACTTAATTTATAGTATAATAAATATGAGATGTGAAACAAATAAATTAAAATGTGAAAGTTATCTTCGTAGTTTTGGCATATAAAAATTAAAATGTAAACAGTTTTGAAGAAAAGAAAGACACATATTACATCAATAAATAAGTCAAAGACTAACTAAAAGTAAAATAAATGAAAAATAAATACTAAAATAAATACGATGTTAAGACAAAGACTAACTAAAAGTAAAATAAATGTTCATAAAGATTCAAATACTTCTAAAATGTTCATAAAGATTCAAATACTTCTTTGTATAGAACATTAAAAGTTGTATTTGTAATTTATCCGTTGTTATCTAAAATTAGTAATTTCAATTAATACTATCTATTTATATATGTCTGAGGTTATGTTGGAAATAATATGTAGGTTATAATTGAAAATCAAAATCTTTAAAAGGTATGAAATATATAGACATGTCTTTAAGGTTATTACTATAATATAATTGAAAATTAAAAATCAAGACTTTTCAAAGTGAATATGATGAAAACATGTGGTAAAAGTTATCTGACGTCCAGATGTACAACCTAGTTAGACGTCATGTGGACAATAACTAGTTTTTTATTATATGTTATAGATTAAATTGTATGTCTATTTTCTTATTTTGTGGCTATATAATATATGCTTATTTTACTGGTAAATGTATATTACTTTTAAACTATATCATAAATGACTTTCTATTAGGTTTGAACCTGGTATTAATCAACAAAGATTTTACCTCTTACCGCTAGACTACAACTTGAGTACATGTAAACTTGTAATATATGAAAAATAAGACTAAAGTGCAATAAGAAAATAAAGATAACTCTATTGATATTTTATTACATTTCATAAAATCTCTCTTGTTTGGTTTCATACTTGAAACATACTAACATACACAATTTTATTTCCACAAAATATTCAATACATAAAAGCTAATTGATATTACTTGTGAGGCCTATCTAAGGATAATTACTGTTTCAGATGTTGTATCATAGAAAACGAACATAAATAATCAAAAAAAATGTTTTTGAGGGAAACATGTCCGATAAAAGTGAATCATATTTTGGTTTGATTCTATTACTATCGTCTTATATGTATTTCATATACTTTTGAATAAATGGTATTATTTTGTTTCCCACAAATGAAAAGAAAATATATATCGATTTTCTCAACAATTTTAAAACAAATTTGAAAGTTGACAATGTTTGTCACGAAATTAGAATTTCAACTCTTATCAACCCGAACCAGTGTTGTACAAACCCATAACCGAAACAAGAACAAAAAACAAAGAAGTCGATTCAATTGGATATCAACAAGCACATATAATTATATAAACATACCAAATTAGACATAAACCACAATATGTTTGCTAATGAATTAATTACCCTATATATTAATAAGGCAACCTGAGAAATAGAAACGTTTAGTGGGTTTGTGGTTTGGCCACAGATATTTGATAACTTTTACATTTGCTCCCCTCAACAGATATTTAGGCATGAAAGTAGAAGAAAACCCTTTCTATTTGCATCGGTACTTTTGTAGAGAGAGAAAAGTCTTTCTACTTTTGCCCCCTTCTTACCCATCCACCGCGGTGGGGTGGCGACGGTGGTGTGGAGGTTGGTGTTGCCGGGGGTGGTGGTGTGGCGAGATTTCTCACTTCTTCTTCTTCCGGTAGGTTATCGGTTGTACATTACCGTCGGCTCTTGGGATTCCCCCCAAACCCAAACGTCGTTTCCCTGTTTCCTAGGGTTTTCGTTTTGAGATCCGATGATGGTGACCACCCACCTGGCGAGGCAACTCCGGTTGCAGCCGTGGAGGCATCTGAGGCGTCTTTTTTTGGTACGACGACGATTATTGTAGATCTAGGCCGATTGGAGATGGAGACGAGGTGTCGACGATTCCTCAGTCCTTGAATGTCTGTGTTTGCGACGGAGGCAGACACAAACGTCGATCTGTCTCTGACATTTGTGTCGGCTGCTGACCGCCGGTCGTCTGGTCGTTGTCTCTACTGCCGTCGCTGCCTGCCTCCATCGCCGTCGATGCATGGTCTCGCCGGTGTTAATTGTGATTGATTTTAGGGGTTGTCGTCTGGTCAAGGCATTCGCCTTTTGGCTGCCCCTTTCCGGTGAAACTGTTGTTAGTTATTTACGTCAGGTGTAGAGAGGTGCGGTTACGGTTGTCACACTCCAACCTTGATGGCGGAATCGTAGAAGTGCGAGAGTTACGATTGTTCACAGCCACATAACGCTATTGCCTGAAACATGTTAAAAATAAAAGGTCAACATATTGTTGGTGAGCATTCTATAGTTTTGAATACATAAGTATATAAAAGATGGCAATTCATGTTGTAATTAGAGAACAAGGTAACTAGGGATGTAAGACAGAATGCACAATCAAACCTTGACAAAGTTTTACAAGTTCTCAAACGTTTACAAGTATACACGATTAACTAAGTGTACTTAGATCAACCAAGCAGGCTTGTCAGGCCCATAGATCTATGACGTCGCCAGGCTAGCAATAGTTAATGATTGTACATGTATTCGACATTACATGGTAGCTACAAGATTCAACTAATCACAACACACAAGTAAATTGCCATAAGTTTACAAGATTCAACGTGTTTACAAGTGCAATGGTTAATAAGTAACATGTTTCACCCCAAAGTGTGAAAATATGAAAAAGGGGTATAGAAATACTCACTTGGCGATTAAGTATATATTGGATGATTAATAAGAAATAATAACGCGCGTCGTTTCAACGAATTTCTTTACAAGGTACCTAAAACGTATTTATTACAAGATTAAGTTCGATAATAAGTTTAACATTTAGACGTGAACTAAGGTTTTAGGATTTTGGGGTTTTGTATATTATATTTGTTCGAAAGAAATATGTCTTTTAAGTGTTTTAATCTAGAAATGAAATTAAGTTTAATATATTAAGTTTTAACGTTTTAACGCGAACTAGGGTTTCGGTAGGAGTTTGGGGTTATCTTTATAAATAAAGTTAATAAATGATTATTTATACTTTGTTTGATAACGGATGTATCATTGATATAATTTTTAAGGAAATTTAATCCTTTATAATAATTTGTGAAATTTAACTATGAAATACATATAATTTCTACGAGAAATTCATAATTACGTTTACATCGTGACCAATAATAATTTAATCTTTTAAACTATTATTTAAAGTCTATTTTTATAAAAATAAACTAAGTATAATATTTGTAACTTAATATTTTATAAAAATATTAAAGTATTTAAGGTTATAATTTATAAATATACATTTACTATAACCTTCCCTTTAAAATTCTAAATAAAATATAAGGATATTTGTGTAAATAAATTTACAGAAAATATCTTCATGGTTTTAAATACACGAAGTTTATGAAAATAATCTTTTATAATTTTTAGAATTTTTTTATATATTTTAAAAGTAACAAAAACGTTTTTAAAAAAAATATTGGAGGTCACCGTGTTCGAACCCGTGACCTCTAAGTTGGATAGTGAGTATGGAACTGGTAAACCAAGGCCTCAGCCGCGTTACAGAATGGTTTTTAATTGTTTTAAACCCAAACAATTAGTTATCCCCAATTACTCAAGAACCCTAGAATCGAATTGAGTCAAATTGAACCCCAATCCGTTGTTGTTCCTGTCGATTATCATGGGGCTTTCGATCCCCATATAAAATCGAGCATAATGATATATGTAACTTACATGATTGAGTTCGATTTGATGATCTCAAGTACAAGAACAGTCGCGACTACATGGGTGATTCGTTTGATACCTAAATGATGATGAAACTCAAATTGAACTTGTGTGTAGTTTTATAGGGTTGTGTTTTTCAAAAGCCCCCAATCAAACGTGGTTTTAAGTGTGCAGAAGGTGGTGAACGACCTCGGTGCAGGTCAACGATGAAGATGATGATCGATGGAGATGTTTGTGCGATTTTTAGGTGGAATTGAGATTTGTAATTGATTTTTAAACAGATAATGTTCGATTCGGTTGATTTAATTTGATTTAAAGTTAGTGTTTGAGTGGGTTGTGAGTTGGATTCGGATCCGAGATAAAAGTGGGATTTAAAGCCGTTGTTAACTGATTCAAACGCGTTTATGTAACACCCCGAAAAGTCAAAACGAGTCAAAATGGGTTAGAGGCTTATTAATGGGTATTTAATAGAAAAAAAGGAAAAAGGGTTATGGGCTAATTTAGGTTTATGGACAAAAGCTTGAGTAATAGAGGCCCATGATCAGCCCTTAATCTACCCAAATGCACCCACCATCTTCTCATTTCAACCCTAACAACAAGAATTCGTAGAGAGAGAAAGTAGAGAGAGAAAGTGCAAGAAACACAAGATTTGAAGCTTCTAAGATCAAGGGATTGAAGATCTGGGTGTTTGTGCATCAAATCTCAAAGAAAGGAGCAACAAGCAAGGTAAGAATCGACCTCTAACCCTTTTGTAGATCAAACCCAGATTCTAGGGTTTTGGGTTTTGAAAAGTTGCAAAGAATCACATAAAGGTCACATTTTTACATATGAGAACATGTATAAAGCTTAGATTTAGCCTCATGGATGATAAACTAAGAGGTTGGACGTAAAAAGTTGTGATTTTGGGTTAAAAACGGACTGGTTCGTGATTTTATACGATCTGCGAAACTGTATATGCATCCAGCGAATTTGCATAATCATCCAGCAAAACTAAGAGCATTTCCAGCGAAACTGTAATTTCGCTGGGGCGAAACTACAGTTTCGTTTGGGCGAAACTGTTGATCCTTAGACATTGCGAAACTAGAAAATTCCAACGAAAGTTGGGCGCTCAAGGCAGCGAATCTGTCCAGCGACACTGGCAGAAGTGCTGCCCAGCGAAACTGGTAGCGAAACTGCCAGCGAAACTGTGGGCGAAATTATGAAAAATTGACGTTTTTGTGTATTAACTTTCGTGCAGCCAGAGCATTCGGACCATAGCTTAAGTAACTTAGGATTTAAGTTAATTGCTAAGTTCAGGTGAGTTCTAGATCCCCTTATTTAAACGTTTTTTCATGTTTTTGGGGCTACTATGCATAGTAAACCTAAGGTTTTCAAGATAAGGATTTCAAGGTGTTTTAACAAGAAAAATACATTTTTCTAAAGTAAAATGTGACATTTAAATAGCTCAAAATAATTTTCAGGCGCGCTGACCTGGCTGCCCGGCCCCAGCCAGGGGCGTTGCCTTTTCGACCCCACTAGGGGTTGCTGCCCCTAGGACCCCGCTATCAGGGGCTGCCGCCCCTGAACCCCCGCTGTCCCGCGGAGGGTCAGTTACGTGTTATGATGACTAGTACTTGGTATGTTGTGTACTTAATAAGTTACATATTATATATTAAGTGAAAGATAATATTAATGAGAAGTGGAACTTAACGAATGTTACCCCGGGCCCGTTCGATGATGAAAAGTCTTGCAAGCACTATGATAGACTTCACTTATGTGAGTCTGATGTATGATGATGGATCCGTATTCATGAGCGGGATATGTGCCTAGCAGTGTGGGTCAACTGTCGGGGGGAAGCTACCATGAAGATGTGTACCGACGGGGATCGATCAACCGTCGGGGGTAGCGACCATGGATAACGTGTACCGACGGGGATTGACATTCGTTGTCAATCAACATGGAGATTTTGCTTTGTGCAAATCTCGCCTATGATGAAGTGAAACGTAATGAAAGAATGAAAGATAACGAACGTGCCTAATGTGATGCAAGTAATGTTTGTAGTATGATGTATGCGTGTTCATTATATGAAAGGATAAAAGATTATATTTTCTTATTTATATAAAACTAAAACTCACCCAGCATAGCTGACTTTTTATGCATAATAGTGGACAGGTAAGCGCTGATGCTGATGATGGCACCATGAAGCTACTTGGGGAGATATGGATGGCAGTCTTGTTAATGAAATCTTTATTGTAATTGATGAACAAGAAATATGTTTTGATTACGTTTAAGGGACGAATGTATGAGTACAATGTGGTTTTAAGTTTTAAATGAATGCTTAATTACTTTCCGCTGCAATGATTTGTTATTAAACTGGTTTTATGCTATGGTTAACCAACTGTGAGGATTCCCGGGGCCTTACAGTTTATAGATTGGATTCCAGTTCGAATTGGATCCAAGGATTGACTCGGTCAAGATGTGGGGTTCGAAATCGAGTGTTTTGGGTGTTTTAACCCTCGCCGGAGATCGGCCGGAGAGTCGCCGGACTCTCGCCGGAAAATCGAGGGGAAGGAGAGAGAAGCAGTTGGGTTTTTAATTATTTACACAACCGGTCCCTGCAGTTTCATCTTTGACATTTTATGTTAGAAACTTTTATTTTTAAGTTTCAAAAATGACAAGAGTTACCCCTGGACTTTATTATTATTATTATTTATTATTATTATTATTATTATTATTATTATTATTATTATTATTATTATTATTATTATTATCATTATCGTTTTTATTAATATTATTACTATTATTATCATTATCGTTTTTATTAATATTATTATTATTATCATTATCGTTTTTATTAATAATAATATATTATTATTATTATTATCATTATTATTATTATTATTATTATTATTATTATTATTATTATTATTATTATTGTTATTATTATTTTTATTATTATAAAAGATTAAACGTCGGGAATTACGAGATGTTACAGTCTCCCCTACTTTAGGAAATTTCGTCCCGAAATTTGTTCACGAGGAGGCTGAGACGAAAAGATGAGGACGCTTGGATTTCATTTGGTCCTCACGTTCTCAGGTGAATCAGAAGGTGAACATGAAGCCTCAGATAGATCATAGTGATTCTCATTTTCTGAGGTACACTTTGAAGAACTTTCAGGTTTTGATAAGGTATCAAAAGAAGAAAATTCATCATCGATTAAGCTGACCGCTTTACTCTATGTGCAATGGCAGAGCCATTAGAGGTAAAAAGAGAGTCTAAAGTGTGTGGCTTCTAGTTAACATTATAAGCTCTCTCGTTGATTAAGAATGAACGTTGATACAAATGTTACCGTCTCCCCTACTTTAAAGAATTTCGTTTCGAAATTAAAAATGAACTTAAATGAGCAAAAGAGTTAAAATGAAAGATAAGTGTTCAAACTAACAGTGATTGACGTTTAATTACAGATGAAACGCTTCACTTGATGGAATCTTACAAGATTCTTGGCATAATGCATGCCAATTTGAACCCTATCAGTGAAATGTGAGACGTTTTGAGATGAAAATGTTGGAAAGCGATGCCGAGTTACCATCGTATATTAGACTTATAAATCACAACTTCCAGAATATAATTTCGTGGTAAGATGATGTCTAGAGATTAATAAAAGACCAACAATGGTAAGAAAGGTTAACCATCGGAATTTAAGAATCCCAAATGTCACCATATGAAACGACCTTAAAGCATATCTTGTGAATATGTATTTCTCCTTTGACCAACCGTCGGTCTAAGAATCATACACTATGCGAAGATCTTGAAATAAGTTCATAACGATGGTTAAGAATATTATTAAAAACAGAGAACGAATCAATCGTTCAAAATAACGATCGATGTTTAACGCCATACCATGGTATACGAATATTTGAAACAGATACAGGTCAATTTCTCGACGTTGTGAGATAATGGGTCGAATTGAATTTTTAGCCAATCGGTCTATAATGCACCAATTGTCATCATGACATTTAAAATAAGAGGCACCTAGTGGATGAAAAGTTAAACAGAAGATTTACGGGAACACGGAGATTAGGTTTTGTAATATGTAAAGGTAAGACACTTGGACACATGCCAAGTTATATCTTTTCTTTTATGCCAAACCCATGACTACAGATTACGAAATTTTTATGAATCATTATATCCACATGGCAGTGAGGATAAGAACGAGTCTTGTTGTTCGAAACCAAGTTAGAATTTCAATGATTTTCAAGATTAAAGATTCAAAAACGATTCAAGAAATGACGCAAACAATAAGAAAGGTATTTGTAACCATGTTTTGCAAGGTAACAAATTTCCAAATGCAGATCGCATACGTAATTCATCAAACAATAAGAGAGGTATTCGATAATAACTTTATTTGAAAAAGGATTGTTTAGAAGCATTATACTTATGGGTTTGATGATATCTCAAGATGAAAGTTGATAAGTGAGGAATAAATGGTTCCATATAGCTACATCAAATCAATAAAAATAAGGGGAATAAATCGATTTAAGAATTTAAGTGCTCCAAGGTTGGAGTCAAAATCAACCTAAAACGATCGGATCTTCTTTCAAGTTTAGAGATGATGCTTTGGCTTGATAGGTCAAAACACTAACATTGTTTCACCCGTCAAGTTACTACATGCTTCTCGTCACTTGGTTACAACCATGGTAAGTTGAAGATCAAGAAATGAGAGTAGTCATCAAGGTGTGGTTTTCACTCCTAACTTGATGGTGTATTCCCAAGATATGACCACTAACTTACCAATCAAAAAGTTCGATCCCAACTCATTGCTGAGGTCCACATAAATAAGACGAGGTAACTCACCATTAAGGTAAGGGAAATCACTCATATCTTAACGATGAAGTTTTACAAAAACAAAATATAACAGGATGAACTTCTTCATCAAAATCCAGAATTCACTCCTACTTTGACGAGGACGTTTCATTTGAGAAAATATAATTCATAAAAATGATATTATCATCAAGATATGAAATTTACGTCTATCTTGATGATTGAGCTTCATAATAACAAGAAAACAATCAAAGATTAACATTTGTCACCAAAGTACGGGTTTCAATCCTATTTTGGTGAGATCATGTCATTTGTGAAGTGCAAGTTCCAATGAGAATAATTGAAGTCAATCCTCAGGATGAGGAATTTGCCTAATCCAGAGGATGAAATTTCATAAAACACACAATTGGAAACCATTTATCGAAACAAATAGAGAATCATCAAAGTAAGGGAATCACCCCTGTTTTGATGAGTTAGAATTGTTTAGGAGGTACGAGTGTTCTTAGTCTAGATTGACTTACAAACCTTGTATCTCCCATGGTGCAGACGGTTCAAGGTTCGACTTAACAACGAAAGGAAAAGAATATCACTTAGAAATTTAGAAAATTTCAAGTTACATCAATGTAACTAAAAGGAAAATCATGCTTACAAAATTTAAGATCAAAGTTCGAGGTAACAGGATTTATTATGATGGTGTTCAAATCTTAGATAATTTAAATCGGGAAGACGAAATCAAGGATAAAATGTTTCGACATCACAATGAGATGTGAACATTCGATTCACAATCGAAGGGGATACATGGACTTCTTAAGATATGAGGTCAACCATAACTTATTTGAAGACACGCGCACTTTTAAGTGATCAATTATCACAAGGGTTTCGAGTCAAGTAACGGATTCAATGATCGAATCAGATCACCATTTACACTCTGCCTAGACAAAGTATCCCGAGATGTAGGAATTTCACCTACAGTTTTGCATGTTCTTAGTTATGGGTCACCTCCTTAAAAGGATTTAAGAACCATAAGTAACGGTTTAAAGTTTTAAAGACCATACGGTTTAGATTCCCACTATCTTTAGGTATATTAAGATCCATGTTCATGTTGGTCAAGGTATAGAAATAGTTACATGAAACGCGGGGTTTAATACCGTTACACGTTACACGTTGAGCGTTTAAATGTAAGAGTTGAAATGTAGGATGAGTTCAATATTAACAGGAACATTATTTAGGTTAAGAATGAGAAGATATTAAAACTTTGGTGATAAACCTATTCAAGGATTTAACGATTTTTAGAATGCAAAAAGGATGGTTCCATTTGGTAACGCATTACCATTTGGAATCGTTGACACGTCAAGGTAATTTGACCCATTTGCCTTAGAGACGTGCGTTGACCATAGTTTATCACTCATCCCAGAAATCCTTAGGTAAACATAACTGGTCTCGCAATGAGATTTATACGATATGCTTGCCTTAGCCCGAAGGCCTTTTACCAGGAAATCCAGAATACAGGTGTCTATGTGTCAAGTCTCTTTGGTTTGTAGAATCAAACCTTGATTCAGATGAGTTAGGAGAGTTGGTATGACTGCAGCAACCTCCCGGGCTACAAGAGTAGAAATCTTACAGCTAGCGTTTCTAGACCGTGAACGGTTTTGACGAGAAGACATTCTGGAATATCATTAAGATATTTTATGAGAATTGGATAATAGGAGTTATACCACATGAAAACAACAATCGGGAATTTGGCATAATAACAATGAGATGTTCCGAGTGTAATCGCTTGATTCGTAAATCAAAACGAGTACGTTGACTAATCAAAGTATTGTGTCAACCACAACTTTGTTGAAAACATACGTACCTATAAGCAGATACTCATCCCAAGGGTTCCCAGGTAAGGTAGACAGATCCATCAGCTGATTTGGATTTATACTAATACCTTACCTAGACAGAACACCTCGAGATACAGGCATCTTACTCTTCCAGTATTGCATGTATTCAGTGGTGGGGCACAGACTTTGACGAGATTTTCATAAATTAGACATAGAGTCTAAGGAATTGATCCCATGACGATAAGTGTAGTCTCCATATGTCGTTGAGAATAAGTTTAGGAAGTTCATTTATCGGGGAGAGTCAAAGAGTCGAAGTTAAGTTTAACGAGTCTAAGTTTTAAGTATACATAAGGCAATCCTATGCTAAGGCATCAAATTGCACAAAAGGCATAGCATTATGTAGCAATATGTAAGCACAAAAGTATAAGGATCTTTATATGAGGTTCATGCAACTATAGTCTAGGTCACCATTTCTAATAACCTAAATCCCTATAGTTATGGACTCTGATACCAATCTGTCACACCCCAACCTTGATGGCGGAATCATCGAAGTGTGAGAGTTACGATTGTTCACAGCCACATAATCCTATTACCTGAAACATGTTAAAAATAAAAGGTCAACATATTGTTGGTGAACATTCTATAGTTTTGAATACATAAGTATATATAAAAGATGGCAATTTATGTTGTAAATTAGAGAACAAGGTAACTAGGGATGTAAGACAGAATGCACAATCAAACCTTGATAAAGTTTTACAAGTTCTCAAACGTTTACAAGTATATACGATTAGCTAAGTGTACTTGGATCAACCAAGCAGGCTTGTCAGGCCCATAGATCTATGACGTCGCCAGGCTAGCAATAGTTAATGATTGTACATGTATTCGACATTACATGGTAGCTACAAGATTCAACTAATCACAACACACAAGTAAAATGCCATAAGTTTACAAGATTCAACGTGTTTACAAGTGCAATGGTTAATAAGTAACATTTTCACCCCAAAGTGTGAAAATATGAAAAAGGGGTATAGAAATACTCACTTGGCGATTAAGTATATATTGGATGACTAATAAGAAACAATAACGCGCGTCGTTTCAATGAATTCCTTTACAAGGTACCTAAAACGTATTTATTACAAGATTAAGTTCGATAATAAGTTTAACATTTAGACGTGAACTAAGGTTTTAGGATTTTGGGGTTTTGTATATTATATATGTTCGAAAGAAATATGTCTTTAAGTGTTTTAATCTAGAAATGAAATTAAGTTTAATATATTAAGTTTTAACGTTTTAACGCGAACTAGGGTTTCGGTAGGAGTTTGGGGTTATCTTTATAAATAAAGTTAATAAACGATTATTTATACTTTATTTGATAACGGATGTATCATTGATACAATTTTTAAGGAAATTTAATCCTTTATAATAATTTGTGAAATTTAACTATGAAATACATATAATTTCTACGAGAAATTCATAATTACGTTTACATCGTGACCAATAATAATTTAATCTTTTAAACTATTATTTAAAGTCTATTTTATAAAAATAAACTAAGAATAATATTTGTAACTTAATGTTTTATAAAAATATTAAAGTATTTAAGGTTATAATTTATAAATATACATTTACTATAACCTTCCATTTAAAATTCTAAATAAAATATAAGGATATTTGTGTAAATAAATTTACAGAAAATATCTTCTTGGTTTTAAATACACGAAGTTTATGAAAATAATCTTTTATAATTTTTAGAATTTTTTATATATTTTAAAAGTAACAAAAACGTTTTTAAAAAAATATTGGAGGTCACCGTGTTCGAACCCGTGACCTCTAAGTTGGATAGTGAGTATGGAACTGGTAAACCAAGGCCTCAGCCGCGTTAAAGAATGGTTTTAATTGTTTTAAACCCAAACAATTAGTTATCCCCAATTACTCAAGAACCCTAGAATCGAATTGAGTCAAATTGAACCCCAATCCGTTGTTGTTACTGTCGATTATCATGGGGCTTTTGATCCACATGTAAAATCGAGCATAATGATATATGTAACTTACATGATTGAGTTCGATTTGATGATCTCAAGTACAAGAACAGTCGCGACTACATGGGTGATTCGTTTGATATCTAAATGATGATGAAACTCAAATTGAACTTGTGTGTAGTTTCATAGGGTTGTGTTATTCAAAAGCCCCCAATCAAACATGGTTTCAAGTGTGCAGAAGGTGGTGAACGACCTCGGTGCAGGTCGACGATGAAGATGATCGATGGAGATGTTTGTGCGATTTTTAGGTGGAGTTGAGATTTGTAATTGATTTTTAAACAGATAATGTTCGACTCGGTTGATTTAATTTGATTTAAAGTTAGTGTTTGAGTGGGTTGTGAGTTGGATTCGGATCCGAGATAAAAGTGGGATTTATAGCAGTTGTGACTGATTCAAACGCGTTTATAGATTGGATTCCAGTTCGAATTGGATCCAAGGATTGACTCGGTCAAGATGTGGGGTTCGAAATCGAGTGTTTTGGGTGTTTTAACTGTGACAACCCGAAAATTTTCATGATTTAATAAAAATTTTTATGTGAATTTATAGTTTATTTTATATTTTTATTATTATTTAATGATAATGTTAATAATAATAAAAATAATAATAATAATAATAATAATAATAATATTGTTATTAAAAATAATAATGTTAATAATGATAATATTAATAATAATGAAAATATTGTTATTAATAATAATTTATAAAATTATTAAATTGATTTAATAAAGTCCAGGGGTTAGTTTTGTAATTTCTAAAACTTGTTTTATAAACTTAAATCATAAAATAATAAAGTTGTAAAACCTCAGGGGGCCATTCTGTAAATTTGTTTTAAAAACCCAACCCGCCGCCCCTTCCCGTCGACTCCCCTCCGGCCATCTTCTCCGGCGACTCTCCGGCAGCCCCAAAAGCCAAGCATATCGTGATTTTAATGCAAACCAACTATCCCGACACCTTCTAGAGGATGAACCGAACTCGGGGACCATTTCAATTTGATAATTCAAGTCGGTGTGGTGTGTTTACCACTAAACCAAATTTTTGGCCGACCCACTCACCATAAACGCATTACACTGTATTATATTCAAATTAATCGAACGGGACTGGCTATATAAGCATTCCTAAGCTAATGATACATTCACACACCTCTCAAACACTTGAAAACTATCAGTTCGATTACCTCTCTGTCGCGGACCTGCAAACGGTCGTATACCCACTGTAGAACTTCGAAACAGGTACTTAAACACACCATTGTGTTCGTTTTTACAAGGGGAACAATAACCCCATGAGTTCTGATGTAATTGAAATCGATTTGGCTTTCGATTTGGTTGAGGATCGAACCTGGGGTTTTCTTGGTGATTGGGATTACTTGGGTTAAGTTTAAAACAATTAAAAGAGGAGTTTAACCGCGGCTTAGAGCCTTGGTTTACTGGTTTGTGTGTTATGCTTGTGAACCGGAGGTCAGGGGTTCGAACCCTGCCCTCAACATTTTTTTTAAAAGCCTTTTTGAGCCCTGTAAAAATATAAAAAAATTCTGAAAAATTATAAAAATAGTTTTTACAAACTTTGGTAATTTTAGAAATTATATAGTTAATTTCTGGAAATTTATTTCTTTAAATCTTATTTATTTATTTATGTAAATAATTATTTAAAATTGTTATCTTTATAAAAATGGATTTATTTATAATAATTTAAATCATTAAATTATTAATGGATATTATATTATTTATGGAATAATTCTGATAATATAAATGCAAAATTTGATTTTATAAATATTTATAAAATCTTACAAAATTAAATATAAACTTACATAATTAAATAATGTTTATAATTTATTAGAATATAATGATATGTTGAAATCATTATTAAGATAATCAAATGAAATATAAATCTTTAGTTATTAAAACAAAATAACTAAATGATTTAATTATATGTTTATAACCAATTCCCGAGAACCAAATCCTAAATCAATTGAACACCAAGTTCAAAGATCTAACTTATTTAGGTTATAAATTTGTATGTATTTACTTATGTGAATTATAATTCCTTAGGAGCAATTCACTAGCTTATCAACATCACACGAGAATATTGAGGTGAGTTCAGGCCCCACTATTTTACTAAATCTCTTTTGGGTAAGTTCATTTTATTAATACTCTTTTGGGGGAGATAGCATACTGGTAATATTACAAACGTTTTCATTATATATTTAAGATGTGTATGATATTAATATAGTGCTGTTTATCATTATAAAAGTCCTCACACTTTCAATTTGTTAATATTGGATAGCGGGGAAAGTTGGGTAGTACTACTGGGTGTGACGAGCCCCACCTGTGTGACTTGAGGTCAACCGGGTGCAATTTGTCCTATGATTATTCGTCACGATATGGTGAAGTCGTGACGGGAGGCAAACATAACATAGTCAGCTTCAATGTCGAAATCACTATTTAATATCATTTGAATGGACTAGCTAGCCATTACAATGCACATGCTTAAATATACGCAATTGTTAAACTGTGACGTTTAACTGTAAACTCTTGAACTGATCAACCGTTGGGTTGATACACACTATTGTTAAACTGGGATGTTTAACTGCAAACTCTTGAACTAATCAACCATTGGGTTGATACACACTATTGGTAAACTGTTATGTTTATACGCAAACTCTAGAAATACATCACCATTGGGTTGATGACACTTTTGTTAAACTGTTATGACTAAACGCAAACTCTTGAACTTACCAACCATTGGGTTGATATACACTTTTGTTAAACTGTTATGTTTAAACGCAAACTCTTGAACTCACCAACCGTGTGTTGACTTTTAGTATGCTATTCTCAGGTCATTAAATCTGGACTGCTGTTAGGAGCACTACACGGGTCAAGCATGCATCCTAACGCTTAAACAATGATATATATATGTTTATCTTTATATTTGGGTTTGTTTTATTTGTTTAAACGCTTCCGCATGTATTACAAAGTTTGAACTTTGGTTTGTTATGTTAAACGTTGCATATAGAGTCGTTCCAAGTAACTATTGACTGTGATCCTGGTTTGTTCACACGCCTCGCGGTAGAATTTTATAGAGAACTAGGTTGCATACACACTAGACTATAACCGCACACAGTTAGTTAGTTACTTGTTACTAGTCTTCCTAAACTTAACTTATCATCGTAGGTTCAAATCCTTAGACTTTATGTCTAACCTATGAAAATCTTATCGAGGTTTTGAATTCCATAAACCAAATGAACTTGTGTGACACCTGTATTCTGGATTTCCTGACAAAAGGGCCTCGGGCTAAGGCTAGCATATCGCATATATCTCATTGCGAGACCTGGTATGCTTACCTGGGGATTTCTGGGATGAGTGATAAACTATGGTCAATACACAGGTCTCTAAGGCAAATGGGTCAAATTACCTTGGCGTGTCAATGATTCCCAAACTTTACTGATCCTTTCGTATACCTTGATTGATCGACCCCGATACAATACATACATATTTGGTACTTCAACCATTGATGACCACTATACTTGACAAGATATGTTAACCTGATAGGAGGAACCGGGGTGATCATGCAAAGCAAGTTACCATTACGGGTGCACACGTAATTGTAATTTGTCGTGCATGCTAAGTCCGGTGAGTCTGGTCGGGTGGTAACATTGTAGTCAGTATAAGTCATCATTCCTACACCTTGAGCAAGAAAGTCTCGGTCTTCATAGAACATAACCACTGATGTGGAAACTATCTATCAGTTCTACTTGTAGGAATGCTCACCTTAACTTGAATTTGGACGAAATTCAAACCATGACATTTGTGTTAATCCCACGGATTCGGACTGATTCTCTAGCTTGTCTATTTCTTTAAATCCTTGAATTTCTCTTCCTTTCATTTCAAGACAAAAGGTCTATTTTATACGACTAATAGCTTTTGATATTTGGTAATCCAAAGAATGTCTGGAAGAGGACGTGGACGCGAGAGAAGTAACAATCATGAACATTACAAGTTTCTATTCTATACTCTAGGGTGCTAGGATCATAATTCTAGTAAGACCTTGTTAAGGGTAATAAAACATTACTGACACTTGCTATTACTTAAGTCCTGTCCTACTTAGAGCCTTCATGGTATTTCCAATCATTTTAAGGGACATTCCTCCACTTAGTATTTCGGTAACTGAGGAACTGATTGAATACTTAGAATGGAAGTGGACTACAGGAAATATAGAAGAGTGATGAGACTCTCTATACATACATTACGTTATTCTTTAGGATGATGTTAAGGAAAAATTAGGATGTCGTGTAACCGGTTTAAGCAACATTCTTAGTATACCGGTGATGCTATATATAGGGTTATTGAGGTGAGTTCAAAGCCTTGGTGATTGGGTACTATTAATTAAGGAATAATATGCAAAAGTTAGAAATGTAAAATCGTGCAATGGTAGGGTTAGGTTGTGCTTTTATACCGACAAACTCCATAAATTGACAAAGCTGATGTCATACCTTATGACATTAGACCAAATAGAATTAAGGACACTGGAAAAATCTAGTGAGTAGTAGAAAGAAGTTGGAGGGTCAAACAAGCAATCTAGCGGTAAGGTAGACAAGAATGCCAATGTTGTGAACCTAGCTATGTTGGTTAATATGATTAAGCTAACGTGTGCTAAACGAGGACATTAAGAAGGTTGGAGTTCCGACCATTACTATAAGTGTGCCCTAGGTCGATTAGGACCCCAGGACGAGTTAGAAATAATCAGAATTAGGAAATGGCTATAGCTAGAAAGTAAGAACAGTTCAATTATGGAAATAAAGGTCATATCAGTCAAGGTAATACATCACGCGGTCATACATTTACGACTGAAGCAAGCCATATTTGACAAGACTAAGTGTTGTTACATGTATGTACCTTATCATCAATAGCTACGCATCTATTTGATACCAGGGTTGATAATAGCTTTGATTCTTCTGGAATTATTCTTTAACTTAGCATTAACCCTAGTTGCTTAGAAATCATTTTACTTAGTAGAAATAACCAATGGTAGAAATTAGTACAAGAAGGTCATGTCTTTGACATAGACTTAATACTGTAGGAATTGGTTATCAAAGAAGGAAACCAAGATAGTCTGTCAGGAGAAGGTGGTTCGACCTATCAAACCAAAACATGATCTCGGAACATGAAAGGAGACCCAATCGTTTTAGGTTGATTTTATTCTAAGCTTGGAGCACTTAACTTCTTAAACTGATTTATCTCCATTTATCCTCATTTGACCTAGCTATATGGAATCATTTATTCCTTATCTATCGACTTTCATTTTGAATATCATCAAGACGTGATTGTGCGATGGTAGCCTTCCTAAACACTCTCTCTGCTGAAGATATTGTCAACTTATGTTCATGATTTTCTAGTCATACAAATTTTCTCAACTATGCTTATGGTTTGTTGAACTACGTATGTAAACTTACTTAGATATTGCTACCTTGCAAAACATGTTTTCAAATACCTTTCCTATTGTTCGCGTCACTTCTTGAATCGCTTTTGAATCCTTAAGCTTGAAAATAATTAAATTTCTATTTGAACAACAAGACTTTAAAAGAGAAGTTCTGGAGAGAGTTACCAGTAAAGAAAGGAATTACTTTTGAGACCGAGTTATTTGGAGCCAAACATTCTTAATATATGTTGAACCCGTGTTCAGCAAAGCTGGGGAGGAAATTGGTGTTAATTACATGGGCATGGAAATCACTGATCAGGTGAAAAAGAGAGAAAAGATGGCAAAAACTAAGAGAAGAAATAGCTGTACAGAAGGCCAAGGAGACAGAACTTAATAAAACTGTTCATGTTACAGAGGTAACGATGAGAGCAAAACAAATGCTAGCAACCATGTCACACGAGATGAGATCTCCATTATCAGGGGTCGTTAGCATAGTAGAAATTCTATCAACAACAAAACTTGATAAAAATCAGAAACAACTTTTGAGTGTCATATTGTCTTCTGATGATCTAGTCCTTCAACTTATTAGTGACATCCTCAACTTTTCCTAAGTTGAGTCAGGAGTTCTGAGGTTGGAGGCCACAAAATTTAGGCCAAGAAGAGGTGATGTCCCAGTGGAGGGTAATGGTGATGTTTTACGGATTAGACAAATTCTCACCCACTTGATCAGCAATACTATCAAGTTTACTCACCAAGGAAAGGTTCAGAGTAATCTTTATGTAAAAGCAAACCCATTATCTCACAACGTCGAGAAATTAACCTGCATCCATTTCAAATATTCGTACACCGTGGTATGACGTTAAAACAATCAATCGTTATTCTGAATGATTGATTCATTTTCTGTTTTAATAATATTCTTAACCATTTTCGTGAACTCATTCCAAGATCTTCGCATAGTTTATTATTTCTTTAGACCGACGGTTGGTCAAAGGAGAAATACCTATTCACAAGATATGCGTTAAGATCGTTCGTATGGTGACGTTTGGGATTCTTAAATTCCGACGGATAACATTTCTTATCATTGTTGGTCTTATCTTGATTTCTAGACATCACCTTACCACGAAATTATTCTGGAAATTATGGATCGGGAAGTTAAACAACTAAAACATAGTGAGATTCCGATCGTAAGAGTTCGGTGGAACTCCCGGCGTGGTCCTGAGTTCACTTGGGAACGAGAGGACGAAATGATACGCAAGTATCCTAACCTGTTCAAGGATGCTGCAATACATCTTAATTTTCGGGACGAAAATTCCTCTAACAGGGGGATGATGTGACAACCCGAAAATTTTCATGATTTAATAAAAATTTTATGTGAATTTATAGTTTATTTTTATATTTTTATTATTATTTAATGATAATGTTAATAATAATAAAATAATAACAATAATAATAAAATTTATTATTAAAAATAATAATGTTAATAATGATAATATTAATAATAATGAAAATATTGTTATTAATAATAATTTATAAAATTATTAAATTGATTAATAAAGTCCAGGGGTTAGTTTTGTAATTTCTAAAACTTGTTTTATAAACTTAAATCATAAAATAATAAAGTTGTAAAACCTCAGGGGGCCATTCTGTAAATTTGTTTTAAAAACCCAACCCGCCGCCCCTTCACGTCGACTCCCCTCCGGCCATCTTCTCCGGCGACTCTCCGGCAGCCCCAAAAGCCAAGCATATCGTGATTTTAATGCAAACCAACTATCCCGACACCTTCTAGAGGATGAACCGAACTCGGGGACCATTTCAATTTGATAATTCAAGTCGGTGTGGTGTGTTTACCACTAAACCAAATTTTTCGGCCGACCCACTCACCATAAACGCATTACCACTGTATTATATTCAAATTAATCGAACGGGACTGGCTATATAAGCATTCCTAAGCTAATGATACATCACACACCTCTCAAACACTTGAAAACTATCAGTTCGATTACCTCTCTGTCGCGGACCTGCAACCGGTCGTATACCACTGTAGAACTTCGAAACAGGTACTTAAACACAACATTGTGTTCGCTTTTACAAGGGGAACAATAACCCCATGAGTTCTGATGCAATTGAAATCGATTTGGCTTTCGATTTGGTTGAGGATCGAACCTGGGGTTTTCTTGGTGATTTGGGATTACTTGGGTTAAGTTTAAAACAATTAAAAGAGGAGTTTAACCGCGGCTTAGAGCCTTGGTTTATTGGTTTGTGTTGTGCTTGTGAACCGGAGGTCAGGGGTTCGAACCCTGCCCCCAACATTTTTTTTAAAGCCTTTTGAGCCCTGTAAAAATATAAAAAATTCTGAAAAATTATAAAAATAGTTTTTACAAACTTTGGTAATTTTAGAAATTATATAGTTAATTTCTGGAAATTTATTTCTTTAAATCTTATTTATTTATTTATGTAAATAATTATTTAAAATTGTTATCTTTATAAAAATGGATTTATTTATAATAATTTAAATCATTAAATCATTAATGGATATTATATTATTTATGGAATAATTCTGATAATATAAATGCAAAATTTGATTTTATAAATATTTATAAAATCTTACAAAATTATATATAAGCTTACATAATTAAATAATGTTTATAATTTATTTAGAATATAATGATATGTTGAAATCATTATTAAGATAATCAAATGAAATATAAATCTTTAGTTATTAAAACAAAATAACTAAATGATTTAATTATATGTTTATAACCAATTCCCGAGAACCAAATCCTAAATCAATTGAACACCAAGTTCAAAGATCTAACTTATTTAGGTTATAAATTTGTATGTATTTACTTATGTGAATTATAATTCCTTAGGAGCAATTCACTAGCTTATCAACATCACACGAGAATATTGAGGTGAGTTCAGGCCCTACTATTTTACTAAATCTCTTTTGGGTAAGTTCATTTTATTAAAACTCTTTTGGGGGAGATAGCATACTGGTAATGTTACAAACGTTTTCATTATATTTAAGATGTGTATGATATTAATATAGTGATGTTTATCATTATAAAAGTCCTCACACTTTCGAATTGTTAATATTGGATAGCGGGGAAAGTTGGGTAGTACTACTGGTGTGACGAGCCCCACCTGTGTGACTTGAGGTCAACCGGGTGCAATTTGTCCTATGATTATTCGTCACGATATGGTGAAGTCGTGACAGGAGGCAAACATAACATAGTCAGCTTCAATGTCGAAATCACTATTTAATATCATTTGTGAATGGACTAGCTAGCCATTACAATGCACATGCTTAAATATACGCAATTGTTAAACTGTGACGTTTAACTGTAAACTCTTGAACTGATCAACCGTTGGGTTGATACACACTATTGTTAAACTGGGATGTTTAACTGCAAACTCTTGAACTGATCAACCATTGGGTTGATACACACTATTGGTAAACTGTTATGTTTATACGCAAACTCTAGAAATACATCCCATTGGGTTGATGACACTTTTGTTAAACTGTTATGACTAAACGCAAACTCTTGAACTTACCAACCATTGGGTTGATATACACTTTTGTTAAACTGTTATGTTTAAACGCAAACTCTTGAACTCACCAACCGTGTGTTGACTTTTAGTATGCTATTCTCAGGTCATTAAATCTGGACTGCTGTTAGGAGCACTACACGGGTCAAGCATGCATCCTAACGCTTAAACAATGATATATATATTTTTATCTTTATATTTTGGGTTTGTTTTATTTGTTTAAACGCTTCCGCATGTATTACAAAGTTTGAACTTTGGTTTGTTATGTTAAACGTTGCATATAGAGTCGTTCCAAGTAACTATTGACTGTGATCCTGGTTTGTTCACAAGCCTCGCGGTAGAATTCCGCACGTGGATTTTGAGGGTGTGACATTAACCCTCGGTGGAGATCGGCCGGAGAGTCGCCGGACTCTCGCCGGAAAATCGAGGGGAAGGAGAGAGAAGCAGTTGGGTTTTTAGTTATTTACACAACCGGTCCCTGCAGTTTCATCTTTGACATTTTATGTTAGAAACTTTTATTTTTAAGTTTCAAAAATGACAAGAGTTACCCCTGGACTTTATTATTATTATTATTATTATTATTATTATTATTATTATTATTATTATTATTATTATTATTATTATTATATTATCATTATCGTTATTATTATTATTATTATTATCATTATCGTTTTTATTAATATTATTATTATTATTATCATTATCGTTTTTATTAATATTATTATTATAATTATTATTATTATTATTATTATCATTATTATTATTATTATTATTATTATTATTATTATTATTATTATTGTTATTATTTTTTATTATTATAAAAGATTAAACGTCGGGAATTACGAGATGTTACAACGGTGGTGGTTATGCCGAGAAGGGGTTTTTGTGGTTCTTTTGCTACCGCCTCTACTAAGGCGGAGCAGCCCCAAGCCTGCCTCCTCTTCCTCCCATACTTGACCTGCTGTTGCTAAGTGTGGTGTACATTCTATTCGTTACAGTTGATGATGATGAGCGTTTCCTCATCTGAGATGAAACATTGTCGTTAGGTTACGTGTTGATGATGATGAGGGTTACCCATCTGAAAGTCCGGTTTAACTATGTTTTGGGTTTTACTTTGATTTGTGCTTTATTTGGTTGGTTTGTTTGCAGGCCTATATGTTCGGGTTCATCTGAGACGAAAGACTGTCGTTAGATAACATATTGATGATGATATGTTGATGATGATGAGAGTTACCCATCTGAAACACTGGTTTAGCTATGTTTTGGGTTCTACATTAATTTTTATTTTGTTTGGTTGGTTTAACTCGGCTCTTTGTTTGTCTTTCATTATTTGTGTTAATAGAATTTGTGTGGATTGCGTACTCTTTGTTTGAAGTATCTTTAAAAATTTAAGGTTGGTAATATGAACCGCACCATCTTTTGTGATTTTAGTCTCAGGCAGACGACAAAGTTTTGAATGTAACCGATATTATGAAGTCTTACGTACCAAAAAATCAAACGGAATAAGAAATGAATGCAAAATGTAGTATAATACCACGCAACGCGCGCTATGGATTTCAACTAGTATTTTTAATAGTTTAGCATATTTAAAATAGATTTAGATATAAGATTGTCTTTACAATCATGAAACTAAATTCTTGTAACAAGTATATCATACAAACTTAAAACAGTTGTAATAAGATTACCATAAAATAAATAATTGTGGTTATAAAATTGATTTTTATTTTATTCAACCCATTTGGTTTAATTGTGAACTGCTACGTATTAAGATTAATTAGTTGTATGCATCTTTTATTAGTTTTTACTTGTTCGAGCAAGTTTTGCATGATACATTTAAATTTGAAATGTGATTTGATTGAGTTTGTTGATTTGAACTTAAAATAAACAACATTATTTTTTTTTGACATATTGTTAAATATCATAAAAGGAAAATTTAAGTGCATACCACAAGAATGAGTCATGAAAATGATTTAGGATTGTACAATATCACAAAGATAATTTATGGTTTCTTAAGATTCGAGTCATTGTTACATGTAGTGTAATGATAACACTTTGATCGTTAACAATTTTTTAGAACGACAAACATACCCATATAGTCATCCTCCTAAATTTATATGATCATTATCCATCACAGACCCAAACTCTTAATGACATGATGAGAAGAGACACTACTATGTAAACTTTAAATATCATTAGACTATCATACCTTCAGTACTTGATCATCAAATTACCTTAGCTATGATAATTAGTATATTGTATAACTAGAACACCCTTTCATTGTAAGATGTTCTCTATGTCTCTAACATTTCAAATGATATTATCTATGCTAGCAATCTAACAAGTAAAATACACATGATACTCATTCTCACTTGAGGATAGGTTCATGATTACTTATTTACTTTCATGAGAAGCACCTTCTCACTCTTTAATGTTGCTACCATTAATTGTATTAGTTTTGTATCGACTCAGGATCTAGAGTCTTGAGATGTTATTAATTTGTGAAAACTATCAGATCTACTACATATACAAGCTCAAATGGAGTAGGAATGCTTGAGATTTTCTACCCTTAGGCCTTAAGGAAAAGAAGTTATATAACCTTACTATTGCAAGACTCAAAAGGATAGAATATAAAAAGTACTCACTCACTGAAGGTGCGAAACGAAAAAGAGGTTCTTTCGTCAAATGAAGTAGAGCTACCAAAGTCTCAAGATATGAAAGCGTACATAATAGTAACACAATTCCATTTTGATGTCTAACGATTATCTATGTACCAATTAAAGATTTTTCTTATATAAATTTAGGTTTGAAAATGGTTGCTTTAAACTAATAATTTTAGAAGTATTACTCGATAAATTTTACTCTATTGTATAAAGAGATATATTAAATTTTAGAAAGAATAAAACAATAATAGTTTGATGTAACGAGTATTTTAGGTACGTAGTTCCTAAACAAAAAATACTCCCAAATTTGGATGTGGATATAATTTTCAACACATATTGGAAGAAGATATCTAAATAGGACAACTTGCGAGTTGTTTTTTTTTTGAAAAAAAGGACATGAAAAATTGACATAAAAGTTTAACCATATCATGATATAACTTGAAAAAGACATAACTGATACATTAGTCATTTTAATTGGCACACTCTCGTTAACAAATGCATCTGTAACCAAAGGAAATAAATACTCAATCATATGCTAGACAAGCCAACTTTATAAGTTATGAATAAACTTTTTGAGGCAATTGATTTAGGCCTCCAATTTCAAACCCTAATTTTCTAAAATGTTATTATATAAAATTAATTTGTTATATTATATTATTAATTATATATGTTTTGTTTATTATATACATTTAATTTTTTTGTATTCTCACACAAGCTACAATTAGAAGATGGAGACGAAGATGTTGTAGGGTGAATGATGCTTAAAGTTTTGATGAAGAGATTGTGATATGGGGTTCGGTCCTTTGTTTTAGATATCATAATCGTTAACAAAGAGGAACGATGTAGGAAATTGAGGTCTAGAAGATATGATAAATCAGAGAAATTAATTGGTCGGGCTCAATCTCTATCATCTTTAACTATTCGTTTAAAAAATAACTTATCTTTCCATGTTATTGATAAATCTTCATTTAAAAATTTATACTCAATTTCACCGGAACACCCACACATTTATACATTAAATCATCATACTTCCAATTAACTTTAGAAGATGACGATATGATGATAACAATCCTAACAAGTAACTTTTAACTGAACATGGTAGATAGAAATATACACGGTGCGATTCGGTTAATCACATTTCGGTTAATCGCCGGTTATGGTTAATTTCGGTTAATTAACCAATATGTTAACGTACGTTTTTAAACCAATAAATTATTGTTAGATTAGTTTTGGACCGATTTCATAAGAGTGTGCGTGATACTGTTCTTTTTTAAAGTCTCGTCAAAACTGAAACCAAAGTCAGGGCGTGCATACAACAATGTGTGCGCGCATTTTGTATTGCTTCTTCTTGTTTATGACGTTCCTTCTATTTTTTAACAGCAAATGTGCGAACCTGCTTTAAAAAATAGGTGTTATCTTAATCGGGTCCACCTATCCGTTTCCCAGCTTGAACCACGCCACCAACTCCATCAAGAGGAAACCAGTTGTTGAGAAAACCCCCTGACTCAATTCTGAGTATTTTGCTCACAGTGAGACTTGGACCTATAATCTTCTAATATTTACATGTCATGAGTAACTTACCATAATTAGTTGAGCTAATGATCATTATGACGTTCCTTCAATACATAACGAAATCTACTATGTAAATATATTTTTATAAATATGAATTAGAAAGTTGAATATATAGAATTTCATTAAAATCATAAGAATTATTGTAAATTTATTGTATATTAATAATATTTGGTTCGATGCGGTTAATGCAGTTAATTTATACATTAAAATCGAAGCCGAACTGCAATACGCGGTTAACCTAACCATCGGTAGGTTTAATTTTCTCACGCCCCACTTTTACAAAATTGAACCGGAAACTATCCATCTTCCCTTTCCGACCTGACCCGACCCGATCATCCGCTTTTGCTCTCTATATCACCTTCATACATACACAAGCTTTCCTCTCACCTACGTGGCTCTCGCCGGAACCCTAACGCTTCCGTCGAATCACCGATCGCCCGCGAAACATTGTACATTCAAACATAACCATTGACCGTTTATCAACCTCACGATCTCCTTAGTGTTTGTTGCCCCCAATCTATTGTTCTAACGAAGTAAGTATTCTCTCGTTTCCATTTGAATAATAATTGTTTCTCTAATTTTACGCTATATGCAGCAATGCTACTGTAATTGCTTATTTCTCTTTTCTAACTCTGTTTATTAGCAATTATTCTAATGGAAATTCGATTGGATCGTTTATAGTGGATGATTTTGATGTTATATTAATGTGCATTAGTCGTTGGATAAATGGATCATGGAGAATAGTGTTAAAAGTTCATTAATGGAACTTGTTATTAGGTATACTTAGTAGTTAAGCAATTGATAGTGGTGTTAAATCATACCTTATTGTTTGAGAAGCACATAGTTAATGAAGCAGAGTACCAGACTGCTGGTGTTCGCGTGATTGAAGGCAGCAGCCGCTGCCTTTGGCTGCTGCCGTTCGACTGATTGTGTTGCTCACTAAGCCACTAAGGTTAAAGACTCAAAGTTTTTGTTTATTTTAAGTCTATGTTGTTCAAGTTTTTTGTATGATTGATTGTATCTAGGGTTTTTAATTGGGATTAAGGGTTTTTATTGTTCAAGTCTTTTATGATTGATTGAATCTTGAATTTAAGGGTTGATGAAAAAATTGATAATGCAAATCTAGAATTTTTGATCGAGTGTTGGTGTTTTGGTGAATTTAGGTTGATATATCATGGGAAAGGTGAACACTATTGATTCTTCTTTCAAAAGAAAGGTTGTTGATGGAGATTTTGATGATGCAAATCAAGAGAAACGACACCAGGCCTCAACTAGTGAGCCGGAAAAACATGAAAATCAACAAGAGCATCATGCTTCCGGAGCTCTACTATCAAATGCTAATGAAGTGGATCTTAATAATCTTGAACCGCTACATCTAGCTTCTTATAATGATGAAGTTATAAAGGTTATACTAGGGAACGCTCCTTATGAAGATATTCAAAAAGAAATTCTTAGTATTATTGCAAATAAAGTTCGAAAGCATATTCGTAGTGAAATGGGGGATTCATACTTTTGTGTCATGGTTGATGAGTCACGAGATGAGTCGAAAAAAGAGCAAATGGCCATAGTTTTGAGATTTGTTGATGCAGGAGGGATCATACGAGAAAGGTTCTTGGACATGATTCATGTTAGGGATACTTTATCATCAACCTTGAAAACAAGTATGTGGAGAACACTTTTGCATTATCAGTTTGATGTTAGTAAAATCCGTGGTCAAGGTTATGATGGTGCTAGCAATATGAGAGGGGAATGGAACGGATTACAGGCACTTGTTATGAAGGAATGCCCTTATGCGTATTACGTTCACTGCTTTGCTCACAGGTTAATTACTTGTTTATTTTTCTCTTCGTTTCTTCGCTTTGAATAAAATACTCTTATGCTTATTACGGTTTTGTTTTTTGCTTACAGGTTACAACATGCCTTGGTTTGTGCTTCAAGGGAAGTTATTCCAATACACCAATTTTTTACGAACTTAGTTTTTATTATTAATGTGGTTTGTGCTTCTAGTAAGCGTCATGATGAGTTAGAAAAGGCAAAAGCAGATGAGATTAAAATTTTACTAGAATTGGGTGAAATCAAATCGGGAAAGAGACTTAATCAAGTTGGGACATTAAGAAGACATGGTGATACACGTTGGGGTTCTAATTTTAACTCTGTTTGTAGTTTGCTTAAGATGTTCGATGTCACCCGTGTTTTTCTTCAAAGAATAATTGAAGATTTATCTCATACTACTTATTCTCAACGTGGAGATGCTGATACAGCTTACGGTCACTTGCAATCATTTGAGTTTGTGTTTATTCTTCACTTGATAAAGGAAGTACTAGGAAGAACTGATACACTTTCTCAAGCTTTACAAAAGAAATCCCAAGATATTCTTAGTGCCATGGAGTTAGTTTCATTAACAAAGATTAGTCTGGATGATTTTAGAAACAATGGATGGGATTCTTTACTTGCACAAGTTACTTTTTTTTGTGACAAGCATCGAATAGAAATACCGGATATGAACGCTCCATATACTTCTACTCGGTATCGGCCTCGTAAAAAAGATATTTATGTTACATTTGAACATTATTATCGAGTAGATCTGTTTACATCCACTTTGGACAAACACTTACATGAGTTGAATAGTAGATTCAATGAGCGCGCGATGGAGTTGTTATCTCTTAGTTCTAGTTTAGTTTCAAAAGAGATTAATGTTAATCAGATTTGTCTTCTTGTTGAGAAGTATTATCCTGAAGATTTTACGGACCAAGAGAGGATTCAGTTACGATATCAATTGGAGATTTTTAATGTTGAAAAGACAGAGAATACCAAGCTAAGTGGTGTATCAACTATTTCTGATCTATGCAAAAGTCTTGTGGAAACTAAAAAACGTGAGACATACTATTTGGTTGACCGAGTGGTTCGGCTAATTTTGACACTTCCGGTTTCTACTGCAACAACAGAGAGGGGATTTTCAGCAATGAAGATATTCAAGAATCGACTTCGCAATAAAATGTCAGATAAGTATCTCGCGGATAGCTTGGTGATTTACATAGAAGAAGAAATTGCTGAAAGTTTTGATTCGGAATCTACAATAGATTATTTTAAAGATCTTAAAGGTCGTTGGGCTGAGTTTTAATGCTTTTTCTAGGTGATCACCCTTCTCCAATGTTGTAAAAATCGCTAGGCGTTAGTCGGGTGGTGGGGTACCGACTAGCGATTAATCGGGATTAATTGGTTTGGAATTTTTATATATAATTTTCATTTTTATATATATACATACACATTTTTATATATTTAATTTTTATAAATATGTTTATTTTTATATATATATATATAAACAAATCTGGCCGGAATTTTGAAATTTTGCCAGAATTTTTGAAGTTCATTGGAATTCCACCGCAGAGTCGTCGGAATCTGCAAAAATGCAGATTAGGGGCTGATTAACAGCCGAATAGGTCCGATTAGGCCGATTTTTTCCCGATTTTGACCAATTTGACCGATTAGCGATTATAGGCTCTGATTAGGGAAATTCCAATCGGTATCTCACCGATTCCCGACTAGTCGCCGATTAATCGGCCTACTAGTCCGATTTTTACAACATTGCCTTTCTCTCGCATCGTTATAAATATTACAGGTCTTTGTTTATTAAATATGTAGTTTTTTTATGTGTGAACGGTCCTTTGAATGAAAAAATAAAAATTAAATTCATATAGTTTTTATTGTTTGACCTGACCCGACCCGACCTGAACATATAACACGAAACATAGCGATAGGAAAATATTTTTAGGTTCTATGACTTTGGGGCCCCCACCCTCCCATAGTTTGGTTCAAGCTCTGCCACTGCTTACCCATTGCTTCATGTTCCACCTCTAATTATCATAAGGCTCCTGGATCATGACTATTTGTATGTCTTTCCATTGGAGTTAGTGTTATTTGATAAAGAGAATAAAGGACTTGTATTGTCAAACCTTAACTTTCTAACTTTGCATATATGATGCAGATATCTGAATCCCTAGAACTCATGTATGCATTCCCAAATCTATTTTTTTCACAAGAAGGTAGCTGTTGTAGATTGTTTTATGTTCCATAAGGTTTATTCAAGGAAAAGTGAGACAAGGCCACCACTCAAGGTTTCCTCGAGGAAACATAAACGGGTCAAAGCGGGTCGTCCGGAGCACTTGGAATTGGTTTTTGGTTTGTAGATGGATCCACTCGGTCAAAGCAGTACTCAGAACATGGAATGGTGGCGTGCGGTTCGTTAGCTACTTCCTAGGAGCGGTTATTGTTTTTAGTTTTAATTAGCAGGCAATGTTTTAGTAATTTTTGTTCTTGTTTTTATAAAGAATACATACTACTTATTGTGACGACTTAGCCCCTCTCAAATCGGGCCTTATCATTCCCGTTTAATCAAAGTTTGCCTGTTGTTTTCTGATTCTATCAAAAAGATTCTAGATAAATATTTGTTTATTAGAAGATGGGACTCTCGGTCTTAGTTCCATATTGGTAGATCCCCAAGTGTGCTGGTTAACCTATAACAAATCAAGAAGAGCGAGACACTTTATGCCTTTTGCTTGTGCTGATCATGTTGTAATGGTAGTTCTCAAGTAAGTACTAGTGGGAATGTAGGAGTGAGGTTAATGCTTGATGAGTCGTTTCAAAATGAAGAATATGATAGTGCACTTATCCAATCACCGCATGATGCTGCAAGGGTATATGAGCAGGCCATTAAAGAGAAGATTTATGCTTCCAAGTTATCATGGTTCTCGACTGCATGACTTGGTATAGGCCAAAATGCTTAGGTAGTTGGGTGAAGGCTTTATCTTATCAGGTTTTATCCAAATATGCTTGTGATCTTTGTACGTTATGTTCATTCTAGAGACATAAATATATGCATAAATGAATGGATGTTTATACGTATGCCACAGTGCGCATATTTTATGTGTTTTCAAATGTGCATATAATACTTGAACAGTTAGCTTCAGTATGTTGTTTATTCAGATCGCTCAACCTTTGGTGCAACGACGTTTTTCTAAGCACACTCTTTTTGAACATTTATTGTAAAATTCTTCAACACACTCTTGAACCATCATTATAATTGTTAGCTCTTATTAATTTTTCCCTGTTTTACTGGCCTTTCGGTGATATATATATATATGCCTTAGATGTCTTATTGTTTCTAAAAATTATGTTTAGGGTTGCTCGATACCCTTTCTGGTTGGAAGGAAATAAGGTACGTTCACTTCTAACTTTAAGTGGCTTTAGCAAAATATATGAGACTATTATCTCATTATTTGCATGTCCTTTTGATAGGGTTTTTATAAATGTTCTAGCTCTTAGGTTCTAGGCACATACCAGTGGTTGTACGAGCCAACATATTAATACTATCCAAATAATTATTGAGTTTTTTGTGGGTGAAGCTAGTTAGTTATCTCAAAGGGTCAATAGAGAAGTAACGAAGATTTATGAGTTTCATTATTCAGAAGGACCCAACCAATCTAAACAACACAAAGTAGATGACTTTACTTTGGGATCCAAACCAGTAACCAACCTAGCTCACTCTGATTTTATGGGCAAGGAGTAATATCTATAATACACACACATAGAACCTGGAAAAAATAAGCACTATATTGATAAAAACCTGAAGAACTATTCCTCTGCAGTCATTTTAGATGCACATGTGAAATTTATATGTCACAGTATCTAGGGGTCTTCAAGTCACTGGCATATACTTTGTTTTTTCCTTCTTGATTTCTATCTTTCGTATGGATTGCATGCTGTCTGGTACAGCAATCCTAAATTTTCTTTTTGTATATCTTGTTCTAGTATCATGTAAATGGTTAATTTTGTGTTCAGGTTATGATGGCATGTTATGGTATTTATTTAGGCATTGGAGAGTGTTGATGAAGCCCTTATAAGGCTTGAAGAGTTACATCTAGAACTACATGTATCCAGCTCAAGCAAGAAGCATCTTGTTCTGACCTTGGGACAATAAGGAAACTTAAAAAAGAGGCTGAATTTCTTGAGGCATCTTTTAGAGCCAAAGCCAATTCCCTTCAGCAAGTAATACACACACAATCTATCTTATAGTATATGATGCTCATCATGGCTATGATAAACAGGGCTTTGTTATTTTGTATTAATTTCATTCTCTATGTAATATTCCTCTGTTAACTTAAGTGGCCTAATGAAACATGAATCCGATATATTGGTTTGTTGGAATATCAATAGGATAGATATTTCATCGGTTATCCTGCAATGATGTGCTGACTTCACTTTGATATCTAACCTTAATAGTTGCCTTAAGCCGGAAAAATGAACACATACAGAATTAGATGCTCATTTCTATGAGATGGGTGCAAACCGTATGTACTATTTGTTGTGCTGATTTTACATTTTTACCCAAACTCTTTGTTTTTTTGATTTTTCATTTCACATTTGAACATGATTCTAGTGCTATTTGGATTTGCAATTTCACTTTATTATTGCAAATTACATGAAGGGTTTTCTTGATGCTCATATAATACTCCCTGGTTGATTCCCTAGTCGCCCTAGTTCTGCTCGCATACTCAGGGCTGTCACTTGGCTAAGGAAATTAGAAGCGCAAATAGCTAATAGATTAGTAGAATGTTCCAAAGTTTGTAAGTTGCTGATTAGTGAAATAATTGTTGAAAAGGTATTAGAAGGTTTACACTAGTTATAACTTAAATATGAAGAAGCCAAATGGATAAGTTTCAGCAATTATAAGACTCAAAACTGCTACGAAAAATTACACTAATTAACTTCGCACAAGGATGGCCCGAACTTGCATCATTTAAATGATTTAAGAAATTGGGGTAGGACTGATGCCTTTTGTGCATTGTTATATTCGTAAATACGATTTCCCTGCAATTTGAATAATTTTCTTTCGGCTTTCTCTCCTAACAAGCCAGACCAAGTTCTTTACATGTTACATTCTATTGCAAGTTTATTTTGTGTTCATACTGACTTAATATAACATTCAAAATTAAGATTTTATTATACCCTATGTTTCTTACCATGGATGTATTGTAAGAACCATTTATGCATCTTCACATGCGCATATTATTTGTATCTAGCAGATGATGATGGCCTTTTTGGGTCCTCTTAAGAACAAGAGGCAATCTGTTAGAGGCTAGAAAACTGATAGTTTTAATATAGACGGGGATATATCCAGCAGATATAATCGTGCTAAAATTAAGAGGACTTATCATAGGAATATTTTTTCTTCCCTGTTTAATTTTTGTCGAATTTTCTTCTTTCTCACCCTCTATAGTAAACCTGATGGCTTAACTTTATGGTACACTGCCCAAACCCAACTCCTGACTCCAATCAGACACTGCCTACAGACGCGTATGTCTCAAAATTACTTTGATGATATACCTTATGTCCTTACTAAATTACTCCAATATGTTTAGTTTGCCGTAGGTCAACTCCCTTGACCCATATGGTAGTTAGAAAACTTAAGATCTCAATGAGTAGTTAATAGAAAGGCTATTCCATTTGGACAACTGAATTATGCCAATATGTTCTGTATAATACCTCTTAGCCATATTTGTTCAGCTATTATTTACTATTTGCTAGAACATGTTCTACATGATTTACTTAACTGTATACACTTCCTTTAATATTTTTCTTGCTCATATTCTTGTTTCTGAACTTGTTTTTGGCTGAGTAAACAAGTTTGTAGAAGGCTGATTATGTTTAGTTTTTTAGGATGCACAATATCTCTCTAAGCTGAAAGTTGGAATCAATCCTTTTATGCAGGATGATACAGTTGTATCGGATTCAAATGAAATCCAGCGTTCTCAATTATTTAGAAAGGAGCTGATAGAACTTGTAATTCGAGTGGAAAAAAAATGAAATGAATAGAATTCATAAGTCATCTGTTGCTTAAGAATATGGTCTAAGGAAGAATGATTCTTAGTGATTTGTCACTGTTAAGTCATATTGTGTTTGGGTCAAAACATGTAACTTTTATGTGCATGCCAAAACAGGTTGGCCCACCGATACGTCTCGGTCCTTTTTGGAATTTTGTAAATGTAATGTATTGATATGATTTACAAAACTAAACAATTAAAAAATACAATTTCTTTAAATAAGACAGTTTAAGATGTTTTATGTTAAGAGCTTTTGCGACTTTTGGCCCGTATAACTCCTTTGACAGATTCATTTTATAGCTAATTTTTAAATATCTAATCTGTTTGATCTGTTATAAATCAAATACAACCTAAATTGCCCCATTTTAATATAATTAGGTTAAAATCGGCACCACTTAAGTTATGCTGATAGGAGCTTTTCATTTCAAAGAAGTTGATATGCTGATACAAGCTTTTCATTTAACAAAAGGATATAGGGTAGTAGTGGGTTTTAGGAGTTTAGTATTCAAACTAAATCATGTTCATTTAGCAAATGTACTGCTTTTTTCTCCTGTTCCCTTAGTCATTTTAGGTTTCTTTTTTCTTTTTTCATAATAATGTTAACCCAAAGTTTTAAAGTTAATGTATTTATCTCCTTAGATGGTCATAGTTATATTATTCCCTGCATTTGTAATTTGTGTATAGGAGGATATCATAATGGATGATTAGCTTGCTGATGATGATTCTAAAGATGATGCTGAAGGGGTTCAATTGATTAAGGTGCAGGAGAAAGGGTAATACTCCCCCTCACTCTCAAACATGTTATGATTAATTTTAAAAGGCGGAAGTTTTAACCCATTAACTTTTGATCGGGTTGACGCGGCTGTATTATCAAGTATTTTTTTTTTAAATCTCGACCCACGTCTGAATTCGTTGGGTATGCAGTGAGCATGAACTTCATTCTTAAAAGCAATGATCTTTGATATCAAATATAAAGGATGCATATGTAACTATGTTAACTATATGTTTGGAGTGTCAAACATCCAAGAGATTTCGGATGCTAAGAATGACTATTTTTGTTTTGCGGTTTGGCAGCATGGTTCAGTTTCCAGGTTTCTTGTATTCTTTTTCTGATATTGCAACTAACTTTTTTGTTTTCTTAGTCTATACACTACGATTACTATGGTGTAATGTACATGTTGATATAATGCAAGTCGCAAATTGTGGCGTGCTGCACTTGTAAGAGCTACTGAAAGAAATATTTCATTTGTCATTTTGATACTCTTTATTATCTGTTCTATTGACCACTTAAGTTAGGAAGGCGGGAAACAATCTCTTACATAAAGTGTAGGATGAGATGATGTTCAGATCACGAAGCGATCTGGCCCCTACTAGACCTTGTGTAAAGCGAGAGCTAACTCAAGCATCAGGTACATCTAGTGGCTATTTAAGTTAACCAGCTGAATGTTTTATATAAGTTAACTAAATGGATTTTTGATAAATAAATCAATAAACGGCCTCCCCACAAAATGTGGGGGAAAGACCGCGTACATCTTCCCTTAAATGGGACGGACCCTCCCTGGACCCTGCGAAAACGCGGGAGCTCTTTGCAGCATCAGGTACGCCCTTAACAAAAATAGTAAATTTCTGATTGTTTTTATACATATATTATCATATTAAACCAATGCCACACATATAAGCATGACATGCAATTCTTTGGTTGCGGTTACTTGTGATATGTTTAAAAATATCTTTTCATTTGCCTATAAGAAACGACACAAGAATGAATTTAATCTCTCAAATCAAGTGATACATGAATGAGATTCGAGTATGCTTGCATAACTCACGATTTCTGTACTATCATTGGACTAAGAAATAATACCGTGTAAAAGTATGTCTTAAATTTCATGATTATTCTTTCAAAATCCTCTAACACGACTATAAATGATCAAATGATATAAGATATGAAATAACTATTTTCGTTAAAAATAATTCTCTTAACATTTCTTTAAAATTTTCTATCGTTCTTTTCATTAGCACTTAAACCTGACATAATGACTAACAAGCACTTAAACCTGACATAATGACTAATAACTGGATTACATTTTCTTTTAACCCACATATGTTTAGATACATCACGTGTCTTTACGAGGTCATATCGTTTGTGTCGGTTTCTTAAACAAGAAAATTAAGGTAGACAGAATAAAACAAAATGTACCAAACAATACAATACAACACAAATATTTAGGAAGTAGTAACACAACATAATTGGGTTGGCAGGTACTATATATGTAATGAAGGTACTATGTTTACTGTACATGCACATGATGTCTATCCTGCAGGATCATAACAGTTGCCAACACCACCCTCACCACACACCCATTGCCATTGGACCATTCATTCTTTCTCTAGTCCTTTTCATCTCCCATTCCTTCTGCTGCTTTCACTAATATCTAATCACACCATGTCATCATGCCTTTAAAAGAACAATCATTTCTTTTCATTTATATTTATAAAATACATGGATTAAATGCACTCGATCTCTTGCTATTCAAAAGAAATTGAAAAATCGGAATGGAGGGGCGGGGGTACGTTTAGTAGAACCTCTTTCTTTCGTTTTGTGTGAAAATAAGAGAATTTACTAGTGTGACAACTTATGGAGAGAGGGTTTTATAACAAGTAAAAACGAAGAGAAAGGATACGTTTAGCATACTCTTTATAAAATCACGTATAAATTGTGGTGTTAAATTGAGACTACCGTTTTAGATAACGACAAATTGATTGGTTGATTTGGTTGTGTATTGGTCTGGTTTTGATAGTTTGATAGCTTAAACTGACTTTTTTTTGGTTTTTTAAATAATTATTTTGTATTAAACTATTGAAATGATATAGATAGTTCATGATAATAATAGATAACATATTCTAGCAATAAAGAAAAAATATATAGATAATAAAGATTGCATAACATATTTCAAGTTTTAAACTAGACAAATCCACCCAACCTCGAAGAACTGAAACGTTTGGATCTCAAATCAGAAAAACCGGTCAACCTACTTTAGCTTGGGCAACTGAGCAGTACATCGACTTTAACGGTTTATCAAACATTCCCATTCTCCCGTCATTCCCCTAATATTTGAACGCGTCATTTCGTTCTCTTTACAATGATCTTTTTTCTCAACTTGCGAGTTCTTATTTTCTTGATAATGATACTAATAATCTTGGACCCGTACCCGTAATAATTGTAAACTTGATATTGTGTTAAATTTACTACTTATGATCTAACACAATATCTTTCTAGGGTTTTTGACCCAATGGGTAATAAGACTTGGGTCCTTTTGGAGGGCATCTAGAGTGATCTTTTTATTAGTATTATAAAAAGAGAAAAAAAAATCTGCCTGAAAATCTGGGATCTCCCTCATTTTGTGCCATCCAATAAAAAATAATTGAGACTTGAAGTCCAGAGATCTTATCCTTCATGTTGGTGGTATCTCATCTGTTATATAACACACAATGAAATCAGTTAGGACCCACTCAAGATTCATTATTTCCAAAATCCCAAAACAGAAAAAGAAGATATCTTTAACAATCTTGTGGAAGAATTTTTAATCTTAAGTAATCGTCATAAAAAAAACTCACTTGATCTTACCAGTACTTTATTAAACAATAAAATCAGGTAAAACACAGCTGACATTCAACGTGTAGCTTCAAAGGGGTTAAGAGGTAAGACTAATATGCTAACATTTCAACTAGAGGTCATGATATTAGAAAATCTAGTTTACTTGTGTATACGAGTGTATAACCCTTTGTTTATTAGCATATATCTATAACTATAAGCATTCACCGTAGATTTCCCATATTATTATGAGTATGTTCATATATTATAAAAAATGATTGTGAGTGGTTATTAGTGAAAGAGAGGAAATATTGTTTATTTGTATATTTTGGGAAACATTGTTTAATTCTTATAAATATTTTAATAATTTTTAAAGTGGTTTCGATTGGATGAGAAAAAAAGTAATGATAAATGTATAAAAAATATCATTTAATTGAAAATGAGAGAAAAAAATAATTTTTTATTATAATTATGAGAATGATGATAAAAAACCTGATTTGAATGCTTTAATGGGTCATGTAAAACGTACCTTATGATATATTTTAATAGCTTTTCGTGTAACAACAATATTCTATAGATTTGATTAACTTAACTTCATGTAGTCGAAGTTCATCCACACCCATAGCAAGTTGATTCACATGCATGCATCATACATTATAGTTCATAAGATATCAATTTGAAGGAGATTGAAGCAATATTACTATTTTTTGATATATTGATTAATATAAACAGCCAAATCAAATCACATGGAACTATATTAAGATTTGATCCATTAACGACACTGATTTATACATTTTTGTAACTAGGATAAGGTTGGAAGTCTATGTAATTAACTATAATAAGAATATATTTGTCTCATAAAAGGAGGCAACAAAATCATGACTTGTGCATTAAACTATTAATTATACCAAAAACACATGGAGTATGATATAATAATAAAAATAGATTCATCAAATAATTATTTTTGAGTTTGCTATAGTGATATTCATGGCGAACAAGATTTCATATCTATATTTAGTAAACAAATATCAGCTAATATATATATATATATATATATATATATATATATATATATATATATATATATATATATATATATATATATATATATATATATATATATATATATATATATATATATATATAGGGTTAAGATCATTACAGAACCACTTTTTATTTTCAGAACTACAGAACCATTGATTTACATAAATGTATATTAGGTCTGATAATACTTGATCTGTTTACATATGTGTATATCAGACATGAGCAATAAACTATAAAAAAACAACTAAATATCACCAGGTTTAACTTACATCTATGTAAACCAGTGGTTTATAATTTACATTTATGTAAGTCAATGGTTCTTTTGGTTCTGAAATAAAAATGGTTCTGTAATGATCCTGATCCTATATATATATATCTACATATATATATATATCTATATCTATATATATATAAAAATATATATATATATATATATCTATATATATATATATATCTACATACATATATATATATATATATATGTATATATATATATATATCTATATATCTATATATATGTATGTATGTATATATATATATATATATATTTATATATAAGATCAGGATCATTACAGAATCATTTTTTATTTTCAGAACTAAAAGAACCATTAACTTACATAAATGTAAATTATAAACTATTGGTTTACATAGATGTAAGTTAAATCTGATGATATTTAGTTGTTTTTTATAGTTTATTGTTCATGTCTGATATACACATATGTAATACATGTCAAGTATTATCAGATTTAATATACATTTATGTAAATCAATGGTTCTGTAGTTCTGAAAATAAAAAGTGGTTCTGTAATGATCCTAACCCTATATATATATATATATATATATATATATATATATAATATATTATATATATATATATGAAATGTTCAAATACGAAAAGCTATAAAACCAAAAAGTATAAAAAGTAATTTTAACCATCAATCTCCTTAATCAATGGTTGAGATTAATTTATAGAAAAAGTTTTTTAAAATTGTATTTTAAAAATAACCACTTATATATGTTGATTTTTAACAAGTTTTCCTATTTTTTTAAACGTTCTTAACTTTTATGTACAACATTAATTTTTATAAAAATTACACCATGTAAATGAGCGTTTTTTGTATTTAAAACAAGTACATTATTGTTATATAAAATTTTAATATTTTTTTTACGTTTTTAGGTTTATATCTTGTTATTGTATCTTTTAATACCGTTCATTTTGTCTTTTTCTTAGTTACTCTGTTTTTATAAATACTATTATTTTTTCTAAAATAATAAATTTTGAAAAAGTATAATGATTGAATAACATTATTGTATATCTCTGACATGTAAAACACAATAATAAATTAACAACTAATTAATCTAATACATTAAAATATTAACAAAATAACATAATGTCTTATTGTGTTTTTTGATCGTTATTGTGTAATCTTAAACACTATAAAGTTTGAAAAATACATCGATGAAGTAAATAATTATGAACACTATAAGTTTTGATAAATACATTGGTGAATATATATTATTGTACACTTCTAATTATAAAATAAAATTATGGATAGCAAGTTCATATAATCTGTAGAAACAATAACAATAATAACACAAAAATGATCTAAAACGTAAAATACATTAATGATAAATACATATAACAAATGATGTAAATATATTGCACAATAAACGTATATGACACAATAAGCTCATGATGTACGTATTTGACAGAATTACCAATATGCCACCGTCTTTAAAACAATAGAAGGACACCTGTCAAACTCCCAATTATTTTTAAACTTTTTAGATTTAATATATTTTTATTATAATACTACCCATATTTTTATATTTACGATCTTCTTTTAAAAAGGAAAAAATAGATACTTGAAAATAAAATAACTCAACAAAAATAGTAGATATTCATTAAAAATTCCAAGCACAAAAAAGTGTACAAGATAGGTCAAGTTTGTGTATGCTATGAAATTTCGAAACATAATCTTCCTACTCTAATAAAAGGGTATAAGGGTATATGGGGTGACACGTGTCAACACCACAATTACTCTCACCAAAATTTTCCCGCCTCTCTCTCCTATTAAATAATTACCTTAATTACTAATAATACTATTTAACACTTTTTTGTTTTAATAAATTAATAAAGAGATCTATTTATTAATGTTATTTCTAAATAAATAATTTTTTTATAAAATAATAAATTTATTTAAAGCATAAGACTTTTTTTAAAAATATGAAATATTTAAAATTGGTATTTTAAAAAGTTATTTTTTAAAACCAAAAATAATTAAATTTAAGAGTTATAATAAGAAATTTTTAAAAATGACAATTTATACGGTTTGTTTTAGAACAAAACATTTATTTTTTTGAAAAAATAAAGTTTTAAAAAGTTGATATCACTATTTTATAACTTACAGTCATTTCTAATACATAATTTCAGTGATATTATATCTTAAAATATTATTTTATAATTAATAAATTTTGTTATATTAATTTTTATTCATTCAACCCGTGTAACATACGAATTACTATAGCTAGTTCAACGTATAAAGTAATTTTGCGTATTTATCACTGTAGAGATCAAAACTTTTTAGACACTAACATAATGTATATACAATAATTTTTTATTTTCACAATTTTTTAAAATTAGAGATAATATATTCAACATTTCTTAGAAAACATATATGGAAAGATATATATATGACTAACCATGTGGTGATGCGAATTGTTGGAACCGGAGTTATATCGATGGTCTGACTGACCACTATGGCTCGAACCATATGGGTCCGATGGCTCGGGATTGTCTTGACACTCTAGGTTCACCCCAAATAACCTCAATCGTCTTGTCGCTACCTCTCCTCTTTGGTAAGTATCCACATTTTCATACATCTCTTCTGCAACTCCAGATTATAACAAGCATTCAATTTATGACCATTTAAAAAAAGCTGCAAAGGTTCTATAAAATTGATAATTATATATCTTTAAAGGGTATTTTGATTTTCCATAAATTAAATCACAAATTATAAAATATCAGATTTTACAAATTATATCAAGTAGGTAGTCAAATTCTCATAATAACCACAAGTAACAACAGATCACAACCGTCTATCATATATAATCTAGTCTATTGAATCATGCAATTATTTTTTTAACTATCCAAAATATTAATAAATTAATAAAAAAACCACCGAAATTTACGATTGGCTGAAATGATTCGGTAACAAAAATATTAGCTACCGAAAATGATTGTATTAATTACAATTCCAGTCACAAATTACACGAAAAATGAAAATGAACATTTTGTCATTAAAACATTATTCCAACTTTAAATCTGGTTAAAATAATATTTACGTCACAAAAATGTTCGAAAAATCATTTGCGACCAGGGTTTACGTTAAAACCGGTTGTAATTAAATACTATTTGTCACAGTTTTTTGAATTAAGGTCACACATCTTAAGGTCATACATTTTATTTTTCAGTAGTGATAATAATTGTAAAAATGTCACCATGAAAGATAAACTAAAACCGTTCTAATAGACGCAAATGACCACGAATAACATTTTCAACCGTATTAATAGTCATAAATGCTATTATTTATACCGATAACAATAACAATAACAATTAAAAATCATGAAAGATAAAAATAAAAATGTTATACCTGCATGAATACACTCCTGTTGGTATGGTAGGTGGTGCGAAGGATAACTAGACTGGCCACCGTAAACAATCTCGTTAACCTGCGCACCACTGTCAACAGGCGGAGCAACCGTCTCCGCCACCACGGTATCTCGACCACTTACGGCGGCAAACCGCCGCCGCCACCCGATAAACATGCGATCACAATCCAACAAATGCCTTTGAAACAACACAACATCACCAGCATCTAAACGTTTCTCCTTGACATACCGGCTCCACCCCTTGGTCAACACGTAGCTCTGACTGCTGTTCCAGTACGAGTACCGGAACCGCCAGAGCTTTCCAGACTCGTCCTCAAAGCTGAGGACGAGTCCTTTCCGCTGGGCGACAGTATCACCAGCGCCCAGCGGAAAGTATCTCTCAGCGTGTTGTTTGGGGATTACGAGCCGGTTGAGTTTTCCGACGTCGCTAGGGGTTAATGGTTTTTCGAACATGAGTTCTTTGGTGATGTTTGTGGTTGTGAGATCTTGTGGTGGTGGTAGTTGTTGTTGTTGATGGTGGTGGAATGTGGTGGTGTTGTAGGTGGTTTCCATGGTGGAAGTGGGAGTGAAAGAAAAGTGAGTTGAGGGATGATTTTTGTAGCATGGAAAGTGAATAGTGAAAAGGAGAGTGATGATTCTTAAAGTTTGAATGGGAAATAGTGTGTGTGGGCCCATAATTCAACAAAATATTATTGGAAGTAGTGTTACAAGGTAAATGAAAAACAAATAAACTTTAAAAATATAACTTTATCTTTATCAAACAGGTTAGAAGATATAGGCTTTTTTTATAACTTCTGAATAATTAAATGATAAACCAATAAGATGTCTGAACTAATAAATGTTAGTATAAAAAAATTTTGATATTGAGTGGCACCAATCGTGCTCTGACATTTTGATTAGTTTATAACATCGCGCACGTCACTTGCAAGATTGATCTTAAGAACCAACTACGGATTGATCTTTGTGATTCCAATTTTCCAACCAACTTTGACTTGCATCACCATCATGGAAAAAATAACACTATACATATTGATCTCTGTCTCTGTATTATGCGTTTATGAGTTTTGAAATTAGTTTATAAATTTGTCTAACTTTCGATTATTAAAAAGAATATTAATATCTCTGTCTCTGTATTATGCGTTTATGAGTTTTGAAATTAGTTTATAAATTTGTCTAACTTTCGATTATTAAAAAAGAATATTAATATCTCATGGATTATGGTTTATATGTGACTTAGAGATTAATCAAATAACTAATTTAGCTTTTATTATTTCTTTTCCGTATCACACATTTGTCTATTAATTTTAATCCATAGCTAAATTAGTAAAGAGATTAATCAAATAAATTACACCATAAAAATCAGCACTTTATACTCGTTAATTTGATACATAGGTCGTTATATTTCCAAAAAAGTTGCATTTTTCACAAATACTCCAAAATATGCATAATGCACTGGTACATGACCATGAGACTTAAAAAGTTAGTTATTTGCTTCAGATATGTAGAAAACGTTTTATACACTACATACCTGAAAAAGTTGAATTATTTACCATTGATAGTGTAACATCTCGTATTTTTATTAAATTGAAAGTTAACTTTATTAAATTCTGATATGCTTCAAATTATACATATAAAACATATCAATTGCACATCAATTATTCTATAAACTCTTACTGAAAATGATGATTTGACACCTAAATCATTCATATTGTGTTTTCAGGCTTGGAAAAGGCCAAGATGTACAAAGGGAGCTTAAAAAGGAAGAAATTGAAGAAAACCAAGCTCCGGAATTCAAGCATGGGGTCGTGCCTCATGAGGCACGCCCCCATGCCCAGCCTGAAACACACCCCCGTGCTAAATTCAACACACACCCGTGTTTGTCAGTCCGACAGGACAAAAAGTACGGTTCCCCGACCCGAGGCACGGGGGCGTGCCCCATTTGTCACGGGGCCGTGTTTGCCCATTTCACGGGGCCGTGCCCCATTTGTCACGGGGCCGTGCCCGACAACTCCTGCACATACGAGCTGACCAACTTTCGTAAGCATTGTACTATCACGGGGCCCCGTGCCTAAAAGGCACGGCCCCGTGCTTAAACACTCCAGAAAGCCTATAAATAGGACTTCATTTGTAACTTTGAGTAAAGCTTTTGGGATGTGAAGTGCTGGTGTTCCCTCTCGGGAACCCAGCCTTTGGAGGTCCTTTGAAGGTTTTGGAGGTCCATTCAACACTTAGAAGAAGCTCGGGATCGTTTAACATCATCCATAGTGAATCATCGGTTTGATTGTTCTAATTTATCGATGATTTCATTACTATCTTCTATCTTTGTTGTTAGGTTCAAGCTCATTATGAGCTAAACTTTATTTGTTATCCTATTTAATGAAACTTATGTAATTTGTGATGAACTAATGGTGTAACAAATATTGTGTGAATGTTATGGTGGTGTTGGGAAAACTTTTGATGGGTAACACTCACATTTGAACGGGGGGTTATAAGTTTATGGTTTGTAATTGTGATTGTCATACACGGTTGAAAAACGTATGATCAACTTTTATTCATAACAAACTATGGCTAATTAACTAGAGATGGTTATTAGAAATCATAAGACCTTAACTTTCTGATCATTTACGGGTTCCCTTTTATTAGTCTGAGAAATCTATAGTAATTGTTATGGTTTTTAAAATTAATGGTATGTTGGAAAAGAACTTGATCAACTCTCTTCTTACATTAAGTTATGTTTTCAGAAATCGTATGTCGAAAAGGACACAAAAGATTTACCTATATTACTAGGGCTTTGACCTAAGTAGTAAATCTCAACTGACGTGGTCCTAGTCACTACGGAGCGGATAGACGAGAAATCACGCCAGCTCATCTTTATAAACATTAACATAATTACTTTAATCAATATCTTTAATCACACCACCAATTCATCACAGTTGCATAAGTGTAATCTAAATTAGGATAACAGCCTTACTTCACTGAAAGAATCACCAAAAGTCTCAATCTATCTTTATCAATCTTTATTTATTATTATTTTATTTAACTTATCAATTTCCAAATCAAAACTGATAGTCAATTATGAGGGTTGTTGAGTAGGCTTACTATGTCCACGGATTGATACTCGGTTCTTACCAACACTATATTACCTCACGATAGGTAGACTTGCCTTTTGTGTGTGTAGTTAGTATTAGTAATAACCATTTAAAACTGAATCTGTGCGAAAAACATTTATCAAAATATATATACTATCCGCACGCATCAAATTCTAAAAGAACCTTTTATGTCAATTTTGAAACTTTGTGGAATTAATATGCTTGATAATTAATTTGGTGGATAACAAATTAATTTAATAAATAATGTAACATTATAAGTATTATAATGTTTACTTATTATTATAAAATTTAAGATAATAATAATCTTAAATAAAATAATTATCATTATTATTATTATAATTATAATAATAACAATATTAATAATAATAATAATAATAACAACAACAATAATAATGATATTAGTATTACCACTATCAATAGTAATACTAATAATAATAATATTAATAATAATAATCATATTAAAAGTAATCTTGTAAATAAATAAAAACAATATAAGTTTTATTATTTTAAAACTTGTATTTAACTAGTTTTAACATAAAATAATAAAGCCTTGAAACCCCAGGGTCTAAACCGTAACTTAATTTAAACTAAAACGAAAGTTTTGACACTAATTAAACAGAATCTAAACTGCAGGGACTGAACTTGTAAATTAATAAAACCCATCCCGTCGCCCCCCTTTCCACTCTGGCCACCGCCTCCGGCCAAACTCCGGCGAGGCCAAAACACTTCAATTAACGTGGTTTTGATCAAATCAAACATTCCTGACACACTCACGTGGTAGATTCGTACCATGCCCCACTTTAATTTGAAAATTTGAACCAATTAGTGCGATCTAGAACCGCACCACTTTCGGCCGAGAATCCTGGCCACGATCGCACTAACACACTATTATAATCGAAATAATCAAATATGAACTACCATATATTTGTTTCTAATCAACCCCCATTCTCAATTGCATCTGAGAATCACACAAACACCCTCATCGATCATCATCTTCTTCGCGACCTGCAACTTAACGAAAATCCATGTTCGAAGCTATATTAAACCAAATTGACAAAGGGCTTTTCATCAAGACCCTTGTTCGAAGCTACCCACGAAGTTAATTTGATTATCATCATTGATTTCACCCTGAATCAACACTCACCTGCCGCGACTTGTTCTTGGTTGTCTGTTGTATCAATTCGAATTTAAATCAGGTAATTAAACACATCAAAACATTCGTTTGTACATGGGAAACAATAGCCCTAAACTTGATTTTGTTGATATCAACGATTCGGGGTTCAATTTGGGGATAATTGTTTCTAGGGTTCATCGTTCGAGGAGGGGGCTTTTGTGTTATGTATTTTATGATTTAAAAACCGGGTGATACCGCGGCTGTATGCCTTGGTTCACCGGTTCCGTGTCCCCTTTGCTAAGTTGGAGGTCCCGGGTTCGAACCCGGGCACCCCCATATATTTTTTTAATGGTTTTTCAGCCTTAGAAAAATTACAGAAAATTTTTAATAAATATAAATATTGTTTTTGTAAACTTTAAATATTTTTCGGACCACCAAATAATTTTCTGGATTTTTATATTAATTTTAAAAATTAAACAATTATTTTAAAAACATTTTAACAAATATTATTCTTGGTTAAATCCTATTAAAAATAGGTTTCAACTAATAAATTTATTTCGGTTCAAATGTTAAAATTTTAAAATCATAGTTATCTTAAAATTTATTTAAAACTTATATTTAAACTTTAAATGTTGATACAAATGAGTTCTTTTAAAATAACCAAATAATTATTTATGTAAAATTAAACTTGAAACAATAAATCTTTATAATATTAATAGGCATTATTAATTAGAGTTTTATCATGATAATTGTAGAAATTATATATTTTATAATTTCACAAATTAATTACAAATATTATTTTCTTATAAACTAAAGGTTTAGATTAATAATTTGTTATTAATCAAAACGTTATTCTAATTATTTTTAAATAATAAAGATGTATTTACTTATTAAACCCTATCATTATTTATACTTAAAGTCATTTCTAGAATACTTAAATGAATAGTCCTTTTAATTGAATCAAAACATAAATGATTATGTTAAAAACTTGTTACTTATAAAAAACCCCAAATTCTTATTAAACCCTAGTTCACGTTAAAACGTTAACTATTATTAACCTTAAATCTTGTAATATATACATTTAGGTGCTTGTAAAAGAATCCGTTAGAGCATCGTTAATTCTTATAATCCTCTTATATACTTATACATCAATGTGAGTTTTCCTTGCCCCTTTTTACTTTATTTCACACTATATTGGGGTGAAACATGATACTTATACATCATACACTTATAAACGTTTGAGACTTGTAAAGCACTTGCAATTCATCTTTATATTTTGTCATAGTTATTTGTGTGTTGTAAGTGATTATATGAGATACATGTTTGTTACAATCATTAACTATTGCTAGCCTGGCGACGTCTTAGATCTTTGGGCCTGACAAGCCTATTTGGTGCTAAAGTCGAGGTATTGCCGACTCCTAGGAGCTGTATGCTTGTGCACTAGGGAACCAAATACACTTAGCCAATCTTATATACTTGTAATCAAGTCGAGGTTTGGTTGTAAAGATATGTGTTCTATAACCTTACTAGCTTATAACCTATGACATGAATTACTACTTGTAATCTTTTCATATTATGTATGAAAACCTTGGAAACTCACCAACTATATTTAGTTGACCTTTTATTTTTATCATGTTTCAGGTAACCCCCAAGTTTAAAGTGGTCTTTTGAAGCTTGCAATAAAACTAGGACGTGGACCTAGTTAATAAAATCAATTGATTATCCTGTGTTATGTCTTGTTGAAACTTATTTCATTATTGAGACTTATGCTTGTAATGCTACCTTTGAAACTTATGAATAATATATTTGAAATTAATAATAACGTTATGTAGCTGTGAACAATCGTAATCCTCACATCTCGACGATTCCGCTGTCAAGGTTGGGATGTGACAGATAGTTACTGAACGTGTAATTATTTAAACATTAAAACAAACATGTTCAATTAAAAAAATTATTGAACTAATCATCCATTCATATTTCATATTGACTAAACTATCAGTATCATATTTTACGGAACTCCTTTTTATGGTTTATTACCTTGTTCATTTAGTTTTTAAAAACTAACTGTTTTTTTATTATATGCTAGTTTGTTATCAGGTGTATTACACAGTTTGATGAATACAATTTATTAAATAATTTGTAATAAAATTTTAAATACTAAAAAACGATGTTTTCGGATAATGTATGGTTAAGTTACGTATAATTAAGTATCTCAAGTAAAAAAAGACATTACTATCATTTTAAACTTTTGGTTTATAATATTATACTTTTAGATTGCTTTTTAAAAATCATGTTTTCTAAATATATTTATTATTTTTAAATCATCGTTATAAAACTTAAAAAAAGATTTTAAAATAGTTTGTATTTGTAAATATGTTTTTATTTAATAAATTTTTGTATCTTTTTTTAAAGTATGTTTTTAATAAAATATGGTTTTTAATTTTTTCAACATCTACTTTTTTAATATGAAACTGTTTTAAATAATATATATACTACTAGCTTAGTAAACTCATGTATTACACAGGTTGAATTAATAAAATATTAAATTAAATCAAAATTTATTAATTATAAAACGATATTTTACGATAAGATATGATTGAAATTACGTATGAGTAAAGAATATAATTAATAAACAATGCTATTAAATTTTTAAACTTTTTTATTTAAAACAAAATTAAACATTTTGTTATAAAATAAATAGTTTAAAATATCATTTTAAAAATTTTATTAATATAATTTCCAGTTTTAAATTGGTTTATAAAATCTTTACTTTTTTTATTTAAAACAAAATTAAACATTTTGTTATAAAATAAATAGTTTAAAAATATAATTTTAAAAATTTTATTATTATAATTTCCAGTTTTAAATTGGTTTATAAAATTTTTACTTTTTTATTTAAAACAAAATTAAACATTTTGTTATAAAATAAATACTTTGAAAATATCATTTTAAAAAATTTATTATTATAATTTCCAGTTTTAAATTGGTTTATAAAATTTCACTTTATAAAAACACTAATCTTAAATATATTTTGTATATTTTAAAACTTTTTTGATGTTTTAGAAAAGATATTATTTTATAAAAGTTTGTTTCCTCAGAAATTATATTATAAAAATGATATTTTTTATTAATTTAAAAAACTATTTTAATCTAAAAAAGACTTAATAATATTATTAGTAATTAATGTAATTAGGCAACAGGAGTGGAAAACAAAAAGATTTTGATGATAAGAAATGTGTTGTTAATATTAAAGTAAGAAAATATACTATTATTATTTATTAGAAAAGATGCGCGAAAAATATGAATAAAAAATCTAATATCATAACACGTGACTGCTTAAAAACTTCTTTTATTATATATATATATATATATATATATATATATATATATATATATATATATATATAGGGTAAGGTTCCTTTGTTAACCCTTGTTTATTGCGATAACCCGTTAACTCTAATGTAGCGAACACTTACACCAGTGTAACCAACTTTTACACCGCGTTACACCACTGATTTAACGATTTTTCCTCAATTTTTAAATTTTCTCTCCATTTTTAAAAAACTCCATCCCTTTTCTAAAACTTTTTTTAACTTTTTTGTATAATGTTATTTTTAAATAAATTACATTATTAAATAGATCTTTTTAATATCTTTAATTTGAGTATAGTCTTGCTATATTTTTTTAAAATTTTTTTTAACGTTCATTCTAAACCACTAGTTTTACCACTGTAACTCTAGGTTACAATGGTGACGTGGCTTGCTGTGGACCACTAGTAAGGTTAATGGATTATCGCAATAAACAAGGGTTAACATTTGATTCATTCCCTATATATATATATATATATATATATATATATATATATATATATATATATATTTATATATAAGGACAGGATCATTACAGAGCCATTTTTTATTTTCAGAACCAAAAGAAACATTGGTTTACATAAATGTAAATTACGAACCACTGATTTATATATATGTAAGCTAAAGGTGGTAATATTTAGTTGCTTCATATAGTTTATTGTTCATATCTGCTATACACATATGTAAAACAACTCAAGTAACATCAGACTTAATTTACGTTTATGTAAATCAATGGTTCTGTGGTTCTGAAAATAAAAATTGGTTCTGTAATGATCCTAACCCTATATATATATATATATATATATATATATATATATATATATGTGTGTATATATATATATATATAGATGTTTTTTGTCATATATATATATGTATGTATGTATGTATGTATTACGAATTGAACACGAGAAGGAACTAATGAAAGAGAATATGCAACTATAGTTGTGATTAGCTTAAAACGATGAAAAACCAATGCATATTTGAATAGTTTTGCACTTCTTTTGCATGAAGTTTGTTATGTTTTTCTAAGATTAAAATATTTATAAACACACAAGTATAAAACTAGTATAACGTGTCGACATGTCGTTTTGTGTTAAATAGATTGAACATAGAACATTTACACGTCCATTGAAGCCGAAACTACATGTTTAAGTAAATGTGTCAATTAGTTAAATACTAACAAACATAATTAATAATACGAAGTGCATGTCATGATACATTTAACATGATATAAGTTGAATAAAACCCGACCTATAAGACATGTTTAACACATAATTCGTTTAAGGATAATATATAATAATACATAAAAGGCAAGAGTTAAAAAATATAAATTATAAGATATTTAAAGACGTCTAACCAAATATTGTAGTATGAATTGAAAGTTAATTACATGATTGGTTCCTGCGGTTTGTCTCTATTGCAATATTGATTCTAACTTTTAAGAAATTGCATCATTGGTCCCAATTTTTTATCAAATTGTGACACGTTTGGTCACTAAAACTAACTTTTGTTAAGTTTTTATTTAAGTGGAGGTAAAAAGAGAAAAATACCCTTTAGATTTAAAATCTTTCTACTCTTATAAAAGGGTAAATAGAGGTGACACGTGTCAGCATCATATTCATTATCATCAAATTTTCTCGCTTTTTTATCCTATTAAATAATCATATTAATTACTAAAATATTATCTATTTAGTTTTACATTATAATTATAATTAGCTTTTTAATAAATTAAGAAAGATAACTTTTTTAAAGGTTATTTTTATAGAGATAGTCTTTTATAAAAATATTTTTTCCTAAAAAATAAAACTATTTTTAAGTAATATTTAAAAATTGTTTTTTTAAAGTAATTTTTTATAAAACAAAAATAATTAAAATAGGGAATTATAGTAAGAAAATTTTTAAAAATAAATTTTTTTAAAACATTATTTTAAAACAAAATAGTTAAGTTATTCAAAAATAAAAAAAAACTAAAAAGCTCATATTATTATTTTATTACTTATAGTTATTATTTATACATAATTTCAAACATATCATGTTTTAGTCTATCGTTTTAAAATTAATAACTTTATTATATTTAATATTTTATTTATTCAACCCGTGTAATACACGGGTTTACTAAAGCTAGTTTATAATAAACTCTATTTATTAATATGTAGGATCCATTTGATTTATTAATTATATATATACATATATACATATATATACACATATATATACATATACATATATAGATATGTTATATACATGTATGTATATGTGTATATATATATGTATATGTATATATGTTTGTATGTATATATATATATATATATATATGTATATGTATATCCTTTACTTCTAATAAAAAGGTATAATTGTGGACACGTGGCATGTTTCTACAACCCCTATATTTTCTTTTCCCGCCCATTTGTCCGGTTCTTTTGGAAAACGCGGACCTTACTTCGGGTCGGACTATCCAACTAAACAAAAACCTACACCGGATTCAAGTCTAGAGCATCCTTTTCGTATCTAACCCCATGCCCTCATTTTGTCTTCCTCTTCCAAAACCCCACTTCCCAACCCTAAATGCCGTCGCTGCGATCCTTGAAACCGCCTCTGCACAACGGTGGCTTCTTCATCTCTCCTTTTGTTCCCACCGCTGCGTAGTGTCTCGGACCGACGCAATGGTGGCTTCTTTATCTTCACCTACATCTAAAAGTTTGTGTTCTTCTACCAAACCATTTCTACTGCAAAGTTTGTGTTCTTCGCAGGTATGCATTTCCCCCAAATTTTTATCAAATTTCTTCTTTGATTTAACATTCTCATTCTCTTTGCTTACCTAATCTTGCTGCTGATCATTAGCTCCATCAAAATCACACTTCTAGGGTTTTTTATATACCCTCAACACTAAACCCTAGGCTTTAATCGTGTTACCAGGTTATCTCCTTTGTTAAATCGCACTCTTTCATTCTCTCAGACATCGAATATGAGGTAATTGGTGCGCGTACTGTAACATCCAAAAGTTCAAAATTTATTTATTTAATTAAAATTAGTGTTCAGTCGCATGCCATACTAGCGAATGAAGCTCAATCGCACGAATGACGGGCGTATGGGCTCAATCGCACGATTGAGTCGTGCGAATAAGCCAGTCGTGCGATTGAGTATGTCGGCTAAAAATAGGCATGAAGGATAAGTAGGGCGGTTAAGGGGTTGAAAAGCAGATTCTATCTGCTGTAACATCCTTCCCTTGTTCCCTTCGAACCCAAACACCCTGCTCTTGCCCAAGTCGATCAAACTAGCTCCGTTTTGGTAAGTTTTGCTTGGTACGGATCGATTTTTGAATATGTTAAGCTGTGTGGGTGGTGGGAATTGATCCAAGAACATGTTTTAATCAGAGTTCCTGTTCAATCTTTCTGTTAAACTGAAAAGTGAAGGTTCGGGCCCTAGTTTTTGGGAAGTTTGATGAAATAAGGACCCGAAACGGTTGTAAATGAGGTGTACAGGTTCTGTTATGAATATGATATAATCTGAACGGTTAAAACTCGAGTTTTTGGATCAAATATGTCAAGAACACAGCTGCTGATCCGTTTCAGGCGAATGAGCCCAGTCGCATGACCCATTCGTGCGACTGAGTCAATCGCATTGTTCAAACGTGCGACTGAAGTTCAGTCGCATGCACCAATCGCACGAATGGAGGTCATTCGCACAAACCCTGTTCTAGCTCATTCGCACCTCTATCGTATGGTCCATTCGTACGACTAAGCTCAGTCGCATGATCAGTCGCACGAATGAGTCCAGTCGCATAGCCTTAGTCGTGTGAAGTGGTCAGCTAGGGGAAATTTGACTAAGTTAGGGTTATTGTTTTAGATTTGCTTTGAGAAAGAGAAGTTTTAGCTGCCCTAGCATAATTGGATTGATAACCACTTGTTGAAAACATTAAGGTGAGTTCTAATTGCCCTTTTTATGTGTTTATGCCGTTTGATAAATGTTGTTTGATAAAATCGGGCACTGGCATGCATATAAATAAATATAAAATGTGAAAATGAGTTGAAAGTGGTAAATTGTGGTAAATGGCGAGGTGGAGGTTTGACCCACCAACTATAGACGGAGGTTTGACCCGTCAACGCCAATTATAGATGGAGGTTTGACCCGTCAACGCGCGAGGTGGAGGTTTGACCCACCAAACTATAGACGGAGGTTTGACCCGCCAACGCGCGAGGTGGAGGTTTCACCCACCAAATTAAAAACTGATAAAAGATGTCCATAAATACCTTGTGGGTATTCTATATGCATATCAATACTGGGATAAATAAACGGACTGATGAATGTGTGTGTGGATCATTCGGTGTGATAACAGTTGATGAATTGTTACTATTGAAATGTGGTGTATGTTAGAACTCACCAGTTTATCTGATTTTGTGTTTGTTTTCTAATGCATGCCAGGTAGTAATAGAGGTGCTCGTGATGATCCCCCACAGAGTTAGCTTCCGGTTATGGTGTATGATACTGGCCACAAATGTTGGGTTTTGGGAATGAAGTACTTAAAGTTTAAAAAGTTTTGAAATATTGGATAATGTCTTGGAAATATTGTTAACGATGTAAACAGTTTTAATATATGAAAAATTCCGCTGCGTTTGTAGTCTCTAAGTTGTTATTATAACGCAACTAGTAGCACCCTCCTTGTTGTATTATATCGTTATGAGATTGAGGGTGTTACAAGTTGGTATTAGAGCCTAGGTTAAAGAGATTTGAACAATTAATTGTTTCAAACTTTAACTAAATATATGGGAAGTGTCAGTATCTACAGCCGAAAGTGGGGCGAAGCATTGTGTGGATGAGTACTTAATTGTTAGTGATAATTCAGTTAATTGTTGAATGAAAGTAATTGTTTAAGATAAAGACTAGTATTATGTGTATGCATGATTCTGTGGTTTAGATAGAGTTAGAAATAAACTGTGAAAGGGTAATGAGAAGAGGCAGGATGGTGTGAATAAGTAAATAATTGATAACACCTGGCCAATGTTATGAGCAATTTACATTATATGCAACATCCTGGTATCACTCATTATTTGATAATGGTTTATTTCTTATCGTAGATGGAGGAAACTGGTAATACAAACCGTAGACTCGAAGCTAGGATCTCAGGTGATGAACTTAAGGCGGCTATAGGTGATGAAGTCGCCCGAGTGTTGCGTACTACCTTACCTGAAATGTTAAGTGACCTTAGGAAAGGTGGTGAATCATCTTCCTAACCAACTCCTCCACCTGTTATTGTTGAGCCTGTAGTGGAGAAACCAATATCAGATAAGCATTTTAAGGAATGTGACCCGCCTAAGTTTGAAGGCCAGAAGGATGTAGTAGTAACTTACAAATGGTTACGTGAGATGGAAGCGGAGTTTAAACTTAGTAGATGTAAGGAAGATCAGAAGGTGGGCTTTGCAGTGCATTCTTTTCAAACAGAAGCTTTGTACTGGTGGGATACAGTGGAACAGGCCATGGGTGAGGTCGCCGTGAACCAGCTGACGTGGGAAACTTTTAAAGAACTGGTGATAGAAAAGTTCTGTTCGAAGGGCGAGATGGACAGAATTGAGATCAAGTTTTTGCAGTTTCAAGCAGGTAGTTTAAGTCATAAAGAGTATACTTCTAGATTTGAAGAAATGGCGCGCTTGGTACCTTATTTAGTAACTCCTGAGACAAAGAGGATTACTAGATATATCCAGGGATTACCCCCTAAGGTGAGAATGTTGGTAAAGTCTAATTATCCTTCTACTTACCAAGCCACGGTGAATTTGGCTGCGGATATGTATGAGGAGGTCGCTGAGTCTGAGAAACTTGTGATGAAAGAGGAAGTGGTGAGTCATCAGGAAGCTTCACTGAGTTCTAGGCCTATGTATGGACAGAGTGGGTCGCAGAAGAGGAAGTTTAATGCTAGGGGTTTTGTAGGTCCCCCTCCTCGGTGTAATAGATGCGGGAAGTTTCATAGAGGGGAATGTAGATTGAATCACCCGGCATGTCGTAAATGCGGGAAGCCTAGACATTTCGTTTCTAGATGTCCAGAACTTCGGTGTTATGGATGCGGAGAGATGGTACATATGAAATCTGAATGTCCAAAACTTAGACCTGGACCGGTTCCTATTCGTACAGTGGGAGGACCGAGTAAAGGCAGCGTGAGTGGTAGTAGCGGTACAGCGGGGAGAACATTTACGATGACTACGGAGGAGGCTAAGGCATTACAGATGTTGTGTCGGGTACGTTTCTTGTTAATGATGTACCTGCTAGAGTTTTATTTGATTCGGGGGCCAATAGAAGTTTTATATCAATAAAATTCCATGCCTTAATAAAAGTTAAACCATCAAAGCTGGATGTTGCCTTTTCAGTAGAAACTGCCTCTAATGAATTTATAGTTGTTAGTGAGGTAATAGATGATTGTTTTGTCGAACTAGAAGGTGTAAAATTTCCTGCTAGGTTACATATGATGAAATTAGGAGGTTTTGATGTAGTATTGGGAATGGACTGGTTATCTACGTTTGAGGCTCAGATAATATGCAAAAGAAAGATGATTGTGTTGCGAGCACCAGATGGTAATTCGGTAATGGTTTTTGGTGATGATCATGATAGTGGGGTGAAAGTCATATCTATGATTAAGGCTGAGAAATTATTGAATAGGGGTTGTGAGTCATTCTTAGCATATGTAGTTGATACTGCTAAGGAGACGAGGAAATTAGAAGATGTTCCAGTAGTTTGTAATTTCCCCGATGTATTTCCAGAGGATCTACCGGGTATACCTCCTGATAGAGAAATTGAGTTTAGAATTGATTTAATACCTGAGGCAAAACCTGTCGCTAAAACCCCTTATAGACTTGCACCGGCTGAGTTAAAGGAACTCCTGAAGCAATTACAGGAATTATTAGACAAGGGTTTTATCCGACGCAGCTCTTCGCCGTGGGGTGCTCCAGTTCTATTTGTAAGGAAGAAAGATGGCAGTTTGAGGATGTGCATAGATTACAGAGAACTAAACAAGCTGACTGTCAAGAATAAATACCCATTACCCCGTATAGACGATTTATTTGATCAACTCCAAGGTGCTAATTGGTTCTCAAAGATAGATCTTAGATCCGGGTATCATCAGTTGAAGGTAAGAGAAGAGGACATAGCAAAGACAGCTTTTCGTACACGATATGGGCATTATGAATTTTTGGTGATGTCGTTTGGGTTAACGAATGCTCCTGCTGCCTTCATGGATTTAATGAATAGAGTATGTAGACCGATGCTGGATAAATCGGTAATTGTGTTTATAGATGATATTTTGATCTATTCTAAGAATGAAGGAGATCATGCTTGTCACATTCGAGAAGTATTGGCAACTTTAAGAAAGAATAAGTTGTATGCAAAATTCTCGAAATATGAATTTTGGTTAAGAGAAGTACAATTTTTGGGTCATGTGGTGAATGCGGGTGGAATATTGGTGGATCCTGCAAAGATTGAAGCTGTGTTGAACTGGGGAATTCCTAAAAGTCCTTCAGAAATTCGTAGTTTCTTAGGACTGGCAGGATACTATAGAAGATTTATTCAAGACTTTGCCAAAATTGCTTCTCCATTGATGAAATTAACTCGAAAGGACGTTAAGTATGAATGGAATAAGGAACAGGAAGCTGCTTTTTAGGAACTGAAGAATCGATTGACACAAGCCCCAGTATTAGCAATACCAGAAGGTGTAGAGGATTTATTAATATATTCTGATGCATCATATCAGGGATTGGGGTGTGTTTTAATGCAACGTGGGAGAGTTATTGCTTATGCTTCTAGACAGTTGAAGACCCATGAAGTCAATTACCCAACCCACGATTTAGAATTAGCAGCTGTAGTTTTTGCTCTTAAGATATGGCGACATTACTTATATGGAGTGAAATGTACCATCTTTACTAATCATAAGAGCCTGAAGTATTTCTTTGAACAAAAAGATTTGAATATGAGACAAAGGCGATGGTTGGAGTTAATCAAAGATTATGATTGTGAAATTTTGTATCACCCCGGAAAAGCAAATGTGGTTGCTGATGCATTGAGCAGAAAGGAGAAGTACGAACCGATTAAGCAAATGTGGTTGCTGATGCATTAAGCAGAAAGGAGAAGCCCAATTGTAAGCATTAAAAGAAGAAAATATTAAGAGAGAAAGAATGGTTGGTCAAGAAAAATATTTAGAAGAAAATAGTTATGGTGTTAAAATCAGATTTGATCGAATGTGGGTTCCGTTGGCTTTACGTGATATGGTACTTGATGAAGCTCATAAATCTAGGTATTCCATTCACCCAGGCATGACTAAAATGTATCAAGATTTAAAGCATGATTACTGGTGGCCAGGGATGAAATTTAATGTGATGCAGTATGTAAATAAATGTCTGACTTGTGCTCAAGTAAAAGCTGAACATCAGAAACCTTATGGATTGTTGCAGCCATTAGCTATTCCAGTTTGGAAGTGGGACGATCTGACTATGGATTTTATAACGAAGTCGCCCCGTACACCAAAAGGTTATGATACTATTTGGGTAGTGGTAGATCAGCTAACCAAGAGTGCTTTATTTCTACCAATACAGGAAACTTATTCGGTGGAAAAGTTAGCTGATGTCTTTACTAAAGAAATAATTAGATTGCATGGAGTTCTGAAAAGTATCACGTCTGATAGAGATGCCAGATTTACTTCTAGGTATTGGAGAAAATTTCACGAAGCCATGGGAACTAGACTTTACTTTAGTACAGCCTATCATCCCTAAACAGATGGTCAAAGTGAAAGAACTATTCAGACATTGGAAGATATGCTACGGGCTTGTAGTATTGATTTTGGAGGTAGCTGGGATAGTCATCTTCCATTAGCTGAATTTGCATACAACAACAGTTATCAAACTACCCTTCACATGTCTCCGTTTGAGATGTTATACGGAAGAAAGTGCAGAACTCTACTTTATTGGGGAGATATAGAGCAACGTGAATTGGGGAATAGTGAAATAGTTGAAGAAACGATGTCAAAGTTTGAAGTAGTCAGAAATCGTATTAGAGAAGCGAAAAGCAGGCAGAAATCGTATGCAGATCGTAGAAGAAAACCATTGGAATTTAAAGTTGGGGATTTTGTCTTGTTAAAAGTTTCTCCATGGAAAGGCATTATTCGATTTAGAAAGAGGGGCAAACTAAGTCCACGTTTTATTGGACCTTTCCAAATAGTGGAGAAAGTAGGGTACGTGGCGTATAGGTTGGACTTGCCTGAAGAATTAAGTGCTATTCATCCAACCTTCCACGTCTCTCAGTTACAAAAATGCTTAGCTAATGAAACTCAATATGTACCATTAGAAGATATTGAGGTTGATGAGAAGCTCAATTATGTTGAACAACCCGTGGCCATTATAGATCGTAAGGAGAAGAAACTTAGAAATAAAAGTATTAGCTTAGTCCGGGTGCAGTGGGCACATCGCCAAGGATCTGAGTCAACCTGGGAAACAGAAGAAGAGATGAGACGGAACTACCCTCATTTGTTTAGTCAGGTTTCGAGGACGAAACCCTAAATAAGGTGGGTAGACTTGTAACATCCAAAAGTTCAAAATTTATTTATTTAATTAAAATTAGTGTTCAGTCGCATGCCATACGAGCGAATGAAGCTCAATCGCACGAATGACGGGTGTATGGGCTCAATCGCACGATTGAGTCGTGCGAATAAGCCAGTCGTGCGATTGAGTATGTCGGCTAAAAATAGGCATGAAGGATAAGTAGGGAGGTTAAGGGGTTGAAAAGCAGATTCTATCTGCTGTAACATCCTTCCCTTGTTCCCTTCGAACCCAAACACCCTGCTCTTGCCCAAGTCGATCAAACTAGCTCCGTTTTGGTAAGTTTTGCTTGGTACGGATTGATTTTTGAATATGTTAAGCTGTGTGGGTGGTGGGAATTGATCCAAGAACATGTTTTAATCAGAGTTCCTATTCAATCTTTCTGTTAAACTGAAAAGTGAAGGTTCGGGCCCTAGTTTTTGGGAAGTTTGATGAAATAAGGACCCGAAACGGTTGTAAATGAGGTGTACAGGTTCTGTTATGAATATGATATAATCTGAACGGTTAAAACTCGAGTTTTTGGATCAAATATGTCAAGAACACCGCTGCTGATCCGTTTCAGGCGAATGAGCCCAGTCGCATGACCCATTCGTGCGACTGAGTCAATCGCATTGTTCAAACGTGCGACTGAAGTTCAGTCGCATGCACCAATCGCACGAATGGAGGTCATTCGCACAAACCCTGTTCTAGCTCATTCGCACCTCTGTCGTATGGTCTATTCGTACGACTAAGCTCAGTCGCATGATCAGTCGCACGAGTGAGTCCAGTCGCATAGCCTTAGTCGTGTGAAGTGGTCAGCTAGGGGAAATTTGACTAAGTTAGGCTTATTGTTTTAGATTTGCTTTGAGAAAGAGAAGTTTTAGCTGCCCTAGCATAATTGGATTGATAACCACTCATTGGAAACATTAAGGTGAGTTCTAATTGCACTTTTTATGTGTTTATGCCGTTTGATAAATGTTGTTTGATAAAATCGGACACTGGCATGCATATAAATAAATATAAAATGTGAAAATGAGTTGAAAGTGGTAAATTGTGGTAAATGGCGAGGTGGAGGTTTGACCCACCAACTATAGACGGAGGTTTGACCCGTCAACGCCAATTATAGACGGAGGTTTGACCCCTCAACGCGCGAGGTGGAGGTTTGACCCACCAAACTATAGACGGAGGTTTGACCCGTCAACGCGCGAGGTGGAGGTTTCACCCACCAAATTAAAAACTGATAAAAGATGTCCATAAATACCTTGTGGGTATTCGATATGCATGTCAATACTGGGATAAATAAATGGATTGATGAATGTGTGTGTGGATCATTCGGTGTGATAACAGTTGATGAATTGTTACTATTGAAATGTGGTGTATGTTAGAACTCACCAGTTTATCTGATTTTGTGTTTGTTTTCTAATGCATGACAGGTAGTAATAGAGGTGCTCGTGATGATCCCCCACAGAGTTAGCTTCCGGTTATGGTGTATGATACTGGTCACAAATGTTGGGTTTTGGGAATGAAGTACTTGAAGTTTAAAAAGTTTTGAAATGTTGGATAATGTCTTGTAAATATTGTTAACGATGTAAACAGTTTTAATATATGAAAAATTCCGCTGCGTTTGTAGTCTCTAAGTTGTTATTATAACGCAACTAGTAGCACCCTCCTTATTGTATTATATCGTTATGAGATTGAGGGTGTTACACGTACTGCTTACTGATTGCGTTAAGCAAACTCTACGTGATTTGAATACTCTTATTCGTAGATCTTGCTGAGATTATACTGATTCTTTGTTTAATTTTTGCAGTCGACCAATGGAAGAAGACAGACAAGTAAGTTCATTTAGCTTTAGGGTTTGTCTTCTTTTGATCTGACAATACATTGGATGTTTACAGTAATTGATGACTTTCACCACAGTATAAACTGCTTATAGATTGTTGAATAACAATTCATCAAATTGTCTTGTGTAGATTCTTTTTGAAAGAACAACTTCAGTATCATATTGATCACACAGGCAGCCCGAAATTGGTATGTGTTAGGGGAGAAAGGAATTCATTATGTATAATATTGTGCTTTTAGTATATTATTATTTTTTGTATTTTACAGACCAAAAATGAGGAAGAGGAGTTCAATACTGGTCCAGTGTCTGTCTTGATGATGAGTGTAAAAAATAACACTCAGGTAATAGATTTTATTTTGGTTTAATAACTTCATATCTGTAATCTTAAAGTCTTTGATATGGCTGTGTATTTTTGCTTATAATTTTTACTTCACAAGTTTACTTAGATATTCAGTCTGGATTCAGTGTGCAAAGTGCTATTGATTCGTATTTTGGTGCATTGACATTCTTTATGTTTGTTGTAGTCTTTTGGAATTTGCATCACACTATCTTTAACCATGCATTTTATCTACTTTTCTAAATATAATCAAGTGTTTAAATTTATATATTAATTTTTTTAAATTTATATGATGGTTGTTATGATTTTATTATTAAATAACATATAACATATTTTCTGATAATAAATCAGTTTTTTTTATCTTTTTATCACATTACATTGTAATACATTTGACTTAATATAAAAATGGAAATTATTTAATCTACGCCCCCTTAACATCATTTAAAAAGTTTGACTTAATACGAAGTTGCTTTTTTATAAAATCTAATCAACTTTTCTAAACATAATCAAGTCTTCTAATAATTATATTAATTTCTTAATATAATTAATGGTTATTATGATTTTATAATGATCAATTTATTACATAACAGACTTTTTACAAATAAAATCAGTTATTTTTGCTATCCTTTCATAACATTAAATTGTAATACGTTTTTACTTAATATAAAAATGGAAATGATTTGACTAATGTTATAAAGATAATCAAGTCTTTTTATTTTATTTAATGTGAAGAATTTAGAATTTAAATTAATATGATGGTTATTATGATTTTATTATTATATAAGAACTTTCTACAAATAAAAGCAGTTATTTATGTTATATTTTTCATTAAATTGTAATACGTTTGATGTAATACAATTTTGGAAATGATTTAATCTACTTTTTTAAACATAATCAGTTTCTAAAATAAATTCACGTTTACCTTATTATATATACAACAGTTTTCCCATAAACATGTACAATTAACTCTTCACTACATTTCTCTCTTGCACTCAACAATACGTTTAAGCCATTAAGGTAATCTAATTCATTACTTTATTCATACTACTTTCATCCTTTTTAATATAATGAACTTTTATAATGAAGTTTTGATTAATCATATATAATTTGTTCATTCTCATAGCAAAATAGAGGCAACTTCTATTACTTTTCTGAATGATCTTGATATCTCAAGGGATGATTATACTATCCGAGTTCGTATCATAAGGTTGTGGAGGCAGCCTATGTTTAAGAATCCATCCCAAACGTTCTCTATAGAGATGATCTTGATCGATGAACAGGTTAGTTCTGTTGAAATCAAAATAATAAAGTACAGGAATACCTTTCATTCTTATTTATTTTCCTTATATTTCAGGGAAACAAGATCCAAGCAAGTGTCTTGCACAAATGGTTTACACGCTTTGAGAGGTTTTTGACAGAGAAAGCAACATTGATTATCCGAAAACCTACCTTGGGTGATAATATTGCATCTTTTAGATATGTTGATAACCCTTTAAAGGTTTGCCTTTATTACTATACCACTCTTACCAAATGCACCGACTTTAGTGGTCCACTATATGGTTTTTCCTTCTCAAGCTTTCAATCCATACTTGACCTTCAAGTTTCAGAATCTGGAAGTATAGGTAACAGTTTGTATTTACATCAGTTATTCGTCTTTACTAAACCTAATATTTGCATGGAAACTTAGGGTTTGTTATCTTCTTTATTTTTCTTCATTCTCTAGATGTGATTGGTATCATCGTCAGATATTTAAGTTGGAGGATCTCATGACTAAAAGTGGAAAACAAGCATCCAAGCTGAACATCCAGATCAAAGACTTGGAGTATTATTTTATAATTTAAAATAATCACCACCTTTATTTTATATAAATAATTACTTTTATACTCTTTTGATGCAAGGGTCTTAAGATTTCAGTTACCTTGTGGGATGATTATGCGAGACAACTTTTTGAGTATCTGGAAAATAATGCCGATGCATGTAACATTGTCGTCATTCTACAATTTGGAAGGTTTAAGAGATTTAAAGGTATTTGATCAAAATATCTTCACTACACCATGGTTTTATTGATTTCAATCATGCTCCTAATTTAATTATTTTCTTCATTCAATTTCAGATGGATATTCAGTTTCAAACTCTTATGCCGTGTCACGTTTGTTCATCAATTCAGACATTGATGAGATCCTTATGTTTAAAAAAAGTACTTATATACATGCATTATTATATGATATATATATATATATATATATATATATATATATATATATATATATATATATATAGGATCAGGATCATTACAGAACTATTTTTTATTTTCAGAACCCAAAGAACCATTGATTTACATAAATGTAAATTATAAACCATTGATTTACATAGATGTAGTTTAAACTGGTGATATTTAGTTGTTTTTTATAGTTTATTGTTCATGTCTGATATACACATGTGTAAAACAGTTTAAATATTACCAAACTTAATATACATTTGTGTAAATCAATGGTTCTATAGTTCTGAAAATAAAAGTGGTTCTGTAATGGTCCTAACCCTATATATATATATATATATTGTCACGATATATATATATATATTTATATATATATATATGTATATATATATATATATATATATATTGTCACGATATTTAATCTGTATTTGATAATGTTCTGTGTTATAGTTATGTAGAAAAAAATGATAATGAGTAGATTAACTGTTGGTCTTCCTGCTTCGTCGATGCTGGTTAGTATGAGTGATGATTTTCTCATTAAGACAGAATTCAACAACATAGCAGAGGTTAATGAAATCTCCGAGGTTTGTCAAGTTTCTTATATTTTGACAAGATGATTGCCATATGATATATATGTTTAACTCTAAAATAATGAAATAAGTTATGGTGATACCTCATTAGCATAGCACCTGTTCTATAATATCTTACATCAATACTATATTATATTTACTGTAATAATTATTCATTATCAATCTAAATATAAAATAAAATATTAAAATCTTTATCATACTTCTGTAAATTCAAGTGAAATCAGTGGTTGTGGTTGGTCACGTTAAGCTAATCATCTCAGAGGTTGAATGGTTCTATCAGTCATGTAAGCTATGCATGAGAAAGGTATATCGGAAAGACAATACAAATGCTATTGTCGATGTGTCAAAACAGGTAGAAGACAACGAACTTTATAAATGCAGAACCAGAACATGTGAGAATATCTTGATAGACGTTGTTCCAAGGTAAATGCAAACGGTACCATTACTTTTAATTTTGTATTTTAATTAAATACTAAAGCTATACCCATGACTGATATGTAGGTTCAAGATACCAATAAGAGTCCAGGATGCGTCTGGTATTGTCTCTTTAACGATTTTTTATCGTGTCTCTTAACAGAAGTTAGTATCAGGTACCAACTTTGTTACGATTTGATAAATAATTAAGACCAATGATATAATTTCTCAAAATTTAAAACCCATATTGCAATATGGATAAACTAGAGGGACCAATAATCGAATTAACTCATGAATTAATGTATTTGAATCGAATTAATGTGGTAAGAGAAAAAAGCATCTTTTGTGACAAGAAGTCAATAGAAAGGTTCTGACAGCCGTGAATTTGGTCTGGAAACAAAAGAAGATGAACTAGGAATCACATCAACAGTACTAGTAACATGTACAGTTAATATCAAATGAAAACAATAAATCTTTGCGTTTTTATTTTTATTCACTTTATATTTTATAACATCTATACATATGTGATTTCATGTTATCCTAATCATGCATTTTAAGTTTAAATTGAAGAGGTTATAATTTAAGTTATATGTTTTAGTTTACAACAAGTTTAGATTATAGATTTAAGGTTAACTAATGTATATTAGATTTGTATAAAATAACCAAATCATCATTTTACAAACATAAGAGGTTTGCGTAATTTATTCAACTTAGAAAAACAAATGAAACTCATCTCCTCTCTCTTTCTCTCCTTCGTCAGACCTCCCTTAACCCCCCGCCCCCCGCAAACTACTCTTAAAAACTTAGAGTCTTACTGAAGATTACGCCACACCTATTATCGGTGGATGACTCCAATTTTTAGGTCATTAATGCAACCCGACCCCCTGCCTCACCAACCAACCCTCAAAAACACATGTCAACCTCACATACAAACCTCGACATGCTCTAGATCACCCTTTGGTCACATATCTCTGTCGTCCACTTCAATTCCCTCTTTTTCCTTTCTACGTCAAAGTCTTCGGTCGACCTTTTTGTTCATTGAGCTAAAGACTGACATCACTACCTCACGCCGTCCTCTTGTCCTCTTATTTTGATGACGACTCCTTATCACGATATCATGAATAAGCAGCTAAGAAAATTTGGTGGCATAATGATAAATAATTGAAAGTTTAAATGATAGACCAAATGTATTTTGTTTTTAGCTACATTTTCAAGCTCAACTCTTTTCTTTAAATGCGCATAACTATTAAATACAACATTATTTTTTTAAATAAAAATACACCTTGAAAACAAGCGTTTTTATCTTTAAAATGCGTATAATGTTGATATATTAAAAATAAGTTATCTTCACGTTATTCAACTCATTGTGTAATATTCGTCTCATTGAGGTCATTGTTTAATACTTGTCAAATCATTGTTTTTTATTGTGCTTTTCTAAAATAATAAAAATAACACAATGCTGAAAATATTTTTTTAACATTTTCCCCAGTTCAATGTGTACTCCTGATCGGGTAATCGTGTAATGCTCGTCAAGCAGTTTGTTGTGCCTAATGCTGGTCATCGAGTCTAGTTTTAGTCATTGTGTTATCGATTGTGTCTAATGCTAATCACTGAGTCTAATGTTGATCATTGTGTTGTACACTGTGTTTTTTTGAATCATAATTTTCGAATAACACGATAAAACACAATAGATGTAAACTTTTATATTTTCCAGTTTTTTGTACATGTAATCCTTATCAAATAAATCTGTGATACTCATTAATTCAGAAGATTATACAATAAACTGATGAAATTACACAATGAGCTAAAAAGTATGAAAAAAACTTTATTTTTATATCAATACTATAAGTGTTTTAAAGATTATAAAATGCTCATTTTTATGATATATTTTTTTAGAAAATAATATCGCATAAAAGTTACGGATGTTTAAAAAAAAGAAACTTGAGAAATGGGAACATTAGTATATTGCTCTCCATCTAATCTTGATTTAAAAAAACACGTGAACAATTTAATATTCCTTACACTTTGTATTGGAGTTTTTTTTCCTAAACTTAGAATGTTTAAAGTAAGATAATAATCTTAAAAAATATATATTACTTATGTTGCCCGTATTTAGTTTCACTTCCATGAAAATTTTTGTAAAATTGAAATTTGATAAATCAAGGCTTTAATTGAATTTTGGTTTGAACTTTTCTTCTTGTTTGCAAGCTTTTACATCAATTATTTGAAATGAGTACAAATCCAAAATAGTGTGTGGGAAAAGAGTACTAGAATTCATGTTTAAGAATAGTGCCAAGCCAAGCTAATATAACACAATTTTATGACTTTTCACTTTTGGTCTTTACACGTAAACAAGTCACGATCACCTCAACCATAAACACATCGAGAGAGTCGTATAAACCACTTCACAGCAAGCTTAAAACGTTGGTTGCGACAGACGTGTTAAAATCTCTAAGGCTTAAAAAACTATTTACTCAAAACGTATTTATACCGTGTTACGCGACAAGATAAGTTAAATTTGTATTCATAAAATGAAAAATATCATTTGAAAACTCTCTCTATATATTTTTCTTTATATTCCTAAATGAAAAATCGATTATAATAAATATTTCTATATTTAGAAGCCAACAAGTACCAAGGGAACCATAGTTCAGGTGGTGGGGTTCGGTCGACATGTGGTGGCTGCTACATCCACGTTATCATCTATTCTCGAAAACAAATTTTATTCATACAAAGTCGTATGAAACTAACCTTAATACTCGAGTGAGGGTGTTTTTTCTTTTTTTTATTACTCGAGTGAGTTTTATTAATACGAGATGTCAACCGTTTATAATAAACGATTTTAACACGCTATGACTAAGTGACCTACAGACATCATCTAGAAAAAAACTCACCAATGTTAAAAAATCTCTTTGAGTCAGGTTTTAACCTGAGACTATAATGGGTCGTTTGTTACGCAGAATGTTTTCTTGTAATTGTAATTGGAATTGAAATTTTGTTTAAATTGATAACGTGTTTGGTAGGTCAATTTTGAGTTGAATTTGAATGTTAATTTTAAATATTTCATGGGTAAGTTGAAAGAATGTGAATTCCGATAAATATAGGAAAAATTTTCAATTACTGTTCCATCCGTCGACCAACCAAATAAGATTTTGGATGAAAATTTTTTCCAATACATTCCAATTACTAAATTCAGTGAACCAAACAGAGCTTTATGTCTCTTTTAAGGCTGGACAAGTGGGTTCAATTCCAACGCAACTGAACTAAGTTAAACGAAATTTATTAACCTAAAAACTAAACCATAAATCTTAAAACTAAACCTCAAAGCTAATATCTAAAGTCTAAAAGTAAATCCTTAAATCATATATCAGTTCCAATAACACTAAAATGAGTTAACTTGGAGTTCGTTTAAGCCGATTCATCATTGTTTTCTAATTATAGGGTTCCCTAATGATCCTACCCTGTATACGGTGTTTGGTGTACACGAGAAAATTTGAATAAAACGTGTACATTAATTATTAAAGTTTTCAACTTAATTAGTTATTTTATCTAAATCACGTTATTTGGACTACAAACATTGAATCAGAGCTAAGAGATTCTCGACGTGGCATCTTGCCATTCAAATTGTTACACGACACAAGAATAAAAAATCACATGATTCACACTTGATTCTTAAAAAATTCATGTGGTAAAGTTTCTTAATTAGTTTACGTTTTGTTATATTTTACTAAAGGTTTGTTTGATTTATTCAAGCTTATATAAATTAACTAGCTTTATTAGACCGGTATGTTACACGTGTTGAATAAAAAAATATTAAGTACAATAAAAATTATTAATTATAAATCGATATTTTAAAATAAGTTATGATTGAAATCTTTCTTATTATAAATAGAATAAATTTTTTTTTACTAAAAATGTTTTTAAAAAAATTCAAAATTTCAACATTCTTCCTTATTATAAATCCCAGTTTTAGTTATTTTTTATTTATAAAAATTTTACTTTTATAAAACATCAATTATATAATATTTGTATTTTGAAAAAAGTTTAATGTTTTAGAAAGTTTTCTTGTTTTATAAAAATTTATTTCCTTAGAAATAACATTAATAAAAAATATCTTTTTAATTTATGAAAAAAACTACTTTAATCTAAAATGAATTAAATAATATTATTACTAATTAATGCGATTATAAATATGAGAGAAGCGGAAAAAGTTTTGTGAGAATGAATTCAATTATTAATTTGTTTAACTTGTCAATCAAGGGTTTAAAGCTTTTTGAAGTTTTTTAAAACTCCATTTAATTAATGTGTGTTTAAATAATTAAGTTCAAAAAGAGAGGAGGGGGCACCCTCGGGTACCGGCTCGGGTAGACGGGTACCCGCTCGGGTACACCGCCGCCACCCTTGCGGGTAGTCTTATTCGGGCATTGTTTGCCGAGTAGTAGCCGAGCACCAACGGCTATATAGCCGTTAATTTTACGCGGTTCCATAAAAAGTTATTTTTACCCTATAAATACTCACACACATACACACTATTATCTACACAAACACATATATTTACACAAATACAAACATAAAAATATTACCATAGATCCCCGAAGGTCAAAAACTGTTAGTAGCAAAAAATCCCGAGGTGGTGGTTCGAGTTCCCAAGATGGTGGTTCGAGTAAGAGAGGTTATAAACCGCAACCTTATAAACCGCAACCTTATATACCACAACCATCACCACCATATTACAGATACCCAACACAAGGGTATTCACCACAACCTCAACCGGTGTTTAATTCATTTGCATACCAAAATCCAAATCTTGGTCTACCCGACTTCCCGTTCGATGATCCATTTGCATACTGAACCCAAAACGTACATGACTATGAAGAAGAAGAAGAAGAATTTGTTCCGGACACTCAACAAGAATATGGAGATGATGACGAAGACGAAGGCCTGATCGAGCAACAACCGCAACGAAGGTTTCAAGGATGAGCCGAACCCCAACAACGGACCGAATTACAAGAAGAAGCTTTGTGTAAAGCTTAGGTTCATTGTTCCAAAAACAAAACGAGCAACTCTCGGCTTACGCTTCAATGAAAGAAGAAAACTATAAAGAGTTGGTCGAGTACAAAAAACAACAATGCCAAAAAAGTATCGCATTGTTAGATGAACAACGCGAGTCGATAAGAGAGCAGGGGATGGGACGGGGCTTAAAAACGTTTATTGAACCACACGATCACATCACCAGTCCAATGTTGCAAATAGTATTGGACCGAAAACGAAAAATAGCCGAGAAATATAATTGGCCTTGTGATTTTTAGTTTTTATTTTTATTTTGGAATTTTTTATTGTAGAAGACTAATCAAGGCTCGGCAAAACATTTGAAAATTGAACGAAGATGAAGTCTGATAACAGCCTATGCGAAAGCCAGTTCCACGCGATAAGAAGCTGTCACGCGAAGAAGTCTTCCACGCGAAAGCCTTAGCCGCGCGACAGATTGATCCACGCGAAAAGCTTGTCGCGCGAGAACTGCTGTTTAAGTATAAATAGTTTAGTATTCGTTTTGTAATAAGGCTTTTGTTCATTTATCATATCTGTACTGTGCGAAATCGCACAAGACCTTTCATAGGTTGTGTTATTCAATCAACGAATCATTTTGTGATCAATTCAATCTTCTTTCACTCCAATCTTGTTTACATTCCGCATTCATAAGATTGAGATCGTGTGTTTATTGTTTTTCTGGGTGATTTTAAGTTTTTACAATTGGAATCAGAGCATTAGGCTCTAGAACCACGATTTGGAGAAGATTTGGATTGTTTTCTACTCATTTTTGAAGATATTCATCATTGATTACTTGAGATTCAGATATGGTGATGTTATGCTGCTCGAATTTTGAGAATTTGGACTGATTTGGACTGAATTAGTGGACTTTAGTTGAATTTTAATCATAATTAAGCTTAAAATTGAACTAAATTCATTAAAATTGGATTAAAATGAGTATAATCAGACATATTCAGTGATTTGGAGGTGATTCTTGCTTGAACAAACTGTTGGAGATTTGTTTCTGCACGAAATTGGAAGATTTTCGCTTGAACTGGGAGTTTTCGCGTGCGAAAGTATCAGATTTCGCACAAACGGTTATTTCACTTTTTACGCGATTTCGCGTGAAAAGTAAATCGGATTTTCGCCCGAAACTCAATTCTCGCGCGAAAAATTGTGCTGCGCGAAAACCGTTTTCGCACAAAATCTCTCTCGCACGAAAATTCTGATTTTTGACTTTCTGATCGATATGGCTTCAAGAACTCCGAATCTAAAGAATCTTACTGCTTCACTTCATCTAGACATGGAAATTGGTACTGGTAACAAGCCACCGAGACTTCTCTGTGAAGACGATTATGCTGACTGGGCTTACCGATTTAATAATCATGTTATCTACACGGAACCTAAGATGTGGAGGTCTATTCAGTATGGTCCGTACATTCCCATGTATACGAATGACAAAGGGGAGCTGGTCAAGAAACCAGAACATCTATGGGATGAGGATGACATGAAGAGGTTGGAACTGGATGATAAAGCTTATGCTGCCATCACTATGGCATTGACTACTGAGATTTCACAAAAGTTCAAAGAGTTCAGAGGTGCTAAGGTGTTATGGGATGCTCTAGAAACTCAGATTATGGGCAACAAAGATATGAGGGAAAGCAAAAAGGATATGTTGAATCAAGAATTCAACATGTTCAATCATATTGTTGGTGAAGAGTTGGAAGCTCAGATTGCCAGGTTTGTTAGACTGGTAACGAAAATGAAGAGTGCGGGTATTACTCTGGAACCCATCACTGTGAACAAGAAGCTGCTAAATTCACTTCCATACAGTTGGAATAACAACTGTACATTGATCAAGAGAACCAAAGACTTGTATACTCTTCAGTTGACTGATCTCATTTCAACTATCAAGTCTTATGAGATGGACGATAAGCAGCGAGCTGCTAATCATCTCAGTTCTCTGGGTGCTGAAGGAACTGCTCTCTATGCAAAGATGGCTAGTAATCCGAATTACTATGTCAGTTATACACAAATGTGTCAGCAACAACAATCTGGAGGTGCAGCATCTTCTTATATGCAACCAGCAGTAAACCATCAAGTTCATGTTCCAGCTGCTCAACACTATTCCTCCATCATCCATCAACAAGTCCCTCAATCTCAAGATTCTCATAGTGGTCAACATGCTTATGTTGCTACCACTAATCCATCAAAGCAGACTGACTAGATTGCTGAGGAGCATCTTGCCCTTTTCACCACTTTCATGTCGAGTTATGAAGCTTTTATGGCTGGAAGACTCACTGCTCCTAATGTCTTGGTTGATGATCTTCAACAAGTCAATCCTGATGATGTTGAAGAAAATGACATCAAGTATCAAATGGCCATGGTAGTTTACAGGGCGAAGAATTTTGCTAGACGAACTAGGAGAAAAATGTTTGGTGTTAACAACTCTAACAAAATCAGTTTCGACAAGTCTAACCTGAGGTGTTACAACTGTGACAAACCAGGTCATTTCGCCAGAGAATGTACTGAACCAAAGACTGGTCAAACTGAAGGCCCTAAGAAGATGGTGACTGTGGAGATTGAGCCAAAGAAAGACAAAGCTAGCACTTCGGGTGGTACTAAAGCATTGGTTTCTCAAACTAATGCTGAATATGACTGGTCAGACCAAATGGAAGCCCTTGATCTAACATTGTCTACTGCATTCATTGCAAAGATTGTTCCTGAACCAGAAGAAGAAGAAAATTTATTTGCTGAGTTCATTTCTGATGACTTGATGGAAGGTTTGTTTGCTAAAAGAGAAGAAGTAAAGGTGGAAGTTGAGGAAGAAAATCAGAAAGTTGAAGAAGAGAAGGTGAATGTTAAAGAAGTGAAGGAGAATGTTGAAGAAGAGAAAGAGAAAGTTGTGAAGAAACATCTAGTTGAGAAGGTTGCTGAGGAGAGGATTATGATTGAAGAGTACACTGTCGAGCCTCTAGTCAAATGCCAATGTATTGATCCAAAGACTGTTGACGTTGCTCCAGTGGAAGAAAAAGCTGCTGCTATGAAAGCTTTTATGGTCAAGAAGGTTGAGGAAACGGAAGGAGAAAGTTCTGAACCCAAGGTATATGATAGTTTATGCACAAATTTATGTGTTGAGAAAGTTCAAAGATATAGAGTTCATAATGAGAACTTGATAATGGAAGTTGAAAAACTTCAGTATCAAGCTCAAAAACACAAATCAAATGAAAATATTTTTAAAGAAAAACTTGAAGGTTTAAATAATACAGTATATAATTTACAATTAAATCTTCATGATAAAGAATGTACAAATAATGATTTGACAAATAGAAACAATGAACTCGCTTTAGAAATTAATAGACTCAACAGTGAACTAGCCACGGCTAAATTGACTGTTGAGAAATTTGAACTTTCATCAACAATGGTTGAAGGAATAATCAATTCACAAATGACACAGAAGATTAAAGGAGGAAAATGCGGTGTTGGATTTTCAAACATTGCTCCTCCAATTAATCATGATTATTCATGTTTACCTTCATCTGATGTCATTTCTGATTCTGATATGGTCTATGGGATTGGTTTCTCTCCATCTCAAGACTTAAAACCTTCAGTCAAATAAATCTATCTGTTGATCCTATTATAATAACCAAACCTAAACAATCAACTGAAAATTTTTGTGCAGATAAATTGAAGGTGGATGGGTTGGTTGAAGATTGGGAGAGTGAAAGTGAGGGAGAAAATGAGAGTGACAGTTTGAAAATAAGAATGTAAATGTTTTACGATCTGCTTGTAAACAAACTTTGTCAGGAAATGAAAAGGCTGTTGATTTGAATGAGATTAAATCAAATAGTAAATATAATTTGAATGCATATCAAAGGGTAAATCAGAAAGAAAGAATTAAAAAAGATTTTAAAAATAGATTTGTTTCTAAAGGTTTAATTGAAAATGAAGAGCATATTTTTAAAGAAACGAATTCTCGATTCTTTAAAAATAAACTTCATTATAATGCTAACCTTGTGAATCAAGATATTTGTAGCCCAGATTTGCAAGTGAATGATTCTTCTGCATTCAATCTGAAAATTCAAAAGCCTGGTCCTTCTCCAGCACCAATTCGTATATCTAAGCCTGGTCCACCTCCAGCAAATTCAAAGTCTGGTCCTACTCCAGCAGAATCTAAGACTGGTCCTATTCCAGCACCATCAAATCCAAAAGTCACAACTGCCAATTCTCAATTCAAAAGTGGTCATACATCAACAATTTCCTCGAATCTGCAAAAGATGAACATGCAATTATCAAATGAGGCAAAGATTCGAGAGACTGTGCAGAATGTTAAACCTAGTCAATCTGACTTTGGTTTTTATGACAATTTTCATAATTGTCATCCACAGTTTGTTTTCCACACACCACAAAGGAGATGTTATCAGTGTGGAAACATAAATCATTTGGCAAATAATTGTCCTTTTCGACAAAAATCATTAAGCAAACAACCATTTCATAATTCTATTGCTCGTAATAGAAAATTGTTTTTTACTCGTGGAAAATTTGCAAACCAAATGAAATCTAAAGTTGTTAATGATTATAATGTCAAAAAGAATAAAAGTTTGACTAATGATGAAAAAGAAAACATCAAATGAAAAGTGTAAATGAAAAGACTGATGTGCTAAACAAATATAATAATCTCAAATCATTTTGTCTTGCTGCAACACATAATGTGCTCAAGTCATGTTTGACTTGGGTACCAAAAGCTAAGTAATTTTGTTACTTATGCAGGGACAACCGCAAAAGACTATTGAAAGCCTATGGCATGTAGATAGCGGTTGTTCAAGACATATGACTGGGAATTTATCATTACTACAAGATGTTCAGTCATATAACGGAGGAAGAGTGATTTTCGCGGGAGACAAAGGAGGACGTATAACCAAGCGTGGTACAGTTACAAATGGTGTCCTTAGCTTTGAAAATGTTAATTTTGTTGAGGAATTAAAACATAACCTGTTAAGTGTGTCTCAAATCTGTGACAAACAATATTCTACACACTTTACTAACAAAGAATGCTTAATCTTAAAACCGGGTTTTGTTGTTCCAGATGAATGGATTTTGATGAGGACTCCGAGAGACAATGACACATATCTTCTTGATATGCATTGTTCTAATTCTTTGGTAACAGCTTCTTGCTTACTATCCAAAGCCTCGGAGAATGATTCCATGTTATGGCATCGTCGGTTAGGACATGTCAATCTTAAAAACATGAATAAACTTGTACGTGGAAATCATGTTATTGGTTTACCTGAAAAAGAATTTCAATTAAATGAACATTGTTTGTCATGTTCTAAGGGTAAACAACATAAACTTCCTCACAAACCAATTGCACACAACTCAGTCGAATCAATCTTACAACTCTTACACATGGATCTTTTTGGTCCAGTGAGTGTTTTAAGTTTGGGTCGAAGATCTTACTGTCTGGTTGTTACTGATGACTTTTCTAGATTTACTTGGGTGTTTTTCTTAGCATCTAAGGATGAAACTCCACATCTTTTGATCAAGTTCATTACTTTGATGGAGAATCAGACAGAGAAAAAGGTAAAATGCATCCGAAGTGATAATGGGACAGAGTTTTACAATCAAACTTTGAATGAGTTTTGTGAATCAAAGGGAATTGCCAGACAATTCAGTGCTGCTGGCACTCCACAACAGAATGGAGTTGCAGAAAGAAGGAATAGAACATTGATTGAAGCTGCTAGAACAATGATATCTGCTGCCAAATTACCTTTGTTCTTTTGGGCTGAAGCAGTAAATACTGCATGTTATATTCAAAATCGTGTATTAATCAATAAAAGATTAAATAAGACTCCATATGAAATATTTTATAAACACAAACCCAAAGTTAAATATTTTAAATCCTTTGGTTGTTGTTGCACTTTATTGCATACAACTGAATCAAGTTCAAAATTTTCTGAAAAGGCTGATGAATGTTACTTTGTGGGATATGCTGCCAATAAGGTTGCATATCGAGTTTATAATAAAAGAACTAGACAAATAATTGAGTCATTTAACATTGATTGGCACGAGCTTAACATAACTGATGCAGGTTCAGCTCCTTCATGGGTTTATGATTATGAATCTTTGTTCATAAATTTTAAAATTTCTAAACCTTCATCTGCAGATTCTAATTCTCAAGCAATCTCCTTGGATAACAAAATCATTGAGGAATTTCCATCTTTGATATCTGATGATTCTGCTACTGCTTCATCATCCAAAGATATTCCTACAGCTTCTGTTCCCATATCTGCCTGTTCTGATTCATTAGTTGTTCCTTCAGAACAAATATCAAATCAAGAGCTGGAAGAATCGTTGAGTTCTCCATTATCTTCATCTTCTTCAGAAACTATACATACACCAATAGAAGTCATTCAAGTTCCATTTTCAGAATCTCCAAATGTGTCTACTGCTTCTGAAACTCCTATTTCAGATGACACACTTGAAGAAAATATTGTGTATCAATCTCGACAATCTGAAGAAGTTCTTGATAATGTTGAACACATTACTAATTTGGAAGATGGGATAGTTGCAGATGATATTCCTCAATTGAGAATACATAAAACTCATCCAACTGAAGCAATCGTTGGTCCGTTGCACGAAGGTGTAATTACCAGAAGTCGATCAGGGGCAATCAACACATGTCTTTATGCTTGCTTTCTATCACAAATAGTGCCCAAGAATGTGGAAATGGCACTCAAAGAAAACAGCTGGATAGAAGCAATGCAAGATGAGTTGATGCAATTCAAGAAGCTCAATGTTTGGCATCTTGTTGAACTTCCAAAGGATAAGCTTTCGATTGGAACAAAGTGGATATTTCGAAACAAGACGGATGAAAAGGGTGTTATAGTTCGGAATAAAGCACGTCTTGTTGTGCAGGGATTCTATCAAGTTGAAGGATTGGATTATGAAGAAGTGTATGCTCCAGTTGCAAGACTAGAAGCAATACGCATATTTTTAGCCTTTGCTTCATACATGAACATCAAGGTGTATCAGACGGATGTTAAAACTGCATTTTTATACGGAGAAATGAAGGAAGAAACCTATGTTTGTCAGCCTCCAGGATTTGAAGATCCCGATCATCCTGATTATGTTTACAAGTTGGATAAGGCATTATATGGTTTACATCAAGCACCTCGTGCTTGGTATGCAACTCTGACTGAACATTTGCTTGCAAATGGTTATTCACAAGGCGCAATTGATCAAACCTTATTCATACGAAAATCAGGCGATGATATCATTTTGGTTCAAATCTATGTCGATGATATCATTTTTGGCTCTACAAATGATAGTATGTGCACGGAGTTCGAAGAGGTGATGAAGAAGAAATTTGAGATGAGTTCCCTTAGAGAAATTTCATTTTTCCTGGGTATTCAAGTTACTCAATCTGAGACTGGTATTCTCATCCATCAAGAAAAGTATGTTCAGACTATTCTTGAGAAATACAAGTTTCAAGATTCCAAAGTAGCTCCAACTCCAATGGCTTCTCGTCCTACTCTTACTCCAGATCTATTAGGAGAATCAGTTGATCAACATCTTTACAGATCGATGATTGGTTCCCTTATGTATCTCACTGCAAGCAGGCCCGATGTCATGTTCCCTATTTGTCAGTGTGCCCGCTATCAAAGTGATCCAAAGGAATCACACATGAAAGCTGTCAAGAGGATTTTCAAGTATCTCAAGGGTCAACCCAAACTTGGTCTTTGGTATCCTCGAAATTCCGATTTTAATTTATTTGCTTATACTGACAGTGATTATGGTGGTTGTAATTTAGACAGGAAATCGACCACAGGAGGATCCCAATTCTTGGGCAACCGACTCATTTCTTGGCAGTGTAAAAACAGAACACCGTCTCCACATCCACTACCGAAGCCGAATATGTGGCTGCATCGAGCTGTTGTTCCCAGCTTGTCTGGATTCAACAACAACTTCTCGATTATGGTCTCAACATTTATGACACACCCATTTGGTGTGATAACACGGCAGTTCTGAACATCATGAAAAATCCCATTCAACACTCAAAAACTAAACACATTGACATCCGCATTCATTTTATCCGCGACTATTTTGATCGTAAACTTATTCACTTAAAACAAGTGCCGTCAACTGAAAATATCGCTGATTTATTTACCAAGGCATTTGATCATTCTCGATTTGATTTCCTTGTGCAATCATTGGGGATGATTAACTTTGGATAAATTGGTTTAATGAATCTTCACAAAAAGATTTTTCATTTTTAATAAAGAATAAAATTGCAATTGTTTCTTTTTCTTAAAAGAACAATCACAATTTTAGGGGGAGAAAATTAGAAAACAAGTTCTGAAAAATATTTTTGGTCTTAGGGGGAGTTAAGATCAAAGGATTGCCAAAATAAAAACAAAGAAGAAATTTTCATACTTAAATGAGAAATGATATTACAAAGTTCTAAAAGAGTCTAAGTACTTTCAAAGGCTTAAATACAAATACACTTGGATTATGTTTGATGTGTCGATAGGCTTTGCTTTCAGAAATGAAACGATCATAATTGAGTGATTACACTTGGATTAAAGAGATATGATTTAGTGGGGAATATATCAGGATTCCGTGCCAAAAATGTTCTAACACAGACTGAGAGATATAATCTTGTCATACTCAAGCCTGTATGAGATTGATTCAGTGATTATCATAACTATATATATATATATATATATATATATATATATATATATATATATAAAAGATAAAAATACAAAAAGGGACAAAAAGAGAAAAACACAAAAAGAAAATAATTGAGCAAAAAGATGCCAAAAAGGCCATATAGGATATAAGATACCAAGAAGCACAACTAATCAAAAGATATGTCTAAAAGACATACATACTATATGGTATATATTTTCTATTTTGAGAATATTTTCTGACCATGGAAGGCAAAATCGAAAGATGGGGCATGTAAGTCCGAATGGCGTGTAAGTCCTAAACATCTTGAGAGGGCAGACGTAAGTCCGGATGGCTGTCAGTAAGTCCTTAAACTTGTTAATATTCCGGGTTAAGAAATATTTCTCAGGCTAGTTATGCTCAAATAGTTATATTTAGGAATACAATAAATGGTATCACTGATCAACAATGCATGGTTTAAGTCAAATTGGGGTGACTTGAAATCTCAACAGTGTCTTGAAGGATAATAATTACTTTACAGGAGTTCTGATTGTGGGATCCACTGACTTATATTAAATCAACACAAAACATGATATATCACTCATTATGTTTCTGAGTAAAACATGAAGTATAAGTTTAAAGGGACAAAAGATATTGACAATCAACTTAACCAGTTATTTTAAATAAAGCCGGACAGAGTCTTAACTTGATAACGAACTATATGATCTCATTATGAAAATTCTTACAAAACAAACAAATCCGATCTTGATTCTTTAATTGTTTTCATTATTTTGTTATTTTGTGTGTAAGTGTGTTTCAATTTACTTTTGTGTTGTATTATTTTTAACACAAATAAATAACAAAGATAAAATTTTGAAAATTGAAGATTCATTAAATTAATTGATCACTTGGTAAATAAAACTTTATGTTGACATATTTATTCAGAATAAAAGGTTTGAAAGTGTTGAAATATAAGAAAAATTTTGTAAGTTAAACATTTTTGAAAAACATTGCATCTCGCGCGAATAGAAGAAGTCACGCGAAAAAGGATGTCTCGCGAAATGACATTTCGCGTGATTTGTCTGGGATATAAATTTCACAGTGACCAAGACAAACCACTTCTCGCACAAACCCCATCCGAAAAACTTTTTCGCTTCGCATCCGAAAACTTTTGTCGCTTATCCTCTGAAAATCGAAGTTTGAGATCATTTCCTTCTTACTTGACTATTCTATTTTCATTTCGTTTTCATTACATACATAGTGGGATATAAAGGTATAATATGTCTGTTTTGGTTACTATAGCGATTAAGTGTAAAAGGAACTTAACATCTTTGAAATAAAATCTTAATAAATGGACTTAAAAGATGAAATTGAATGATGAAATCGACATAATAAACTTAGGCGATAGTGATGGACCGGTTTTCATGAATTAAAAACTTGTTTTGGACTGTTAATTTGAAAGTCGGAGTTGTTTTGAACAGACACGAAATAGAGTTTTCGCGTGACCCTGGTACTCGCTTGAGCCTTGATTTCGCGTGAAATACAGTTTTTCGCATGAAACCAGGTTTCGCAAGGTCTTTCGCATGGAATTCATTTTAGCTCAAAAGGAATTGTCGCATGAACATGATTTCGCATAATAAACTTGTCGCATGATTGTATTCGCATAAATAGAAGTTTTCGCATGAAGTGTTCTTTTCGCTTGACTGAAAATCTTTGAAATTTTTCTAAGTGTTGATGCTGTTGTTTCTCAAATGGACTTATACACAATAAACTTTTGCTGTCAAACTTTAAGTGTAGTATATGCGTTCTCATGTGACTAAGTTTTTAAAATGTTGAATTATTTCAAAGTAATAAAATTTCTAAGTGTAAAAAATCGGAAATTAAAATGTTCTAAGTGTTCAAATTTGTATGCCAAATTAGGTTATATTCAAAGTGTTCTAATCTTGAGTTTGTTTGACAATGCAGATGGCACAAATGATTTTTAATAAAAATCATAATTGTGTTGCTTATTTAGATGATGTTCCAGAAGGGAAAGAACTGTTTTCATCTATGATTGAAGGACTGAAGAATTCCCATATTGTGTATGCCATATCTGCTGATCCTGCCATTTATTCTGAGCTTATAGATTCATTCTGGAGCACTGCTGCTCTGGAAAAGGACCAAGCAGGAACCAAATTATTACTGCTACTGTCAAGGACAAACGAGTGACAGTCTCTCAGTCCATACTGAACCGAGTTCTTTTGTTTGATGATCAAGAGGGTGACCAACTAGACTTGATGATGATACTGTGATTGATTGTCTGGCTCGTATGGGATACGAGTACAGATATCAAGTCTAGAGAAGAAATGGTTACCACCTTACTGGAAATACCTATTTCATGTGGTGATTCATTGTCTGAGCAACCTCAAAGCTGGGATGGATAGCTTGAGTGCAGTTTTTGGCTCCTTATTGGTTTCTTTGGTTGATGACCTACCTTTTAGTATATCTGGAGTTATCTTCCAGGAGATGGTAAAGAACGCCACAGCCAATCCTGGAAGAAAGTTCATCATGTACCCAAGATTTATCCAGCTGGTGATAAATGATGCTTATCCTGAGCTTGCTACTCAGAGATCTCCTAAGTATGTTGTACAGACTATAAAGAAGGAGATTTTTACACATCTAACTGGAGCTAGAGGCAACAAATGCTCTGGTGAAAGTTTTGCCAAGATTGGTAGATTTTCAGAAGTTGATGACAGTGTTGGAGATTTGGGAGGAGATGTACCCATTGATGAGGCACAGACTGGTGCTTCTACTTCTGGTGCTAGAGATGATATAGATCAGGAGATTGAGAGAATGTTTGGGGATGAACCATCCAATGAAGAAAGAAGGGAAGGTATTGTTCACTCAGCTTCCAGTTCTGAAACTCCAAGTGATCAGATAGGGAATGTTCCATATGAGATCCAAACAGATCAGACTCCCTCTACACCAACTTCTACCAGGAAAAGTACTGATGAGAGAGACAATGATTACATTCCTGTGGAATCCCCAAGTACTTCTTTTAGACGCAAATGAATGGCAAAAAGAAAAGACTTCCCTGCAAGAATAAGAGGGAGAAGTGTTATTCCAAAACGTCCACGAACTCAAGTGATTATTACAGAGGCTGAACAGACTACCTCTTCTGATATTCAGAGATCACCAGAAAATGTAATCACTGAGGAAGAAACACATGTTGATACTACTACCATTGTTACCGAGACAGAAACTGTTCCTGTTTCTGGCTCTGGTTTTTCTACACCTCCACGACAAGAAAATTTAGAGTTTGATGTTGATACATTCTTGAGTACACCTCCAGATTTTCAAGGAAGAGATGAATCAACAAGCACTCCTCGTTCTATCACATTAGAAGAAAGGGTAAAGAATTTGGAGAAAGAAAGTTTTGAAAATGTAAAGATGATTGCTGAACTGAAAAAGGAAAATAAAGAAAAGTCGAATCTGATTAACATGATTCATCTGGATTCAGCCATTAAAGATACAAGGATAGTTTCTCTTGAACAACAGATGAAGAGCATGTTTGATTATACTTCAGGGTTGGAGAGACAACTTAATGAGCTTAGAGAATTTATATCACAGACTTATTTTCATCAACCACCAGTCGTAAGGTCTACTACTGTGATTGGTGAATCTAGTAGACGCTCTCCAAGCCCATCCCCTGCTGAAAATATTCCAGAGAAGGAAATGGTCAACGAAGCTCAAACTTCTACTGAACAGCCAAGTGTTAGCACTACTGAGGATTTTCCAATTTCATCTGAAGTACCTATCACCGAAGCTTTCACATCTATAGCTTTCGTTGAGCCAGAGCATATGATTACTTTGCCTATTGTTCATGAAGAGGAGGATGAAGAGTTGATTGATTATGCTGATTCAGATGACAATAAGGATGATGATGATGAGGATGATGATGAAAATGATGATGATGATGGTGGAGATGATGGTGGAAATGATGATGGTAATGATGATGGAGGCAATGATGATGATGGAGGTGATGTTACTGGACTATCTTCGAGTCCAACTGGTGAAACTAACACTGATAATGTCAATCGACCAAGTGTTAGTGACCCGGAAGGATATGATCCTATTGACCCTGCTACTGAGAGTTTGTATGAAAAAGAATTGTATTCTTTTCAACAATCTTCATCAGGAGCTGTCGAAGAAGAATTTGATATGTTTGATGATTTGGAGGAACAGAATGAATATACTGACATATTTGGGAACAACCTTCAAGAGTTATTCAAAGACATTAATCTTGAAGAAGGAGAAATCCCTACTGAGACTGTGAGTGGTACAACTCCTGCTGGTTCAACCAAGAAAGATTCTACTGGTCAAATTGCATTATTCACTAGAGGAGGATTAATGTTCAAAGCACCACCACCACCTACTGAAGCTCATTTTCTATTTATTTCTAAGCCTAAGCAGAAGTATGGTGAAATGTCTCATGTGATCAGTTGGGGATATGATGGAGAGAAATGATTATATGTGATAAAAAGAAGGATGGAGAAATAGATTATTTGAAGAGCACACAAGATTTCATACTTTACGTGCTGTAGATCTTTACTCTATGGGCAAAGCTCCGTTTTTCAATGAAAGTAATCATAGTGAAGCTGAGTTGATAAGATCTATGATACGAAGGGAGATGCGTACAAATTTCAAGGACTTTAAAACTGCCAAATCTAAGTTGATTGATGACTCAACAAGAATAGATGAAAAGACTAAAGCTCCAATGAAAATACGAGTCTATCAACATCCTAAATTTATCAGGAAAGTCCGAGTGCATGCTCCAGTTCCTCCCAACACTTTAAAGGATTTACTCTCTTGGAGATGTGAGAAGGATTCCGGTCATGCTGTGATCAGATGTACTGACAGGTCATTTCGAATCATTGATCCAGCAGACTTGATGAAGTTTGACAAAGAGGACTTACTCAAGCTTTTACACTGTCCCATTTCAGCTGATGAGTCCGTTTATTTTCTATCTTGCCAGTATGTGTAGATGATTGACCGGATCCTTAGGAATAAATGGTATTCATATGCAGGTTCGTACAAGAAGGCAAATGTTGATTTTGATTGATTATGTTTCACCGAGCCTAGGGGGAGATTGTAGAAGACTAATCAAGGCTCGGCAAAACATTTGAAAATTGAACGAAGATGAAGTCTGATAACAGCCTATGCGAAAGCCAGTTCCACGCGATAAGAAGCTGTCACGCGAGAACTGCTGTTTAAGTATAAATAGTTTAGTTTTCGTTTTGTAATAAGGCTTTTGTTCATTTATCATATCTGTACTGTGCGAAATCACACAAGACCTTTCATAGGTTGTGTTATTCAATCAACGAATCATTTTGTGATCAATTCAATCTTCTTTCACTCCAATCTTGTTTACATTCCGCATTCACAAGATTGAGATCGTGTGTTTATTGTTTTTCTGGGAGATTTCAAGGTTTTACAATATAATTGGCCTTGTGATTTTAGTTTTATTTTTATTTGGAATTTTTTATTGTATTTATTTTTTCTTTTTTATTACTTGAATTTTGTAATTTTTATTTTTAGTAAAAGTTAATTTTCTTTTGAATTATTTTAATATAAAAATAAAAGTTTCAGGGTAGTCTAGGGTTGTATTTCCAGCTTTTTGGGGGTTTTAGGGTAGTTTAGGATACTTATGATGTGTCAGTGTATGATTGGTGAATTTCAATAGTTTAGGATACTTATGATGTGTCAGTGTGTGATTGGTGAATTTCAAGATAGTCCAGAGTATCTTAGGGTAGTACCCCTCCTTTCTAAAAACTTTGAGGGCCTAATTAATTGTAATACTTATAAGAATTGGTGAGAGTATGCAAACTGGTGTAGAATTAAACCTAAATTAGATTATTAACACTTGAAAAATGTTGAACTTTATAGAAAAAAATATCGTAAAATATTGTGATAGTATGCTAATGTATTTGCCATTTCACCTCACCATAATTGTAATAAGTGTTTTAAAAGTTTAATCAACACCAAGTATACATTTGGTTTCTTCATAGTTTATGTAAATATGTAAGCAAAATGTCACATTTACAAATGCTTAGAATCATTTAATTTTTTAAATGGAAAAAGACTAGCCTTAAAAGTATGCACAAAGAACCATTAAAGTTAACGAATTTTGTCACATTTAAAAGCGTGTAGCTTTTATATGCTTTTAACTAAAAGTGTAAAACTTTTGTGAACTTTTTTAAACTTTAGAGTTTTAGGAAGTCATTGTGTATGTACAAGTGTAAAACTAAAAAACTAAAATAAATTAATTAAACAGAATACCATATATTGCTTTAACTTTATCATGTATCAACGCATGAACACCTGACTTATTTATCGTTAACAAATATACCATATCCATCACTTTATCAGGGATGATAAGCATTAAGCCTAGAGGTATGCAAACATATATAAGGTATCATGTCAATCTAGTGGTTGTTTGTTCAAGTGTCAACTATAAACCACGAAAATTGCAATAGTATGTTGATTCTCACATACTTGCACTTAATTTATAACTCATCAAAGGCAAGAGCCCTATTTCAAGATAACTTTGGTCAAGATCTGATATAAGAACATATGACAAAGAAAAGAAAAAATAAAGTCATGTGTGCTATTCATGTTACTAGTGTGCATACGATTCCGCCATATCTTGATAGTATTCAGAGATCCAACCTTTCATGATTCGACTTCTCTCTTTCTTACGTCTCGAAGCCATTGTGGGTCTTCATTTGTTGCAAATCTTAGGTCGACATGATGTGCCCCTGCCATGTCATGAATACACCAATTTATATAAGAAAATGGTTTAGGAAAAAATTTCTGGAGCTGGGATTCTTTATAGGAAGAGTCTCTATATCTCCGGAGATAAAAGAAAGATTTGTCCTCAACATATCTTCCCCAAACCCCAATAGCTCTGCTAAGTGATATTTGAGCTAATATATTTTATTGGATATGTTCGGTTTTATTGTTATAAATGAATATGGTTATTCGAGCCAAATATTTACATACCTTCTTTCTCAACTAGGGCAATAATGCTTTTCGATATACTCTTTAGCACCCTGTTTATGTTATTAATAAACAAAAATACAATTAGTTTTTACACATACGAACACGATCATGATCATTAAAGAAGGAAAGAGAGATACCCGCCACCACTCCACGGGTCACGTAAACCATTGAAGAATATGATATTACTAGCGAAGCGTTTTAATACTCTGGTAATGTCCTGTTTCATTCATAAATATGTAATTAAATTAACTAATCACTACTATAATCTAGATTAGTGACATATATATTATTCAAATTTATAATTTAGTATATAATAAAGAATAAATTAGGGGAAAAAATGTATACATACATGACCACCAAATTCTGTAGTAATCCAATTGGGCCTGGACTGGACCTCATAAGCTATTTCACAATATTGGGAATGGGCCGTGAGGTTGTATGTTGAGGCCGGAAATATACTCTCTTTGTTATTTCCAGATGTTGGCATCACCATCTCTGTGCAGGCCTGGCCCAAATCAAATTAGTATGTATTTTGACTTTTCAAGGTCAAAGCAAATATTATTGTTAAAGTAACTTGTTAAACTTATATGAGTACATAAGCAACATTTGCTATTATGTTAGTTATTAAAGAAATGTATGCTTGTAGTTATATATTTATAAAATAATGAAAGTAGTGGATACCTGCCATTGCCATCCGCCGAGGTCGTGTGGATCGGAGTCATCAAGAAGGTCAAAACATGAAACGTCGCCGGTGTAGTTGTAGTAGATGTTAGCTGCATGATACAACTTTGCAAATGTGTCGTTTCCAAATTTAGGGTTGTCGATCGCCTTACACATCTTTATACTTCAATAGTGTTAGTCAAGTCGCTTCAATTATTTTAAAAAATGTTACCTTTTTCTTGTTAAACTACTCGCACATTTATATGATGTTTTTTTTTGCCGAAAGGTGTTCTTTTTTACTTTTCTATTTTTTTAACAGCAATGTTTAATTAATTTGAAGCCCTTTAAACAACTATTAACCTGGTTATTTTCTTAAAGAGTTTTTAGCTTTTACTATTGAATACCAACCCCAAGTGACACCTTTTAATTATTTAATGCTACATATGAACTCCCTCATGCATATACGTATGTACGTACATCCATACGCAATATTATACGAACGTATGTACCCAAGTACATAATCGAAACTCGAAAGAATCAAACAAAAGACCTCTTTGACCGGATAAGCCGGCATTGGAGCAAGAAAATTAGACGGAGTGGATAATCCGTCATTGCCGTATATACAAATGCTTCTGAAAGCCAACCTCCAACATCACCTCCGTCAATCTTATTTCTGCAACACATATTTATTATGATATTAATAAGAGTAATTAGCAAAAATGGTCTCTGTGTTTGATTATATTACATGCTGGTTCCTAGATTTTATAAATTGCAAACTTAGTCAAAACATGTGAGAGTTGGCTGCAAGTTTTGTCCCTATCGTTAGCGTCTGCTAGTTTTTAAAAATTTAGGGACTAAATCTGTAATATGATCATAACATAGGGACCAATTGTGTGATTTATTCAATACTTACTTAAAATTTTATAATCATTTATTTGATTTTATTTTAAGTTTTATGTGTTATTTTTAATTTCTTTTACTTATGTTTTAGTATTTAAGGTTTTATTCGAACTTTTTCTTTAATTTTAGAGAAAATTAAACAGATAACATCTATGGTCTGATCATATTGCAGATTTAGTCCCCAGATCGTCAAAAACTAACGATGGAGACTAAACTTCCATCCACCTTTCAAATGTTTGGACTAATTAAGTTTGCAATTTATAGAATACGACACCCAAACTTGAAATATTTTCAAACCATAAGGATCATTTTTGCTTTTTCTCCATCAACTTTTAACAATTAAAAAACTTTCTAATTTTTTCATAACTAAACCAATTAATATAATGTAACTGAGTTTAATGACATACTTGCATATATGAAATGACTTTCGAAGCAACTCGAGTCCCCCATGCGTGCTAGCCATCTCCTCGATTTGTTCCCACGACCCCTTTAATACTTTGTAACAGTTCTCGCTCTCACTCTTTCGAATATAACAAAACGTTAAATGATAATAATGTGCATATTACATGCAATGACAAACTAGAAAAGAAAATTTAATGTGACACTGAGTTGAAAATTTCTGACTTCACTTACGAATTTGTAGAAAGACGTTTATTATGATCCGAAAGTGGCGTTTTTGTATATTTTAAAAACATAATTCGTAAAAATAGGTAAAATAACATGGAATATATGGTAATTAAAGGGGAAATAGATTACCCTAAAGTCTTGTGTGATTATATTGCTGAAGCTATATTGAGATGTAATATTCTCAAATTGAAGGATAGGTGCAGAAGATGCCAATGCACCAATAGCTACATGTGGGTACTTTAGCCTGAACCATGCTGCCAACACTACATAACAACAAAAATAACCATTTACACCTTTACTTTATGCAGTTTTAAATTCATAATAATACAAACACATAATACAAAACAATAATTTAAAAAGATTGATTAGATAATGAAATCATACTTCCACCATAGGAACCTCCAAAGACAATAACAGGAGAATCAATGGCTGTCAAATTGTTCTTGAGATCAACAATGAGTGTAGCATAATCAGCCAATGCTTGTGTTGAACTCAAGTATCCAAGAGTCTTTGAATTCTTGTATGCTTTCTTTTATTACCTCCATATGGTATTGATTTACCATAGTACCTATGCTATAATCAATCATACTTTTCAAATTCAGAAATTAATAACTAATTTGAAGTTTAGCAAATGAGGATGAAAAACAAACTTACCTCTATGAACACAAGAAGGGCTTTGAATTCAGGCGCGATGTCATACATGAGGCCAGTGTTCTGAGCAAACCATTCGATATTTCCTTCATTCCCTGTGTATACGAAGATCGGGGCATTGATCTTGTGACCACCCCAGAAGGTGTCATTGACCAGGTATCGTTGTTGGAACGTCTGGTAACTCTGAGGATTGTAATTGAAGTGATCGAGAATTTGTGTGAAGTATTTTGTTTTGTAAAGCTTGTTATTGCTAGGTTGAGATCGCGATTTGGGGTGGGTGATTGAAGAAGGGAAGTACCTAGGTTGAAACTTAGCCAAAGATGGAGGAGTATATTGCAAAAATAGTAGTGAAAGGAACAAGGGTAGTAGCATACATGGTGCCATTCTTGGTTCTAATTAGTTTCTCAAGAGAAGAGCTTATAAGGTTGTATGAGTTTAGAGAAGGTGAAGTTTTTATTAGGACAAATCCTCAAATAGTACAAGTCTTGATGCATGATGTACAATTTGTTAGTTATAATAATGTTGTTGTGGATTTTGGTATGATTGATTTGAAAGTAACATTTGGACTTTAATTAGGCAATTTGGTGACGCTTGTGGCAAGAAAACAAAAGGGTGTAGAGAGTGGACCTTTTGATTGGTTCATATTGGATTAAGCTTAAAAGATCCTTTTTATATGGACAATATTAATTTCTTTAAAGCATGTCTAAGAGTTGTATTATATTTCTTTATTAATATAAATTACAATATAGTATAATTATAATATTTCATATATGTATACACATGTTTAGTATTTTTATTAATAGTTTCATGTAGTTTGTTTCATTTATTAGTATTCTAGGGAAAGGGTTAAATATGATACGTGATTTCTTAGGTGGCCGACTTTATGATAAAATAAGAAGAAAAAATAAAATAAAATTGTGGTTTAATGTATGAAACGTAGGAAAAGTAGGTGATTGAATACATCAATCTAACTTCATCCCATATATTATTAGAATAGAAGTTATCTATCTTATTCGAGAAAATCAAGTAACCCGAACACAAGCAGTGTAACTTATTTATTTAAACAAATCAAACGAGTTGATGGGTTGTTAACATTATATGGGTTGTTTACATTATATGGGTTGTAAAGAGTTTGGTGAGTTACAAACGGGTTGAAACAAATAAGTAAAACAGATGACCTTGTTATTCGTTTTTTCTTTTATTTCTGAACGCTTAGAAACAAGCCGGCCTGTAACTAAAAAGATTAGACACAAAACTCAAAACTTTATTATATTTAAGCAAATTTAATTTTAATAACACAATCTATGACTAATTGGTAGATAATAATTTATGCTGGTAATTTGACCAAAGATACTCCTGGGGCTTCCTTCTGATGACAATGACAATTTGACTCGTATAATTATCATAAATTTATGTTTATTTATATTGATTTTCACTCGATTAACTTAAATACAATGTATGCTTTCTCATTTTGCTGACAATTATAATCGTGAGCGCAATCAAATAAAAATCTATAATAATCATGTGAGTATAATTATTTTCGAAAAAAAATAAAACTTAAAAATATCATTAATTAAAGTTTAAATTATTAAAATCAAATGTTATCTATTTTCTTATCATCTTACTATTTCTTATCATCTTACATTCAGCTATGATACTCACATTTTACACCCAACAGGCCTACAGTCGCACAAACAGATTCCATGAGCTATTTGAGCTCTATCAAATGGCTATTGGGCCAGCCCAATAAGTTTCTTGGTTTCTGCTTGTAAAGTGCAGGGCCAACATTATAAAAAGCAAAATAAATTATAAATTTTATCCTTTAAATATGCTTAAAATTACGGATCTTGTCTTTAAACTTTAATAATTATACTGAGTATCATTTATTTAAAAATTTATAATGTTTTTTTGTCATGTTTACTAACAGCAATTAACTTTTTCTGTTACATTTTTGTAAATGCTCATTTTGCCCCTCACCCTAGGATAAAATGTGTAATTTTTATGAATCTTTTATTTTTTGTGTGTGCTTATTTTATTTACTTCACTTTTCATTATTTTTTTTATTTTTAATCACTATTTATTTTAAATAACTATCTTAAATATTATTAACTAGTTATTTTTAATCATCCAAATATGAGCTATGCTTAGTTTTTATTATATTAAAATATATAATAAATTACTATTCTATTTTAAAACATCATTAGATGGCTAATATTTATTTTATTATAAATATATATTTTAAAAAAGTCATTTTCAATAATACTTTTTAAAAATATTTATAAAAAAATAAAAAGATTATGTACTAATTTTTTGTATAAAAGAAGCAAACAGATCGAGGAAGAAATTCAAGCCTTAAGTATGTTAATAAAAATATATATTGTGAAGTGTTAAAATATTATTGGCCCAATCAAGTTTAGAAAAATAGAAATAGGGTGTAACATGGGTAAGTGGATTGTTCGGTACGTCGGGTCTTTGTATCGGTTTGACTTTTAACATTTCTTTCTCTTTTCTTTATATAATAGTGACCAACCCATTTAAAGTTCACTATAGTGACAAGTTCAAATAACTACTTGAAGTTTTATTTAAAAAAACACGAATGTTATTTAATTAAACACACTATTATTTGGGTTTTTTTAAATGGTTACTAATGGGTTTTAATTATTATAAATCAAACATAAACCACTAAATATTAAAATGGAAGCGAACTTTACAATAAACAATTAAAGACATTATATATTAAGTAAAGCCTAATCATATATAAGACTTAACATAGAATAATTATAACTAAGTAAAATAAAAAAGTCATGGCCCAATTTCATACGATATTCGATAGGTTTCTAATATAATACACAAAACAAACTGTTTAATATAGTTGAAATTTTTATACTAAAAGGGTTAAAAAATAACGGTGTAACAACCTGATTACTAGCTTAATTTTTATCTAATGTGAAATAACTATATCAAACCGATTACTAGTTTAATTTTTATCTAATATGAAATAACTATATCAAACTAATAGCACTTTTTAATTTTTATACCAGAAGGGTTAAAAAGCGATTCTTAAAACCCATTAGTAACCGTTTAAAAAAAACGCAAACTAATAGCATGTTTAATTAAATAACATTCGTCGTTTTGTTTAATTAAAACTTCAAAGTATATGTTTGGACTTGTCACTACGATGAACTTTTATATGGGTTGGTCGCTATTTTATAAAAAATATAGAGAAAAATGTTAAAAGTAAAATTGAAGCACGACTCGACGTGTAAAACAACCCACTGACCCATGTTGTCACCCTATTTCATATTTTCTAAAATTGATTGGGCCAATTGTGACATCCGTCACCGACAGATCCATCGATTAATGTGACACTCATTAACTCTCGTTGTGTATTTACTTTGTCGTGTAATTATTTCGTTTTGACCTCAAAATTCTTGTCTCATTCGTTTTGCACGTCGATCTTGATTCTATATAAATTATAAATAATAAAATTAGTTACTAATAATACAATTTGTAACACCCTCAATCTTATAACAATATAATATAATATAATAAGGAGGGTGCTACTAGTTGGGTTATTATAACAAGTCAGAGACTATAAACACAACGGAATTTTTTATATATTAAACTGTTTACATTGTTAACAATATTTACAAGACTTTATCCGACATTTCAAAACTTTGTGAACTTCAAGTACTTCATTCCCAAAACCCAACATTTGTGGCCAGTATCATACACCATAACCGGAAGCTAACTCTGTGGGGGATCATCACGAGCACCTCTATTACTATCTGGCATGCATTAGAAAACAAACACAAAATCAGATAAACTGGTGAGTTCTAACATATACCACATTTCAATAACATTAGCCCATCAACTGTTACCACACCGAATGATTCACACACACATTCATCAGTCCATTTATTTATCCCAGTATTGATATGCATATCGAATACCAACAAGGTATTTATGGACATCTTTTTATCAATTTTAACTTGGTGGGTGAAACCTCCACCACGCGCGTTGACAGGTCAAACCTCCGTCTATAATTTGGTGGGTCAAACCTCCACCTCGCACGTTGACGGGTCAAACCTCCGTCTATAGTTGGCGTTGACGGGTCAAACCTCCGTCTATAGTTAGTGGGTCAAACCTCCACCTCGCCATTTACCACAATTTACCACTTTCAACTCATTTTCACATTTATATTTATTTATATACATGCCAGTGCCCGATTTTATCAAACAACATTTATCTAACTGCATAATCACATAAAAAGAGCAATTAGAACTTACCTTAATGTTTCAACAAGTGGTTATCAATCCAAATATGCTAGGGCAGCTAAAACTTCTCTTTCTCAAAGCAAATCTAAAATAATAACCCTAACTTAGTCAAATTTCCCCTAGCTGACCACTTCACACGACTAAGGCTATGCGACTGGACTCATTCGTGCGACTGAACATGCGACTGAGCTTAGTCGTACGAATGGACTATACGACAGAGGTGCGAATGAGCTATAACAGGGTTTGTGCGAATGACCTCCATTCGTGCGATTGGTTCATGCGACTGAACTTCAGTCGCACGTTTGAACAATGCGATTGACTCAGTCGCACGAATGGGTCATGCGACTGGGCTCAATCGCCTGAAACGGATCAGCAGCTGTGTTCTTGACATATTTGATCCAAAAACTCGAGTTTTAACTATTTGAATTATACCATATTCATAACAGAACCTGTGCACCTTATTTATAACCGTTTCGGGTCCTTATTTCATCAAATTTCACAAAAAACTAGGGCCCGAACCTTCACTTTTCAGTTTAACAGAAAGATTGAACAGGAACTCTGATTAAAACATGTTTTTGGATCAATTCCCACCACCCACACAGCTTAACATATTCAAAAATCGATCCGTACCAAGCAAAACTTACCTAAACGGAGCTAGTTTGATCGATTTGGGCAAGAGCAGGGTGTTTGGGTTCGAAGGGAACAAGGGAAGGATGTTAAAGCAGATAAAATCTGCTTGTCAACCCCTTAACCGCCCTACTTATCCTTCATGCCTATTTTAGCCGATATACTCAATCGCACGACTGGCTTATTCGCACGACTCAATCGTACGATTGAGCCCATACGCGCGTCATTCGTGCGATTGAGCTTCATTCGCACGTATGGCATGCGACTGAACACTAAATCTAATTAAATATATATATTATTGAACTTTTGGATGTTACAAGTCTACCCACCTTATTTAGGGTTTCGTCCCCGAAACCTGACTAAAACAAATGAGGTAGTTCCGTCTCATATCTTCTTCTGGTTCCTAGGTTGACTCAAATCCTTGGCGATGTGCCCACTGCACCCGGACTAAGCTAATGCTCTTATTTCTAAGTTTCTTCTCTTTACGATCCATAATGGCCACAGGTTGTTCAACATAATTGAGCTTCTCACCAACCTCAATATCATCTAATGGTACATATGAGTTTCGTTAGCTAAACACTTCCGTAACTGAGAGACGTGGAAGGTTGGATGAATAGCACTTAATTCTTCAGGCAAGTCCAACCTATACGCCACGTACCCTACTTTCTCCACTATTTGGAAAGGTCCAATAAAACGTGGACTTAGTTTGCCCCTCTTTCTAAATCGAATAATGCCCTTCCATGGAGAAACTTTCAACAACACGAAATCCCCAACTTTAAATTCCAATGGTTTTCTTCTACGATCCGCATACGATTTCTGCTTGCTTTTCGCTTCTCTAATACGATTTCTAACTACTTCAAATTTTAACATTGTTTCTTCAACTATTTCACTATTCCCCAATTCACGTTGCCCTATATCTCCCCAATAGAGTGGAGTTCTGCATTTTCTTCCGTACAACATCTCAAACGGGGACATTTGAAGGGTAGCTTGATAACTGTTGTTATATGCAAATTCAGCTAAAGGAAGATGACTATCCCAGCTCCCTCCAAAATCAATACTACATGCCCGTAGCATATCCTCTAATGTCTGAATAGTTCTTTCACTTTGACCATCTGTTTGGGGATGATAGGCTGTACTAAAGTAAAGTCTAGTTCCTATGGCTTCGTGAAATTTTCTCCAATACCTGGAGGTAAATCTGGCATCTCTATCAGACGTGATACTTTTCGGAACTCCATGCAATCTAACTATTTCTTTAGTAAAGATATCAGCTAGCCTTTCCACCGAATAGGTTTCCTGTATTGGTAGAAATAAAGCACTCTTGGTTAGCTGATCTACCACTGCCCAAATAGTATCATAACCTTTTGGTGTATGGGGCAACTTTGTTATAAAATCCATAGTCAGATCGTCCCATTTCCAAACTGGAATGGCTAATGGCTGCAATAACCCATAGGGTTTCTGATGTTCCGCTTTCACTTGGGCGCAAGTCAAACATCTATTTACATACTGTATCACATTAAATTTCATCCCTGGCCACCAATAATCTTGCTTCAAATCTTGATACATCTTAGTCACGCCTGGATGAATGGAATACCTAGATTTATGAGCCTCATCTAGTATCATATCGCGTAAAGCCAACGGAACCCACATTCGACCAAATCTAATTTTAACACCATGGCTATTTTCTTCTAAATATTTTTCTTGACCAATCATTCTTTCTCTCTTAATGTCTCCTTCTTTTAATGCTTCCAGTTGGGCTTCTTTCAGCTGTTGCATAAAATTAGGAGTAATCACAAGTTTATACGCCTTAACCTTAATTGGTTCGTACTTCTCCTTTCTGCTCAATGCATCAGCCACCACATTTGCTTTCCCGGGGTGATACAAAATTTCACAATCATAATCTTTGATTAACTCCAACCATCGCCTTTGTCTCATATTCAAATCTTTTTGCTCAAAGAAATACTTCAGGCTCTTATGATCAGTAAAGATGGTACACCTTACTCCATATAAGTAGTGTCGCCATATTTTAAGAGCAAAAACTACAGCTGCTAATTCTAAATCGTGGGTTGGGTAATTGACTTCATGGGTTTTCAGCTGTCTAGAAGCATAAGCAATAACTCTCCCACGTTGCATCAAAACACACCCCAATCCCTGATATGATGCATCAGAATATATTACTAAATCATCTACACCTTCTCGTATTGCTAATACTGGGGCTTGTGTCAATTGATTCTTTAATTCCTGAAAAGCAGCTTCCTGTTCCTTATTCCATTCATACTTAACATCCTTTCGAGTTAACTTCGTCAATGGGGAAGCAATTTTAGCAAAATCCTGAATGAATCTCCTATAGTATTCTGCCAGTCCTAAGAAACTACGAATTTCTGAAGGACTTTTAGGAGTTCCCCAGTTCAACACAACTTCAATCTTTGCAGGATCTACCAGTATTCCATCCGCATTCACCACATGACCCAAAATTGTACTTCTCTTAACCAAAATTCACATTTTGAGAATTTTGCATACAATTTATTCTTTCTTAAAGTTTCCAATACTTCTCGAATGTGACAAGCATGATCTCCTTCATTCTTAGAATAGATCAAAATATCATCTATAAACACAATTACCGATTTATCCAACATCGGTTTACATACTCTGTTCATCAAATCCATGAATGCAACAGGAGCATTCGTTAATCCAAATGACATCACCAAAAATTCATAATGCCCATATCGCGTACGAAAAGCTGTCTTTGGTATGTCTTCTTCTCTTACCTTCAACTGATGATACCCGGATCTAAGATCTATCTTTGAGAACCAATTAGCACCTTGGAGTTGATCAAACAAATCGTCTATACGAGGTAATGGGTATTTATTCTTGACAGTTAATTTATTTAGCTCTCTATAATCTATACACATCCTTAAACTGCCATCCTTTTTCTTTACAAACAGAACAGGGGCACCCCACGGCGAAGAGCTGGGTCGAATAAAACCCTTGTCTAATAATTCCTGTAATTGCTTCAGGAGTTCCTTTAACTCTGCCGGTGCAAGTCTATAAGGGGTCTTAGCGACAGGTTTTGCCTCAGGTATTAAATCAATTCTAAACTCAATTTCTCTATCAGGAGGTATACCCGGTAGATCCTCTAGAAATACATCGGGGAAATTACAAACTACTGGAACATCTTCTAATTTCCTCGTCTCCTTAGCAGTATCAGCTACATATGCTAAGAATGACTCACAACCCCTATTCAATATTTCTCAGCCTTAATCATAGATATGACTTTCACCCCACTATCATGATCATCACCAAAAACCGTTACCGAATTACCATCTGGTGCTCGCAACACAATCATCTTTCTTTTGCATATTATCTGGGCCTCAAACGTAGATAACCAGTCCATTCCCAATACTACATCAAAACCTCCTAATTTATCATATGTAACCTAGCAGGAATTTTACACATTCTAATTCGATAAAACAATCATCTATTACCTCACTGACAACTATAAATCATTAGAGGCAGTTTATACTGAAAAGGCAACGTCTAGCTATGATGGTTTAACTTTTATTAAGGCATGGAATTTTATTGATATGAAACTTTTATTAGCCCTGAATCAAATAAAACTCTAGCAGGTACATCATTACAAGAAACGTACCCAACACAACATCCGGTAGTACCTTAGCCTCCTCCGTAGTCATTGTAAATGCTCTCCCCGCAGTATCGCTACTACCACTCATGCTGACTTTACTCGGTCCTCCCACTGCATGAATAGGAACCGGTCCAGGTCTAAGCTTTGGACATTCAGATTTCATAGTCCCATCTCCCCGCATCCATAACACCGAAGTTCTGGACATCTGGAAACGAAATGTCCAGGCTTCCCGCATTTACGACATGCCGGGTGATTCAATCTACATTCCCCTCTATGAAACTTCCCGCATTTATTATACCGAGGAGGGGTACCTACAAAACCCCTAGCATTAAACTTTCTCTTCTGCGGCCCACCTTGTCCATACATAGGCCTAGAACTCAGTGAAGCTTCCTGATGACTAACCACTTCTTCTTTCACCACAGGTTTCTCAGACTCAGCGACTTCCTCATACATGTCCGCAGCCAAATTCACCGTGGCTTGGTAAGTAGAAGGAGAATTAGACTTTACCAACATTCTCACCTTAGGGGGTAATCCTGGATATATCTAGTAATCCTCTTTGTCTCGGGAGTTACTAAATGAGGTACCAAGCGCGCCATTTCTTCAAATCTAGAAGTATACTCTTTATGACTTAAACTGCCTGCTTGAAACTGCAAAAACTTGATCTCAATTCTGTCCATCTCGCCCTTCGGACAGAACTTTTCTATCACCAGTTCTTTAAAAGTTTCCCACGTCATCTGGTTCACGGCGGCCTCACCCATGGCCTGTTCCACTGTATCCCACCAGTACAAAGCTTCTGCTTGAAAAGAATGCACTGCAAAGCCCACCTTCTGATCTTCCTTACATCTACTAAGTTAAACGCCACTTCCATCTCTCGTAACCATTTGTAAGTTACTACTACATCCTTCTGGCCTTCAAACTTAGGTGGGTCACATTCCTTAAAATGCTTATATGATATGGTTTCTCCACTACAGGCTCAACAATAACAGGTGGGGGAGTAGGTTGGGAAGATGATTCACCACCTTTCCTAAGATCACTTAACATTTCCGGTAAGGTAGTACGCAACACTCGGCGCGACTTCATCACCTATAGCCGCCTTAAGTTCATCACCTGAGATCCTAGCTTCAGGTCTAGAATTTGTATTACTGGTTCCTCCATCTACGATCAAAAATAAACCATAAGCAATAATGAGTGATACCAGGATGTTGCATATAATGTAGATTGCTCATAACATTGGCCAGGTGTTATCAATTATTTACTTATCACACCATCCTGCCTCTTCTCATTATCCTTTCACAGTTTATTCTAACCCTATCTAAAGCACAAAATCATGCATACACATAATACTAATCTTTTAATTCAACAATCACCTTCATTCAACACTTGACTGAATTATTACTAACAATTGAATACTCATTCACACAATAGTTCACCCCACCTCCGGTGGTAGATAATGGCGCTTCCCATATATTCAGTTAAAGTTTGAAACAATTAATTGTTCAAAATCTTTAACCTAGGCTCTGATACCAACTTGTAACACCCTCAATATTATAACATATAATATAATATAATAAGGAGGGTGCTACTAGTTGGGTTATTATAACAAGTCAGTGACTACAAACACAGTGGAATTTATATATATTAAAACTGTTTACATTGTTAACGATATTTACAAGACTTATCCGACATTTCAAAACTTTGTTAACTTCAAGTTTCATTCCCAAAACCCAACATTTTTTGCCAGTATCATACACCATAAACGGAAGCTAACTTTGTGGGGGATCATCACGAGCACCTCTATTACTACCTGGCATGCATTAGAAAACAAACACAAAATCAGATAAACTGGTGAGTTCTAACATTACCACATTTCAATAACATTAGCCCATCAATGTTACCACACCGAAGATTCACACACACATTCATCAGTCCATTTATTTATCCCAGTATTGATATGCATATCGAATACCAACAAGGTATTTATGGACATCTTTTTATCAATTTTAACTTGGTGGGTGAAACCTCCACCACGCGCGTTGACAGGTCAAACCTCCGTCTATAATTTGGTGGGTCAAACCTCCACCTCGCACGTTGACGGGTCAAACCTCCGTCTATAGTTGGCGTTGACGGGTCAAACTCCGTCTATAGTTAGTGGGTCAAACCTCCACCTCGCCATTTACCACAATTTACCACTTTCAACTCATTTTCACATTTTATATTTATTTATATACATGCCAGTGCCTGATTTTATCAAACACATTTATCTAACTGCATAATCACATAAAAAGAGCAATTAGAACTCACCTTAATGTTTCAACAAGTGGTTATCAATCCAAATATGCTAGGGCAGCTAAAACTTCTCTTCTCAAAGCAAATCTAAAATAATAACCCTAACTTAGTCAAATTTCCCCTAGCTGACCACTTCACACGACTAAGGCTATGCGACTGGACTCATTCGTGCGACTGAACATGCGACTGAGCTTAGTCGTACGAATGGACTATACGACAGAGGTGCGAATGAGCTATAACAGGGTTTGTGCGAATGACCTCCATTCGTGCGATTGGTTCATGCGACTGAACTTCAGTCGCACGTTTGAACAATGCGATTGACTCAGTCGCACGAATGGGTCATGCGACTGGGCTCAATCGCCTGAAACGGATCAGCAGCTGTGTTCTGACATATTTGATCAAAAACTCGAGTTTTAACTATTTGAATTATACCATATTCATAACAGAACCTGTGCACCTTATTTACAACCGTTTCGGGTCCTTATTTCATCAAATTTCACAAAAAACTAGGGCCCGAACCTTCACTTTTCAGTTTAACAGAAAGATTGAACAGGAACTCCGATTAAAACATGTTTTGGATCAATTCCCACCCACCCACACAGCTTAACATATTCAAAAATCGATCCGTACCAAGCAAAACTTACCTAAACGGAGCTAGTTTGATCGATTTGGGCAAGAGCAGGGTGTTGGGTTCGAAGGGAACAAGGAAGGATGTTAAAGCAGATAAAAATCTGGTCAACCCCTTAACCGCCCTACTTATCCTTCATGACTATTTTAGCCGACATACTCAATTGCACGACTGGCTTATTCGCACGACTCAATCGTACGATTGAGCCCATACGCGCGTCATTCGTGCGATTGAGCCCATACGCGCGTCATTCGTGCGATTGAGCTTCATTCGCACGTATGGCATGCGACTGAACACTACATCTAATAAATATATATATATTGAACTTTTGGATGTTACACAATTAATTTTATTAATATTTCTGCTTCTCTTAACTCTTAATAGATTTACAAATATGTATTATTATTATTATTAAAATTGTGTATTAATTGTGAAGCAAATATATATTATTAATACTATATTAAATTTGATATTATTAGTATTATAATATAATAAATAAGTTTAGGGTCTAAATTGGCATTTAAATAAACCTTAGAGCATGGTTTAAAAGACCAAACACAGCAGCCGAAGGCTGCTGTGTGTTGAATATATGTGTCACCATGTGTGTGTGTGTGTGTGCGGTGATATTCGGAGTCGCGCGGTGGAGAACGGCGGTTGTACGGTGAGTGACGGTGGCAAACGAGGTTGTACGGTGAGTGACGTGGTATAAACGAGGTTGTAAGGTGGTGTAACGATGGTATTCGATGGTGTACGGAGAGGAATGGTGGTGAAGAGGTGGTTATGGTTGTGTGAATGGAGACCGAGGGAGACACCACAACAGTCGAAGGCTGTTATGGTGGTGGGTGTGTATAGATTTGTGAATGTGTCCATGTTGCGAATTGTGTGAGTGTGTGTGGGTAGCACTTGTGTATATATTTATATATGTGTGTTTCGTTTATATGTATGTATAGATGTGTGTGTATGAACAATTTGTATATATACACATATATATATGTTTGTTAGGAGTATGTATTCCAGTATGTATATATGCGTGAGTGTGTGTAGCATTTGTGTGTCTTGTGTGTCTTGTGTGTCTTGTGTGTCTTGTGTGTCTTGTGTGTCTTGTGTGTCTTGTGTGTCTTGTGTGTCTTGTGGTCTTGTGTGTCTTGTGTGTCTTGTGTGTCTTGTGTGTCTTGTGTGTCTTGTGTGTCTGTGTGTCTGTGTGTCTTGTGTGTCTTGTGTGTCTTGTGTCTTGTTTGTGTGTCTTGTGTGTCTTGTGTGTCTTGTGTGTCTTTGTGTGTCTTGTGTGTCTTGTGTGTCTTGTGTGTCTTGTGTGTCTTGTGTGTCTTGTGTGTCTTGTGTGTTTTGTGTGTTGACATATAGATTCCTTTTTTTTTTATTATGACTAGTATTATTACAATTATTGTTATTATTAATAATTTTATTATTATTATTAATATTCTCATATAATGTCGTATAGTATGTATTATATACACATATATATATACACATACGTGTGTGTATCGAAGGTATAGACACGGCAGCGAATATGTATATGGTGGTATTTATAATTGAACGCGTATTTGGTGTGTGATGTGCATGTTATTTATGCTTGATTAGTGGGTGCGTTGTAGTAGTGTGTGTGTATGGTATATTATTGAAAGTGTTCAAAACAGTATATATATTTATATATAAATATGTGTAGGTGTGATAAAAATAAATATATTTTGTTGTATTATAAAACGCACATGACGTGTATGAACAGTAACTAAAGTTATATATATACGTGTAAAGTGAATAATAGTGAATGAATATGGACTAATTATATATATATAAATCATACACGTTCTTATATTTTACGTGGGTAATATAAGTTCATATTTTGTGCACGTATCGCACGTCGAACCCGAACCGACCCGAATCAACCGAATACATCTATTCTTGTTGAACACATTTTAAAGGCTTAATTATAACTAATTATAGGTGTTTGTTCGCTCGTTGCTCGCATCCTTAGAAGCCCTTCTGTTCACTTTATTTTCATCACGTTCAAGGTGAGTTTCGCGGCCCCGTTTTATTACAATTAATTACAAACATCAAGGGGGAGAAGTATGCTCAACCTTTTATGCTGTGAACTTATTCAATCTTTGGGACTGTTGTGTTTACTGTTTTGTAAGTATTTATCTGGTACATGCATGAGTTGTCTGTGTGGTTCTTTATTCACAACTATTTAACTCCGGTGTTGGAGCCGACGGACATGTATTGATAGTACTATTGGGCTGACATCCCCATCCTTGTTTGTTAGTATACTAGTTGGCACTGACAGTGGCCAGGTACGGGCCCTAGGGTGAATATGTTCTGACAAGTTCTGTGTGTACGTCGTAAGTTTAGTTGTGATTCTCATATTTACATGTGATAATACTTGCTTAATTGTATGAGTTGTCTGCATGAGTTGTGTGTGTGGTTCTTTATTCACAACTATTTAACTCCGGTGTTGAGCCGACGGAAAGGTATTGATAGTACTATTGGGCTGACATCCCCATCCTTGTTTGTTAGTATACTAGTTGGCACTGACAGTGGCCAGGTACGGGCCCTAGGGTGAATATGTTCCGACAAGTTCTGTGTGTACGTCGTAAGTTTTGTGATTCTCATATTTACATGTGATAATACTTGCTTATAATTGTATGCACTCATGTTCTACCAAACTTTTACACACATCAAGTTTTGTTTACTATTTAAACCTGCGAACTCACCAATAATATATTGACCTTTTGAGCATATCTTTTCAGGTAACAATTATTAAGGATAGCTAGGGATGCTGCCTTAGCAATGACCTTAGATATGCATTATTTAAATTCATTGGATGGTTTTAACAATTGTACTGACTTTTATTTATTATCCGCATTATGTTCACTTGTTTCCCGGGTTGTGGGATTTATACTTAATTGTTTGTATGACTATATTTATCGTGGAATTGACTAAATACAACACAAGTCTCCATTTGTGTTGGGTGACGTCATGACATGTTGACTTTCATCATTTATTGCATCTCTATTATTAACAATGTGTTATGACGATCTCGTCCGTTACATTCTAGTGTTTCCGCTATAAGTGGGGGTGTGATACCAATAATATTTAACACCTCATAAAATAATTTTTTTTTAATTTTATTAGCGTATTTAAAGCTTGAATATCTTTCTCGTTCTGTTTGCTTCTTTTATAGAAAAACTTAATACATAATCTTTTTATTTTTTTAAACATTTTTTGTAAATCTTATTAAAAATGGATTTTGATAATTTATATTTTATAATAAAATAAATATTAGCTACTGATAAATATTTTAAAATAGAATAGTAATTTATTATTTATTTAAATAATAAAAATAATCATAACTCATATTCGGATGATTAAAAATAACTAGTTAATAATATTTAAGATAAGTATTTAATAAAAAGTGGTTAAAAATAAAGAAACAATGAAAAGTAAAGTTAATAAAATAAAAGAAAATAAAAGATTCATAAAAATTACAGATTTTGTCATTTTGAGGGTTAGGGGCAAATGGGTATTTACAAAAATGTAACATAAAAAGTTAACTGTTGTTAGTAAAAAGGATAAAAAGCATTACAAATGTTCAAATAAAGGATACTCAGTGTAATTTAAAAGTTTAAAGACAATATTCGTAATTTAAGCATACTTAAAGGACAAAATTTGTAATTTACTCAAATAGTAATTAAGTTTTAAAATTATTCTAATTAGGTCACTCATAAATTTTTTGTTCCAATCAGGTCACTCGTAAAATTTTTATCCTAATCAGATCACTAAAGTTTCAGGATTTTTCTAATTAGGTCATTCACAAGTTGCAAAAGTTTTAAAAATTGAAGTTTTTTAAAAAATATCAACAATATTTATAAAAAACTGAATTATATTAAAAAATTTGTGAATTATTAAAACAATGAAAAAATATGAGTGACCTAATTATAACACTCCTAAAACTTTAATGACTGGATTGAAACAACTAAAAGTATTATTGACGCAATTAGAATACTCTTAAAACTTTAGTGATCTGATTATAATAAAGAAAAATATAAGTGACCTAATTGGAACGATTAAAACTTGTTTACGATATTAAAACCACAATATCATACTACCATAGTACCAACTACTTAATAAACCATAAGAGTGGAGAGGGTGCTCAGTCTAGGAGCGGATCTAGAAATTTTTTTTGAGGTTGGGTTTTGGTTTTTAAGCATACGTCAACTTGATGCTTGAATTTTCAGTTCAAGTCGGGTCAGGTCGCATACATAAACTTTAATTGGTTTACGTTCAGAAGAATCCAATAAAAGTACTTTAAATCAATTTTTAAGATTATCACTTGACGATGACGGGTTTAGATAACTTTCTTCTAAATCTCAACGGACCTCAAAAATAAAATCAATAAATATGTTTAAGTAAATATTAATCAATATTTTTATTATTTATTTGAAAAACTAAAAGATAAATTTTTTTAATTAGGTTAAATCAAAACATATTGCTATTAATGTGTGAAGATATAAGATGAAGATTATTGGATAATGTATCAACACTTCAATTGGAATATGTGAACATATAATTAAAAAAACTTGAGATCTTGATTTGTAGCCACACGAAGCATTAAAGTAGAATTTGTAATTTGTTAATCTTCGGCTAAAGTCTCTATTATTATCTTTGCAAATGAAAATTAGTAAGTAGCGCTTATTTAATTAAGGGCAACTTTAAGTGAGCTTTAAGACTTATGGAATGATAAATTGATAACGGGATGATGAAAAATAACCTTTTGATTAACTATGCATGCTTAGTAGATTTAATACAAAACAAACTTTATTGGTTATAGATCTTAGACTTATTAGTTTTAACAAAAACAAACTCTTAGTTTAATTGTAAGAGGGTTAAAGATTTTAGAAAAATAATTATTTGGATTTAAGGGTCGTAAAGTTTTTCATAGGGGTCTGCATTCGAAAAATCACGAAGTCGAATAAAAAGTTGTTAAAATGCGTTACATATAAATTTTTTAAGGGGTCAGTTGACACCACACGAGCACGCCACACAACATCACACCACGCCACACAACATCACACCACGCCACACAACATCACACCACACCACACCACATACCCACCAATCATATTTTGTCATGTCGCACCACACCATACCACACAACAACATTTGAAAGGAGCACTCATGCCATAATTTAAAACAAAATTTATAAAATACAAACTAAATTAAAAAAAACTATATTAAAATAAAAACAATAAAAATAAAAAATACATTAAAATAAAAAATCAAAAATAAAAATACTAAAACTAATAATCTATAAATCAATCTCCCAACCACGTAGCCGGACAATTTTGATGTTTGCGTTCACAGACGTTTTTCAATATCGGCTCGGGCACATCGCCATACGGTTTAAGGAAAATCTTCACGTCCCGGTCTAGCATTTCGCGAAGCAACGTCTCTCGTTGGAAGTCTAGGAAGGCCAACTTTGATGCAGTTACTTTCATAGAAAGCGACTTCTCATTTTATTTTTTCCTCCATTTCCTTCTCCCTCATCGCTTTCTAGTCGCTAATGGCCACGTTCAACATGTTTGTTCGAAGACTCCTCCGCTTTATTACCTTTGCGTCTTAGCCCAGTCAGTGTGGTTTTCATTGAGGTCGGGGAGGATTTTGTAATGGGCTCATTTGCTCTTACGTATTGGCGTAATTCTGAAGTTTTAGACATCTTTGTTGTTTGAGTTCCAAGCTCCGCAGTCATAACCTTCACGGCTCCCATTTGGCATGGTAATAAGAAATAGTGCGGACGGATGTGTTAGCATAGTTGGGTGGTAGTATTATGGTTGAGACAATTCGTATGGGTTTTGAAACCATTTCGTTGTATGTGCTGGTGGTTAAACGGTTGGGTAGAATTAGGCGATGCACTTGGACCCGAACACACATTTGGTCTATGTTTTTTTGGTTTGGGCTTGGAATTTTATGGATTTTTATTGGATTTCATAGTGTATAATTTTTTTAAATGAGTAGAAGAGATGTTTGACGATGGTGTATACAATTTATGATTATTGGTTAGTATTTATAGTGTTTGATTTTATTTAAATATAATTCTTAGGTGTTTGGGGGGGGGGGCAGCGGTTCTTTATAAATGGTCATAAGGGAGAAAGAGCTTGACGTGGCTTTGCCCTGTTTTTCACGACGTGTGTGGGGGGGATGGTGTTATTGCGTGGCGTGGGAGCCGTCCCGAGGGCATGACGAATGCGCCCCTCCCACCCTAAGTACCAACATTAATATGTTCATACCTTACATTGAGCCCACGTGATCCCTACTTTTAGTTTATTCTTATGTTCTTTTAACGATAAATGTATCACTCTTACTCTTATTTTACTACGAATAAATTACAAAATTTTGATTTTAAGCTTAAAACTTTTCTTTCAAAAGACAAAGTCTATGTCAAATATATTATCTCAACACTCTCTTACAAACTTGCATGTTAATTAAACTTTTAAATATTTGTCAATAAATTAGTAATAATACCCGATCAAAATTTCTTGCGTGTTTTAAAAGTTATTAATCACAAAATAAAACCATCACAATTGGTTAGCGCCTTAGACCATCTCCATTGGTGACTTTCTGACTGTGTTTGTGGCATCCTACATAAATCTTACATTGGTCACGGACAGGAGATGTGACATCCGTCACCGAAAGATCCGTCATTTAATGTTGCTTCCGTTAACCTTCTGTGATCATTCATTCATTATCTTTATAAGCTATTTGTGTATACATTATTCTTGCTTATTATCATGTTGCTTGTGTTCTCGTTGTTAGCGTTGCTATTATTTTAGAAATCTTTACAATCATCGTTATCGTTACTACTAAATCTATCGTTATTTATTATTATTGTTATTAATAAGACCATTTTAAGTTATTAATACCATTATTTACAATTTATCATTAATATAACTAACCGATTTAAGGTCGTTTTTAACTGAAAACAAACTTGGGGACTCGGGGGTTAAGTGTAAGGACCAAATGTGACATTTTGCAAACTAGGACTGGGTATATATACCCCATTTCCAGCCCTAGCCTCCATTTCATCTTCTTCTTCTTCCACTTTTCTCCTCCTCCTTGCGCCAAAACCGCCCCTTTCTTCACGTTTTCACCGGCAAGGCCTCGGCTACGGCTGAGTCTACTCCATTCTTGCAGGTAGACGACCTTGGTCGTCCCTTTTCTTGTTTGTTTTTCTGCTGTCCTTGAAGGATTTCGGGTGCTCAGGGCCAACCTGAGCACATGAGGGTCGTGTGGGTGCGTGTGATGTCTTTCTATGTGTTCTTCTGGTTGGTGTGTGTGTGAAATGTGTTTCGGGAAGTGCTTGTGGTGTAAATCTCGTGCACGGAGCAGCCGAAGGCTACTCTGCACTTCTGCATTCGCGATTCTGCTGTTCGGGTGATTGGGTCTGGCGTGCGACTGAGCCGTGCGACTAGGTGCGTCGTGCGACTGAGTCGTGCGACTGTGTCTATTGTGCAACTGAGTTGTGCGACTGGGTGTGTCGTGCGACTGAGTCGTGCGACGGTGTGTATGCGTGCGATTGAGTCCTGCGGATGAATGTGTGCGATTGTGCGTGTGTTGCACGAATGAACACCTAGTCACACGAATGGAGGTTCAGTCGTACGAATGAAGCTGATTCGTGCGAATGAAGGTTGATTCGTGCGTATGGTTGTTGAGTCGTGCGACTGAATGTTGTGTGGTACGACTGAAGGCCGAATCGCACGAATGGAGGTCCATTCGTACGAATGAAGGTTGATTCGTGCGGATGGAGTGTTGAGTCGTGCGTCTGGTCCTCTCGTGCGATTGGAGTTGTTGTGTGTGAGTCTTGTGTGTGGTGTGTGTATGTCATGATGTTAAGGTGACATCGACACGGGTACCGTTGCTAATGACAATATTAAGTTAACACTATCAAACTTACTAATATTATCACAAATCAAACAACTTTAACATTTTACAATTATCAATAACCGATTTGTAACCAACGATATCTACCAAGTACTTCTCTAATAACAATGACACTTTTACACAAATATCATCGGCAGTGACAACGATTTCTAGTACTTGGATCTACATAAGATCTAATACGTATGTCTGCTTGTGTGTGTTCCACGTGATCGAACCGATACAACCCGAACCGACCGAATGTTACTATTTTTATAAAACGTATCATTAATGCTTAACCATAACTGATAATAGGTGTTTGACCATTTATCGCTTACATCATTTGGAAACTTGATCATTCATACTTACCACCAAACAAGTGAGTTTCGTGACCCATTTTTATACTTATACAATTCTTCAATCATTTACAAAACGGGAAAAAGTATGCTCACCCATTTTATGCTGTACAACTTACATTCTTGGAATCAACATGTACTGTTTTGTGAGTACTTATCTGATACATACATGAGTCGCTGTGTGGTACTTTCTTTACAACCATTTAATTCTGGTGTTGGAACCGACGGATAGGTATTGGTAGTACTACTGGGTTGACACCCCCACCCTTGTTTGTCGGTATACTAGTTGGTACCAACAGTGGCCAGGAACGGGCCTTGGGTGAATATATTCGGACAATATTCTGTGTGTACGTCGTTAGATTTGATTGTAAAGCTCATGGTTATGTGATTTTGCTTACTTATAACTGTATACACGGTATTTCGCAAAACTATTATGCAGCATCAATTTATTTACTATTTAAACCTGCGAGCTGACCAATAATTTTTGTTGACCATTTTGAGCATATCTTTTCAGGTGACAATGCTAATTGAAGATCTAGGTGTGCTGCCTTAGTGGAGACCCTAGGATGCATTTTAAGACTATACAATACTTGACAAACATTATTTTGAAACATTGTTGGTCTGATTACATATAATTATTATTTTGGATACTTGTTCCGGGTTGTGGGAATTACATTACAATATCAATATTTTTGGTTATGTGAATCATTTACAAGTTTATGCTTATGGCTATGTTGTCGTGATTATTGACTAAACACGGTACAAGTCTCCTTTGTGTCGGGTGTCGTCATGACACGCTTTACCATCAATTACATATATTGCATCTCTATTGTTAACAATGTGTTATGACGATCCCGTCTCATTACATCCCGTGTTTCCGCTCTCAGCGGGGGTGTGACAGACTGGTATCAAAGCCATTGGTTATAAAAATTAGGCAAATCACTTGACCTAGACTATAACCTAGGAACCTTCATGTATAATGCATGCTAGGATTGGCTTGCATCTGATATTATATGTATGTTCCTCTACACTTGTTCTTTATCTCTATGTCTTGTTATCTGACCATCCTGAGGAAGACACTATTATTCTTACTCTTTCCTCACGGGATGCCTTCTACTGGAGTCTTCCATTCCTATACGCGCCGCATTAGGTTTGGATACCCAACCTGAAAGGATCTTCACAGATCACGCGCAGCGTTGATCTCGGATATTAAGTCCGACCCTAAGATAGTTATGCCTGAAGTCCCGAAAGAAGAAGGGATAGGCAACTTTTATTAGACCAATTGAGATTATGTGCTTGATGAACTAGTATTGGAATACTAATGGTCCATGAACATGAGAACTTACGTGATTTGTGCATGATGAATGGTGTCGATACTGTGATGTTAACTTGGGTAGGTGAAGCTGAGAGGGACCATGCAAGGCAAATTACCATTACGGGTGCACACGTAATTGCAAATTGCAGTGCATGTGAAGCCTGGCTAATCATACCATGAGGTAACGATCGTGGTAGTAGAAGGCTTCCATTCTATACTTTAGGACACTTGGATCATAATTCTAGTAATACCTTGTAAATGGTGATAAAACATTCATAACCTCTACTATCACTTAAGTCCTATTCTACTTAGAGCCTTCATGGGATTTTAATTATGATATTGATTTTATTCTCCATGAAACATTTCTCCGCTTAGCATTTCAGTACTGTTGGTACACATGTCCCTAGGTCTAGTCTAGTGAGCTTCAATGTAATAGACTTTCATCTTGTAACAATATGTGATGTTTTATCAATGAAATGAAAAACTCTTCTATGAATGTTTATTGGTTGTTAATGTCATATCTATTAATATTATTCATTGTTACACGCATATAAACATGTTATATAGGTTTACAGCTGTTAGACATAGTTCTGAATTATTAAAGGTTCACGAATGTGTTTAACTAAGTATTCTGATTCAGTCGCACGACTGGACCATGCGAATGGGCCAATCGCAAGACTGAACCAGGTGATTGAATCAATCGCACGATTGAGTCATAAGACTGACTCAGTCTTACGAATGAATCAATCGTATGACTCAATCGCACGACTGATGTACGGGGTTTGGAATGAGGTTTATCATGGTTAATTGGTTAACTTTAATGCATTAATGTGGTTAAGTGTAAGAGATTGCGTTGAACAAGTTAACTACAATGATTTGATGTTTTGTAGGTTAAACGCAATCATTTGAGGGGTTTTGAAGAATGCATATGGAGGATAAGTGAAGACCATGATAGATGAGATGAAAGGGGATTTAATTACGAGAACATGACCGTAAACGGGGAGGAAAACGGAGTTCGAACGAAGAAGTTATGAAGAAAACAAGAATCGGACAAAGCTGATTGGCCATGACCTACGGCGGAAACATGACCTACGGTGCATCAGTTCAAAACAAAACAGAATGGCCCTGACTTGACTTACGGCAGAAAGCTGACCTACGGTACGGGACGCGCTGAAATCACTTATAAGTCGTGAAAATTAGGGTTTTGATCATATCTTTCATTCTAAGTCGTCCCCAAGTGTGAGATTCGTCCCCAAGGCTTCCCAAAGGCTCCGGAGGCGATTTTAAGTCTTTCCAAGTGTTCTAATCATTTGTTTTGATTCTTCAACGTTAGATACGATGTTTACTTTTGATTTTCAGTTGTTTTTGTTGCTATGTCTGGCTAATCCACCCGTGATCTTCTCCAGGTGATTAGGGTTTATACTATGGCGTGTTCTTGGTTGTTTCTTGTTAATTTTAATGTTTGAACATGGTGAATTAAACCGAGTAACATTATTAATCGTTTTGAGATTCTAAAATACGTGTTTATCTTCAATTCAATTGTTCTGTTCTTGATTGTTTTAGATTTCTTTTCATCTGTAAACATCAATTGTGGATGGGATTGGGTAAAACAAACGTAGGGTATGATTCGGATAAGTGCGTAGACACAGTTTCATTCAATTCATTATCTTAAAACGAGTTAATTTAGTTATGTCTATGTGACCCGTTAAACTAAAAGAGCAAGCCTGAGTCATAAACCTTAACCCCGGAGAGGATTACTTCTCTCACCATTGTTTGCAATCAAATTTTACATTTTAATTTCAGCACTTTTGCAATTTAGTAATTACAAGTATTTTCGATTATTTTATAAAGCTTTAAACTTTATGAATTAAAACACACTTTCCACATATTCCCTGTGGATCGACCCGACTTACCCTAGCTATCTTAGGTGAGTTTGGAACTTTATAAATTGTTTTGATTAGGCCTGACAAACCGATATCAACGAGTGAGCCAGTCGCTTGGCTCAGTCATACAAATGAAGACTGTAACCTATAAATACCACTTAATTCGTGGAAAAAAACATGACACTTCGATAATTCACAACTCTAACCGTCCCAGTTCGCACAGAACGTCCCTTCCAAGTTCATAGAGCATTTCAGATCATTCCTACTTCATTCTTAACGTTTTCTAATCGTTAGGTTTGATCTGGATAACGTTCTCCCTGATTGGATCGCCAATCAAATAGAATTCCACGCTATTTGATCGGTTTCACGTAGAACAGTTAGTACTCCGTCCGTACACGATCCTAACAGTAACTATGGAACTGATTAAATACTTAGGATGAAAGTGGATTTCAAAGAAATGTAGAAGAGTGATGATACTCCCTATACATATATTACATTGTTCATTAGGATGATGTTAAGGAAAATCAGATGTCATGTAACCGGTTTAAGCATTGTTCTCGGTATATCATGGACGTGGTGGGAACGCTGCGGGGAACCCTATATATAAGCATCATCGATATACCAAGAATGTGCTTGAACTAGGCTACGTGATGATCTTGATTGACTGGAGCATGAAATGTTGGAACTTGATGAGTGGAATTAAATGTGTATCTTAAAGTGACTAAAGTTACATGTTTACTCCTTTTATGATTAGAAAATGTCGCCTCAAAGAGTCACCCGCAGTACAAATCGCGAAGGTGAGACCCCACGGGGCAGAGGTAGAGGTAGGCCACTAAGAACAGGCGGTGGTTCTGCCGACAACAAGCAGGGGACTGAAAACCCCGATATAGCTGCTATGATTGCTCAGCAGCTAGCGCACTGATTCCTATGATAGTGACCCAAGTGAGCGACACTCTTCTAAATCATAATCTCCATGGGGATAACGATACTAACAATGAGCATAACCAAGGAACAGGGGAAGATACTGAGAATAGTAGAATAGCTGGTAATGAAACTAGGATTGTTAATACCAGGTGGGGATGTTCTTACAAGGAGTTTGTGGCCTGCAAACCGAAGAATTTGATGGGAAAGGTGGAGCGATAGCTCTAACAAGGTGGCTTGAGAAGATGGAGGCAGTCATTGATATAAGTGAATGCCTAGACAGTCAAAAGATTAAGTATGCCACGTGTTCACTATAGGGCAAGGCACTAACTTGGTGGAACACATAGATTCAAGCAAGGGGAAGAGAATCAGCAATTTAGATGACTTGGGATGAGTTTAAAGCATTGATCACTGAAGAATATTGTCCACTCAATGAGCTGCAGAAATTGGAGCAGGAGTTCTGGAATCATGCTATGGTAGGAGCTGGGCATACAGCATACACTGATCGTTTTCATGAGTTGGCAAGACTAGTTCCACATCTGGCCACTCTAGAAACTAAGAGGATCGAAAGATACATTTGGGGACTTGTGCCTCAAATCCGGGTAATGGTGACAGCAGCAACCCTCCTACTATTCAGAGTGCAATTCTGAAGGCTGGTATATTAACAGATGAGGTGATGAGAACTGGGGTTCTGGGGAAAGGAGCTGAGAATAGGAAGGATGTTGGAGAAGCGAGCAGGTCAAGTATCGGGAAGTTTGACAAATGGGCCAAAACTACAAAGAATTTTGTGACTGTGACACAAGGCAAGAAGGAGTAGGTCGGGCCGCACCCAAATGTGATAGGTGTAACTTCCATCACCCCCAGCGATGTAGTGCCGGGTGCGTGTGAATGTAGACGCCCGGGGCATCTGGCGAAAGACTGTAGAGTAACGCCGAATCTGGTTGCACCGGTCAACGCGGTTAACCCCGCAGGGAATGCTAGGGTTGCTATGAGTGTGGAAGCCTGGGTCACTACCGGAACATGTGCCCCAGACTGAATCGGGCGTCGGTCAGTCAGCAAGGAAACAACCAACCACAAGTGATGGCCATAGCTGGTAATCAAGGCCAAGGAAATCAAGGAAATGCTGCAAGAGGACGCGTTCGTCATCGGAGCAAATGTCGCCCGTCAGGACCCGAATGTCGTTACGGGTACGTACTTGCTCAATCACCACTTCGCATCTATATTATTTGATACTGGAGCAGACAATAGTTTTATATCCTCTGAATTTGCTCATATGCTTGACTTAAAACCTAGCAGGCTAGAAACTAGCTACTCCGTAGAATGGCAACGGTAGAATTGTACAGGCTGATGAGATTATTAGAAAGTGCTCGATGATATTGGAAAACCATGCCTTCGATATAGACTTAATACCTTTTGAGCTGGGAAGTTTCGATGTGATTGTGGGAATGGATTGGTTGTCGAGACACGGAGCTGAGATTGTCTGTCGGGAAAAAGTGGTACGAATCCCCATGCCAGACGGGGAAATACTCAGGATTCAAGGTGAACGATTGGGGAGAACCCTAAAGCTTATCTCTTGCATGAAGACACGTCGATGTTTACGAAAGCAGTGTTACGCGTTTCTGGCCTATGTAGTGGAAAAGAAAGAAGAGGACAACAAGTTGGTAGATATTCCCGTAGTACGAGACTACCCAGATGTATTCCCTGATGACTTGTCGGGTTTGCCTCCTCCACGACAGGTGGAATTTCATATAGAGTTGGTTCCTGGAGCTACACGGTAGCAAAGGCGCCGTATGGGTTAGCACCATCAAAAATGCAAGAGTTGTCTAGTCAATTACAGGAACTACTGGAGAAGGGTTTTATCCGGCCGAGTCACTCACCATGGGGAGCACCGGTATTATTTGTCAAAAAGAAAGATGGGTTATTTCGTATATGCATAGATTACCATGAGCTGAACAAATTGACCGTGAAGAATCGATATCCTCTTCCCAGAATCGATGACTTGTTTGATCAGTTGCAAGGAGCCTCGTATTTTCCAAGATCGACCTTCAATCGGGATACCATCAACTAAGGTTTTTGGATGACATACTAAAAACAACGTTTAGGACTCGTTATGGGCACTATGAGTTCTTAGTCATACCGTTCGGAGTGACTAATGCACCAGCTGTGTTCATGGATCTGATGAATTGAGTGTGCAAACCTTACTGGATAAGTTCGTGATCTTATTCATAGACGATATACTTATCTACTCCCGATCGAAAGAGGACCATGAGGAACACCTTCGGGCAATACTGAGTCTATTACAAGAAGAGAAACTTTTCGCTAAGTTCTCGAAGTGTGAGTTTTGGCTTCGAGAAGTGAAATTTTTAGGACACGTGGTGAACGAAAATGGGATTCACGTAGATCCCGACAAGATTGAAGCGGTGAGAAGAAATGGGATGCACCCTAGACACCTTCAGAAATACGGAAATTCTTAGGATTGGCCGGATACTATCGACGTTTCATCACGAATTTTTCAAAGATCGCTCAACCATTGACACTACTAACTCAGAAAGACAAGAAGTTTGATTGGGGACATGCACAAGAACGAGTATTTCAAACATTGAAGGAGAAGTTGTGCAATGCACCGATATTGTCTCTCCCAGACGGAACTAATGATTTGATGGTGTGTACTGTGATGCTTCACATCAAGGATTGGGATGTGTGCTAATGCAGAAGAATAAGGTGATTGCGTACGCCTCACGACAACTTAAGGTGCATGAAAAGAACTATACGACTCATGACCTGGAGTTGGGTGCTGTGGTATTTGCACTCAAGATATGGAGGCATTACTTGTATGGAACCAAATGCATCATCTACACAGATCATAAGAGCCTCAACATATTCTGGATCAGAAGGAACTTAATATGAGTCAGGGACGTTGGGTAGAACTACTTAGCGACTACGATTGTGAAATCCGGTATCATCCCGGGGAAGCGAACGTGGTGGCTGATGCTTTAAGCCGCAAAGAACGCGTGAAACCACTACGTGCTCGAGCGTTAGGATTGACTATTCAAACGAGCCTGAAAGCCCAGATCCTAATTGCATAAAGTGAGGCATTGAAAGAAGAGAACATTGCTGGGAGAAGAATTTCGAGGGTTGGATAAACAAATGATTTGCAAGGAAGATGGCTTACAGTATTCATGGATCGTTTATGGGTACCAAATGGGGAGATGTTTGTACCCTAATCATGGTGAAGCAAACAAGACGTGATATTCTATTTCTTAGTGCAGACAAGATGTACCACGATCTTAAAGATCTGTACTAGGTGGCCAGGCATGAAGAAAGACATTGCTATGTATGTAAGCCAATGCTTGACATGCTCGAAAGTTAAAGCTGAACATCAGAAACCATCAGGATTACTGCAGCAACTGGAAATTCCCGAGTGGAAATGAGAAAATATAGCTATGGATTTTATTACCAAACTTCCTAGAACGAGTAGTGGGTACGACTCGATATGGGTCATGCTGGATCGGATGACGAAGTCCGCTCATTTCTGCCAATCCGAGAAGGCTACAAAATGGATAAGTTGGCGAGATTGTACATAAAGGAGGTCGTGACAAGGCATGGAGTGCCCGGTGTCGATCATATCCGACCATGACAGCCGATTTACTTCACGATTTGGCAGACACTGCAGAAAGCGATGGGCACTCGATTAGATATGAGTACCGCCTATCACCCGCAAACAGGACCAAAGTGAGAACGAACGATACCAACATTGGAAGACATGCTCAGGGCTTGTGTAATCGATTTTGGTGGTAGCTGGGACACTCATGTACCATTGATTGAGTTCTCTTACAACAACAGCTACCGTACGAGCAACTGAGCACAGCAGCTAGCAACAACGATGTATTTAGCTTCAGCAGTTGATGTAGATACACAGGATTGTTTCTTCATTACCATGAAATGATCCTTCCACCAAGAAATTGACATCCTCCTGATGTGGATTTCTTGTCATGTTGCAGCCACCATAGTCACTGTCAGAGTATCCATAGAGATTGAAATCACTATTTCTTGGATACCAGAGACCTAGTTTAGGAGCTCCTTTGAGGTATCTGAGGATTCTCTTTGTAGCAGCTAGGTGAGACACCTTTGGAGCAGCCTGATATCTTGCACAAATGCAAGTGGCAAACATGATATCAGGTCTACTAGCAGTGAGATACATCAGAGAACCAATAATGCTCTATACTGATGTTGATCATATCCTCCCCCTCAAGATCAGGGCAAAGATTATGGTTTCTGGGTATGGGTTGTCTTGGCTGGCTTACAGTCCTTCATCTCAAATATCTCTAAGATGTCATTGACATACTTGGATTGATTGATGAAGAACCCTTCCTTTAATTGCTTCACCTGAATCCTACGAAAAAGTCCATTTTTCCCATGGAACTCATCTCAAATTTCTGCTTCATAGTGCTCTCAAAGTCCTTACATATTTGGTCATTTGAAGAACCAAATATGAGTCATCAACATAGACTTGAACGAGCAAATGTCTTCTCCAGTCTTCCTGATGAAGAGAGTCTTATCATGGTACCTCTGGTGTACCCATTCTTCAGGAGAAACTGAGACAAGGTCTCACACCACAGCCTAGGTGCTTGGTGTAGCCCATATAGAGCTTTGTCCAACTCACACATAGTGGGGGCTGTGGGTCTTAAAATCCTGGAGGTGACATACGTAGATTTCCCTAATGAAGAAAGACATTGCTATGTATGTAAGCCAATGCTTGACATGCTCGAAAGTTAAAGCTGAACATCAGAAACCATCAGGATTACTGCAGCAACTGGAAATTCCCGAGTGGAAATGAGAAAATATAGCTATGGATTTTATTACCAAACTTCCTAGAACGAGTAGTGGGTACGACTCGATATGGGTCATGGTGGATCGGAGAAAATATAGCTATGGATTTTATTACCAAACTTCCTAGAACGAGTAGTGGGTACGACTCGATATGGGTCATGCTGGATCGGATGACGAAGTCCGCTCATTTCTGCCAATCCGAGAAGGCTACAAAATGGATAAGTTGGCGAGATTGTACATAAAGGAGGTCGTGACAAGGCATGGAGTGCCGGTGTCGATCATATCCGACCATGACAGCCGATTTACTTCACGATTTTGGCAGACACTGCAGAAAGCGATGGGCACTCGATTAGATATGATACCGCCTATCACCCGCAAACAGACGACCAAAGTGAACGAACGATACAAACATTGGAAGACATGCTCAGGGCTTGTGTAATCGATTTGGTGGTAGCTGGGACACTCATGTACCATTGATTGAGTTCTCTTACAACAACAGCTACCGTACGAGCAACTGAGCACAGCAGCTAGCAACAACGATGTATTTAGCTTCAGCAGTTGATGTAGATACACAGGATTGTTTCTTTCATTACCATGAAATGATCCTTCCACCAAGAAATTGACATCCTCCTGATGTGGATTTCTTGTCAATGTTGCAGCCACCATAGTCACTGTCAGAGTATCCATAGAGATTGAAATCACTATTTCTTGGATACCAGAGACCTAGTTTAGGAGCTCCTTTGAGGTATTTGAGGATTCTCTTTGTAGCAGCTAGGTGAGACACCTTTGGAGCAGCCTGATATCTTGCACAAATGCAAGTGGCAAACATGATATCAGGTCTACTAGCAGTGAGATACATCAGAGAACCAATAATTGCTCTATACTGATGTTGATCATATCCTCCCCCTCAAGATCAGGGCAAAGATTATGGTTTCTGGGTATGGGTGTCTTGGCTGGCTTACAGTCCTTCATCTCAAATATCTCTAAGATGTCATTGACATACTTGGATTGATTGATGAAGAACCCTTCCTTTAATTGCTTCACCTGAATTCCTACGAAAAAGTCCATTTTTCCCATGGAACTCATCTCAAATTTCTGCTTCATAGTGCTCTCAAAGTCCTTACATATTTGGTCATTTGAAGAACCAAATATGATGTCATCAACATAGACTTGAACGAGCAAAATGTCTTCTCCAGTCTTCCTGATGAAGAGAGTCTTATCAATGGTACCTCTGGTGTACCCATTCTTCAGGAGAAACTAAGACAAGGTCTCACACCACAGCCTAGGTGCTTGGTGTAGCCCATATAGAGCTTTGTCCAACTTACACACATAGTTGGGGTGCTGTGGGTCTTCAAATCCTGGAGGTTGACATACGTAGATTTCCCTAACTATATCCCCATATAGAAAAGCACACTTGACATCAAGTTGGTAGACAGTGAAGTTCCTGGATGCAGCATAAGCAAGGAAGATCCTGACTGCCTCAAGTCTTGCAACTGGTGCAAAGATATAAGTATAATCGATTCCTTCCTCTTAGGTGTATTCTTGAACTACTAATCTTGCCTTGTTCTTGATAATCAATCCTCTATCATCTTTCTTGTTTCTGAATACCCATTTTGTTCCTATGGGTACTTGACCAAAAGGTAGTGGGCATAGATTCCAGACCTTTTGTCTTCTTAATTGAACCAGCTCCTCTTACATCGATTCAACCCAACTACTATCTTTCAAGGCATCTTCCACCTTCTTGGGTTCCATCTGAGATAAGAAGCATGAGTACAAGCAGATATTCCTATGATGAGTCTGCCCTCTTGTTCTCACACCTTCAGAAACATTCCCTATGATGTTTTTAGTTGGATGAGTTTTGTGAATCCTAAGACGAGGAATCACTTCTAGTTGCAAAGATAGGTCCAGTTTGGACATATTCTGATCAGGAACTGGATCACTCTGTCCAGCTGCTGTTTCAAAGTCATTTAGGTGGTGTTTGTTTTTCTACAAAAGAGCTTCTGAAGCTCTTTTGTCTGCGCCAAAAAGAGGCGGGCAGACGTTTATGGTCTGCAGAGTGTTTGTTTTTCTGAAGACATTTCATTAGAAAAGGTCTGCGTGACCTCTTCCCCAAGAAGAGGTGGACTAAAGTCTTCAGAGATCTTCCCACCTCTTCTTCACATTTCACCCCCAAATCTCCACACTGCCACCATACAAACCCCTGTGCCCCACCAGATTCCTCCTCATCTCAACCCACCTCCGTCGTCACCAATGGCCGAACAACCACCACCACCGTCACGAGACGACGAACCTCCTCCTCCGCCATCCGATCACCCCGCCGGTGACCACGATTACCTCCGCATCGAGCTCGATGGATGGAGAAACGAGTCAATCGACGAAGATGAACAGGATCCACATCAACGAGATCCGGTTAGAGCTGGATTTGATGATAATGATGATCAAAACGAAGGAGACGATGATGATAGTGATAATATTAACGACGACGACGAAGACGACGACGATGATGATGATGATTTGGTTAGAAGAGATCGGCGTTGATCATGGTTTTGTCTTCAGATTCTTTAATTCTTTGTTTTATTTGCTTGATTTTTCCCAGAATCCAACCATTTATCTGATGCTTCGGTGGAAAGTTTTCTTTTTGGGATAATATTATGGAATATCCTTTCGTGAAGCAATAGTATTGTTTCCTTTATGGGTTTTGTTTCATTCTTGCTTGTAAATAATATTTTGTCTTCTTGTTTGACTGAATTTCTGAAATCATGTTTCTCTAATTCAACAACACACTTCTGATCAATGTGAATTGTTTTCTCTGAAATTTTTTGATCAATTTAGTACAATTCCTGCATTTTATATGTAATGGATGCATCTTTAAATGTCAATTTTAATTGTTTCTGATGTTGATCTTGTTGTCTTTTGTAGTTTTTGGGACTTTGGGTTCTGAATTAAGCAATTCTTCAAGGTATGCCCTTTTTTTCTAACTAATATTTGGATTGTCTTTTTGCAACGGAATATTACAATCCTTTGCAAAGATGCATTTCCGTACACCCCCTGAATTGTATGAACTGGGCCTTTAAGTAGAAAGAATAATGTGATTCACTGATTCGATGATGATTTGGTTAGAAGAGATCGGCGTGGTCTATCTATCTGTTGTATATACATGTTTACTCCATTTGATGATTACTCCATTTGTTTATATATTAATGTATTAGTTGTTTTTAAAGTTTAAAAAATAAATTTAGTTTAATTACAGAATATTTCAGCATTCTGCAGATGTTAAACAAAACAAACAGTCTTTTTCTTGCAGACTGCAGACATTTGGTCCACCTCTTCTGCTGCAGATGTCTACAGATGTGGTCTGCAGACTGCAGACGTTTTACCTCTTCAGAAACAAACAGCACCTTAATGAAACAGATTGAATGACTGAGAAACATCATCAATGGTTGGCCGTGAAGTAGTATTAACAGTTGCCTGTTCCTTCAGAATACTACTTTCAACCTGGTGTTGTAATGGATCACCTGATGAGTTTTGAGGTTCATCAAGTGATTCACTTGTTAAAGCTTCACTATTTCTTGAGACAGTTACACTATCTGATCTGTGAATGGTTGAAGCTTGTTGTCTTTCAGCTCTTGGAGAATTTGGAAAAGGTCTGGGTAGCTCAAGTAGTTGATTAGCATCGGCATCAGCATCACCTTGAGCACCTGTTCCAGCTGAAACATTCTCACAAGATAGTTTAGAATAGTTTGGAAACAATTCTAAGTCAAAGATATAATCAGGTCCATTCCCCCTAACACAAGGAGTGTACTCATTAACAACTATATTGGATGAGTCCTCAAATTGTTGATTCTTAATGTTGTATACTCTATAAACTTTGGAGCTAGAAGAGTATCCAACAAAGATAGCATCATCTGACTTCTCAGCAAACTTTGCTAAGTTGTCTTTTGTGTTAAGTATGGTACACCTGCAGCCAAAGGACCTTAGAAAGCCAATGAACGGTGGCCTCTTGTTCCATAACTCATAAGGGGTTTTTCTATGGCGCTTAACTACAAGAACCCTGTTCTACACATAGCATGCAGTGCTAACTGCCTCTGCCCAGAATGTTAGAGGAAGTTTTGAATTAGCTAACATGGTTCGAGCAGCCTCAATAAGTGTCATGTTCCTCCTCTCAGCAACACCATTTTGTTGAGGAGTTCTGGGAGCACTATATTGTCTGGCAATCCCTTTTGAGTCACAGAATGAGTCAAGAACAAAGTTCTTAAACTCAGTCCTTTGATCACTTCTAATGATCTTAACCTTGTGATCATTTGATTTTCTATTTTAAGAATAAAAGATTTTAACGTTTCAGCAGTTTCACCTTTACTTCTTAAAAAGAATACCCATGTAAATCTTATAAAATCATCAACAATCACAAGGCAGTATGATTTCCTTCCAATGCTCATTATACTTGTGGGACCAAAGAGATCCATGTGCAATAAGTGTAATGGAGTAGTGATGGAGTTGACGCGTTTGGATTTATGAGATGACCTGTGTTGTTTTCCTTTCAGGCATGCAACGCAGCTATCTTTGCAGAAAAATTCCTTTCTAGGCAAACCATGTACCAAGTTATTTTAGCCAATTTATTCATTGTCTTAAAATTTACATGACACGTGCGTTTATGCCATAGTGTTGACTCATCACTATCAGCTTTGGAAAGAAAGCATGATACTTCACCCATAGGAGAAGCATTGTTCATATCTAGTTTGTACATATCCCCTTTCCTGGGAGATCTAAGAAGCACCAATTCCGAAGGAATTGTCATCCCTGGTTTGAGGATAATGCACTCATGTTCTGTGAAAAGCATTTGATGCTTTTGGTCATAGAATTGAGAAACACTTAACAGATCGTGTTCAAGCTGTTTGACAAAGTGTACTTTGTCAATGTTTAATCTACCATTGGATATACTTCCTCTGCCAGAAATATATCCTCCGGTCTCACCTCCAAATTGGACAGGCCCTCCATCATAGTTCTGGAATTGTTGAAGGAGGGATCTGTTCCCTGTCATGTGCCTGGAGCATCTACTATCTACAATCCAGATATTGTTGTTCTTGTCAAATGGATGTCCCTGCACATAAGATGAGATGGTTAGTTTTGTTTGGAAGCCCAAGCCTTGCTGGTCTTGGGCTCTTCCAAAGATAATGACATAATTAAACCAAAGGATATGCAATGAGGTTCAATAGAGGTCGTTGAAGAAGAGGTTTGGGCTGTAGCATCTTCCTTGATCTTCCAATCCATCCCTTGGTTGATCTTTGAGGATGAACTTGTTGAAGCTTTTGCAGCATGGTCTTCTTCCGAAGCTTCATTCTTTTCGGAAAAAGCCTTCACCACCTTTTCTTCCGAATAAGTCTTCTTCTGGGATGGTTTCAAGGGAGCTTTCTTGTTCTTCCGAACCTTAGAAGCTTTGGTTTCCGAAGCCATTTTCCCTTCTAAAAAAATACTTTCTTCCAAAAGCAACTTGGCTTCCGAGACCAACCTTCCCTTTTTCATCACTTGAACCGTTTGAAATGGTCCAAATGTGAAACTTTCCCTGACTCCTTCCTTTCTAACATTATTTGTATAATGTGTGCTTGCTGGATTGTAGTAACAATCTTTAGCCATGTGGTTGTGCAGACCACACATTATGCATGCAATGTTAGTCTTTTGGGAATTTGAAGATTGCTGTTTCTTGGATTTCTTTTCTTCATTAGCAACTTTCCCTTTCAACTTCTTATCCTTTAGTAGGATAGGAGTGCTGATACTACACTCCTTTCCTGAATCAGAAGTACCTACCACTTGGAATCCAGCAGATATGAAGACACCTTTTTGCTTTGGGTCAATCTTCAGCTTGGACTCGACAACTTTCTTGGCAGTCTTTCTAGCAGCTTTAGCTCTGCTTCTTCTTGCGTTGGTGGTTAGGATTTGATCTTCACAGGTGGAGATGAGTGTATCTTCCTGTTTCTCCCTTGTGGTGGCTACTATTTTTACCTCATCCTTTAATTCCCATGGACAAGGGTCAGCAGTTGGAACCTCTTGCTCCTCAGTACCACATCTAGGTAGTCTAATAGACTCATAAGAGTGTGGTGGAGCTATTTCATTGGTTCCCAACCCTCCTTTGTTTTGATAAAACATTTTGGAATGGGAGGATGATGCAAGAATAGCTTGGAAGTTTTGCTCATCAATAGCTTGCTTCCTAGCCTGAGCCTCAGCAGTGACAAGCCGGGCTTGTGCTTCAGACAGCTTGGATATCAGATCTTTGATTTGAGTCTTGTAATTAGTTTGTTCATGTTTTAAAAGAGACACAGTTTTCTCTAACTCCTCAATTTTCTTTTGATAGTCAGATTCAACTCTTTTAAAGTCAGATTTTAAGATATTTAATGACTCAACATCAGATCTGATTTTCATATTGTAATCCTTATAAAGTTTAACCTTAGCAATACAGGCTGGAGTGCAAAGATGTTCATATACCTGAGCATCATCTGTTCCGGCCATGAGTGCTTGAGCGGGAGTTACATCCTGTACCATGAAGCTCCAGTTAACTTCTTGAGCTATTGCAGCTATTTCAATTGTCTTCTCTTCATGCTTTGAGGTTGAGGGATATGTGGAGGCCTGTGGGGTTCCTGGGTTGTTCTTAGGAGCCTTGCATTCCCTGGCAAAGTGACCTAGTTGGTTGCAGTTGTAACACTTTGCTTTGCTCTTGTCAAACCCAAACTTGCTGTTGACAGGGTTTTGAGGGAATTGCCTTCCAGTTCTCTTGAAGAACTTCTTTGCTCTGTAGGTTAAGAGAGGGATCTGTTGGATAATGTCCACATACTTTACATCATCTGGACTGAAGCACTCAAGATCATCAAAGCAATATTGAAAATCACCAGAGTGTCCACTTCCAGAGACAAAGGCATAACTATCCTGAAAGGAGTTGTGTTGAGCCTTTTGGGACCTTGGAGTCTCAGGTAGAGTAATGTAGGGTCCAATATGTGAGTTGTCAGGGTAACACAACAACTGATGTTGTGGTTCTGTGATTTCCCTTTCAACCACATGAAGGGCTGAACTCAGTTGGTTATTGGAGTTACCAGAGGAGTTCTGCATGTTCATCTCCATCTGGAATGCACTTAGGATACCATACAACTCTGTGAGAGAAAGAGTTTTAAGGTCCGAAGTTCTCTTGATTACAACATAGTAGTGTGTCCATAGTTTAGGAAGGGAAGATATGAACTTCCTAACTATGTCTCTATTCTCAAGTGGTACTCCAATATCCACTAGAGTATCCACTATCTCAACATACCTGAAGTATTGTTGAGTCAAGGTCTCTCCAGCCTTGAAAGTGAAGTTCTCAAACTGCTGCTTTAAGAGATCCTTCTTGTTCTCTTTAGTTTCCTTGGATCCTTCATACATGAGCTTCAGTGCATCCCATAGATCTTTAGCTGTCTTACACTTCTTGAAGCCTCTGTAGATGGAGTTTGGAAGAGCAGTTTGAAAAGAAGTCATAGCCCTTTGATCAAGCTCTATTCTTTTCCTATCTTCTTCTAAGTAATCATCAACATCTTTTGGAATAATGCGATTACCAGTAGCAGAAGTAGTGCTTGGTATGAAAGGACCAATGACAATTGAGTCCCACATCCTTGAGTCTTGACACTTGATGAAGCCTTCCATTCTTGTGCACCATGTGTCAAAGTCTTCAGGGGTGATCAGTGGGGACTTGGTCATGGTACCGGTTTCCATAGCAGCTTTAGTGAGAGCGACCATTTGAGTGAGTGGTTTGTAAGGAGGAGTGAAAAACAAGTTGATTTGGATGGTAAGATCTCACAATCAAGAGCCTGAACGCTCTGATACCAATTGCAGGATCGGTGTTGGTCACTCAACAAGTGGTTTTTCTCTCAAACTCACCTAGATCAACACTCAGAAAGAGTCCTAACAAGAGTTGATCATAATATAACAAGTAACAGAATGATAATGAACACAGGAAGTAAATTTTCAAGGTACTTTTATATATTGATTCTCAACTCAAAGGATTACAAGACTCTTATAAGGCACAATCGCTCTTTTTATTGAGTTACAATGAGAACTATATATAATATTACCTACAGCCGGATATACTTTCATCCCAGCTGGAAACCTATAACCAAAAAGCCTATACTACAAGACTATAGGTAAAGGTATCTCGGATATCTTATCTAAGATTTGGTAGTCAGGACATGTCCCTGACTTACCTTTGTCACCAACTAAAGTTGGTAATATGTACCATCATAAAAAGGTAAACAGTAGAATAAAGTTGGTCAACAACATGGCTCTTTAGGAAGAAGCCATGCTGTATCAGAGGTCTGTATCGGATTGTCAGAGACCATACTTATGTCTACTGGTCATAGCAATGTCTTTCTTAAGGTTTAATTGCTTCGGAAGAATAACTTCTTCCGAAGCCACTTATACTTCGGAAGACTGCTTCTTCCGAGGCTTGGAGTCTTCTTTGTCTTCGGAAGTAGAGTTTGTCTTCAGATTTTGTCTTCGGAAGAACTCTTCAGACTTCGGAAGTTCTCATACTTAGCTTTGGAATCGTTTGAATGTAGCACCAAAATTGACTATGTGAAGTAGTTTTGGTTGTACCATCCTTATAGTGACCCAACAAGTAATGTCTGATATCTAATATCACCAATGCATTTTGGTGTATTGGCTATGAATAAGAGCAGAACTTGACAGTTAAGTGTACTCAGGTGGCAGCAATCCAAAGATGGGTGATCTCTCTGAGAAGTTTTCACCGGGAAAACCAAAAGTAAATCCGCGAGCTACTCATGATCAATGAAAATATCATAAGTCTCTCCATAAAGATAGTGTCGCTAGATCATTAAATCAAAAATGATAGCAGCGAGCTCAAGGTCATGCGTAGGATAATTAACCTCATAAGGTTATAAGGTTTCAGCTGTTATGAAGCATAATCAATGACATATTGCATCTACACGCATCCAAGACCCTTTTTTAAGGCATCACTGTAAATTTGATATCCACAACTACCCAAAGGAAGTGTAAGAATCAGGGTAGACACCAATCTCTTCTTAAGCTCTTCGAAACTTTTTCTCTCGCTCATCATTCCAAGAGTAGTTAACCCCTTTCCTTAGCAGTTGTGTAAAGAGTAGAGCAATAATAGAGCGACTGGTGATACGAGAGGTCAGGTTGTTGGATCATAAGGAAGGCTGGTGTAACCAAAATCATTCTACATAGTCAATTTTGGTGCTACATTCAAAGGCTTCCGAAGCTAAGTATGAGAACTTCCGAAGGTTGAAGAGTTCTTCCGAAGACAAGTGAAAGATCAACTTCCGAAGACAATCTCTACTTCCAAAGACAAAGAAGAAGTTGCCAAGCCTCGGAAGAAGCAGTCTTCCAAAGTATAAGTGGCTTCGGAAGAAGTTATTCTTCCTAAGCAACTTAACCTTTGGAAGACACTGCTATGAACCAGTGGACATAAGTATGATCTCTGACATTCTGCTGCAGACTTCTGATACAGCATGGCTTCTTCCTAAAGAGCCATGTAGTTGACCATACTTTATTCCACTGTTTACCTTTTTATGATAGTACATGTTACTAACCTTAGTTGGTGACAAAAGGTAAGTCAGGGACATGTCCTGACTACCAAATCTCAGATAAAATATCCGAGATACCTTAACTTATAGTCTTGTAGTATAGACTTTTGGTTATAGGTTTCCAGCTGGTATCAAAGTATATCCGACTATAGGTAGTATTATATATATAGTTCTCATTGTAACTCATTAGAGAGAGATTGTGCTTACAAGAGTCTTGTAATCCTTTGAGTTGAGAATCAATATATAAAAGTACCTTGAAAATTTACTTCTTGTGTTTATTATCATCTGTTACTTGTTATATTGTGATCAACTCTTGTTAAGACTCTTCTGAGTGTTGTTCTAGGTGAGTTTGAGAGAAAAACTACTTGTTAAGTGACTAACACCGATCCTGCAATTGTTATCAGAGCTATTTTGGCTCTCGATTGCGTGATCTAACCATCCAAATCAACTTGTTTTCACTCCTCCTTACAACCCACTCACTTAAATGGCCGCTCTTACAAAGCTGATATGGAAACTGGTACCATGACCAAGTCTCCACTGATCACTCCTGAAGACTTTTACACATAGTGCACAAGAATGGAAGGCTTCATCAAGTGTCAAGACTTAAGGATGTGGGACTATGTTGTTAATAGTCCCTTCATACCAAGCACGACTTCTGCTATTGGTAATCGTATCATTCCAAAAGATGTGGACGATTACTCAGAAGAAGATAGAAAAAGAATAGAGCTTGATCAAAGGGCTATGACTTCTCTTCAAACTGCTCTTCCAAACTCCATCTACAGAGGCTTCAAGAAATGCAAGACAGCTAAAGACTTATGGGATGCACTGAAGCTCATGTATGAAGGATCCAAGGAAACTAAAGAGAACAAGAAGGATCTCTTAAAGCAACAGTTTGAAAACTTCACTTTCAAGGCTGGTGAGACCTTGACTCAACAATACTTTAGGTATGTTAAGATAGTGGATACTCTGGTGGATATTGGAGTAACTCTTGAGAACAGGGACATAGTAAGGAAGTTCATGTCTTCTCTTCCTAAACTATGGACACATTATTATGTTGTGATCAAGAGAACCTTGGACCTTAAGACTCTTACTCTTACAGAGTTGTATGGTATCCTGAGTGCATTCCAGATGGAGATGAACATGCAAAACTCCTCTGGTAACTCCAATAACCAACTGAGTTCAGCCCTTCATGTGGTTGAAAGGGAAAGCATAGAACCACAACATCAGTTGCTATGCTATCCTGACAACTCATAGAATGGACCCTACATTACTCTACCTGAGACTCCTAAGTCTCAACAGGCTCAACACAACTCATTTCAGGATAGTTGTGCCTTTATCTCTGGAAGTGGACGCTCCGGTGATTTTCAATATTGCTTTGATGATCTGGAGTGCTTCAGTCCAGATGATGTGGAGTACATGGACATTGTCCAACAGATGGCTCTTCTAACCTACAGAGCGAAGAAGTTCTTCAAGAGAACTGGAAGGCAATTCCCTCAAAACCTTATCAACAACAAGTTTGGGTTTGACAAGACCAAGGCAAGGTGTTACAACTGTAACCAACTGGGTCACTTTGCTAGGGAATGCAAGGCTCCCAAAAACAATTCGGGAACCCCACAGGCCTCCACACATCCCTTAACCTCGAAGCCTGAAGAGAAGACAACTGAAACAGCTGCAATAGCTCAAGAGGTTAACTGGAACTTCATGGTACAGGATGTGACTCCTGCTCAAGCACTCATGGCCGGAACAGATGATGCTCAGGTATATGAATATCTTTGCTCTCCAGCTTGTATTGCTAAGGTTAAACTTTACAAGGATTACAATATGGAAATCATCTGATGTTGAGTCTTTAAATGTCTTAAAATCTGACTTTAAAAGAGCTAAATCTGACTATCAAAAGAAAATTGAGGAGTTAGAGAAAACTGTATCTCTTTTAAAACATGAACAAACCAACTATAAGACTCAAATCAAAGATCTGATATCCAAGTTGTCTGAAGCTCAAGCCCAGCTTGTCACTGCTGAGGCTCAGGCCAGGAAGCAAGCTATTGCTGAGCAAGACTTCCAAGCTATTATTGCATCATCCTCCCATTCAAAAATATTTTATCAAAACAAAGGAGGGTTGGGAACCAATGAAATCGCTCCACCACACTCTTATGAGTCTATTAGACAACCCAGATGTGGTACTGAGGAGCAGGAGGTTCCAACTGCTGACCCTTTTTCACTAGAATTGAAGGAGGATGCAACAATAGTGGCCACCACAGGGAAGAAACAGGTAAATGCACCCATCTCCTCCTGTGAAGATCAAATCCTAACCACCAAGGCAAGAAGAAGCAGAGCTAAAGCTGCTAGAAAGACTGCCAAGAAGGTTGCTGAGTCTAAGCTAAAGATCGACCCAAAGCAAAAAGGTGTCTTTATCTCAGCTGGATTTCAAGTGTTAGGTACCTCTGATTCAGGAAAGGAGTGTAATACCAGCACTCCTGTCCTAACAAAGGATTAGAAGTTGAAAGGAAAAGTTGCTGATGAAGAAAAGAAGCACAAGAAACAACAACCTTTAAATTCCCAAAAGACTAACATTGCATGCATAATGTGTGGTCTTCACAATCACATGGCAAAAGATTGTTACTACAATCCAGCAAGCACACATTATGCAAACAATGTTAGAAAAGAAGGAGTCAGGGAAGGTTTCACATTTGGACCATTTCAAACGGTCCAAGTGATGAAAAAGGGAAAGTTGGTCTCGGAAGCCAAGTTGCTTTCGAAAGAAAGTACTTCTTCCGAAGGGAAAATGGCTTCGGAAGCCAAAGCTTCAAAGGTTTGGAAGAACAAGAAAGCTTGCCTGAAACCAACCCAGAAGAAGACTACTTCGGAAGAAAAGGTGGTGAAGGCTTCTTCTGAAAAGAAAGAAGCTTCGGAAAAAGTCCATGCTGCAATAGCCTCAACAAGCTCATCCTCAAAGATCAACCAAGGGATGGATTGGAAGATCAAGGAAGATGTTGCAGCCCAAACCTCTTCTTCAATGACCTCTATTGAACCCCAATACATATCTTTTGGTTCAATTATGTCATCATCTTTGGAAGAGCCTGAGACCAGCAAGGCTTGGGCTTCCAAACAAAACTAACAATCTCATCTTATGTGCAGGGACATTCATTTGACAAGAACAACAATGTCTGGATTGTAGATAGTGGATGCTCCAGGCATATAACAGGGAACAGATCTCTCCTTCAAAAATTCCAGAACTATGATGGAGGGCCTGTCCAATTTGGAGGTGAGACCGGAGGGTATATTTCTGGCAGAGGAAGTATATCCAATGGTAGATTAAACATTGACAAAGTTCACGTTGTCAAACAGCTTGAACACAATCTGTTAAGTGTTTCTCAGTTCTGTGACCAAAAGCATCAAATGCTTTTCACAGAACATGAGTGCATTATCCTCAAACTAGGGATAACAATTCCTCCGGAATTTGTGCTTCTTAGATCTCCCAGGAAAGGGGATATGTACAAGCTAGATATGAACAATGCTTCTCCTATGGGTGAAGTATCATGTTTTCTTTCCAAAGCTGATAGTGATGAATCAACACTATGGCATAAACGTATGTGTCATGTAAATTTTAAGACAATGAATAAATTGGCTAAAAATAACTTGGTATACGGTTTACCTAAAAAGGAGTTTTTCTGCAAAGATAACTATGTTGCCTGCCTGAAAGGGAAGCAACACAGGACATCTCACAAATCCAAATGTGTTAATTCTATCACTAATCCATTACACTTATTGCACATGGATCTTTTTGGTCCCACAAGTATAATGAGCATTGGAAGGAAATCATACTGCCTTGTGATAGTTGATGATTTTACAAGATTCACATGGGTATTCTTTTTAAGAACTAAAGATGAAACTGCTGAAACTTTAAAATCTTTTATTATTAAAATAGAAAATCAAATTGATCATAAGGTTAAAATTATTAGAAGTGATCAAGGGACTGAGTTTAAGAACTTTATTCTTGACTCATTCTGTGACTCAAAAGGGATTGCTAGACAATATAGTGCTCCCAGAACTCTTCAACAAAACGGTGTTGCTGAGAGGAGGAACAGGACACTTATTGAGGCTGCTCGAACTATGTTAGCTGATTCAAAACTTCCTCTAACATTCTGGTCAGAGGCAGTCAGCACTGCATGCTATGTGCAGAACAGAGTTCTTCTAGTTAAGCCCCATTGAAAAACCCCTTATGAGTTATGGAATAAGAGACCACCGTTCATTGGTTTTCTAAGGTCCTTTGGCAGTAGGTGTACCATACTTAACACAAAAGACAACTTAGCAAAATTTACTAAGAAGTCAGATGATGCTATCTTTGTTGGATACTCTTCTAGCTCCAAAGCTTATAGAGTATACAACATTAAGAATCAACAATTTGAGGAGTCATCCAATATAGTTGTTAATGAGCACACTCCTTGTGTTAGAGGGAATGGACCTGATTATATCTTTGACTTAGAATTGTTTCCAAACTATTCTAAACCATCTTGTGAGAATGTTTCAGCTAGAACAGGTGCTCAAGGTGATGCTGATACTGATGCTAATCAACAATTTGAGCTACGCAGACCTCTTCCAAATTCTCCAAGAGCTGAAAGACAACAAGCTTCAACCATTCACAGATCAGATAGTGTAACTATCTTAAGGAATAGTAAAGCTTCAACAAGTGAATCACTTAATGAACCTCAAAACTCATCAGGTGATCCAGTACAATACCATGTTGAAGGAAGTAGTATTTTGAAGGAACATGCAACTGTTAATACTACTTCACAGCCAACAATTGATGATGTTTCTCAGTCATTCAATCAGTCCTTATTAAACGATTTTGAAACAGCAGTTGGACAGAGTGTTCCAGTTCCTGATCAGAATATGTCAAACCTGGACCTATCTCTGCAACTGGAAGTGATTCCTCGTCTTAGGATACACAACACTCATCCAACTGAGAACATCATAGGGGATGTCTCTGAAGGTGTGAGAACAAGAGGACAGACACGTCATGAGAATGTCTGTTTGTACTCATGTTTTCTATCCCAGATGGAACCCAAGAAGGTAAAAGATGCCTTGAAAGATAGTAGCTGGGTTGAATCGATGCAGGAGGAGCTGCTTCAATTCAGAAGACAAAAGGTCTGGAATTTATGCCCACTACCATCTGGTCAAGTACCCATAGGCACTAAATGGGTATTCAGAAACAAGAAGGATGATAAAGGCTTGATCATCAAGAACAAAGCAAGATTAGTAGTTCAAGGATACACCTAAGAGGAAGGAATAGATTATACTGATGTCTTTGCACCTGTTGCAAGACTTGAGGCAGTTAGGATCTTCCTTGCTTATGCGGCATCCAAGAACTTTACTGTCTACCAACTTGATGTCAAGTGTGCTTTTCTATATGGGGATATAGATAGGGAAATCTATGTATGTCAGCCTCCAGGATTTAAAGACCCACAACATCCCAACTATGTGTGCAAACTGGACAAAGCTCTATATGGGCTGCACCAAGCACCTAGGCTGTGGTATGAGACTCTATCTCAATTTCTTCTGAAAAGTGGCCACACCAGAGGTACCATTGACAAGACTCTCTTCATTAGAAAGCCTGGAAAGCATATCTTGCTTGTTCAAGTCTATGTTGATGACATCATATTTAGTTCCTCAAATGACCAAATGTGCAAAGACTTTGAAAGCATCATGAAGAAGAAGTTTGAAATGAGTTCCATGGGAAGAATGGACTTCTTCCTTGGGATTCAGGTGAGGCAATTGAGGGAGGGATTCTTCATCAATCAATCCAAGTATGTCAATGACATCTTAGAAAGATTTCAGATGAAGGACTGTAAGCCAGCCAAGACACCCATACCCAGAAACCATAATATTTGCCCTGGCCTTGAGGGGGAGGATACTGATCAACATTAGTATAGAGCAATTATTGGTTCTCTGATGTACCTTACTGCTAGTAGACCTGATATCATGTTTGCTACTTGCATTTGTGCAAAATATCAGGCTGCTCCAAAGGTGTCTCACCTAGCTGCTGCAAAGAGAATCCTCAGATACCTTAAAGGAGCACCTAAACTAGGTCTTTGGTATGCAAGAAATAGTGGTTTCAATCTCTATGGATACTCTGACAGTGACTATGGTGGCTGCAACATTGACAAGAAATCAACATCAGGAGGATGTCAATTTCTTGGTGGAAGGATCATCTCATGGCAATGCAAAAAACAATCTTGTGTATCTACATCAACTGCTGAAGCTAAATATATTGCTGCTGCTAGCTGCTGTGCTCAGCTGCTGTGGATTCAGAACCAGATGTTAGACTATGGATCCAACTTCATGAGCACTCCTATCCATATTGACAACAATAGTGCTATCTTCATCACCGAAAATCCAGTTAAGCACTCCAAGACCAAGCACATTGATATCAGGTATCATTTCATTAGAGATATTCATGAGAAAAATTTGATCAAGCTAATCAAAGTTGACTCAAATGAATAATATGCTGATTTGTTCACCAAAGCTTTTGATGAACAAATCTTTAAATATCTCATCTCAGCTATTGGGATGATAAACATTGATTAGACTACCTCTTTTGAAAATTTTTAATGTGTAATGTCTTGTGTCAATACAATATAAGCCCTGTTACAAAAGATCTCTTTGAAATATTCCCAGTATAGATTTCTTCCGAAGAGGAATTAACTCTCGGAAGATATTCCTTAATATCTTCCGAAGTCAAATTCCTCCATGGAAATTGTCTTCTCGGAAGAGTTTTTAGTCTCGGAAGAAGCGATTGATTACATATCAGATCTACTTCCAAAGCTTATAAAACTCTTTATTCGATAAAACAGCTCTTACCTTCGGAAGCAATGCTTTGCTTCGGAAGAAAGAGTTGCCTTCGGAAGACAAATTACCTTCGGAAATGTTTTATACTCAAAAAAGGAGTTTTTACTGTGTAACGGATATCTTTTTGGGCCCCCTTCTGTAAAAGGCTGTAAAAGGCAAAGATTTTGCTAATGATTGTCAGATTATTTAAACTTATCCCTTGCCGCCATTGTCATTTCATAACCGCAAACCATCATAACCGCCGAAAACCACCATAACCTCCCACAGTTACTCCCACAGTCACCCCCACTGTTTAAATAGTCCAGACTTGTTCAACTTTTACCAATTTACTGCCCTAAAAGTTTCTTTACATCCAATTCACCCAAGTTCAAACTGATCTTTATTCACCTTTCAATATGGCACTAAACCCTCAGCACAACCAAGTCGCATTCCTTGATTCTTCAAGAGATGCTGACTTCTCTGAAATCATCACCTTTCTCTCGGAATCAACCTACTTCACAGCTCTTACCGTTAACCCCACTGTTTATTCAAACCAAATGGCAGAATTTTAGGGAAATGGTCGAGCAGAAACCCTAAATGGGGTTCGGTTGTGTTAAGAACCAACATTTATGGATATGAGTTGATCATTACTGAACAACTCATCAGGGAGCATCTAGAGCTCCAGGATGAAGGAGCTCCTACTGAGTTTCCTAAGGACGACTTAGACAACACTTACACTCTAATGGGATATGGAGGAGATGTAAGTATGTCAACTGTGTACAAGTTTAACTTCTCCTACAACTGGAAGTTTCTCTTGCACATTGTTCTCCACTGTCTGTCTAATAAGTCAGGGGGATGGGATCAAATTCCCTATGAACTAGGATGCTTAGTTCATGGGTTGGTGAGAGGCCTGCGCTTTAACTACTCAAGGTTTGTGCTGACTAACCTCATAAGGAATCTTCAAAGGGAAACATTCTTCATGTACCCTAGATTCCTTCAGCACATCATCAACTGTGAGTTGGACCAGAGTCAGCTTGTCTGTGCAGCTGCTCTGACTGTCCCTCACATGAGGCCTGCCATCTTCAAAACTCTGAAGAAGGTGTCCACCAACTTCACTGGAAGACACACTGATCTACCTCCAGGTATGATTGAGCGCATAGCTCCTGGTGACATCCCTGTTAACCCCACAGGTGATGAACCCAAACCAGCAACCTTCACCACAAATCTCACTTTACCTTCTCCACCCATCATAATTACATATCAAAGATGCCCAAACGAACCCTTATTCAATCTACTCTGATTGAACAAGCTCCTCATGTTCAATCCAAAAGGACTGGAGTGGAACAATGGGCTCCCACTCAGTCCGAGGTCACACCATCCTTCACTTTTGACCACAATTTGGGTTTTGAGCCTCCTCAGTCTCAAACCTAAGAGCCCGACACCCAAGCCTTTAGCCCACAGGGTGAGTCTTTACACTCCCCTATGCAGCCAATTAAGGACAGCCGCACCAAAGACTCAATGCCTGTAGGCATTGATCAAGGTCCCACTTCAGTAGGTTTAGCCTCCCTATCCTTCACTGATCTCCTCCTTAAAACTGATGAAGAGATAACAACTCTCCATGGCAATAAAGTTGATCTACCACACCCTCTCCAAGATCAACAGAGCCTGGAGACATCCCTTATCTCTAGCCCCTATCAGCAAACCTTAACTGAGGTGAGTCCCACTGATGTGGAGGGGACTCATGTAGGCTCAGATGCCACTACTAAGAGTCTTTCATTGAGCTCTCAGGACAGTGGTAACATTGTTGGTACACATATCCCCAGTTATAGTCTAGTGAGCTTAAATGTAATAGAACTTCTTCTTGTAACACATATGTAATGTTTAATCAAGCTAATGAGAATCTCTTCTATATATGGTTGTTGGTTATTTAATGTTACATCTACTTACATTATTAGTTGTTACACGCATAATATGACCATGTTATATAGGTTTACAGTTGTGAGACATAGTTCTGAATCATTAAAGGTTCAAGAATGTGTTTGACTAAGAATCTTATTCAGTCGCACGACTGGACCATGCGAATGGTCCAATCGCACGGCTGAACTAGGTGATTGAATCAATCGCACGGTTGAGTCATAAGACTGACTCTAGCGTACGAATGAATCAATCGTATTATTCAATCGCACGACTGAGCCAATCGCAAGGCTCAGTCGTGCGAATGAGATCTGTAACCTATAAATACCACTTAATTCGTGGAAAAACCAGACACTTTGAATACTTGAAACCCTAGTCGACCCAGAACGTCCAGATCGTCCATTCCAAGTTCATAGAACGTCCCAGATCATTCCTATTCCATTCTTAATGTTTTCTAATCGTTAGGATTGATCTTGATTTCGTTCTCCCTGATTGGATCGCCAATCAAATAGGATTCCGCACTATTTGATCTGGTATAACGAAGAATCAGTTAGTACTCCATACGTACACGGTCCTAACAAGTGGTATCAGAGCGTAGGCTCTTGATTCTTCGTTGATTCAATCGTTTTTGTGAAAAAGTCTACGTTTTTACGCGAAAAGATCCAATCTTTCTGCTAAAAATCAAGTCTTTACGTGTGCATGTTCTGAAAAATCAATATTTTTCGAGTTTCAGCCGTCTAGGGTGCAAAAACTTGCGTACTAGGTCAAAGTGTGCGAAAAATCCCGTTTTCAGCAGACCCAGTCGCACGATTATCTCAATCGTACGACTGAACCCAGTCGCCCAGGTCATTCGCCCGATTGAGTCAGTCGTTGTGTCAAATCGCCCGATTGAGTCAGTCGCCCATTTCAGTCGCCAAGTTGAGTCAGTCGCCTTTTCCAGTCGCCCGTTTGAGTTCAATTGCACGATTGTATCTCAGTCGCCTTATCAATCGCACGTTTAAGTCCAATCGCATACTGTTAGTGTCAATCGCATCCCAATCGTACCTCCCAATCGCGTAACAGTCTGTTTAAGTCAATCTTCATTATGGACTTCGAAAACTTCGCATTCTCAGCAGGGAAAGACTCAAGGATCCAGAACTTACTGCTTTTGGAGAATGAGATTGGTAATCACAATAAGCCGCCTAAGCTTCTATCCATTGATGAGTTCCCGCAGTGGAAGCAAAGGTTTGAGATTCATCTCAATGGTGTGGATACTAATCTATGGAATTCTATTGAGACTGGTTACACCATGCCAGTTGGTGCTGATGGTTTGCCATTAACGTTGAGTGGAAAGACTGATGCTCAAAAGACTGCCTATAATGCTGAAAAGAAGGTTTATGCTATGCTTACCCAGTCTATTCCTAAAGAGATCTTCCATCAGTATTCGGATCAGAAACAGAGTAAAAAATTCTGGAAAGCTCTCGAGAAAAGGTATGAAGGGAGCTCAACTCTGAAATCCTTAAAGGCCAAAGCTCTCAAAAAGGAGTTTGACAATTTCTCTGCTATTGGGAACGAGAGCTTGGACGACAACATTGACCGCTTCTATCATCTAATGAGTGAACTTCACACTCATGGGGTTACAACGTCTAAAGAAGAAAAGGTCGCCAGTTTAGCTGAAGGTCTTCCAGAAAAATGGGATTCATTTATTTCCGCCTTGAGACATAATTCAGTTCTCGAGACTTTGGATATAAATGACTTTATTATGAAACTGCGAGAGGAAGAGGTCAGACATAAGTATAAGGCGAAGAAGGGTGCATATGCTCAGGATCCTACTCTTTACAATGTGACTCCAACTCCAATTGCAAAGTCTTCCAATGCTCCTCTGCAGACTGCATTTGTTTCTAATACATCTGGTCAAAGCTCATCGTCTGGGGGTGAGTCATCTGTTTCATCAGGGGTTCAACACAGTATTACTGAAGCTCACTCGACAAAGTTAATAACTGAGAACCTGGGTAAAGTCACTGTGGAAGTTGCCAAGGAACACATGGACCTACTTGCTGCAGTGGTTCATTCCTATGATGGTTTGGTTGCAGGGAAGATAGGAAACTGCCACTTGGCTGATGAAGACTATGAGCAGGTGGATGAAAATGAGTTGGAGAGGATGGACATTATGTGGGCTCTCGCAAGTGCTGTGCGACGAGCAAAGAAGTTTGTGAAGAAGACAGGGCAGAATCTCGTGGCTACAAAAGATACTACTTTTGGGTTTGACAAGTCCAAAGTCACGTGTTTCAACTGCGGTGAGAAAGGACATTTCAAGAGGGAATGTGTGAAGCCTAAAAAGACTGGGAACGGAAATCCATTCTCCTCGTTCAACAGGCAAGATAAAGATAAGAAGCCAGTTCCAGCAGGAAGTGATTCCAAGGCTTTGGTGGCACAAGGTGATGAAGGACAGGACTGGTCCTTCCGGTTCTTATCTGATGGTGAAGCCAACATAGCTTCTGTCGAGGACCTAAATGAAGACTCAGCAAGTGAGGGGGAGAACTCAGCTGAGCTTGACAATGCTGAATTGGATGATGACATAGCTGTTGTTGATCAGCTTGTGGAGAATGAACTGAATGCTGCGTCTGATGCACAATCTGAACCCCAAAATGCTTTCATGGCTGGAACATCTACATCGGCACAGGTAGAATCAAAGGATGAATTATTTACTAAACATGCTTGTGTTGAATGTGAAAAATTTAGGGAAAGCATTGACCTAAAATTTGCTAGGTTATTAGATCATAATAATAACTTAGTAAAGGATTTAAAATTGTGCACTGAAGCAAACAGAATCTTAAAACAGAATGAAAATAGTTATAAAGAAAAGATTGATGCTTTAAAGAAACAGTTAAAAGAAACTGAAGTTGTTGCCTTTAACCAAGAAAATGATATCAAGTTTTATTTAAAGACAATAGAAGAAACTAAGAAGGAACGAGCGGTTTTACAAGTTGAAAACGAGTCTTTGCAACAAAGACTCCACAGTCTAGCTAGTTCCTCACATATTTTGAAAAACTTGGTTAAAGAACGCAACAACGGGGAAAGTTTGGGTTATAAAGTTGTGCCACCACCACATGAGTCCTTTTTAAACATCAAACAACGTCCAATTAATGATAACCCCATAAAGGATCATGTGGTGACAACTCCTCTAGTCTGTGATCCGGATACAGCAGTCAACTCTGCTCCTTCGGTTCCTGACCAGACAGCTTCTGCATCAAGCACAAAAATCACTGGCAAGGGAGTGGAAGAGAATGTTCAAACATCTCATGGGTTGGGTAAAAAAATCAACTTCCAAACAACCTAAGATTTCCAAAGACACTCAAGCTAAACCAGTGAAGCAAGATAATCACCAATTTCCAAGACCAAACACAAATCATGTTAAACAAGTTAAATTTGCAAAGGAGGTGAAAATCTTAAAAGTGATAATAAAAAGAAAGAATCTGAGGTTTATTCACCGCCCCACAAGAGATCTCCTAGCCCTGATGAATGGAGATCCTGCTATACTTGTGGTCTGCGCGGTCATATTTCGACTAATTGTCCTCGCTATCAGACACCAAGAATTAAGGTTGAGCTACACGACAAAGTCAAAGTAGATTCAAAACAGCGTTCTAAGACTCCAGTTAGATCGAAAACACCTATTAGGTCTAAAACACCTTCTAGGTCTTTTTCGTCTCCACCTCGCCAAAGGCAAAACAGACAAGTCCCCGACAAGTCCGTGATGCCAGAGGTAAAACCTGTTTGAATCTAAACCATATGCTCAAACCGTAAATCAGTCTAAGGTTTACCACAAACAATCCTTTCACAGGGATGGTTTATGGAAAGCCAAGACAACTGGTGTGTCTGAAAGCAAGGACAATCTGAAAGTTGAGATTCCACCCACTGATAAAGGACAGTGGGTCGAATTCATGATGGTTGATTCCTCTGGGAAACCCAAGCCAGTCAACGCTTGGGTCCCCATCCTTAACTGATGATTTTCTCATATGTGCAGGTTGTCCGCTATAGTGCGTATACAAATGCCTGGATAGTAGATAGCGGAGCTTCCAGGCAAATGACGGGAAACAAGTCTCTTCTTTTCAATGTCAAACAAATTAAAGGGGGACACGTTTCATTTGCTGGTAACAAAGGAGGATACATTACCGCTCAGGGCGAAGTAGGTAATGACAAGGTAAGATTCGACAAAGTCAACTTTGTTCAGCAGTTAGAAAACAATCTGCTTTCTGTGTCTCAGATTTGCGACAAGGGATTCAAAGTCATGTTTGATAATCGCAAATGTTACATTCTGAAGAAAGAAATGGATATTCCAGAGGAACAGGTATTAATGTCAGCATCTAGATATAATGACTTGTATGTTCTAGATATGTCTAATGCCACTACTAGTACTTCTACTGTTCAATGTTTCTTATCTAAAGCTACAGAGAAGGACTCCATTTCGTGGCACAGAAGAATGGGACACATTAATCATAGGAAGATGAATCACCTGATTCATAACAACCTAGTTGATGGAGTTCCTGTCAAGAACTTCAAGCTTCCTGATTTTTGTGTCTCATGCAAGAAAGGAAAGCAAACCAGGAAATCTCACAAGACCAAGAATGTCCATTCTATTGAGATACCCCTGGAGCTACTGCACATGGATCTTTTCGGTCCAGTTAGCACGAAGAGTATCGCTGGAGACTGGTACTGCTTCGTAGTCACCGATGACTACTCACGATTCTCGTGGGTGATGTTTTTGAAAGCTAAGTCAGAAACATTTGAGTCATTCAAAGTGCTGGTCACCACTCTGGAGTCACTTTACAAGCTTAAAATGAGAAAGATTCGCTCAGATAATGGAACCGAGTTCAAGAATCAGTGGATGGATGCGTTCTGCAAAGAAAAGGGAATTGTTCATCAATTCACCTCTGCATACACTCCACAGATGAATGGAGTTGCTGAGCGAAAGAAGAGGAGTCTGATCGAAAGAATAGGAGTCTGATCGAGACAGCCAGGACTATGTTGGCAGACTCAAAACTGCCAGTACAGTTCTGGAACGAGGCTGTAGCCAACGCCTGCTACACACTTAATCATGTGTCAGTAGTGAAGAGGCACGGAAAGACTTGCTATGAGTTGCTACAGAAGCGTAAGCCAAACCTGGAGTATCTGGAACCTTTCGGTGCTCCTTGTACTCTTCTGAAGAAAACTCAAGAAGGCAAGTTCAATGAAAAGGCAGATCAGGGGATCTTTCTGGGATACAGTATACCCGACAAACGAGTTTACAAGAATTCTACTGGTCAGGTAGAAGTATGATGCAACGTTGATGTTCAACGTTTCACTATCCCCCTGCTGGAAAAGGTCCATCGTCATTCTTCGACTACGATGGCTTTTTCAAATCATTCAATCTTCCTCAGATAGTTTCAGATGATGATATTGCTACTCAGATGATGTACGATGTTCTCAACTCACCGAATCTGGATACTAGCAATACCACTCCTACAAGTGGGTCATCGGGATCTGCCTCAGCCGATCAGAATGATAGTGAAGACTCATCAGAGGATGAAGAAGCATCTGAACCAGCACAAACACCTAATGCTGATCAAGAAGGGAGCTCTTCAAGTGTTTCACCTGCATCTGGAACCACAGACACTGAACCTCCAGTCACGACTATGGACTCTGAAGTTGTCGTTCCTACAACTCCTTTGACTAGGATCAGTACAAGTCATCCGCCAGATGCTATCATTGGTGATCTCCACTCCGGCGTGCAGACTAGAAGTCGATTGCACACTGCTGATTACGCTGAAGTAATAGAAAAGGGCTACGTGAATGATGGAGCTTACAGATGTTTTGTCTCTCAAATTGAACCCAAACACGTAAGTGATGCCCTTAAGGATGAAGCATGGGTCAATGCTATGCAAGAGGAGTTGCTACAGTTCAAGAAACTTGGAGTGTGGACTCTTGTTGACCGACCCAAAGGAGTCAAGGTAATTGGTACCAAATGGGTTGTGCAAGAAGGATGACTAGGGTGTTGTTATCAGAAACAAGGCACGGTTGGTTGTTCAAGGCTTCAGACAAGTCGAAGGAATCGACTACAATGAAGTCTTTACTCCCGTAGCTAGAATGGAAGCAATTCGTATCTTTCTAGCCTACGCCTCTTACATGAAGATCAAAGTTTATCAACTAGATGTTAAGAGTGCATTCTTGCATGGGGAAATCCGTGAAGAAGTATATGTAAGTCAACCCGAAGGATTCGAAGATCCTTATCATCGGGACAGAGTCTACAAGTTAGACAAGGCTCTGTATGGGCTACATCAGGCTCCTCGAGCTTGGTATGAAAAGCCCTCCACCCATCTGTTGAAACATGGCTTTCGCAGGGGTGTGATTGACTGTACATTGTTCATCAAAGAGAAGGATGGTGATTTGCTTTTGGTGCAGATTTATGTGGATGACATAATTTTCGGCTCACGAAAGGAAGGGTTATGTAAAGAGTTTGAATCTGTGATGAAGGCTGAGTTTGAGATAAGTGCCATGGGAGAAATGAAGTTCTTCCTAGGATTACAGGTGGACCAAACACCTAGGCATCAGTTGCTCTGTCTACCTGTGAAGCTGAATACGTTGCTGCCGCCAGCTGCTGCTCTCAAATCATTTGGATTCAACAGCAAATGCGGGATTACGGTTTGCATTTCACTTCTACTCCTATCTATGTTGATAATTCTGCTGCAATTGCAGTAACTAAAAATCCGGTTCAACATCCTAAGACCAAACACATAGGCATAAAGTATCTCATTTCATACGCGATTGCTATGAAAAACATTTAATTGATGTGGTCAAAATTAACACGGATTTTCAACGCGCTGACCTCTACACCAAACCATTTGATAAACCAAGATTTTTCTATCTGCTAGAGGTTAATGGGGTTAAAAAGAAAAGTGATGTTATATTAGAAGAAACAGATACATAGTCCGACACCGTTTTTCTTTATTTTTCGTCTTTTATTTTATTTTATTTTTTTAATTTCCTTGTTGTTATAAAAATCCAAAAAACACAAAAGATTTTTTGTTTTAGAATTTTAGAGGGAGATTAGGTTTAATTCAGTATTTATTTACTTAAAAAAAGGGAGGGGAAGGTGAGTAAAGCTGAAAAGGCAAAGACAACAAAACAGGAAATGTGACTCGATAAAAATTGGAAGATGATAGTACACAGGCATCAAGTTATTTGGAACAACAAAATGATTTTGAGATCAACAATGTTAATTAACTTACTGAAAATGTAAAAATCAGAGAAGTCTAAGTCTAACAAAATGGGAAAATGATAGTACATTTGATTGTTACTGTAATTACACGGAGAAAGTTGATCTAGGGAGGTGCTAGTTCATTATATGATGTGTCAGTAGATTCAACACAATAGACAAGTAGACGTCATTGGTATACTTAATCTAAACTAAATGGTTCAATCAACTGTGGGTTCCCATCTTATCACTGGTTAACACAATCAGCTCTTCGATAAGGGATAACGAGCAAATATATGCCACCAAAGGTGTGCAAATGACCACAAAAAGAGCACAACACGAAAAAATTGAATACTAGCGTAATCAAGTTGATAACTTATGTTGTTGGTGCGCTATGTGCAAAAGAAAATAAGAAATGCTCTAACAAGGAGATAGGTTGTATGCCTCTCTGCTGTGCGATGGCACTGACCTGAGGATAAGCATAACCTACATATTCTAGACTTCATTGTTATTTGCCGTCTCTCTGCTGTGCGATGGCACTGACCTGAGGATTGGCTTTTCTTTGAAAGATCTAAGAATAGTCTCTTCTTGCAAAAATACCTAAAGACCGCTCGAAAGTCCACTAAGGAATGCTGATTACCATATAAGCATGGGATACACAAATGTTGTTTGAAATAATATAACATAATTCATTACCAATGTGTGTCAAAAGTCTGTGTATGAATTTAAGTGGACAAGTATACTGACAATCGTCTTGTATGCACCGACTGAAGTTGACAATCAAAGTGTGTTACGTATCATATCAAACATGATTCCCAGTTAGTACTTAGAAGTCTTAGATCAGAACAAACTGTGATATGTCATCATGAAAGGTGAAATCAACTCATAATGTTCCAAGTAATGGTGTATATGCCTGTCTGATTCCAAATGAGTCTGTTCCTGACATAACGTCAATGCTGATAGGCTACACAAACCTGCCCTAACAAAAATCACAAAAAGATGTTCATTTTGTTCATAGTTTAATATTTTAAATTTGTTAGTACTAGTGTGTCAATGTCGGACTGTGTGTATGGTTATCTGTTAATGTCACTAAACGAGCTTAATGTTTATTTAAAATTGTCTCTGAAAGGATAAAAATATCATGTCTGAGGTGATAAGTTGGTTAAAAGGATCACGTCTGAGGTGATCGGGTGGTTAAATGGATCACGTCTGAGGTGATCGGGTGGTTAAATGGATCATGTCTGAGATGATCAATTGCACATAATGTTTTATCAAATGTTGAAGGAAAACTATGTGTCAATAACTGAAATGACTAAGATGGCACAAGTATAGCCCAATAGCACAACTTCATGTTGAGTATGATCAGTCATACGAATGGGCTATACGATTGAAGACAATCGTACGATTGGGACATGCGAATGAGCCCAATCGGGCGATTGAAAGTGACCGACTAGGTCAAACGTGCGAATGGGGTGTGCGAATGAATCTAATCGAACGATTGGAGGTGACCGACTATAACAGTCGTTTGGATGAACCTCAATCACCCGATTAGAGATGAACGATTGGGTAGATTGAACGACTGAGACTCAGTCGCCCGACTGACCAAGGCGACTAGGCTCAGTCGCCCGACTGGAATTTGCCCTAGTATAAATACAGGCCGAATCATCATCAGTCGCTCATTCACCCAAATCGCCCCCTCTATTCGCCCGACCTAACGAACCGCTGCCAAAATTTCAATTGATTCATATTTACCTTCGTTTTGTGTATTCTAACTTTCATTAGTGCTTATACAGGTAATATTCTTGGTGTTTCATCTTTGAAACCGATCAATGGCATCAAGAATCACTCAAATTCTGACCAAACAATACCCGAGAACATAATGAACAAATAGGCTGTCCAAACTAACCTAAACGTTCAAACAAAAGTTAAAACATGCTTAATCGGTCATTTCTGAGTTTAATGAGCCAAAGTTCGACATTTAACATCAAGTATAACTCAAAACTCGAATTTGAATGGACAAACAGTCGAGTAGGCGACTGGACACGCTGATGAACTCCAATCGCCCGACTGAGAAGACGACTAGTCTCAGTCGCCCGACTGAGATGGACGAATGATTCAATCGCCCGACTATGTCCATTCACTTGACTTAGTCGCCCGTATGAATCAATTCACTCATTTAAAGCTTAGTCGTTCTACTCAGTCGCACGGCTATGTTCATTCGGTTGCTCAGTCGCCCGACTAACCAAAGTGGGAAACTCATTGATTTTGTTTACTCTCTTCTGCGTGTACTAACGTATACTTACATTGTGTGACAGATGGCTAGCCGATGGGTTATGAGCACGAAGCACAACATTTGTGCTCATTTGGACTTGACCTCTAGGAATGCCGCCGACTTTTCTGGCATTATCACATTTCTGAGAAGATCGAGGATATACAGAGCAATCTCAGCACAGTGTACACCATACAGGTCGATACAGCAGTCGTTTTGGGAACACGCTGTGATCGACGGATCCAGGGAGCCCTATACTATTAAGAGCACCATTCTTGGGCATGCTATAGAGATCACAGAAGAGGACCTAAGGACAGTCCTCGAGTTTAGAGATGATGGTGACTGTCCTACTCGTTTACACCCAATGACTGTTAGAGGGTGTTTCCTACGGGCAAAGTACACTGGGGACATCAACTCAGGGATGCTCAACAAGAGCAATCTCTGCCCCCAGTTCAAGTATCTCGCCCACGTCATGCTCAGATGTATTGCCTCAAGGAAAGGAGGCTTCGATGAACTCTCTGAGCAGATGCAGAACGCCTATGTTGCGTTAGTGCTGAACCATCCGTTCAGCTTCTCCCGGATGATCTTCACTTACCTAGTGGAGAACATAAAGGTGAAGGGCAGAGAGGGATTCTGCATGTATCCTCGCTTCCTTCAAATGATCTTTGACCAGAAGCTTCCTATGTTACCGAAGGAGAAGGAGGATGCGGTTGTGCTCGAGGTGATGGATGATACCACCTTGGGCAGGATGAAGGTTTACAGGGGAAAGCAGGTAAAACCCCCTGTCAGGCAGTTATTTGGGCATCTGGCCCAGGAGAATTATGTGGCACCGGCAAGAAGGAGATGGCGCCACGAGGACAGTGACTCTGATGTAGAGCAGGTGGCTCTACCCTCCGATGATTATGACGATGATGACCAAGGTACTGATCAGGGAGGAGATGGTCAAGGAGGACCTGAACCAGCTCCAATCCACCCTGACTTTATGCAGGAGGAGGATTCAGATGAGGCGCCTCTAACCCGAACTGTGGGCAGTCGGGTAGTGGCCACTGAGGAGGGATTACGGGCGGTTAGTGGACGCCCAGGAGAGTCTGGGAGCTCCGTAGCTGATCCATCATACACCCCAGCCTCTCCCAGCAGCCAAGTGGGAGCCTCCGCGTCAAGGGGGACACGGAGGAAACATATGGCTCGTCCTCATGGGATAAAGCCCAAACGCAGGAGGATCATGCTTATCACTACCTCCACTGCACCTACCACTTCTACCACCCCTACCCAAACCACCCAATCCACCATATCCCAAACACCCCAAACCACCACCACTACTATACCTCCACCTCATACTCACATATCTTCCACCACCACCACTGTACCCCCCACTACAGCCATCCCATCCTCTCCCATCTACACTACAGCCACCACTACAACCACCACTCACCAAACCCAACCCTTATTTGCCTCCTCGAGCTCAGTTCTACCACCTGTCTCTGTGGTTGAGCAACTTGCTGCTCCGAACAGCATGGTGCTCCAGCTACTAGCCTCTGATAAGGCTAAGACAGCTCAGATTCTCCAGCTGCAAGAGCAAAGTTCTACACAAACAGCTGAGATTGAGAGACTGAGGGAGTTGACATCTTCACAAGCCCAGTTGATCACTGCACAGACTGATCAGATCACTGGCTTGCTTCAACACGAGGCTGAGACTGATAAGAATATTGAGAAGCTGGAGGCTGCTCACAAGACTCTAGTGCTAAAGCTGAAAGGCACTCAGAGTGAGCCCCTCAAGATCGGGGAAGGTGATGATGATGATGGTGAGGACGATGATAATGAGGATGACGACGATGATGATGAAGATAGTGGTGATGATCAAGCCAAGGAGGGGCAAGATGATGATGATGATGGTTCTGCTCCAAAGGATGATGATTCTGGTCGGGAACAACGTACAAAAAGAAGACAAGACCAGGGAGAATCATCTGCTGCACCACCCACCTCCCCTTCTGCAGAAGATCCAGTGATGATTCAAGGCAAAGTTCAGGATTAGATGTTTATTTATCATTAATCTTTTGTCATTGTAATCATTTGTTTAATATGAATTTAAAGTAAAGGAATGAAAAGTTAAATTAACATTGGTTATGTGCTTAATGTATACTAACCTGCACTGTGTTTTGATAAATTGTTATACAGGTTCATCCAAGCAGGCTGACGAGCACGATGTGATACCCCTTCGACAAATCGAGACTCAATTGACAATGATTCTCGATTTGCAAGGAACAGTACATCGCTCTGTTAGTTACACACCTGAAGAGGGTGAGATCATACATGATCTCACTGATGAGCAGATTGCCAAACTATTCAGTCTAAACCCTGATGAGCTGGTAAAGGATGCGCCCGAGGTCGATGTAGTCAGTGATGAAGAACTACAGGATGTCGATGAGGTGGAGATAGAGAATGTGACTGCTGATCATTATCCCCAGTACACTAACGCCGAAGGCGAAGTGCTACCAGATCTGGGAGATGCATTTGACAGCAGTACATTCGATAAGGTTGAGAAGATGACTGCTGCCAAAGCGTCTACAACAGAGGATCCTGATGTGTTGCAAAACACATATGTTCTTAGAGTCGGATTTTGAGTCTTTTTACGTTTATTGGGTTTAATTTTATTAGAATAAGTTAATGTTTTCATTATTTGTCTTTTGTAGGTGCCTGGATGCAGGAAGGAATGGAAAAGGAATCGGAAACGAGGGCATTGGACAAGTGAAGAAGTTGCAAGTTGTTAAAATTGAAAAATAAAGAAAAAGTACACGAGTTAACCACTCTGTACGCGCTGCGCGAAGAGAGGATTTTCGGCCCCCCGACTATTTTGTCCCTTAGCGTGGCGCGCACAGCTTAATTACCTTGTACGCGGTGCGCGAAGGGCATAAGACGCGGCCAAACCCTAATTTTCAGAATTTAATAGAATGTTTTAACACATTCTCGAGGAGCCCCGACTTCCAGATGAAAAAAGACGACTTCCAAACGATCAAAGGTGATTTCCAGGAGTTTAGAAGCAAAAGATTGAAGGTTTGAAGTTAGGAATTGAAGAATCGAAGGCTTAATCGTCCCGGTTTTTACGTTTCTCTTCGTAGTTTTCATTCCTTTGTAATCAATGACTTCTTTCATGACTTATACTTCTGCTTTGATCATGTTTAGAGGCTAAACTTCTGTAGATACCTAGGTTTTGATGAATATGCATGTTTGATTATGAATTTTATCAGTTTTTGGAACAATGATTGTGTTTAATTGCTAATGAGAAGATATTGGTTTGAATGATCAGTTGTGGACGTGTGTTTAGATCAGTTTTGAGTAGTGATTTATCATTCCACGTGTGCCTTGGTGATTGTCTGTCATAGAATAGGTGCATGCTAGGTCGTTTACTATATGTTTGCGATTTTTGGATGATTTGCTAGACGTAGTGAGTCATTGGAATGATTTGTCTTGAAATTGACTAACTAAATATGCAACTAATCTTAATACTGTGAAGTTGATAGGTTATCGGTTTGTCTAGTGTGGTGCGATTGCTAGGTTAGAGTCTCTGTGAGGAGTTCTGTCTAGTTTACCCTTCACATCTTGTTTACCGAGTCTGATCAGTCAACCGATATCTATCCCCTTGCCTTAGGACCGCTCGCGCTGTGAGGTAGAGTGTCTGTCTTAGGGTATTGAGTCACTTGCGCCGTGAGGTAGAGTGTCTTTCGGGTGCCTTGTTAGCATAGTTGGAGAACCTGTGAGGGGAATCCATTAACCGTGTTTTATCTGCTTATTAAGTTTATCTAGTTGCTTCCCTTGAAAGTGTCGAGGTTTCTCTAGGTCCCTTTTAAGTTAGTATCTTCAGATCCCGGTTACACAAGTATTTCCAAAACCGTTAGAAGAAAAGCCAAAACATGTATAGGATTCTTGCCTAGGTAGTGTTTTCGTCTCCTGATTTAAATCTAGTCAATTCCTTGTTTTCTGTACAGTCTTAGTTCTTTTAAAGTAATTTAAAACAAACCCCCATTTACTTTCATTTAGTATTTTTAGTCGAGTCTTAGGTAAGTTTAGTTTACGTTTTCCATACAGAAATCTTTGGGTTCGATAACTCGGACTTTAAAGCTATTCTGCAGGTACACTGCCGGTTGTGTTGCTTAGGATCGAGTCTTAGTCTTAGTTTTATAAATTTAAAGCTTTTCAGTGTCTAGTTTAGAATAAATTTTTGTTAGTTTTATTTAGGTAGTCTAGCATACATCAAAGTTTTTGGCGCCGTTGCCGGGGATTTCTTGGCGATTGCGTTAATTAGACTTACTTGATTTAATTGCTATTTGTGCTAAGTTTTTTTTTAATTAGTTTGTTTTCAATTCTATTTGTTTTTATTTTATTTGTTTGAGTCAGTCTTACAGTTTTTAATTTTGTGTTTTACAGGTTTATGCCCCGCTTGAGATCACAAGGACCACCTCCGGATCAAGATTTGCAGCTTGCGTTGCCTAAATTTAAGGGTGGTACTTCTTCTCTTTCTGTTTTTGATTCTACACCTTTTCCTACAGCACCTTCTTCTACTTCTTCTACAGATTCTAGCCCACCTAGTTCACCACACACACATATGGCTGAAAATCAGACTGTTCATCAGCAAGCCACCAATGGCTTCACAGGAGTTAGCAATCCAATCATACTTCCTACCATTGCTAATGATAACTCCTGGCAGATCCCATCCTACGTCATGACAGCTATCACTAATAACTGTCAGTTCCACGGACGAGAGGATGAGGACGCCCCTGCACACATAGGTCGCTTAGAGCGAATAGGTAGAACTTTTAAGTTGCAGGGTGCGTCTGATGATGCCATCTTTTTACAGCTGTTTCCCTTTTCACTTGCTGATCGAGCCGCCACTTGGCTCGAATCTCATGCAGCTGGTACTTTCACCACCTGGCCGGCTCTTCGTGAGCGTTTTCTTCATAAATATTTTCCGCCGGCCAAGGCATCTAGGCTTAGAGATGAGATACATTCATTTAGGATGGAGCCCGATGAGCCTTACTATCATGCTTGGGAGAGGTTTCAAAACCTCCTTAGTCGTTGCTCCCAGCATGGTTTGTCTGAATGGGCTTTGGTAGAAAAGTTTTACAATGGGTTGAATTATGAGACGAGAGCTAGGTTTGACACGTCTGCGGGTGGGCATCTCATGGGTAAGAAAAATGTGAATGAATGTAATGAGATGTTTGAGAGTTTTGCCCAAGCAGAACATGAGCAGCGGTCTGGAAACAGGAATTCCAGTCCTGCCACTGGTACCTCATCCCGAGGAGTTCACCATGTCACCATGGATACTAGTGTGGCTGCTGCTCTTGATAGCCTAGTTTGTGAGGTTAGAGAGCTAAAAAAGAAGGTTGATAGGTGTGAGCTATGTAGAGGTGACCATGCCACTAGTGAGTGCCCTTTGATAGGTCAAGAGCAAGCCAGTTATGTAGGTAACAATTCTTATAACTCCGGTTGGAGAAATCAGAACAACTGGCGTTCTTCAGGTGCTCCCCCAGGTTTCTCATAGAATTCTAATCAAAACCAGGGGCAGGGTAGTGGTTCAGGTGGTCAGTCAGGGCAGAATAGTGGAGAGTTGAGTAGGATAGAGAATCTGTTGACTCAGTTAGTGGTTAAGGATGCTAAGACGCAGCAGATTCTAGCTGAACATGATATCTTATTGAAAAATCAGCAATCAACTTTCCTAGATCTTCAGAGGACTGTAGGGATATAGCTATAAGGTTAGATGAGAAGCCCCAAGGTCAGTTGCCCGGTAATACTCAACAGAACCCGAATGCACATGTTAAGGCCATTACAACTAGGTCGGGTAGGCAGTTAGATGAGGTGAGAGGCCCTATAGTTGAGGAGGTCGTGTTTGAGAAGGATGAGAGTGAGAAGGTAGTAAAGAATCCCTCTGGGGATAGTGTTGTTAGGAAGCCTAGTGTGTTTGAGCGTTCTCCGGTGATTGATCATTCCCGTCTCCCGTTTCCCGATAGGCTTAAGAATCAAAAGTATGAAAGGGATTACGGGCATTTTTTGGATTTGTTTAAACAATTGAAGGTCAATCTCCCGTTCATAGAGGTAATTAAGTGGATGCCTAGGTATGCTAAATTTTTGAAAGACCTTTTGAAGAATAAAAGCAAACTAGGTGAAATTTCGAGTGTTTCCTTGTCGGGTGAGTGTTCTGCGGTGGTCATGAACCAACTACCGGAGAAATTGGCAGATCCCGGGGTCTTCACAATCCCGTGTCTGTTTGGTAGTGAAGTTCAATGCCACGCGTTGGCGGATTTAGGAGCTAGTATCAATCTTATGCCCTATTCCTTGTATGAGAAGCTAGGTTTAGGTGAGTTGAGCCCAACGTGCATGACACTTTCCCTTGCTGATAAATCTGTTAAGCATCCGCGGGGAATTGTAGAGAATTTATTGGTTAAGGTTGGTAAGTTTGTGTTCCCCGTGGACTTTGTAGTGTTAGACATGGAGGCTGATGAGCGAGTTCCTATCATTCTAGGTAGACCCTTCTTGTGTACTGCTAAAGCTAACATTAATATGTTTAAGGGTGAGATCACACTTCACGTGGGAGAGGAGAGTGTAGTGTTTGAGGTTGCCAAATCGATTAGGGGTCCTAGTATTCCAAAAGAGTCGGTGTCCTTGATCAATTCGTGTGAGGTGGATGATAGGATGATGGAGAATGAGAGAGTGTATTCGGTTTAGGAGGAGGATGAGTTAGATCGAGTGGTGGATGAGTTTATGCGAGTTTGTGAAAGTGATGATGAGTTAGTTGATTGTGAATTTGAGAAGTTTGTGGTTGAGGATAGCAATTCCCCAAGTGTGGGGATGTTAGAGTTTGATAGAGAACCGCCACCATTAGCAAAACCCAAGTGTGGGGATTGTTGTAATTTGATTGATTCTGAATTTGGTGGTTTCTTGTTTAGTGGTGAGTTTGGATGTGAGGTTGTTAGTTTCGGGGGTGAGCTGGGTCTTCATGATCCCCCATAAGTTGATCTGAGTGATGGTTTTTGGGTAGTGACCCGTTTGTAGAGTTTGTAGAGTTGGTTTTAGGTAGTTTGTGTCGGTTTTTTGTGTTTCGTGTGCTTTGTTTTTCGTGTCTTGTTAAGTGTTTGCAGGGAAACGATTATTCGGTTGCAATTTGACACATGACCTGGATGCGACCAGGTAAGTTTTATTTGTTTTCCCCTGTTTGTTGAGTCAGATTGTTTATTTATTGAGTCTGTTTGATGCTGTGTTTGCCTGGTAGAGTGTTTGTTTTGCAGGTTTGGAATAATTCACCCGTACTCAATCTCCATTCGGGTGAATATATCCAACATTTTTTAAGGAGGCAGCCAGTGAGTCCTGATCGCGAATGAAATGCTATACGATCAGAGGTTTTGGATTCAGACTGTGCACAGATGGAATTTGCTTATTACCAGCTAAGTCTTTTCCAAAACTCTTCTTATTTATGTCTTTCTTTTTAATTTCCACATTGAGGACAATGTTAAATTTAAGTGTGGGGATAGAAGACATGTGTCTTAGGTTTAATTTAACTGAGTCAGTCAGTCTTTAATATTTTAGTGTGTTCTTTAATATATATATATATATATATATATATATATATATTGAAAATTTTTAAAAAAATGTCCCTGATTTTGATGTTTGCATATATTAAAAAATGGAAAATGATAGATAAAATCAGGTGTTCGGTTTTTCAAATAGTACACATATAAGATGAATAACTGATTGAAAACATGTCTGATTTGGGATGTGCGGGTAGGCCCAGCTGATCTTGTAAGGTTATCCTAGGAGTATTCTAGCACACTTAATTAAACATTATTAAGTCTTGTGGGTTCTCACCATTGGAAGCCAAAACCGTAGACAGTATAAAGGGTTCCACTGTAGGTTAAGACCCAGCTGTAGTTTTTTTAGCAGGCACGCTTTAACAGGCGGCGCCTTTAGGAAATCCACCCATATATTGAGTTAAAAAAAAAAAAAAAAGAGCAATGAACTTAAAATCTTAAAACCTGAGGCCTATGCGTTGGTTGCGGGGGATAGTGACTCTTGCTTGCAACACCTCTAGGAATTGGGTATAATAAGCTTAAGGCTCATGCGTTGGTTGCGGGGGATGGTGACTCTTGCTTGCAACGCCTCTGAGAATTAGGTATAATAAGGCAATGCTCAGAAAAAAAAATATATTGAGAAAAGCTCAGAAAAGATGCCAAAAGGGCACAAACAAATTCCATCTAGAGATAGAGGGATTACAGTTGGGTAGTGGGTTACGGTGGTAGAAAAATCTTAGAAATTTGATTTATTCTGTGCCTATAAAGCTTGAAGCGGGAATAGGTACCGAAGTGTGAGACCCATAATGAATTAATCAAACACTTGAACTTAATTGCAATACGATCGGGGACCTGAATGATCGGCGGTTGGGTTTAAGTGGACAAATATACCTGTGATCGCGGTCAACATGTTATTAGATCTTAATATAAGCCGTTATCCTGAATTTTTTTTAGAACCGGATTTAAACCTGATTATGATTCCATAGCATAATACTTTTTCAGGGACGAAAAAGAGTTAAGTGTGGGGATGTTTGATGTGTTACAAAACACATATGTTCTTAGAGTCGGATTTTGAGTCTTTTTACGTTTATTGTGTTTAATTTTATTAGAATAAGTTAATGTTTTCGTTATTTGTCTTTTGTAGGTGCCTAGATGCAGGAAGGAATGGAAAAGGAATCGGAAACGAGGGCATTGGACAAGTGAAGAAGTTGCAAGTTGTTAAAATTGAAAAATAAAGAAAAAGTACAGAGAAATAGGGTCTTCGCGCTGCGCGCACGAGTTAACCACTCTGTACGCGCTGCGCGAAGAGAGGATTTTCGGCCCCCCGACTATTTTGTCCCTTAGCGTGGCGCGCACAGCTTAATTACCTTGTACGCGGTGCGCGAAGGGCATAAGACGCGGCCAAACCCTAATTTTCAGAATTTAATAGAATGTTTTAACACATTCTCGAGGAGCCCCGACTTCCAGACGAAAAAAGACGACTTCCAAACGATCAAAGGTGATTTCCAGGAGTTTAGAAGCAAAAGATTGAAGGTTTGAAGTTAGGAATTGAAGAATCGAAGGCTTAATCGTCCCGGTTTTTACGTTTCTCTTCGTAGTTTTCATTCCTTTGTAATCAATGACTTCTTTCATGACTTATACTTCTGCTTTGATCATGTTTAGAGGCTAAACTTCTGTAGCTACCTAGGTTTTGATGAATATGCATGTTTGATTATGAATTTTATCGGTTTTTGGAACAATGATTGTGTTTAATTGCTAATGAGAAGATATTGGTTTGAATGATCAGTTGTGGACGTGTGTTTAGATCAGTTTTGAGTAGTGATTTATCATTCCACGTGTGCCTTGGTGATTGTCTGTCATAGAATAGGTGCATGCTAGGTCGTTTACTATATGTTTGCGATTTTTGGATGATTTGCTAGACGTAGTGAGTCATTGGAATGATTTGTCTTGAAATTGACTAACTAAATATGCAACTAATCTTAATACTGTGAAGTTGATAGGTTATCGGTTTGTCTAGTGTGGTGCGATTGCTAGGTTAGAGTCTCTGTGAGGAGTTCTGTCTAGTTTACCCTTCACATCTTGTTTACCGAGTCTGATCAGTCAACCGATATCTATCCCCTTGCCTTAGGACCGCTCGCGCTGTGAGGTAGAGTGTCTGTCTTAGGGTATTGAGTCACTTGCGCCGTGAGGTAGAGTGTCTTTCGGGTGCCTTGTTAGCATAGTTGGAGAACCTGTGAGGGGAATCCATTAACCGTGTTTTATCTGCTTATTAGTTTATCTAGTTGCTTCCCTTGAAAGTGTCGAGGTTTCTCTAGGTCCCTTTTAAGTTAGTATCTTCAGATCCCGGTTACACAAGTATTTCCAAAACCGTTAGAAGAAAAGCCAAAACATGTATAGGATTCTTGCCTAGGTAGTGTTTTCGTCTCCTGATTTAAATCTAGTCAATTCCTTGTTTTCTGTCCAGTCTTAGTTCTTTTAAAGTAATTTAAAACAAACCCCCCATTTACTTTCATTTAGTATTTTTAGTCGAGTCTTAGGTAAGTTTAGTTTACGTTTTCCGTACAGAAATCTTTTCGATAACTCGGACTTTAAAGCTATTCTGCAATTGACCGGTACACTGCCAGTTGTGTTGCATAGGATCGAGTCTTAGTCTTAGTTTTATAAATTTAAAGCTTTTTAGTGTCTAGTTTAGAATAAAATTTTGTTAGTTTTATTTAGGTAGTCTAGCATACATCAGATCCTCAGGCAGATGATGCTAATCTTGCATCTAAAAAGGCTGAGTGGGCAGCCTGTCTGGAGGAAATGAAAAAGCAAAGAGCGCCTACAAAGACAAACGCCTACACCAAGCTCTACAAGGTCAAGAAACATCAGAAGGTGTCAGGCAAGATCATCAGCTGGGCATACTTTGAAGATCTCAAAGTATATGCAGTGAAGAGAGAGAAGGGTATAGAGTATTTCAGATTCCCACACGATCTGAAAACTCTCTCTGGTTTCGAGCTAAACCGTCTAGCTAACTTGAGCCTCCTATATGCTGTCCCCGGGAAGATATCTGGATGGTTTGAGAAGGCTCTGAAGAAGGAGTACCTTACAAGGTGGGTCAATTTTAAACCTCAACAGCCCAAGAGGTTGATTCATAAGACCGAGGTTGACCCCACCTCTGGAAGGCCAAAGGTGATTTTGAGATGGCATCCTCCGCGCACAATGTCGCGTATTCCATTGAGGGAAATGCCACAGGATTTCGCACCCCATTTTAAATGGTGGTACTATGACTGGCGCACTGGTGAGGCCGTCATAGTTTTGGACAAAGAAGGAAAGGTCGAGACAGTTAGGGTATTTGACCCTATGTGGTAACAAACTTGTCTGCTTCAAATGTCTACATCTTATACAAGTGGCCACTATTTTTTGACACTCAGGATATCGTGCAAGCACTTCAGTTTCAACACGTCATACGTTTATGCTTCGCACTTGATATTCATGTTGGGGTTTCACGAGAAGAAAGAGTTAAGAGATTTGAAGAATTCAAGAAAGAAGTCAAGGTCTAGATAGAACTAGGTCCAAGGGGGAGTTTGTTGGTACACATGTCCCCAGTTCTAGTCTAGTGAGCTTAAATGTAATAGAACTTCTTCTTGTAACACATATGTAATGTTTAATCAAGCTAATAAGAATCTCTTCTATATATGGTTGTTGGTTATTTAATGTTACATCTACTTACATTATTAGTTGTTACACGCATAATATGACCATGTTATATAGGTTTACAGTTGTGAGACATAGTTCTGAATCATTAAAGGTTCAAGAATGTGTTTGACTAAGAATCTTATTCAGTCGCACGACTGGACCATGCGAATGGTCCAATCGCACGGCTAAACTAGGTGATTGAATCAATCGCACGGTTGAGTCATAAGACTGACTCTAGCGTACGAATGAACCAATCGTATTATTCAATCGCACGACTGAGCCAGTCGCCAGGCTCAGTCGTGCGAATGAGATCTGTAACCTATAAATACCACTTAATTCGTGAAAAAACCAGACACTTCGAATACTTGAAACCCTAGTCGACCCAGAACGTCCAGATCGTCCATTCCAAGTTCATAGAACGTCCCAGATCATTCCTATTCCATTCTTAACTTAACGTTTTCTAATCGTTAGGATTGATCTTGATTTCGTTCTCCCTGATTGGATCGCCAATCAAATAGGATTCCGCACTATTTGATCTGGTATAACGAAGAATCAGTTAGTACTCCGTACGTACACGGTCCTAACAAACATCAATCAGACTGAGTCTACGACAACTTTGCCCATTGATATCTCTGAAAGAGATGACTTTGAGCAAAGGTATCCAGGGTGCCAAGAAGCCACATCTAGTGGTGAGACTGAACATACTAGGTATGTTATCTCATCTCCCCGTGATTCTTCACATGAAAATGAGGGAAGTATGCAACTCACTATTCAGTACTTGATCTCTAAGGTCTCAAACCTTGAATCTCAGGTTAGGATCTTAGAGAACAGGTCAGCCACTCAGCAACTTGAGATTGATAATCTCAAGGCTCAACTAGCTGAGACACAGACAGAGAGGTCTGTTAGGCATGTACAAATTCAAGTCTCTTTGACTTCTTCCTCTAGATCATCTAGCTCTCAAGATGATGCTACCAAAAAGGGGGAGAATGTTCAGAGACAAACGCATGAGGAACCACCGGTCCAAGCTTCAACTTCCTACATCATCACTATGCCCAAGTCATCTCAATCTATCCTTCAGATTAACTCACAAGATGATTAAGGATCTCTACAAACTTTTCACCAAGTTTGTATGGAGATCCTCCATTGATCAGCCAAGCCTTGATCCTACACTGATCTACTTTGGAGCTGAAGAGCTTCAAAGGATCACTGCACCTTCTACCACTGTGGAAGAAATTGGTCAACCTAAGGTCCACATGGAACCTAAGATTCACTTCGAAGGGGAAATGGGGACTGATGGCCCAGCAACTGAAACAATTGGGACAGAAGGTGTAACTCCTTCAACTTCCGAAGCTACAAGGAAAGCTTCGGAAGAACCAGCTAAAGCCTCGGAAGAACCAGCTAAAGCCTCGGAAGAACAAGCTGAATCTTCCGAAGCTGAGATAGAAGCTGTGGAGGACTGTTCCAGATGTCCGAGGATCTAATCATCACAGATGTAATTCTTGAAATGGCATCTGAGGTGAATAGTGAGGACTTACTCAAACCTGCTCCATCCCAAACACCATCTGAGCCTCTCTCTCAATCTGAACCCTCTATCCAAGAACCACCACAGTCAAGCTCTTCAAAAGACAAAGGAAAAAGGAAAATGACTACAGAAGAGCTTCAGGAAGAGGAAAGGATTGAGAAGCTAAAGAAGAAAGGTAGATTCCCTGCTGAGAAACTGCTAGCTGCTAGTTTAAAAGCAGCTGCAGCCAATCAGGAGGCAATCAACAACAAGAAAAGAGAAGAACTCATTGATCAGCTCATTAACTTAGGAGCTGTAAATGAAGAAGTACTCCTGCTACCACTAGAGGAGTTGGTGACCTTAGAGAGGACAACCAGGCTAAAACAAGAAGAAGAAGCCAGGTTGGCCTTAGAGAGGGAAGAGGAGGAACAGAGGAAAGCTGCCTTGCAGCTAAGGGAAGCTAGGATCAAATTCCTACTTTCTAGAGGCTTCAATCTTCAAGAACTTTCTCCACATAATAATGATACGATCCTCTGGCTCCATAACAAAGAGCAGGATCAACTGGAGAAAGAAAGGAAGAAGGCTGCAAGGGAAAAGAGCAGAGAGAAGAAGAAGAAGAAGGAAGAAAAGGCAAGGACCTCTGCAACCAAGAAGCTCAGTGATAAAGCCTAGATGAAAGACTATCTCCGGGATCATGGCTTCTCTGGTAGGCAGGTGGGTCCCATGTCTGAAAAGACACTCCAACGGATTGTCAGTGAAATCAAAGCTGACATCCGTATGGGAAAGAAGAAAGAGATGTACAGAAGGGGACATGGAAGGATCTCCACCCTAACCACTTAACCACAAATAACACCAGAAGAACCAATCCCATTCTCCTTCCCCATCAAAACCGAGCCCTCAGATGAACCCTTTACCCCTGAACCTACATCACTACCCATACCTACTTCATCACCTCAACCACCTAAAATTCCCATCCTTCAACCCAAAACACAACCCAGAACCACTGAACCTAAACCTACCCAACAGAAACCCAGATCATCCCCTCAGTCTTCTCAACATCTCTCTCTTGAGGAGATTAAGGAAATCAAGACAAAGCTCAACAACTGCACAACTTTGAGCAGCATCTCCTGTGAGGAAGATCTCATCAACATCACCTATGTTGATGACTCTTCAAGTTCCTTCACACGAGATCAATTTCTTGATTACCTAGAGGAACATTGGGCCAAGCTGCAAGACTTCTAAGTCTTAACTCTGATTCTCTTACTATTGAAGAGAAGAGACTTAGAAGAAAACTGGCGACTCTGCTGGATACAAGGAAGGAGGACAGGATTCCTAGTCAGTCTCCTGTGCCTAGGAAAAGTATAATCCAGTGGAGGTTTGATGAATCTTCTCAAAACTTTGTTGTGGAAAGGGAGAATGGTGAAATCAACCGATTCAATGCCACTTCTCTGTTGCACCTTAGCAAATTTGACATTGCTGAGCTTGTAGAGAAGCCATTCTCTAACCCCTCCAACTCTGAGACTGCTGCTCTCATCAGGAATCATCTCAGCAGTCTTCACTTGGCTGAGCTAACTGCAAAGGCCACGATTGAAGAAGAGTTAAAAGTGAGAAGACAGGAAGAAAAGGAAAGACCTACCACCAAGGGCATAGCCTTTCTACAGATGGTGGAGGGTCCGGAATTGGAACCAATAGTTGAATGGGAATATGACTATAGTTCCCATCAACTAACTCTTCTCAGAGGGCCACAACAAAGGGTACATATAATCCAAGGTGACAGACTGGATGTCCTGTCTACTAAGGATTTGTACAAACTTCTCAGCATCACATCAAGGAAGAACAAGCAAACAGATAAGTATCTACTTTCCTTGGTGCTGAAAGTTTTGAGAAGCGGAGGGAAATGAAGTTTTGGTAGCATCAGCCTAGGGGAAGTTTGTTGGATCATAAGGAAGGCTGGTGCAACCAAAACCATTCTACATAGTCAATTTTGGTGCTACATTCAAAGGCTTCCGAAGCTAAGTATGAGAACTTCCGAAGGTTGAAGAGTTCTTCCGAAGACAAGTGAAAGATCAACTTTCGAAGACAATCTCTACTTCCGAAGACAAAGAAGAAGTTGCCAAGCCTCGGAAGAAGCAGTCATCCAAAGTATAAGTGGCTTCGGAAGAAGTTATTCTTCCTAAGCAACTTAACCTTCGGAAGACACTACTATGAACCAGTGGACATAAGTATGATCTCTGACATTCCGCTGCAGACTTCTGATACAGCATGGCTTCTTCCTAAAGAGCCACGTAGTTGACCATACTTTATTCCACTGTTTACCTTTTTATGATAGTACATGTTACTAACCTTAGTTGGTGACAAAAGGTAAGTCAGGGACATGTCCTGACTACCAAATCTCAGATAAAATATTCGAGATACCTTAACTTATAGTCTTGTA